>JARQOD010000004.1:156714282-156995770 GCA_033576555.1 Oophaga sylvatica | reverse complement strand
AGCAATGGTTTCTACAGCTTTCGCCTATTTCATGACAGACACCACTCTGATCAGTTCTCAGAGTCCACTAGGAAACCAGCCATGGCCACAACATCATAGTTTGTAATTATAGTCCCAAAAATGTGGACAGAAGAATTAGAAAATGCGACACCACTGAGGCTTTCTGGTCACTGTAGGACATGCAGAGCAGTGGTCCCGGTCCACTCTGCAGGCACTCACACGGGACTCTATATGTCCTGCCCTGTTCTGGGGCTCTGCCTTTCAATATTCAGGAAGGAAAACCAGAAAACAAGACTATACAATAATAATCATAGTAATCATAATACAATATCATAAAATAATTTTAAATCAGAAGAAATATCATAATCCAAGTAAATATATCCTCTTCAAATCATCCTTGTATGTAACCCCTCTCATGTACAGCACCATGGAATTAATGGCGCTATATAAATTAATAATAATAATAATAATAATCCTAAATACAAGCATGATATGAAACACTATCAAGGTGATAATGAGTAATAATAATGCAATAAACGTATTATAAAAAATACTAATACTAAACTAATAATATGAATATAACAGTAGCATGAGATACTAATTAATTTAGAGATTTAATAGAAGCCTAGACCAATATAAAAGTAATGATTACAATCATATAATATCGATGCAAATTAGGATCTGGGTGTAGACAGTTCCCCCTTCTAACACATTCCAGGCCAATATATCAGTAAGGAGATTTTACCGAGCAATTTGCTGCTGTAAATAAGGAGCAGGTAACATGCTCTGCAGCCATTGCCCTAATTGTAACCACACAGCTCCCATTACTGCAGCCATTTCTCTGCAGGCAGTAAATCTCTTGCTGTCACCGGCAGAGACAGGGCTTTCACTTGTGGTCTGTGCCTCCTCTCTGATGAGGGCTGAAGCTACCTAGATGCCTCCTGCACATCCTCCACTATGGTTCACTGTGGGCAGCAGCATCCCTGCCCAGCACTATCCCAGCACTTCATCACAAACATGGAGGAGGAAGATGTCCTGGCTGGCTTCATGTCATCCAGATCTGGGGCTCTGATGGCAGGTAGTACCGCAGTGTACCTAGTCTATTACTCTGCTAATCTGGAAAGCCCTTGGATCAGGCATTAGCTGCTCATTCATCCACAGCTCCAGTTACAGCCACACTGCTGTGCTCTTGAAGAAACAACACATTTTCAGCTTTCCATGCAAATATTGATGTTGGCAAATAGAAAACTCCTCAGATCCGAGGCGAAAAACACAGTCTCTTCTGTAAATGTTCTGTTTTCACTAAGGCAGCCATTTCTGGGTGACAGGACAACTGGAGGCTGCACACTGCTGGGGAGGACACCCCACTGGCTCCATACCACTGTGGGGTCGTGTTCTGCTTGGTTTCCCACCACATGAGTCCATATAAAGATGGGGGTCCATTACTCATGGTAAGTTGTAGGGTCTCACTGGATTTGGGGCTGTGTCTGCTACATGGCTGGCTATGTGCTGCCACCCAGGAACATGTCTCCATTCAGTATATTACCCCACTCATGCAAGTAGCTTACATGGCCATATGTACAACATATATATCTTACTCATGACCAAATTTGCTTTTTGATATATATATGTATATATATATATATATATATATATACACACATATATATATGTGTGTATATATATATATATATTTATATCATATGTCATTCTATATATACTTAAATATATATAAATATGTATATAAAATTACACATGATATCAATATATATATATATACATAATATATATATATATATATATATAATGATGAGGAAGTATCGCAAAGCAAATCATTTGGTCATAAGTAAGGTATATATGTTGTACATATGGCCATGTAAGCCAATTCTAAGAGTGGGGTAATAATTGTATTTAACTCTAATAACCCTTCATTGGAACTGGCAGTACCGCAATACATCAATATGAGAAGAAATATGGAAGCGAATTAGAAAATGAGAAACATCTTTGTATATATGGCTGACTGCAGTTGAATGATGCGAGTACACGACATTTACTCTTTATGTATTAAACAACTTGCTATTCTCAGAATAGTGTTGGATTTATTGGGAGGAGATGATAGTCAGATAGGTAATATACACACGGTTGTGAGTGGACATTATATATGTTATATATATATATATATACACTTATATATATATATCACACACATATATATATATATATATATATATATATATATTAGTGTAAACACACAAGTGTGTGCATTATGTAATATATATATATATATATATAATATATATATATATATACATACACACACACATAGAGAGAGAGAGGATGCTAGTTATTGCTATCTAGATATCTTGATCGATACAGGAGAAGAGATACCTAACATTCTAATTCTCCTCCTATAGAGGACACCTACAATGAAACATATAATGGGAAATGATTATATATATTTTATAATCTATGAAGCCACGAATAATTCATGCTACATTTCTCATTGTATCTGGGGCTGCTTCTAAAATCCTCTCTTTTGTAATGACTATTGCTAAACAGCGAATATCAAATAGTGGCATTATTTCTATGTATATATGTAATGCTTATAGATCTCTAGAAGTCATTGTAACATGAACGATAGACAATGCATCAGACTTTCATGTGGCACATCCTGCTCTTACAGGACAATCTAGGTGGTGAAAATAAAATGTTGCTGAAAATCTGCTGTCATTGGGATAATTTGATCCATTCATACTTTAAAAGGAAGTAACAGAATAAAAGTTCGAAGAAAGTTTTGGAGGCAGGTATGTATTCTGGGGACAGATGTTTCTAGTTTAAAGATGGCAGATAAATAGTATCTGCCGCAAGAAAGAAGGGCAATGATGATATACATTATTTGCTCCAGATAAGGTTTGACAGATGCCAGATGATTAAATATATTGAGGCTCCATTAAGTGTGAGGTCTGCAAATGAGTACACAGATAGATCGAGAGATTCATAGAAAGATGAAAGATAGATAGAAGGATACATAACAGAGAGATAAGTAGATAGATGGATAGCTTACATTTATAGGTAGATTAGATTTAAATATTGATAGACAGATAATTGATAGATACAAATAAAAGCAGCACTTTTCCATGTATAGATTGCAAAGCCTCCAAGGTTATTGCCCTATAAGTCAGGCTCCAGAAATAAAGGGATTATAATTAGTCCATGCTATTTGCTGATTGAAAACTGTTTTTTTATTACCTAACTTTTGAGTGCTGACCCCATTTTTCGGATTCTTTAGATAGATAAACAGATATTGATAACCTCAATTTATATGTAGACATACAGCTTAAATTTAAATATTAGATTAAAAATATATAGAAAGATATAGATAGTAGATAGATATGAGATCGATAGATAGAAATAGTAGATAGATATCAGATAAATAGATAAATATGAGATAGATACATAGATAGAAATCATAAAGCTCCTTTATCCTGAGTTGCTGCAAAGGGATTAAAATCACAATAACCAGAACATTGATTTCAGAGTAGTCATTTCCCCATGTATAATAGCCACACAACAGCTATCATATGATGTTGGGGAGAAGAAAAGTCCCGGTTTACAGAGGATGATGAGGAGGAGGATGTCCAGGCTCCATAACCTGCAGGACATTAATCTACAGAAAGACAAACTGCCATCTTCCCCTTTGCCAACTGGATTAAACTCTCCATGGCTGTATAACACAATTTTTTGTAAAAAGTATATTATTGGTAATACTGTTATTTTTCTAATGATTAGAACTGTTAGGCATAGTTTAGACGAAGTACACATTGGTATCTTTCAGCTGCAAAAAAGGTAAGATAACTTTATTATAAAAGCTGAAGAAAAAGAAATATACTGAAAAAATGCACAATTTACACATACTACTGTCACCTGAATGGTGTTGGAATATTTCTGTAAACTAATTTCACAATGTAGAAAATATTTGCTTGCCTCCATTCTTCTCATGTACAGCACCAATGGTGATCTAAAAAGAAATAATAATAATATTAATCATTTACTTATCAGGACCGAAAGTATAGGTGCATGTATGTTACAATCTGATATGTTTGCATACTACTGGATATATATTAGTGGGATTATCATTTGATCCT
Organism: Oophaga sylvatica; assembly: GCA_033576555.1. NCBI lineage: Eukaryota > Metazoa > Chordata > Amphibia > Anura > Dendrobatidae > Oophaga > Oophaga sylvatica. The sequence goes on along the minus strand of JARQOD010000004.1, from coordinate 156,991,625 downwards.
TGATTTGTTGATGATAGAGCAAATGTAAAAAAAGAGATATATTGAAATAAAAACATATGAATGTGACCTTGTTATTGCCTCCTTTAACAGAATCCGAGCATGTAGAATAGTCTGCATATTGGACCATGGGAAATAAATGCATCCGGACTTATTGTAGAGTTGATTGACATAGGATAAATATCTCTCTGCTATTTTGGGAGGCAAAATAGGTGACAAAAACATGGAGAAAAAAGTCCTAGATTTTTCCTTCTTTATATAATCATAAACCAAAAACCAGCTTAAGGCTGGATTCACACACACAGTATTTTTCTAAAAAATACCTTGTTTTCCATATAATTTTTTATAATATTTAGACTTTTGCAAAAACACTGTGCGCAGATATTGCATTAAAGTTGATAATAAAATGTAAAATACACTACGTGCAATATTTTATTGTGTGTGGAATTTTAGTCAGTGGCATTTTTCAAAACAAAAGCATTTTCTTTTATTTAGATTTCTTAGAAACATTTTTGAGGTTTTGACCCCATACCCCATATTTTGCATTGAATTTTGGTGATGTTTTCTATGGGTTTTTTTTTATCATATTTTCGCTTAATCACATCTTGCCAGATAAAATAGCAACATAAAAGGCATCTTTAAAGAAAACATAAAGTTGCCTCAAATTAACTGTGTTTTCATTATCTCTTATAGGAACAGCGGCTTCTTATTACCTGAAAAACAAAACATGAAAATTCGTTCACACTTCACCAAGAATTTCTAATTACAATAAATGTCCAGAATAATCCAGGCTGTAAGCAACATCTAATAGACAGTATATAATTTATAAAAAGACAGCTGTTCATTTATTAATGTGTTCATGATGTCTTGTAAAATATTATAGATTAACTATACGGGCATTAATACATGAAGAATTCATGTCCTTAGCAACACATGGGTTGTATTTGCTGCAGGGAAATCTGCAAGACAACTTCTCACTAAATAATGGTTATTTTGATGCAGGTTTAATTGTGGATTTGCTCCTATGGAACCTAAAAGTGATCAATTCATATAAAAAAGACAATACAGAACTTATTTTCATCAATTTTACAAGCTGAAGTTTAGCCTTGCGATGCAGAATGTGTGACTGTTTTATGGTGTAAAGCACAAAGTGTTGAAGGTTCTTGACTGCTCACCTGATCTAATATTCCTAGCATCACCAATGGGGTATATGGCAGCATAACCGCGCGACTTTCACCCTATAGAAGCCTTATGCATGTGCAGGAATGAGACTAAGCATCCCACCCTCATGTGCATTAGGTGTGTCATTGGCTGATCATCAGTACATTTTTGCAGCCCTTACCTATATAGCAATATGGCTTCCAGATATTTCTAGAAATTGGTGTTATACTGACATTTTATTTATTTTCCTCCCTTATAAAGTGACATTAATTCCACAGCGCTGAACAGCCATCAGCATCTCTGTCCCCATTAAGGCTCACAATCTACATTCCCTGGTTGTCTGAGGAAGATTCTGACACACAAAATGCACTTGGGCACACAGTTCATCAAGATTCACTGCTGTCGGCTCCCTTTGTAATTGTTGACCCAAGATGTCGCAGACAACCTCAATGGGATGCAGTTCTGCAGGCCATGGTTGCACATTAGGCCATGCAGGGTGCTCACATTAGCACCAGCAACATGTGTTCTGGAGTTGTCGTATTGAAAAACGGCACTTGGACACTTAAGAAGAATGGCTACACAAACCATAGGAAGGCATTTGCATTGACAGTGGGCTATGAGCACAAGTTCAGCAACAGGTGTTCCATTGACCTCACGCCACAACTCCCAAATACCCCTTTATACATTACACTATTGTTGGCTGAACCTGCCGATATCAACCGACAGTCTAATGTGTATGGGGACACTAGCTGATGGTCAAGTTTGATGTCGATCGCACAGGTCTGATTTCAGACTGATGATTGTATGCTTCTTCCGGACACGTGTCGGGGCTTCATATTTCTCATAGAGAACACACAAGTGCTTGTGTGCCCGAATGAACACTCCTGTGTATGGGAGAGCCAGCTGAGATGGATGTCAGCTGAGTGATTTGCCAAAGCATTGTTCAGCTGACAGCCATCTAGTTTGCATGCTGACTAAAGGCTACCATGGTGCAGAGCAAGTCAGCAATGGTAGTAGGAATGGAGGTATGTCCCTTTCAGCAATGAATCTTGATTTTGTCTTGGATACAAAGATAACTGGAGATTGGTCTTGAGGCCATTTGGGCAATGTAATGAAGGGGCCTTCAGAAGGGAAACTGAAAGTGTCCCAGACCTTTTTCAACATTACAACGTGATGTTGCCTGTTGCTTGTACTATTGTGAGCAGCCCACATGGCCTAAAAGTACAACTATGACCTGCAGTACCTGCAGACTTGTCTCCCATGGATCACATCTGGGATATCATTGATCTGTAATTGCAAAAGGAGATGCCAGTGGTGAATCAGGAAGATTGGCGTGCCAAAGGGTATTTCTGTGTTTGGCACTCATACTTGACACTGAAAAAATTGAGATGTTTAGGTTACATTTTTCATCATTTACATACCATTAACATGTCTATAGATCTTGTGATTTCCAATTACACGTTTTTGCCTTCTTGATGTTGCAATTTGAATATTGAGAAGTGTGGATTTGGTCTCATTTACTGTGATATGAATATATTTATTGCAACATTCTTCTGCCATTCCTGCGTTGATGCTTACCTGCGCCTCAGATGGTCTCTGTTCTTCAAAGTCCAGCGATAAAATATTGACGCATGTGAAAACTGCGGAGATTGGCTGCAGCCACCATAAGTCTACATGATGCATTATCATTAGAAGGCCAGTAAAGAGAAGATTGGTAAAGTGATATTTTTATTTTTTGTTTTAAACATTATTTGTATTTGAAATTTTTGCTGCAGATCTGCAGGTAATCTGCAGCAAAATCCTCAATTTTAGGAGTCGACTGCACATTTTTATTTCCGCATTGATGTCAAGAGGGGAAAATCGTCAACAAATCCATTATCTTTCTGCCTTAAAAAAATGACATGCGGCAAATTTAAAAGATAATTTTCTTCTCCATTTAGAAAAAAAAACAGAACAGATGAACAAAATTAATTTCCTGTGCATTCCTATTTCAAATGGAAGCAGAGGGACCCCCTTGATTTATATAGGGTCTGTCTGGTTTTCAATTGTTATTTTATTTTAGAACGGAAGAAAAAGTTCTGCATTCTTACTTTCTGTCCAAGGCTTGCTGTCATGTGCAATTAGTCTCTAGCAGCATTGATGTTGCAGAAAAATGGCTGATCTTTGCTTAGGGGTGACCCTGTCTACTACATGCTGTACAGCCAGTGCTTCCCCCTTCCTAGCCAAGCACCTGGCCTTCTGAGCGCTGTGCATAGCCTTCATACCCCAGATGCAACCTCTTTCCTGCCCTGTCAGGCGCTGCAACAATTATTTTAAAGCCATTTTGCCACAATCACTTTTTTCCCCAATTAGCACACTATTACAAAACAACCCTATGGTTTTGTAATTTTTTTTTCAAAACTGCCGTTTTTTGTTGAGATAATACTTATGACAATACACTTAAAAAGTGGGCCCGATTCATTAGTACATTTGCACCTTTTTTGTTTATTTATTTTTCTTTATTTTAATTTGTACCTTAATCTTTTAGTTTGTACCTTATTTATAGTGTCTTTTACATGTGTTCACCTGTTATTTTTGTTTTCTCCACTGTGGACAAGGATTGGGATTTCCAGATGTTTTTCGTTGATTCATTAATTGTGACTTTTTAAAAGTCACATTTTTTTTTTGTGAAAATGTACTTCAGTGATTTTCATGGATGACTGCAATTTTTGTGCAACTTTTGAGACATTTTAGTGAAACATGCGACTTTTGCGCTGAAAACTTGCAAGAAGGGTTTAAAAAAAGAAAATAAACAGCATTTTACATTTTGTGCAAAATTCATAAACTCTGCCAATCAATTTGAAGAATTTGGCGAAAAAAACTTCAACAAATACCATCAAACAAAAAAAATAAATTAAAAGTGACAAAGAAAAACTCAAAAGATGTTTTTTTCCAAGCTGACAAAGGTAAAGAAGGCTATTTCATCATTGCATAATGGGTGGGAGCGGAAAGTTATAGTACAGAATATAGAAAATAGTTTCAGGTGATGGAATAGACTAAAAGGTTGCAAAGCACTAAAACAGCAACTGGACGTGCAGGGTACAGTGGGAAAGACATGCAGAGGGTAATAGAGAAGTTTACTTGTTGGCCACAAGGGAGCATCATATAACATGTGTCAGATGAGAAGCAGTCACTGTAAATTACAGCTTCACAGCAATGGAGCTGTACACAGATGACCTGCCAGCCAAAAATATTTGTGGTTCCCCAGGTATTTCAGCAACACTCCTACTCTATGGGCCCGATTCATCATTCTTTTGAAATCATTCTTTTTTTTTTGCCTTGTGGCATTTGTTGACATTTTTTGCCCCAAATTCTTAAAAAATGGTGCACATGGTTTAAGAATTTTGCACAAAATGAAAAATGCTCTTTATTGTAATTTTTAAAATTGTTTGCAACTTTTTAGTGCAAAAAGCCACATGTTCTCCTAAAATGTCACAAAATTTGCACAAAAAAAACCTCCAAGCGCACAGAAAATCAAGCCATGTAGGGACTGGTGTATATTTCAACCAAAATTTTGAGACTTAAAAAGACTTTAAAAAGTCACAATTGATGAATCAACCAAAAACAGCTGGAAACACGACACTGGCCACAATCACAAACATGGAAATAAAGGCAAACAATAATAATAAATATTGCATTTATATAGCGCTAACATATTCCGAAGCACTTTACAATTAAGTATGGATATGTACAGACACTAAAACAATACATCGTAACATATTTCTACAATTACAGGAGGAGTGAGGGCCCTGCTCACAAGTTTACAATATATAAGGAAATAGGGGGACACAGTAGGTAAAACGTGGTGTTATGTATGGTCCGGCCACCATTATAATAAATAAGGGTTTTCATATTAAGCTACATAATCCATCATCAGCCAGGATCTGTCTGAGTGCAGTTACTGTGTGCTATTGCGTGCATGGAGGATGGGGTGACAGATGAATAGGAGGAGCAGATTATGATTAAGACAAAGAAGGTGGGAACAGGGAAGAGTTAGATTAGTGAGTTGAGGTGATAGGCTTGTCTAAACAGATGTGTTTTTAAAGCACGCTGAAAAATATGGGGGCTAGATATTAGTCGGATCATTTGGGGTAGTGCACTTCAGAAAACTGGAGCAGCATAAGAGAAGTATTGGAGACGGAGGTGCAAGATTCGGAATATGGAGGATGTTAGTCTTAGATCAGTTACAGAAAGGAGGGCACATGTAGGGTGATAGAAATGATTGAGGAGCTATAGGGTGTTGCAGGACAGTGGAGAACTTTGTGAGTGAGAGAGATAAGTTTATATTGTATTCTGTAGTGAGTGGATAACTAGTGCAGTGATTGGCACAGGGTAGAGGCATTGATGAAGTGGCTGGACAAAAATATGACCCTGGCAGCTGCATTTAGGATGGATTGGAGAGGAGAAAGTTTGGTTAGAGTGAGACCGATCAGAAAAGAGTTGCAGTAGTCAAGACGAGAATGAATAAGAGTGACAGTAAGAGTATTTGCAGTTTCAAAGGTGAGAAAAAGCTCGGATTCTGGAGATGTTTTTAAGATGACGGTAATATAAGCTGCTGAATGGATATAGGGAATAAAGGAAAGTTCGGTGTCTCATGTGACCCACAAGACAGTGAGCGTGCCGCTTGGGAGTTATGGTTGAACCGCCCAAAGTAATTCCAATATCAGGTATAGGAAGGTTAGTAGAGTGAGGAAACACAAGAATTACAGTTTTTGAGAAATCCAGTTTCAGATAGAGTGACAACATGGTGTTAGAGACAGTGGACAGACAATTCCTGGTATTTTGTATTATGGTGGGGGTAATGTCAGGAGAAGAGGTGTATAATTGGGTATCATCAGCATAGAAAGGATACTGGTAACGAAAGTTGTTGACGGTTTCTCCAATAGGAGCATTGAGAGAAAAGGAGGGAGCCTTGGACTGAGCCTTGAGGAAACTCCATAGTAAAGGGCCCGTCTCACATAGCGATATCGCTACCGAGATCAGTGCTGAGTCACTAGTTTTGTGACGCAGCACCGAGCTCACCAGCGATATCGCTGTGTGTGACATTCAGCGACGATCAGCCCCCTGCTGGGTATCGCTGATCGTCGCTGAAATGTCAGGACATTTTTTTGATCGCTGGTCTCCCGCTGACAGGCACGCATCGCTGCGTGTGACAGGCGGGAGACCAGCGATCCGCTGGTAACCAAGGTACACAGCGGGTTTCCAGGCGCGGGGCTGTGCCTAGAAACCCGCTGTGTACCTTGGATACCAGCGCCCTGATGCAGGGAGCTGGTATCCAAGGTACACAACGGGTTTCCAGGCACCGCGCAGCGCTTGGAAACCCGACGTGTACCTTGGTTACCAGCTCCCTGCATCAGGGCGCTGGTATCCAAGGTACACTGCGGGTAACTAAGCGATGTTACCCGCAGTGTCGCTGTCCCAGATCGCTGCCTGAGCTGCCTGTTTGGCAGCTCAGCAGCGATCATGTAGCGATACACCAGCGATCCTGACAAGTGCATATCGTTGTCGGGATCGCTGGTGTATCGTTATGTGAGACCCAGCCTTAAGGGGAAGTGGAGAGGAGTAAGAGCTGACAAAAGATACAGTGAAGGAGGGGTTAGAGAGGTAGGAGGAGAACCAACACTGTGTCCTTGAGGCTTTGATAGAGCCGAGCATAGTGAGAAGGAGCTGGTGATCTACAATGACAAATGCGTCAGAGAAATACATGAGAAACGGCAGGGAGTAGTGCCCATTAGATTTTGCGGTTAATACGTCATTAGAAACTTGAGTAAAGGCCCCGTCACACCTAGTGACACACCAGCGATCCCGACAACGATATGTACTTGTCAGGATCGCTGGTGTGTCGCTACATGATCGCTGCCTGAGCTGCCAAACAGCGACACTGCGGGTAACGTCGCTTAGTTACCCGCAGTGTACGTTGGATACCATCCCGCTGGTGCAGGGAGCTGGTAACCAAGGTACACGTCGGGTTTCCAGGCGCTGCGCGGCACCTGGAAACCCGATGTGTACCTTGGTTACCAGCTGATCGCTGGTCTCCTGCCTGCCACACGCAGCGATGCGTGCTGGTCAGCAGGAGACCAACGATCAAAAAAACGTCCAGGACATTCAGCGACGATCAGCGATACCCAGCAGGGGGGCTGATCGTCGCTGAATGTCACACACAGCGATATCGCTGGGGAGATCGCTGTTGCATCACAAAACTAGTGACCCAGCTGTGTGTGACGGGGGCTTAAGGGCAGTTTCCATAAGGTGTAAAGAGTGGAAACTAAATTGTAAATGTTAAGAACAGCGTTATCTGGTAGTTAGCAGATGAGATGGGAGTGGATCAAGCATTCCATGAGTTTAGAGATAAAGGGACGATTACAGACCGGTCTGTAGTTAGCATTTCTGGTCGAGGGTTGTTTTCTCAAATAAAGGGGTTAAGATGATGTGTTTGAACAAAGAGGGAAAGATACCAGTAAAAAAAGGGGTTAAATATATTAGTTAGGTGGGTAGTGACAGCTGGGGAGAGGGACTGGAGGAGATGTGAGAAATAGGGTCACTGGTGCTGGTTGTAGAAAAGAGGAGATTGGTTACTTCCTCTGTGACAAGCTTGAAGATGTAAAGTGAACTTGAGGTGCAGTAGGGAAGGGGATCTGGGCTCTGAAGGGATTGTGCAAAAAATGTCCTGACTGATGTGGTTGACTTTTTGTAGGAAATAAGTGACCAGATCACCAGCGTTAAGAATGGAGACTGGGTCCTGGCTCAGGAGAGCGTAAAAGGTTTCCAAGAGTTGCTTTGGATTGTTGGCTAGTGATGTGATGAGGGTGGTAAAGTAGACTTGTTTAGTCAGATGGAGGGCAGAGTTATAGATTTTGAGCATGAACTTACAGTGGAAGAACTCTTCTGCTGAAAGTGGTTTTCTCCAGATGCTTGGCACACCTTGAGCAGCGCTGGACAAAACGTATTTGAAGCATGTGCTAGGGCTGCCGTCGACTGTGCTGGGTCATTCTGCATGGGCCACCGCCATCAGGGGCTTATCTACAGCATTCTGTAATGCTGTAGATAAGCCCCCGATGTTACCTGAAAGTGAAGAAAAACGAGTTATAAAATACTCACCCAGGGGCGTTCCGGGGGGCGGTCGGGTCCGGAGGGAGCTGCGGTCCGGGGCCTCCCATCTTATAGCGATGCTGGCCTCTTCTTTCCGTCCCGTCGCGGCTCATGCGCAGGCGCACTGCTTTGCCCTGGTGAGGGCAGAGCAGAGTACTGTAGTGCGCAGGAGCCGGACCTCTCTGACCTTTCCCGGCGCCTGCGCACTGCAGTACTCTGCTCTGCCCTCACCAGGGCAGAGCAGTGCGCCTGCGCAGGAGCCACGACGGGAAGGAAACAAGAGGCCAGCATCGCTACAAGATGGGAGGCCCGGACCAGACCGCGATTCCCTCCGGACCCGACCGCCCCCGGAACGCCCCTGGGTGAGTATTTTATAACTCGTTTTTCTTCATTTTCAGGTAACATTGGGGGCTTATCTACAGCATTACAGAATGCTGTAGATAAGCCCCTGATGGCGGTGGCCCTATCTCATAGGGCCAAAATGGGGTGACAGATTCCCTTTAATTCAGGGCGCTCTGCAATGTATTATCACAATGTGACAATGCTGAGTCTGGACAGTAGAGGGAGGAAATGTGAGCTAAAGATGACTAAATTGTTAATAAGCTGCTGGGTATTGATGTCACATAGATTTCTGTATGTATGATATGTGGATGTTTCCTGGGTGTGGAGTCATTCTGGGGTGGTTTTATATGTTTACCCTTCACTGCACTTTGTAGCTGGTTATACTTCTAGATGGTATTGTGCTAAGGAGTTCCAGCCCTATAGTTATGGAATTTTCCCTGGTAGGCAAACACAATTTGTATTTATGCTGAGTGTTTGTTTGTCTACACTCCCAGCACCTTTTCCTTGACCACAGTTTTGGTTCTAGGAGGTTATTCTTGTTTCATTTATTTTCGGTTCTCCTTAGTTTTCTCTCTCTACCCTTCATGGATGTGCTTAAAATTTTCTCACTCTGGGTCGTAGTGTCTAATTGCATACTGTTCTCTCCCCCCCTGTTAGCAGTGTTTTCACAGCCTCCCCTCTGGTTCCTCAGGAGTTATGAGAAACCCTCTACAGCTTTTAAGGAAGTCAGGTCCAAGGTGGTGTTTTTAGTTGTGCGGCTAGGGATTGTTTTGTCTGTACAGGGTCTAGTAGGGTGTGGGTGCAGATTCACTCTGTATTAGATTTTACTTATTCCTGTTACCCATGTGTGAGTGGGTTATTTTTATTTAGGTGCCATTATAATGATACTTTTATTTTTAAAGGGAACCTGTCAGCAGTTTTGGCCGATATTAGATACAGCCATCACCTTTCAGGGCTTATATACAGCATTCTATAATGCTGTAGACAAGCCCCGATCCGACCTGTAAGAGAAGAAAAATAAGTTTTATGGGAGGCGCCGACCAAGACCTGCGACACCCATCGAACTGGACCGCCCCACAGGTGAGTATAATAAAAGTTATTTTTAATTTCTTCCAGGTCTGGTTGGGGGCTTATCTACAGCATTATAGAAAGCTGTAGATAAGCCCTGAAAGGTGATGGCCATATCTTATATCGGCCAAAACTGCTGACAGGTTCACTTTAAGGTCACAATGTCGGGAGAAGATGGAGATCTGCAGTGACTTTCTGTGGCTGTGAAGTCACCATGGCACCAGTTCCTGTAAGTATCTAAATCTAAGGTTATCTTTAAATTGACTAAATGCAAGCAGTAAACTACCAATGACTTGCTATCTAAGCAAGAGGTGCGAAACAGACTAAATAAGATTAAAATAGATAAATCTCTGGGTTCGGATGGCATACACCCATGAGTACTAAGAGTACTAAGAGAACTAAGTAATGTAATACACAAACCATTATTTCTTATATTTAGGGACTCTATAGCGACGGGGGCTGTTTCACAGGACTGGCGCATAGCAAATGTGGCACCAATATTCAAAAAGGGCTCTAAAAGTGAACCTGGAACTTATAGGCCAGTAAGTCTAACCTCTATTGTTGGTAAAATATTTGAAGGGATTCTGAGGGATGTTATTCCTGATTATCTCAATGAGAATAACTGTAACTCCATATCAGCATGGGTTTATGAGCAATCGCTCCTGTCAAACCAATCTAATTCGTTTTTATGAAGAGGTAAACTATAGACTGGACCAAGGTGAGTCATTGGACATGGTATATCTTGATTTCTCCAAAGCGTTTGATACCATGCCACACAAGAGGTTGGTACACAAAAAGAGAATGCTGGGTCTGTGGGAAAATGTGTGTAAATGGGTGAGTAACTTACTTTGTTATAGAATGCTGAGGGTGGTTATAAATGATATATTCTCTAACTAGGTCACTGTGACCAGCGGGGTACCGCAGGGGTCAGTGTTGGGACCTATTCCCTTCAATATATTTATTAACGATCTGGTGGAAGGTTTACACAGTAAAATATCGATATTTGCAGATTATACAAAACTAAGTAAAGCAGTCAATACAAGACAAGATAGTATTCTGCTACAGAAGGAACTGGATAAGTTGGAAACTTGGGCTAAAAGGTGGCGGATGGGGTTTACCAATGATAAATGTAAGGTTATACACATGGGAAGAAAGAATCAATATCACCATTACACACTGAATGGGAAACCACTGGGTAAATCTGATATGGAGAAAGACTTGGGGATCCTAGTTAAGGATAAACTTAACTGGAGCAGCCAGTGCCAGGCAGAGGCTGCCAAGGCAAACAGGATCATGGGGTGCATTAAAAGAGGTCTGGATACACATGCTGAGAGCATTATACTGCCTCTGTACAAATCCCTGGTTAGACTGCACATGGAGTACTGTGTACAGTTTTGGGCACCGGTGCTCAGGAAGGATATAATGGAACTAGAGCGAGTTCAAAGGAGGGCAACAAAATTAATAAAGGGGATGGGGGAACTAGAATACCCAGAGAGATTAGCAAAACTAGGATTATTTAGTCTAGAAAAAAGATGACTGAGGGGCGATCTAATAACCATGTATAAGTATATAACGGGACAATACAAATATCTCTCCGAGGATCTGTTTATACCAAGGAAGGTGACGGTCACAAGGGAGCATTCTCTGCGTCTGGAGGAGAGAAGGTTTTTCCACCAACATAGAAGAGGATTCTTTACTGTTAGGGACATGAGAATCTGGAATTCCTTGCCTGAGGAGGTGGTGATGGCGAAGTCAGTCGAGGAGTTCAAGAGAGCCTGGATGTCTTCTTGGAGCGTAAAAATATATCTTACAGTTATTAGGTTCTTTAGAAGGACGTAGATCTGGGGATTTTTATTCTGATGGAATATAGGCTGAACTGGATGGACAAATGTCTTTTTTTCAGCCTTGCTAACTATGTTATTATGCTACTATGTTATCAGTTGTTTAATAGCCTGTTTAGACAGTTTGTGACCACACGTTCATGTTCACAGTGTGATCTTTAACATGATTGCCTGTACACATAGATTAGCATTGTTCTTGGCAGCATGTGTTCATAGGACACTTTGCTGCTGAGAAAGATGACATTTAAAGGGCATGTGTCACCCCCCCAAATGACAAACTGCATGAACATTTATATTGGAATGAAGCCCCTAAAAATCATACTAGGCATACATAGTTTAACTTAATATTGAAAAATGTTCTTTTCTTTTTTTTTGCAAATGAGTCCTATGCCTTGGAGCACCATTACGCCTTTTATTTGCATATTAAAGCCACTTCCCTGTTTTGATTGATCATGCTACATTAGTAAGAGCGAACTCTGCCTAAAATCAATGTGCTCCAAGTGTCAGTGTGGCCGTGCATTGTGATGCCTGGTTTCTGCCTGTCTTTAGTTGCTGCTTGAGTGACTTCAATGAGGAGGATGAGGGGTATTCAAGTGAACAGACAGCATACGCAAGTCACAAGATGCTCTCCTTCTTAAAGTCACTTGCAAGACTTCAAGGTGCATCAAGTGGTGACCAGGATCCACACATCAGAGCGTGTCTGTAGCCAGGGCCGGCTCCAGGTTTTTATGGGCCCCGGGCGAAAGAGCCTCAGTGGGCCCCTTTAACACAGACCACGATTCATGATGCACAGATACAGCAGAGAAATATGGGTACAGTACAGTGCCAAACACTTCACTTCTTCCATTACATGAGTGATATCTATTGTAAATTGTACAATAGCTCAAAAACCGCCAAATCCTCACAGCGCACAGAACAGACTGGACAGTACAGTCCTCCATACAATATTATGGGCACCACAGTCTCCCCCTCATCACCCATATAATACCCCATGCAGGATGTCACCCCTCATATAATGCTCCATACAGAATACTGGACCCAAAATAATGCTCCATACAGAATACTGGACCCAATATAATGCTCCATACAGGATACTGGTCCCCATATAATGCTCCATACAGGATACTGGTCCCCATATAATGCTCCATACAAAATATGGAGCTCTCCTCTGCGCTGTACTGCGTTCTGCACTGTTACGGCTCAGGAAAGGGCGCTGTGGAAAGACTCCCCTGCCCATTATCATCAATGCCTGCCCATTATCATCATCATCTCCCCATCATCATCAATGCCTCCCCATTATCAGTAATGCCTGCCCATCATCATCTTCTCCCCATCATCAATGCCTGCCCATTATCATCAATCATTTTGGCGAGGGCGTGCCGGGCGTCTCCCATGTTCTGTGCTGGCACAGGTATATTGATGATATTTTGTTTTTGTGGGATGGCACGGTGGAGCAGCTCGGGGATTTCATGGGACGCTGAATCGGAATTCATTCAATATTCATCTTACTCCTATGATTCTCATAGGATTAATTTTCTTGATATAACCTTTGAGGTTGATGACTGCGGACGCATTCATACTGATATGTATCGGAAACCCACCTCAGTGAATGCTCTGATCCATGCGTCCTCTGCTCACAATCCTTCCACCATCAGAGCCGTCCCGGTCGGACAGTTCCTACGGGCGAGGCGGATCTGCTCCTCAGACACCAGATTCGAGGCACAGGCCTCAGATTTAACGGCACGGTTTCAAAATCGGGGATATTCAAATAGGTGCATTAAACGGGGCTACAGGAGAGCAAGGTCCACTCCACGTGACACTCTATTGTGTCCTAGGAAGAAGGAAATGATACCTAGTGATAAGGGGCCGATAAGATTTATTTCAACTTACAATCATGCATGGGAGGAGATGAGATTTATCTTAAATAAACATTGGTCTGTTCTCCGTGCCGAATCTCGTTTGGGTCTATCCAGCAATGAGCTGCCATCCATGACTGCGAGAAGGTCTAACAATTTACGTGACCTCCTTGTTCAAAGTCATTATGTGCCCAGCATTAGCCATCCTTTTGGATCTCGTGGCCCATTCCAGGTATGGTCCCGTGCGGTCGCTGTCTTGCCTGCGCAAATGTCCTGCGCTGCTCCACTTTCCAATCCTCAGATGGCATGAGAACGTTCAATATTCGACATCGCATTTCATGCAATACATCGAATGTCATTTATTATGCCACTTGTGGCTGTTCAAAAATATATATTGGCCTTATCTCAAGAGAACTGAGGATAAGGATTAGGGAGCATGTGCGGGACATTTGCGCGGCCAAGACAGCGACCGACCCGGAAAATTTAAAAACTATCCCCCGTCATTATTTTTACCACCATAATTGTGAACCCTCATCTTTCAAAGTTAGAGGAATTGATGTGATACATCTAGGTATTAGGGGGGGCGATTACAAAAAAAGGCTCGCCCAAGTCGAAGCCAGATGGATCGTTACTTTGGACACAATGACCCCCCGGGGCCTTAATGAGTCTCTGTCTTTTTCACCATTTCTATGAGTGCATTTATATATGTCATCCATGATGATTTATGTTATATCTTTATAATGATTTATGGAGACATTTATATGTTCCTGTTCTTTCGGACGTTCAAACCCCTGATACCCTTTTGGTATGTGTGGTTTCATTTATCAATTATTCTTTTAATATGTTTTGTCGTTGTTTTGTTCCGTTGTTTTTGTTGGCATTATTTATTATTTCTTTTCTTCTTATCTAGTTGGACCTTACAACATTGACTTTTTTACTCCACAACCATGGGAGACTGTTTCCAAACCGATGATGCACTATTTCAAGATGTATTTATTTCTCTTTGAATTGTATATTTTTGCTAATTCATTTGCTTGGAATTGATATGTCTCCTATGTATTACTATGATCTATGTTATGACTTTACTTTTGTACTATTGGGTGTCTTGCCACATCTTATTATTGTACCTGATATACATTGTGGCATTATATGTGCAGCGCGCATGCGCTATGGCCTGCCGCGGCTCCTGGCATGTGGTGGGCGTCACACATGACGCGTTGTGTGAGCGCGCCCCTCGGCGCGTGCGCACTGGCGTCCTGACGCCTTTCACACATGTTTCAAGGACCTGCGGCTCGCACTGCGCATGCGCCACTATACGCATTGCTATTGGTCAACACTGATCATGTGATTCGATCACATGTTCTTTTAAAGGTCCTCTATGGACTACCTATATATTCCCCTTGAGGAAGTGTGCTATGACGCACACGAAACGCGCGTCGGGGGTCCACACTGCCGGCCCAGGACTTCTCTCTCCTCTCTGGACTTTATATATTGGTAAGCGCCCCTGTTTCACCTATGGGCTTATCTTGAATCTCTATATAGATACTGGCCATCGCACTGGCGCACTGGCGATGATTCTTGTGAAGGGACACTTGCCTTTTTCACCCATGTCTTTTCTATACACTGGTTATCTCAGGACATGATGGTTCCTCCTTTCTTACCATATGAAATGGGGATTCTGTGAGGAGAGTAGATGCCCTGTGGAGCCTTAGGCATTTCTGCTTTGAGTCATTTTTACTACTTTCTCTGCATGTTACTGTTTGTTTGACTTCTGTACCTTTTCAAATAAAATACATTTAAAATTATTTTATTTCTTGTCACCCATTTGCTTCCTTTCCTCCTGGTGTACATGTTGCTTTGGAGCGGGTGTAGTCTGTTTCTATATGGGCTTATGCTCTCGATTTGTGGCACCATTTGTATGCCACTATGGGGTATTTTCGTTTATACCATTATCATCAATGCCTGCCCATTATCATCATCTTCTCCCCATCATCATCAATGCCTCCCCATTATCAGCAATGCCTCCCCATTATCAGCAATGCCTCCCCATTATCAGCAATGCCTGCCCATCATCACACACAGACAGCACCACAGCACACAAGCACTCTCTCACATACATACACACACATACACACACACACAAAAAGCACCGCACTACATACACACAGACACACGTCTTACCTGTCCAGCGTCCGCGCTCTCTGCCACAGCCGGCCGCTGAATGATGACGTCATTCAGCGGCGCTGCTGTGAGAGGAAGCGCCGGCGCCCCCTGGAGGCCGGAGCTGCGGCAGCGGAGGCATGGGAGAGGTAAGTATTGTGCCAGCTGATGCCGGGGCCCTGAGCAAGCGCTCTCCTCCGCTAACGGGCGAGGGGGTGCCAGACGGCGAGTGGGCCCCCCCGCCTGCTCAGGGCCCCGGCACTTGCCCGGGTGTGCCGGGTGCTGACGCCAGCCCTGTCTGTAGCCACCTGCATTGTCATTAGGAGCACTCTGTTTTTAATGAAATACTGTCAATCAAGACATGAAACAGGCTTTAATACGCAAATAATAGGGCATAATGGTGCAACAAGGAATACAACACGCCGTGGGTGCACTGAAGCACCCTCATTTGCATATTAAATAAATGAGGATTTTTCACCAAATGTTAAGTTAAACTGTATAAGCACAGTATAATTTTTATATGGGCAGCATTCCCTATTATAAATGTTTATGCAGTTTAATTGTTTAATTGTAATTTTGTGGGTAATAAAAAGCTTATACATTTTACCTTAAGAACAAATGTTTTGCTCCTGCATTCGGTGATAAACGGCTTGGTTGGGTTGACCAATAACCTGCAGTGTAAATGCACCTTAAAGAGTAACTAAACGTTTAAGAGATTATGTTATTAGGGTAATTCTGAGCAGAATCTGTCAGGAACTCAATCCTGAGTACCACCCACTTCACTCAAAAGACCTCTTAGAAAAGCACAGCTCACGGAGACAGGAGAGCACACAGTAGCAGAGCGGATTGGAATAGAAAAGTTATAGTCCTGTCTCCTGAGCTGTGCACTTCTAAGAGGCCTTTTGAGCAATAGAGTGGGGGTCTCAAGACACATTGCAGCACCAGTCTGCTCAGAATTAATGGACCTAAAACATGTAAGATATCTCCCAAAAGTTAATCTACTCTGTAAATGATTACTAGAGCTACTGCTTGCAACCAATCATTACTGCGGTTTCTATATGGTCCGCAGTCTGATGATGGCTGGTAACAACAACTCCAGTCATCTCCTTACCATTGTTAAGGACATACTGGGAGTTGCAGTTCATGTGATACAAGTGTGTATTTGCTGGGTGTTAACCTGACATTGCAATTGATTGTTGTACTAACCTTGATGATGTATTCTTGTACTGATGGTGGTTATGGTTCTGTAGTCAGGTAATGAAAGTGGTTCTGGTGATGTATTCATGTACTGACAATGGTTTTGGTAATGTATTCATATACTGACGGTGGTTCTGGTCATGTAGTCATGTACTGACAGTGGTTCTGGTGATTTATTAATGTAGATATTGTAATCTTTAATTTATTAGACATTAAACTTGATCATTAAGGTCAGTGTGGCGGACTGATAATACAGCCGTCTGAATTAGGCAGTATTTGTCAACCTAACAAGTGATTGATTAATGCCCCCATACATTATACAGTAGACAGCTATCTGATCATTCGGGAGATATATCGCCCAACTCTCATATATAGGACTGCTCATTTTGCTGAGCACTCTTGTGTTCTCAATGAGAGAGCAGTTCTCATTTATCTCTGGCGGCTTATCATTTAGAGAACAAAAGGATATTCAGTCCTAAATCAGACATTCTGGATTGTTATCTCCCCTGATATAATCAGTCAGGGGCTCCCATAAACATTAGACTATGGGCCGAACCTATCGATACTGGCGGATTCTGACAACTTTAGTCTAATGTGTGGGAGGGCTGAACTACTATCTAAAGGGTATGGGCACTTTCCGGATATGTGCACACAACGACATCTGCAAATTCTAGGGGTTTTTCAGGCTGAAGACGCTTCAGGACATGCGTCTTTTGTGCTAAAGTAACTTTTTTGCTTCGTTTCAGTCATCATTTTTACATATTTTAATTAAATTGCATTATATAAACTAGTGAGCAGCTTCCAAGCGTAAGTCGCCTGAGGAATAGGAAGATCACTTTGTTTAACCGCTTTGGATCTTTGGAAACCTTAAGCTGTTAAAAAAACCTCAAAAGACTAAACATATGATCAGCAAGTCATTTATGCACTGCAGCATATACAGTGGGGGAAATAAGTATTTGATTTCTTGCTGATTTTGCAAGTTTGCCCACTGACAAAGACATGAACAGTCTACAATTTTAAGGGTAGGATAATTTTAACATTGAGAGATACTGTAGAATATCAAAAATAAAATCCAGAAAATCACATTGTATACAACTTGACTCAGTTGCATCAAGTTTAAAAACCTAAGTGTGACCCAACAGATATGGTGTTCCCAGTCTAAAAACTGCATGTGCTCCAATGGCTGCTTTGACAAGAAGATCTTTATGCAAGGTCAAATTTTTATAATTAGCAATCTTAGGAGAGAATGACCGCTTCTTAATGTGTTTTACCAAATCTTCACCTTCATGTTCTGTATGCAGTGCAGATATTCAGAATAAAACACAAAACACAGGAGAAGACATTGTTTTTGGTTCTGAATCCATCTCTTCTACCTGAAGATTTTAATTACTACCATACAGTAAAGAAATAGCTGCAAGTCCTCAGTACAGTCTCATTGATGTTGTAATGCCCACATGCTGTTCATCAAAGCGTTTAGATCTCATAGATAGATGAAAACTTAGATGCATCACATGAGCTGTCATACTACGCACAATATATTTTCACATATGCTCTCCTTACATGCAGGTACTGCAGCTTTTATTGTTAGTATGCTCATTTTAATACTTTTCCCACAATATTAATAAAAATTGTTTTATTGCTGAGCAAACTAAATGTGCGAATGTGCCATCTGCTATAGGAAAGGTTTGTCGGAAATATATCATGAAGGTGACATACACAATTTTGGGACATATTTTTAAATCCTATATTAGTGTTGGTTCACACAAAGTGCACGTTACAAATCACTTTGCTCTTGATTTGTGATTATTGCCTGTATATATCATAGTGGAAGTACCAGCCGAGTACTGTATAGACAGCCATACAGCAATATCTATTAGAATGCAGTGTAATGTTTGATTGGGTAACTTATAAGCATTGCTTATTTATAATAAGCAAGATAATGGAGAGGAATTACAGGGATCTCTGATTAGTAGTGATGGGCGAGCACTAAAATGCTCGGGTGCTCGTTGCTCGGGTTGAGCAAATTGGAATACTCGGGTACTCGGACTGAACCACAAGCCCAATGTAAGTCTATGGGAGACCTGAGTATTTTTACTGCGATCTCTCCCGGGGGTCCTTTTAACCCCTTAACACCATGTTAATGACCGGGCCAATTTTTACAATTCCGACCACTGTCCCTTTATGAGGTTATAACTAGTGATGAGCCACCCCGTAGTGTTCGAGTTCGGTTCGGTTCGCCGAACAGTCGTGTGTTCGACGAACTGTTTGTCGAACTGTTCATCGAACACCGTCGAACACCATTATAACCAATGGCAGGTAAACCAAAACACATAGGAAACACAAAGAAAACACATAGAAAACACTTCAAAGGTGTCCAAAAGCTGAGAAATTGCTCACAAGACACAACTAACACATGGAAAAGTGACAAGTACATATAGTCATGCGAAAAGAAAAGAGGTGGAGGAGTAAAAGGAGGGGGAGACACAGATATAGGCATGTCATGCCCTTCTAAAACCAAAAAAGTGCCAAGCCGACACGGCCAGTCCGTTCCTGCCCGTGCGACCTGCGTGTCGCCGGGTTTGTGCCAGAGTTGCGGTGGACCCTTATGGCCAGCCCCCCTCTCCCAATACTGGTGCCTGTCCGCTGGTGGGTCGAGCGAGCCCCCCTGCAGTGGAGGCAGGTCTAATCTTTTTATTTAAATTGTCTCTCTAATTTGAATGAGTACACTTTAAATCCTTTTACAAGGATCTATTGGAGGGCAAGTCTCATCCCAGCAGTTGCGGTAATGCCAGGTCCAGTAGCGTCCAGTAAAGCTGTTGCAGTTAAAAAGCTTTTATAAGGATTGAGCTTGGCGGTCCACCGCAAGGCGTCCTACCACCACTCACAGCCCCTGTGCCTTGGGGTGCCTCCCCGATGCTCTTCACTGATTTTCCCGGGGGCCCGAAGCATTTCCTTTGAAAAAATTAAGTGTCCAAAGTACAGGTGGTGTAGCTTACTTAACAGCTGTGTTAATCCGCTGACTAGCAGACACTGCTACTAGGCCCAAAATTATTGTCGTTTTTTCAGAAAAACCGAACTCTTCAAAATCTAGTTGCCCCCAGCAACACAACTCTCAAGTCCTTATCTTCATCTGCAACCTGGATAAATTCTAATCCGGGTTGTTTTGCAAGTAGGACCTCTAAGTGTTTATGTTGCGTCTCTATTATGAATGGGGTGCAAGAATTTTAATCTCGTACCACAGGCACCAGTTTTAAAATCAACTGCCATGTCAATTGCCAATCGTGCTACATTATTTATTTAATTGAGTGCGGTTGTGGGTTGCAGTACATCGGTCGGACGATACAGACGATGCATGCAAGGCTCAACAAGCACCGTCAAAATATCCGAAATGGGTTCATGCTACACAGTCTCTCAAAACAGTTCTCCCTAGTGCACCAAAAGAATTTGAATTCGATAAAACTCACTGTTATTGACCAGATACCACATGATATGCTGATCGGTATAATAATCTAATAAGAAGGGAGAGTTTCTGGATTTTTAAACTTGGTACACTGGACCCTGAGGGGTTAAACCTCACTATTGAAAAAGTCACGTAATATATGCATTTTGTTATTTATTTATTTATTTATTTTCATTTATTTTTTCTTGTGTACATTGTTTTTATGTCGTTTTTACGTTGGTTTTATTCAATTGATCTGTGGTTTTTGTTTTTTTTTTTGCAGTCATATTTGCATTTTTTTATCATGTGGGTGTTCTAATTAATTGCCTTTTAATATTCATTTGCTGCTCCACCTTTATATAGCTTTCCTACTCCATTCTATGTATAACTGCCACCTGAGGAAGACGGAGCTATTCCGTTGAAACGCGTTGTGGATATCAATAAATTAAGACTTTTTAATATCAGCTGAATTGCGTCCCTCGCGCTCCTTATGACCGGATTGCTTTATCATCACTTATGTCTGATCCTCTCTTGAGGTACCCGGCCGGAGCTGCAGCGGACAACCTTAATCTCATCTGCCTTTATCGCTAGCCTGTCGCTCCTTTGAAACAGTCTATCTGAATTTGGTTGCAAAATTATTGTCTGGGCTAGATGCAGTTAAAAATTTGTAATTAGATCTACAGCCGGTGGCTAACCCACTGACTAGCAGACACTGCTACTAGGCCCAAAATTATTGTACAGGCAAGATGCAGTTAAAAATTTGTAATTATATCTACAGCCGGTGGCTACTCCGCTGACTAGCAGACACTGCTACTAGGCCCAAAATTATTGTCTAAGTTAGATGCAGTTAAAAATTTGTAATTATATCTACAGCCGGTGTCTACTCCTCTGACTAGCAGACACTCAAGCTTTGGAGCAGACCTCTGATTCCCAGGCTATAGTATGAGTAAACAGCTCTAGTCTTCACACTCAACCATCTGTGTTACCCCAAGCCATAGTGTATGTAGTTTCTTATGGTTAAAAGGGGGGTGGGGAAAGACCCAACCCACCTGTAATTGACAATGCCAACGACACGTAAAACACAGCAAGGGGACTCCCAAAAGAGTCTCCATTTTTTCCAAAAATTTGGGGCACAGACACCACTTAAGTAGCATCAATTGCCCCAGAGTTGCTTAAAATGGTTGGTGAGGTGATTTTACAAAATCCTCAAGCTTTTACTCTCCCCAGGATGACACAGGGGTAGAAAAGTCCTTGCGGATACATGATTTGTTCATCTTTATGAACGTGAGTCTGTCTACATTCTCAGTGGACAGCCACGTGCGCTTATCTGTCAGACTCAGCACACCACCAGCAGCGCTGAACACACGTTCAGAGAGAACAAAAATTATTATTAATTTGAAAGCTGGTGGAGTTTAGTATAGATGGCCTATTAGAATGAGTACCACACAGTGCTACAGGCCCAAAATTATTCTACAGGCAAGATGCAGCTAAAAGTAATTATTAATTTGAAAGCTGATGGAGCTTAGTATAGATGGCCTATTAGAATGAATACCACACACTGCTACAGGCCCAAAATTATTCTACAGCCAAGATGCAGCTAAAAATAATTATTAATTTGAAAGCTGGTGGAGCTTAGTATAGATGGCCTATTAGAATGAGTAACACACTGTTATGTTTCGGTAGCTGAGGAGAGCAGGCAAAAAGGCAATACACCAGAGCAGTTGGAATCTATGAGATTGCAGTACCCTGACTAACCACCACAACTAGAGGCAGCCGTGGAGCGTTCCTACGTTGGTCCTAGACGCCTCGTCACAGCCTGAGAAACTAACTACACCTAAAGACAGAAACAGGAAAGCTATCTGCCCCGGAGCAGAACCCCAAAGATAATAGAAAGCCCCCAAACATGTAATGGCGGTTAGACAAGAGGAAATACTGACACAGAAAGAAAATAGTATGAGCAAACGCTGGGGCCCAAACTATCTAAATAGAAAAGGATAGGAAGGGTACTTACTGCAATCCCAGAAAACCCTGAAAAGCACCAACTCTACTAATTTCAAAATCACCTGAGATCACACGACCTCTACCACCTAAATTAGTTCTCTGGTGTAACAAAATCAAAACAGCAGCCACTGAAAAAACTGAAAAAAGCAAAAGAACAAAACTCAGTGGCTGAACCAAACTGAGAGGGCAGAAGCCCCCGAGGGGACCCTGAAGGCCCCCAAAGAAGTGCAGTACAAAATGCAAAAATATAGCACAAACACAAAAGAAGCAAAAGTCTTATCTGTAAGCAGGAGATGCAGACACGACACAGCAGGCTACAAGGGAAACTGGAATGAAGGATTCAGACCAGAACAATTGATCACCGGCAACCCTGATGGGAAAATGACTCCCTTATATAAGACCAGTCAGTAACACCTGATTCCCAGTCCTCACAATCTTCACTAGCACCGCTTGTAACCACCAGAGGGAGCCTCTGCTCAGAACTCATCTCAAACCCATTCACAACAGTACCCCCCCCTTGAGAAGGGGTCACCGAACCCTCATTAGAGCAACCAGGTCGGTCAGGATGAGTTCTATGATACGCACGGATAAGTCTCCTAGCATGGATGTCCGAAGCAAACACCCAAGAATTGTCTTCCTGACCATAACCTCTCCATTTAACCAAATACTGGAGTTTCCGTCTAGAAAAACGAGAATCCAATATTTTCTCAACCACATACTCCAGATTGCCCTCAACCAAAACAGGGTCAGGAGGCACAGCAGCAGGAACCACTGGCTCAACAAACCTCTTTAACAAGGACTTGTGGAACACGTTATGGATCTTAAATGTCCCTGGAAGAAGCAAACGAAAAGAAACAGGATTAATAATCTCCATGATCTTATAAGGTCCAATGAACCTAGGCTTAAATTTAGGAGATGCTACTCTCATAGGAATATTCTTTGAGGACAACCAGACCAAGTCCCCCACTTTAAACCGAGGACCATCAGTCCTATGCCGGTTAGTAAACCGCTGGGCCTTCTCCTGAGAGAGGGACAACCTCTCCACTACCTGGTCCCAAATCTGTTGCATACGCTCCACAACAGATTCAACACCTGGACAGACAGAAGCCTCCGTCTGTCCTGAAGAAAATCGAGGGTGAAACCCAGAATTACAGAAAAACGGAGACATCAAAGTGGCAGAGCTAGCCCTATTATTAAGAGCAAACTCAGCCAAAGGCAAAAAAGAGACCCAGTCATCCTGATCAGCAGACACAAAGCATCTTAGATAAGTCTCCAATGTCTGGTTTGTTCTCTCAGTTTGACCATTGGTCTGAGGATGAAATGCCGAGGAGAAAGACAATTGAACACCCAGTTTAGAACAAAAAGTCCTCCAAAATCTGGAAACAAACTGGACTCCTCTGTCAGACACAATGTTCTCAGGAATGCCGTGTAAACGAACCACGTGCTGAAGGAACAACGGCACCAATTCAGAGGAGGAAGGCAACTTAGGTAATGGCACAAGATGTATCATTTTGGAAAACCTATCACAAATTACCCAGATGGTGGTCATTCTCTGAGAAACAGGAAGATCGGAAATGAAATCCATAGAGATATGGGTCCATGGTCTCTTGGGCACAGGCAATGGCATCAACAAACCACTAGAGCGAGAGCAAGGCTTGGAGCGAGAGCAAGTCCCGCAGGACTGCACAAATTCCCTGACATAACGAGACAAGGTAGGCCACCAAAAGGACCGACTAACCAAGTCTCTGGTACCAAAAATTCCGGGATGCCCAGCCAATGCGGAACAATGAATCTCAGACATCACACTCCTCTTCCACTGGTCCGGGACAAACAATTTTCCAACAGGGCAGCGCTCGGGCCTATCCTCCTGACACCCCTCCAGAGCAAGTCTCAAATTGGGCGAGATGGCGGAAAGAACTACACCCTCTTTCAAAATAACAGAAGGATCAGATAACTCAGGAGAGTCCGCAAGGAAACTCCTCGAGAGGGCATCCGCCTTAACATTCTTAGTGCCAGGAAGAAAGGAAACCACAAAATTAAAACGTGTGAAAAACAAGGCCCACCTGGCCTGTCTAGGATTGAGTCGCTTGGCAGATTCCAGATAGACCAGATTCTTATGGTCCGTAAGGACCACCACCTGATGTTTGGCTCCCTCCAGCCAATGTCTCCACTCTTCAAAAGCCCACTTCATGGCCAACAACTCCCGATTACCCACGTCATAATTACGTTCAGTAGGAGAAAATTTTCGAGAGAAAAAGGCACAAGGGTTACTTTTAGAGGTCTCTGGATATTTTTGGGACAAAACGGCACCTGCCCCAATTTCAGAGGCATCAACCTCCACCTGAAATGGCAGAGAAACATCAGGCTGCCGTAGAACAGGAGCAGAAGTGAATCTCTGCTTAAGTTCCTGAAATGCAGAGACTGCCTCAGGAGGCCAATTCACCACATCAGAACCCTTTCTGGTCAAATCAGTTAATGGTTTAACAATAACCGAGAAATTACCAATAAATTTACGATAAAAATTGGCAAAACCCAAAAATCTCTGAAGAGCCTTTAATGAAGTAGGTTGGACCCAATCACAGATGGCCTGAACCTTGACCGGGTCCATTTCAATAACAGATGGGGACAAAATGAATCCCAGAAATGAGATCCTCTGTACGCCAAAAAGACACTTTGATCCCTTCACATACAGAGCATTCTCTCTCAAAATCTGGAATACAGTTCGAACATGTTTCACATGAGAGTCCCAGTCATTAGAAAAAAATCAAGATATCATCCAAATAAACAATCAGAAATTTATCCACAAAATCCCTGAAAATGTCATTCATGAAGGACTGGAAGACGGAAGGAGCATTAGTGAGCCCAAAGGGCATCACTAGGTACTCAAAATGCCCTTCAGGGGTATTGAATGCTGTCTTCCATTCATCCCCGTGCTTAATGCGAATAAGGTTATACGCCCCCCTGAGGTCAAGCTTGGTAAACCAAGTAGCGTTTTTCACCCTGGAAAACAGGTCAGAAATCAAGGGTAACGGGTATTGATATTTCACAGTAATATTGTTCAAGAGACGATAATCAATACACGGCCTTAATGAACCATCTTTTTTGGCCACAAAGAAAAAACCGGCACCTAAGGGTGAAGAGGATGGTCTGATATGACCCTTCTCCAATGATTCCTTGATATAAGACCGCATAGCGTCATGTTCAGGTACAGACAAGTTAAAAAGGCGACCTTTAGGGAATTTACTACCCGGCACTAATTCAATAGCGCAGTCATAGCTCCTATGGGGAGGCAAGGATGCAGATTTACTTTCGCTAAACACATCAGAAAAATCAAACAAAAAGTCAGGAACATCCTGAGCCTGGGGGAGGCAGAAAAAACAGGAGTGTTGGTATTAACACATTGGCAGCCCCAACTGGTTACAGACACAGATTTCCAATCCAAAACAGGATTATGAGACTGTAACCAAGGGAAACCCAGCACGATAATGTCATGCAGATTATATAGAACCAAAAATTTGCAGCACTCCTGGTGATCAGGTTCAACCCTCATTATCACCTGAGTAGAAAACTGGGGTTTATTCTCAGCCAAAGGGGTAGAATCGATCCCCAGTAGGGGAATAGACTTCTGTAGGGGTATCAAGGGAAACCCACAACGTTTAGCAAAATCATAATCCATCAGGTTAATAGCTGCTCCAGAATCAACGAAAGCCTGAGCAGAAAATGAGGACAGAGAGCATATCAGAGTGACAGTTAATAAAAACTTAGTCTGAACACTACCCAAGACAACTGAGCGTGCAAAACGTCTTCCCCGCTTAGGGCAGACTGAAATAGCATGAGAGGCATCACCACAGTAGAAACATAACCCATTGCGCTTTCGAAACTCATGACGCTGTGCCCCAGACACCACTCTATCACACTGCATGGGTTCAGAAGCTGGTTCACAAGGCAACACCATTCCACGCATACTTCTCCGCTCACGCAAACGTCTGTCAATTTGAATCGCTAATGACATAGAATCATTGAGACCAGAGGGGACAGGGAATCCCACCATAACATCCTTTACATTATCTGACAGACCCTTCCGGAAAAGGGCCGCCAAAGCGTCGTCATTCCATTTGGTCAGGACTGCCCACCTACGGAATCTCTGACAGTATAACTCAGCGTCATCAAGCCCCTGATTTAATGCCAACAAGGTTTTTTCAGCTTGATCAGTGACATTAGGCTCATCGTACAATAACCCCAAAGCCTGAAAAAACGCATCAACATCACTCAAAACAGGATCCCCAGGTATCAGGGAAAAAGCCCAATCCTGAGGATCGCCGCGCAGGAGAGAGATGACAATTTGAACCTGCTGCGCTGCGCCTCCTGAGGACTTAGATTTTAAGGCAAAAAACAATTTACAATTATTTTTGAAATTCTGAAACTTAGCTCGATCCCCCAAAAACAAATCTGGCATGGGGATCCTAGGTTCCACAACAGGCAACCTAGCAAGATATGCAGCAATACTCTGAACCTCAGTGGCAAGCTGATCCACACGGCCAGACAACTGTGCAAACTCCATTGGGAGAAAAGATCCTCCCCAGCACCCAGAGATACAGAGGGAAAAAAAAAAATGCAACAAACAGAAAAATATCTCTGACAACTCTGACAACCTTTTTTCTTTCACAATATTTTTCCCTTCTGTGAGTACCATACAATTTTCAATTTTTTAGGCCGGTGATACTATTATGTTTCGGTAGCTGAGGAGAGCAGGAAAAAAGGCAATACACCAGAGCAGTTGGAATCTATGAGATTGCAGTACCCTGACTAACCACCACAACTAGAGGCAGCCGTGGAGCGTTCCTGTTGGTCCTAGACGCCTCGTCACATCCTGAGAAACTAACTACACCTAAAGACAGAAACAGGAAAGCTATCTGCCCCGGAGCAGAACCCCAAAGATAATAGAAAGCCCCCAAACATGTAATGGCGGTTAGACAAGAGGAAATACTGACACAGAAAGAAAATAGTATGAGCAAACGCTGGGGCCCAAACTATCTAAATAGAAAAGGATAGGAAGGGTACTTACTGCAATCCCAGAAAACCCTGAAAAGCACCAACTCTACTAATTTCAAAATCACCTGAGATCACACGACCTCTACCACCTAAATTAGTTCTCTGGTGTAACAAAATCAAAACAGCAGCCACTGAAAAAACTGAAAAAAGCAAAAGAACAAAACTCAGTGGCTGAACCAAACTGAGAGGGCAGAAGCCCCCGGAGGGGACCCTGAAGGCCCCCAAAGAAGTGCAGTACAAAATGCAAAAATATAGCACAAACACAAAAGAAGCAAAAGTCTTATCTGTAAGCAGGAGATGCAGACACGACACAGCAGGCTACAAGGGAAACTGGAATGAAGGATTCAGACCAGAACAATTGATCACCGGCAACCCTGATGGGAAAATGACTCCCTTATATAAGACCAGTCAGTAACACCTGATTCCCAGTCCTCACAATCTTCACTAGCACCGCTTGTAACCACCAGAGGGAGCCTCTGCTCAGAACTCATCTCAAACCCATTCACAACAACACACACTGCTACAGACCCAAAATTATTCTGCAGGCAAGATGCAGCTAAAAATAATTCTAAATTTGAAAGCTGGTGGAGCTTAGTATAGATGGCCTATTAGAATGAGTAACACACACTGATACAGGCCCAAAATTATTCTATAGCCAAGATACAGCTAAAAATAATTATTAATTTGAAAGCTGGTGGAGCTTAGTATAGATGGCCTATTAGAATGAGTACCACACACTGCTACAGGCCCAAAATTATTCTACAGGCAAGATGCAGCTAAAAATAATTCTAAATTTGAAAGCTGGTGGAGCTTAGTATAGATGGCCTATTAGAATGAGTACCACACACTGTTACAGGCCCAAAATTATTCTACAGCCAAGATGCACCTACAAATAATTATTAATTTGAAAGCTGGTGGAGCTTAGTATAGATGGCCTATTAGAATGAGTACCACACATTGCTACAGGCCCAAAATTATTCTACAGGCAAGATGCACCTACAAATAATTCTAAATTTGAAAGCTGGTGGAGCTTAGTATAGATGGCCTATTAGAATGAGTACCACACACTGCTACAGGCCCAAAATGATTCTACAGGCAAGATGCAGCTAAAAATTAGTATTAATTTGAAAGCTGGTGGAGCTTAGTATAGATGGCCTATTAGAATGAGTACCACACACTGCTACAGGCCCAAAATGATTCTACAGGCAAGATGCAGCTAAAAATTATTATTAATTTGAAAGCTGGTAGAGCTTAGTTTAGATGGCCTATTAGAATGAGTAACACACACTGCTACAGGCCCAAAATTATTTTCCGGCCTAGATGCAACTACAAATTATTAGCAATTTTAAAGCTTAAAACGTTTGGTGAGGTGATTTTACCAAATCCTCAAGCTTTTACTCTCCCCAGGATGACACAGGGGTAGAAAAGTCCTTGCAGATCCATGATTTGTTCATCTTTATGAACATGAGTCTGTCTACATTCTCAGTGGACAGCCGCGTGCGCTTATCTGTCAGCACACCACCAGCAGCGCTGAACACACGTTCAGAGAGAACGCTGGCTGCGGGGCATGACAAGATCTCCAAAGCGTGAGTGGCGAGCTCCGGCCATTTATCCAGATTGGAAGCCCAAAAAGAGCAAGGGTCCAGTGACACAGTCATGGCTTCGATGTTCAGTTGGAGATACTCCTGTACCATCGTGTCTAGGCGTTGACTATGTGTCTGACTTCTTGTCTCCTGTGGCCTTGCAAAGGATAGGCTAAAAAACTGGTGAAAGGATTCCACAAAATTGCTGTGAACACCAGCAGATACTGTGTTTCTGTTACTGTTTGAGTGCTGAACACTCGACAGTCCCACGGTTGGCAAGTTAGAACTGTGAGATTCACTACGTGCACCACTGGTGTTTTGTGGAAAAGCACATGTAAGATTCTGCAACAGTCTCTGCTGATACTCTTGCATGCGTGAATATCTTTCTATGGCTGGAATTATTTCAGCAAATTTACTTTTGTACCGGGGATCTAACAGTGTAGCTACCCAGTAGTCAGAATTATTTCGAATTCTGACAATTCGAGGGTCATGTTGCAGGTAGTGCAGCAAGAAGGCACTCATGTGTCTTGCGCATCCGGGAGCACCAAGTCCCTGTTGTGTTGGTGGCGAGGTACGACTCATGCTTCCTTCCTCTGCCCTCTCCCCCCAACCTCGCACAACAGAAATGTGATCAAGGTCTCCCTCATCTGATGAGTCTTCCATGCCCATCGCCAGTTCGTCATCCACTTCTTCCTGGGCTCCTGCACCTTCTTCACTAGTTTGGCTGCTACCATGCGCCCTGGTTAATCCCTCTCCCCCACCCTCCCATGCCAGCTGCCTTGGTGCTGCTGACCTTCTGGACCTTGCAGATGTTAGCCCTTCCGCATACAACTCCTCCTCCTTTACTTCCTCCACCTCCTCTTGTTCCACCACCTGACTCCGAATTCTGTTTAACATCTGCTCCAGCATGTAAATCACCGGAATAGTCATGCTGAAAATGGCATCGTCGGCACTAAACATCTTCGTGGCCATTTCAAAACTGTGCAGAAGGGTGCATAGGTCCCTGATCTGAGACCACTCCTCCAGCGTGATTTGCCCCACCTCTGGATCTCGTTGGCCCAGGCTATAATTCAGAACGTATTGCACCAGGGTTTGTCGGTGCTGCCACAGTTGCTGCAACATGTGCAGAGTTGAATTCCACCATGTTGGCACATCGCATTTTAGCCGGTGAAGTGGCAGGCCCAACGACTTCTGTAGAGATGTAAGTCGCTAAGCTGCGGGATGCGAACGGCGGAAGTGAGCACACAGCGACCGTGCCCTCTCCAGAAGGCCATGTAGTCCGGGATAGTTGGCTAAAAATTCAACACGTGAGGCATACAAGGCACGTGTGTGACATTGCCCCGGCGAAGGGCCGCTCCCAGGTTTGCGGCATTGTCGCACACGGCCTTCCCTGGTTGCAGGTCCAGTGGAGACAACCATTCATGAAACTGGTTCTCCAGAGCTGACCACAACTCCTCAGCTGTGTGACTCACATTTCCCAGACATTTCAACGTAAAAACCGCATGATTACGTTGAGCCTATCTGCCAGCATAGCAAGGAGGTGTGCTGAAGGATCCCTTCTGCGCAGTTAGAAAGCCCGTGGCATGACCAAACAGACTTTGGGTGCAGGTGGAGGACCGAGAGGAGGTTGAGGAGGCAGAAGCAGTGGAGGAACTTCGAGATAAAGAGGATTGACGCACAACTCGTGGGGACGGCAACACTTGGACAGCAGCCCCTTGTCCTGCTGTCACCATAGTTACCCAGCGACATGTAACGCCTCTGTCCATGCCTACTCGTCCAAGTGTCTGTGGTGAAATGCACCCTGTCACACACTGAGTTTCTCAAAGAAGCGGTGATGTTGTGTGCGACATGCTGGTGGAGCGCAGGCACACCTTTCTTTGAGAAGTAGTGCCGACTGGGCATTTGGTACTGGGGCACTGCGACGGACATAAGGGCTCGAAAATCCTCTGTGTCAACAAGGCGGAAAGGCAGCATTTCTGTAGCCAAGAGCTTGCAGATGGTGAAATTCAACCTCTTAGCTTTCTCATGGCTAGGAGGAAATGGTCTTTTACTTATCCACATCTGAGGGACCGAGGGCTGGCTGTTGTGCATAGACGGGGTTGAGTAGGGTGTCCCCGGACAACTGACGGTCTGTGAGGAAGATGCAGGCACAAAAGTTAGGTTGCCTTGATCCAAAGGTGGTGCTCTCGATGTCGGAGAACGCTCAACACCAGCTGGTGTTTCCACTTCCAAATGAACTGATGACCTGCCAATCTGACTGGCTGTTGCTGGTAAAGAGGTGCCAGGTCTGAGTCTCAAAACAGGTCTGACTGCTGTCCCCCCAGTCACAGAGGATGAAGAGGCCGCGGTCGCGGATGCACAAGATGGGGCAGACGGTGGTTGGGCCGGCCCGCTAGGCCGCATTATAGCACAGTGAGCTTGCCACTGCAACTTTTGCTTCATATCCATGTGACGGTTCATGCATGAAGTACTCAAACTATGGATTTTTTGGCCTCTACTTAGCTTTTGGTCACAAATGTTACAGATAACACGAGTTGGGTCATCCTTATTGATGCCCAGGCTATGCAAGGCTTAGAACCCATGCGACCTGAAGAGCCACCTTAACTTGTGGTCAGAGGCAGAGTTGTGGTTGAGGATGCAGTTGGTGACCTGCTTTCAGTACTACATCTCTGTCCAGGAAGGCGCACCCTGACCTCGTCGTCACTCGAATCCTCCTCCACCTCCTTTGCTGACCTCATCGACTGTCTCACTGTGGGTTGACAGTAAGTGGGATCTACAACCTCATCATCATCACCCTGTGTGTTCTCACCCCCATCATCTTCAGAGCCAACCTCTTCCTTCCCTGACACAAAACTCAAGTTGTCGCTCACATCTGGTATTTGAGTCTCATCATCGTCTTCCTCATTGTCTCCACCAACAGGAGTTACAGTTTGGGAACGAGGGTCTACATTATGCTCAGAACCTTCTTTATCTGGTCCTGGATCAGACTCATAAACATTCTGGGCATCAGTGCAGATCATTTCCTTGTCTGGATTCACAGAAGCTGTGGAGACGACCTCTGATTCCCAGGCTATAGTATGAGTAAACAGCTCTGCAGACTCAACCATCTGTTCTACCCCATACTCAGACGGGCAGTTGGAGACTTGGGAGCTGTGAGGAAGCAAGTGCGATTGGGTGACACCTCTGAGGACTGGAGTTTTCGTGTTGTTGAAGTTGAGGTGGAGAGCCGACTTAAAGGAGCACTTGATATCTGTTGAAGCACCTTATTTTTTTGTGCCTCATCTGGAATTTGTAGCGATGGGCGTGCCCGTAAGAAAGGGATCGTACCACATTGTCCACTAAAAGAAGTAGACATCTTAGTTTGGCTGGAAGATGGTCTTTCTTCTGCAGATGTTACTGTTGCTTTAACACCTACTCCACGGACACAACATTTTTTTTCCCTTTACAACACGCCTATTCCCCTTTCCACCAGCAGCAGGCCTTTTGCCACTCATTTTGGTGGTTACCAAATTGACAACTGTGGAGTTGTTTCCACAAAAAACGATGGCTGCAAAAAATTCTTAGTATTTAAACGCGGGTGGAGCTTTGTATAGATGGCCTAATACAATGAGTACCACAGACTGCTACTATGCCCAAATTATTGTCCAAGCAACATGCAGATAGAATTTTTTTTTTTAAGGCTGGTGGAGCTTTGTATAGGTGGTCTAATACAATGAGTACCACAGACTGCTACTATGCCAAAATTATTGTCCAAGCAACATGCAGATAGATTTTTTTTTTTTAAGGCTGGTGGAGCTTTGTAGAGATGGCCTAATACAATGAGTACCACAGACTGTTACTATGCCCAAATTATTGTCCAAGCAACATTCAGATAGATTATTTTTTTTTAAGGCTGGTGGAGCTTTGTAGAGATGGCCTAATACAATGAGTACCACAGACTGCTACCATGCCCAAAATTATTGTCCAAGCAACATGCAAATAGATTTTTTTTTTTTTTAAGGCTGGTGGAGCTTTGTATAGATGGCCTAATACAATGAGTACCACAGACTGCTACTATGCCCAAATTATTGTCCAAGCAACATGCAGATAGATTTTTTTTATTTTTTTTTAAGGCTGGTGGAGCTTTGTAGAGATGGCCTAATACAATGAGTACCACAGACTGCTACTATGCCCAAAATTATTGTCCAAGCAACATGCAGATAGAATTTTTTTTTAAGGCTGGTGGAGCTTTGTATAGATGGCTGTTGTGAATGTGCTAGAGATGGTTTCTGAGCAGAGGCTCCCTCTGGTGGTTACAGACAGTACTGAACCTTTCAGCGAGGAATGGCAATCTGGGATCACTGACTGGACTGATATAAGTGAGGTTCCCTCCCATGATGGTTGCCGGTGATCAATTGTTCTTGTCTCAATTGTGGTTCCTGGTTCATTTGGAAGTTTGCTGGAGTCTTGCCTGCGTCTGCAGCTTTCAGATAAGATATTTTTGCTTTTCTTTTTGTGCTTGCTTTTTGCATAGTTTTCTGCACTTTTGAGTTCAGCCGGGTCCCCTCCTGGGGCCAGTGCTCCTCTCAGTTTATCTGTAGCCACTGTTATTTGTTCATTTGCTTTTTCCTGTTTTTTCAGTGGCTGCGGCTTGGTTTTGTTACACCAGAGATCTGATTTAGGTGGATGAGATCGTGTGATCTCAGGTCTTTTGGCAATCAGAAGTGTTGGTATTTTTTAGGGTTTTTTTGGATTGCAGTCAGAATTCTTTCCTGTACTTTTCTGTCTAGACAGATTGGGCCCCAGCATTTGCTCATTCTATTTTCTGTCTGTGTCCGTGATTTCTTCTTGTCTAACCGCCATTACGTTTGGGGGCTTCCTATTTTCTTTGGGGATCTGCTCCGGGGCAGATAGCTTTCATCATTCTGCCTTTAGGTGTAGTTATCTCTCAGGCTGTGATGAGGCATCTAGGATCAACGTGGGAACGCTCCACGGCTACCTCTAGTTGTGTGGTTAGTTCAGGTTACTGCAATCCAATAGGTTCCAGCCTCTCTGGTGTTACCGTTTTTGCTATTTCTCCTCAGCTACCTAACATAACAGATGGCCTAAAACAATGAGTACCACAGACTGCTACTATGCCCAAATTATTGTCCAAGCAACATGCAGATAGATTTTTTTTTTTTTAAGGCTGGTGGAGCTTTGTAGAGATGGCCTAATACAATGAGTACCACAGACTGCTACTATGCCCAAAATTATTGTCCAAGCAACATGCAGATAGAATTTTTTTTTTTTTAAGGCCGGTGGAGCTTTGTAGAGATGGCCTAATACAATGAGTACCACAGACTGCTACTATGCCCAAAATTATTGTCCAAGCAACATGCAGATAGAATTTTTTTTTTTAAGGTTGGTGGAGCTTTGTAGAGATGGCCTAATACAATGAGTACCACAGACTGCTACTATGCCCAAAATTATTGTCCAAGCAACATGCAGATAGAATTTTTTTTTTTTTTTTAAGGCTGGTGGAGCTTTGTAGAGATGGCCTAATACAATGAGTACCACAGACTGCTACTATGCCCAAAATTATTGTCCAAGCAACATGCAGATAGAATTTTTTTTTGTTTTTAAGGCTGTTGGAGCTTTGTATAGATATCCTAATACAATGAGTACCACAGACTTCTACTATGCCCAAAATTATTGTCCAAGCAACATGCAGATAGAATTTTTTTTTTTTTTTAAGGCTGGTGGAGCTTTGTATAGATGGCCTAATACAATGAGTACCACAGACTGCTACTATGCCGAAATTATTGTCTAAGCAACATGCAGATAGATTTTTTTTGGGTTTTTTTTAAGGCTGGTGGAGTTTTGTAGAGATGGCCTAATACAATGAGTGCCACAGACTGCTACTATGCCCAATATTATTGTCCAAGCAACATGCAGATAGAATTTTTTTTTTTTATTTAAGGCTGGTGGAGCTTTGTATGGATGGCCTAATACAATGAGTACCACAGACTGCTAGTATGCCCAAAATTATTGTCCAAGCAACATGCAGTTAGATTTTTTTTTTTTAAGGCTGGTGGAGCATTGTAGAGATGGCCTAATACAATGAGTACCACAGACTGCTAGTATGCCCAAAATTATTGTCCAAGCAACATGCAGATAGAATTTTTTTTTTTTTTTTTTTTAAGGCTGGTGGAGCTTTGTATAGATGGCCTAATACAATGAGTACCACAGACTGCTACTATGCCCAAAATTATTGTCCAAGCAACAAGCAGATAGAATTTTTTTTGTTTTTTTTTAAGGCTGGTGGAGCATTGTAGAGATGGCCTAATACAATGAGTACCACAGACTGCTACTATGCCCAAATTACTGTCCAAGCAACATGCAGATAGATTTTTTTTTGGGTTTTTTAAGGCTGGTGGAGCTTTGTAGAGATGGCCTAATACAATGAGTACCACAGACTGCTACTATGCCCAAAATTATTGTCCAAGCAACATGCAGATAGAATTTTTTTTAAGGCTGGTGGAGCATTGTAGGGATAGCCTAATACAATGAGTACCATAGACTACTACTATGCCCAAAATTATTGTCCAAGCAAGATGCAGAGAGAATTTTTTTTGTTTTTTAAGGCTGGTGGAGCTTTGTATAGATGGCCTAATACAATGAGTACCACAGACTGCTAGTATGCCCAAAATTATTGTCCAAGCAACATGCAGTTAGATTTTTTTTTTTTTAAGGCTGGTGGAGCATTGTAGAGATGGCCTAATACAATGAGTACCACAGACTGCTAGTATGCCCAAAATTATTGTCCAAGCAACATGCAGATAGAATTTTTTTTTTTTTTTTTAAGGCTGGTGGAGCTTTGTATAGATGGCCTAATACAATGAGTACCACAGACTGCTACTATGCCCAAAATTATTGTCCAAGCAACAAGCAGATAGAATTTTTTTTGGTTTTTTTTTAAGGCTGGTGGAGCATTGTAGAGATGGCCTAATACAATGAGTACCACAGACTGCTACTATGCCCAAATTACTGTCCAAGCAACATGCAGATAGATTTTTTTTGGGGTTTTTTAAGGCTGGTGGAGCTTTGTAGAGATGGCCTAATACAATGAGTACCACAGACTGCTACTATGCCCAAAATTATTGTCCAAGCAACATGCAGATAGAATTTTTTTTAAGGCTGGTGGAGCATTGTAGGGATAGCCTAATACAATGAGTACCATAGACTACTACTATGCCCAAAATTATTGTCCAAGCAAGATGCAGAGAGAATTTTTTTTGTTTTTTAAGGCTGGTGGAGCTTTG
The DNA here is from genome assembly GCA_033576555.1 of Oophaga sylvatica. Classification (NCBI taxonomy): domain Eukaryota; kingdom Metazoa; phylum Chordata; class Amphibia; order Anura; family Dendrobatidae; genus Oophaga; species Oophaga sylvatica. Next base: position 156,955,517 of record JARQOD010000004.1, on the reverse strand, counting down.
TATAGATGGCCTAATACAATGAGTACCACAGACTGCTACTATGCCCAAATTATTGTCCAAGCAACATGCAGATAGATTTTTTTTGGTTTTTTAAGGCTGGTGGAGCTTTGTAGAGATAGCCTAATACAATGAGTACCACAGACTACTACTATGCCCAAAATTATTGTCCAAGCAAGATGCAGAGAGAATTTTTTTTGTTTTTTAAGGCTGGTGGAGCTTTGTATAGATGGCCTAATACAATGAGTACCACAGACTGCTACTATGCCCAAAATTAGTGTCCAGGCAACATGCAGATAGAATGTTTTTTTTTTTTTAAGGCTGGTGGAGCTTTGTATAGATGCCCTAATAGAATGAGTAGCACACACTGCTACTATGCACACAATTATTGAACAGGATAATGCAGCAAATAATTAGGAGTGATTTGAACGCTGGTGTAGCTGACAAAACGTGATAGCAACTGCTGCAACCTAGCCCTGAAAAGGGCTGCAATTACAAATAGTCACTGTCCCAAGTTGACCTATCTGTCTATGTAAGAGTGAGCACAGACCTGCCTGCTAAAACTGCTAGGAACTGATGTAACGTAGCCCTCAAAAGGGCTGCAATTATGAACTAGTCCCTATTCCCTAAACCTTCCTCTCTATTTCTCAGCGATTTCGCTTGCAAGTCGCTGTTGCACAATGCACACACAATATAGAGCTAACAGCAGCAGCGCCGTCTAACACTGAGCTGCAGCAGTGAGAAAATGGTGGCGAGGGGGAAATGGCTGGGTCTTATAGGGCAAGGACATGTGACATACACAGCCAATGACACATGCCCTTGCTTGTGTGAAAAAAAGCACCTCACTCCGTGTGAGCGCTGCTGATAGGCTGACAGACTGCACCGCCCACTGGAAATGCGGGAAAGAGAAAAAAAATGGAGATCTTCATTATCTCTGCAGAGATCCATGCTATGCCCCTCCCACAGCCACGCTGGACACTCAAAATGTGTATTAACAGTGATTCTCAGCATAACTGTTAAAAAATCCAGTGACGATTTAGGTGCACGAACAGTTATCGAACATAACCTCGAACAGCCGCATTTTTTCCAAATCGTTCGGGTTCGTCGAACGACTTGATCACCGCCCAAAACAGCTCGAATTTGAAATTGGTGAACAGTTCTAGTCGAACACCGCTCATCTCTAGTTATAACTCTGGAACACTTTGACGGATCTTGGCGATTTTTAGACTGCCTTCTCGTGACATATTGTACTTCATGTTAATGGTAAAATTTATTTGATATAACTTGCATTTATTTATGAAAAAAATGGAAATATGGTTAAAATTTTCAAAATTTTGCAATTTTCAAACTTTGAATTTTTTTGCCCTTAAAACAGAGAAATATGTCACATAAAATAGTTAATAAATAACATTCACACATGTCTACTTTACATCAGCACAATTTTGGAAACACAATTTGAAAAAGTTGACCAGCAATTTCTCATTTTTACAACAAAATTTACAAACCATTTTTTTAGGGACCGCCTCACATTTTAAGTCACTTTGAGGGGTCTATATGGCAGAAAATACCAAAAAGTGACACCATTCTAAAAACTGCACCTCTCAAGTTACTCAAAACAGGAATTCACAGGAATTTTTGGAATGTGGAAGAAAAAAATGAACATTTAACTTTTTAGTCACAAAAATGATCTTTTACAAACAATTTCTTTATTTTCACAAAGGTAAAAGTAGAAAATTTACAGAAAAAGTTGTTGTGCAATTTCTCCTGAGTACGTCGATACCCCATATATGGGGGAAAACCACTGTTTGGGCGCATGGCAGGGCTCAGAAGGGAAGGAGCGCTGTTTTACTTTTTCAAACCAAAATTGGCTGGAATTGAGATCAGACGCCATGTCGCGTTTTGCCTAAACAGTGTAAAAACCCCCACAAGTGACACCTTTTTGAAAACTAGACCCCCTAAGGAATGTATCTAGATGTGTGGTGAGCACTTTGAATCCACAAGTGCTTCACACAAGCTTATAATGTAGAGCCGTGAAACATGATCTTTTAGTCCCCAATTTTTTATTTTCCCAAGAGTAAGAGGAGAATTTGGACCCCAAAAGTTGTTGTCCAATTTGTCCTGAGTACGCGGATACCCCATATGTGGGAGGGAACCACTGTTTAGTAATCCCAACCCTAACCATAACCCTAACCCTAACACAACCCTAACCCTAATCCCAACCCTAACCATAACCCTAACCACAAACCTAACCCTAACACACCCCTAACCCTAATCCCAACCCTAACACTAATTCCAATCCTAATCCTAATCCCTAACCCTAATCCCAACCCTAACACTAATTCCAACCCTAACCGTAATCGAAACCCTAACCTCAACTTTAGCCCCAACCCTAACTTTAGCCCCAATTCTAACCCTAACTTTAGCCCCAACTCTAACCCTAACACTAATGGGAAAATAGAAATAAATACATTTTTTTAATTTTATTATTTTTCCCTAACTAAGGGGGTTTGATTTACTATTTATAGTTGGTTTTTATAGCAGGTTTTTATGTTTGGCAGCTGTCAAACACTAAAAGATGCTTTTTATTGCAAAAAATGTTTGCTTCACCATATTTTGAGAGCTATAATTTTTCCATATTTTGGCCCACAGAGTCATGTGAGGTCTTGTTTTTTGCGGGACGAGTTGACATTTTTATTGGTACCATTTTCGGGCACATTACATTTCTTGATCGCTTTTTATTCCTATTTTTGGGAGGCAGAATGAACAAAAACCAGCAATTCATGAATTTCTTTTGGGGGGCTTTTACACCACTCCACGTGTGGTAAAATTGATAAGGCAGATTTATTCTTCGGGTCAGTACAATTACAGCGATACCTTATTTATATCTTTTGTTAATGTTTTGCCACTTTTATACAATAAAAACAATTTTATAGAAAAAATAATTATTTTTGCATCGCTTTATTCTGACAGCTATAACTTTTTAATTTTTCCCTGATGGCGCTGTATGGCAGCTTATTTTTTGCGGGATAAGATGACATTTTCAGCGGTATGACATTTATTTATATCCGTTTTTTTGATCGCGTGTTATTCCACTTTTCCTTGGCGGTATGATGATAAAGCATTGTTTTTTGCCTTGTTTTTTTTTTTATGGTGTTCACTAAAGGGGTTAACTAATGGGACAGTTTTATAGGGCAGGTCGTTACAGACGCGGCAATACCAAATATGTATACTTTTATTGTTTAGATCATTTTTTAATTAAAATATTTATTGCTGGAATAAATATTGATTTTTTTATTATTATTTTTTATTATTTTTTAAAATATTTTTACAAATATTTAATTTTTTTAATTTAATTCTTAGTTTTACACTTTGTCCCACTATGGGACACTCATTTTGGGCAGGCTGATTGGTTCTATAGCATGCAGATCTGCATGCTATAGAAGCTGTCAGCACTGTAGCTCCTATAGCACTGACCTGAGACCTGAGCACTGATTAAGTCCCAGGGCACATGGACGGAATAGTACGTCAGATGACAGAAAGGGGTTAAGGTCTAAAAACGTCTGAAAATTATGGAAACGCTGCTCAAATGACACGGGAACATCATGGCAACTGCCCCTGGAAGCATTTCTGATTCCTAGGTCACAGCTCTAAAAAATGTTGTCAGAGTTTCATGCCCTTTTTTCAGGCGCACCAAAAAACCTGCAAAAACGAAACCAAAATGGATTTTGCTGGGAAATAAGTTAAGGAACATCCTTTCCAGGTTAATGACTTTTATCTAAGCCAAAATAATTAACCCAAAACAAAATGTTCCTCCACCACTTGGGCTATGTTCACACACAGCGTTTTTAAGGCGTTTTGCAACTTTAGCATTCCTTTCAACCAATACAAATGCATTCACTGGAAATGTCATTGTAACATTTAACAACCCTAGCTGGCCATGTTGTGTGTGACACATAAGCAGATACATCTTGTTTCATTTATTAAGGGACTCTTAAAATCACAGAGCCTATTTTTACAGGGGCATCAGGCAGCATTATTCTTCTTAAAGGGCCATTGTTAAACAATGGGTCTCCTATGCTGTTATTGCCTGTGCAGTGAGTGAATGGGCGCCAAGAATTACGACTCACCCCAATACCCCTTTCATGAGAGGTACAGGAGGGCTTCCTAAAAAAATGTTGCATTGAATGCAAGGCCTCGCTTGCCCCAAAGTTACATGCACCCCAATAAGCTGTTCAAACCACGTACTGGATGGCCATCGGAAAATTCACTTCACATTATTCATTTCGTACTCCCAAACTCTTTTCTTATGCATTGATTGCAAGGCCTGCCCTGCTACCAAGTCATATGCACCCCAATAAGCTTTTGAACCCAGGTACTGGATGGGCCCAGGAAAATCCACATTACATTATTCATTTTGTACTCCAATTCTGTTTTCTTATGCATTGACTGCAAGGCCTGCCCTGATACCAAGCCATATGCACCCCAATAACCCCACCAATCCCTCCTTGGAAGAAACATGGAGGAGGGTCTCATAAAAAAATGTCCCATTAAAAAGGATGGGGTCTCCTAGACTTGGAATGCCCATACACTAAGTGTATAGGTTGGCAACCTCAACCTTTTCCATAACAAGTATTTTACACCCAGCATAACCACTCACCCTTGTTAGGAATTCGACACTGGCTGTAGCAGCACGGAACACGTTAACCCTGGTGATCTAGTGGCAGTGGATGATGAGACGTGGAGGAAGGCCTGATTTAAAACTATGCCCAATTTAAAGGAGCGGGTCTCCTAGACTTGGAATGCCCATGCACTAAATGTATGGGCTGGAAAACATTTTCCCTGTGGGGTACACCTCAACCTTTTCCATAACAAGTATTTTATGCCCAGCATAACCACCCACCGTTATTAGGAATTTGACACTGGCTGTAGGAGCACGGAACACATTAACCCTGGTGATCTAGTGGCGGTGGATGATGAGACGTGGAGGAAGGCCTGATTTAAAACTATGCCCAATTTAAAGGAGCGGGTCTCCTAGACTTGGAATGCCCACGCACTAAGTGTATGGGCTGGCAAACATTTTCCCTGTGGGGTACACCTCAACCTTTTCCATAACAAGTATTTTACGCCCAACATAACCACCCACCCTTGTTAGGAATTCGACACTGGCTGTAGCAGCACGGAACTCGTTAACCCTGGTGATCTAGTGGCAGTGGATGAGGAGATGTGGAGGAAGGCCTGATTAAAAACTGTGCCCAATTTAAAGTAGCAGGTCTCCTAGACTTGGAATGCCCATACCCTGGCTGGCAAACATTTTCCCCTGGGGGTAGAAATCAACATAGTGTGTAAATTGTTTTTTTTAGGGGCATCATAAACATCTTGCAAAACTGTAACGTGGTTTCCTACACAGTTGCTGCTGGGAAGGTGCAGGTTTTTAGTAAAAATATGGTGGATGAATCGTTGGATGAAGTGATCAGGAAAAGGGGCATGGTGATGACAGGAATGGGAAAGTGCAAGATTAATAATGTGAGACGCGGCCTAAGAAATGCCCATCCAAAATATATTGCCAATCACACACGTGTCTGTATAAAGGGCAAAGGGCAACATGTTCGTGAGATGCTGAATTACAGAAAGCAGACCAGTGTCGGAGGAAAACCAAATAAACTGATGGATGCTCGTGAAAAACTAAGTTTAAAGAGGAGTGCACCCTCCGTAATATAAACACACCCGTGGCACAAGCTTCTTCATCTTCACCCATACATATTACCAATAAGATCCAAATGTCCCAGTTGAAAATTATTTGTCATAGTGTAATGAACACTGTTAAAGGAATGCCACTAAATGCACATAACCACGACCCTTGGAAACACCGGATTTCCTCTTTACAAGATATGGACGATGATGGTATTGATGACGACTTTGAAATTTACCACATCCACACCAAGAAGATGAAGATCACAGCTGCAAAAAATGTGCAAAAAAGGCCGTGAATGTCTGGAAAATCATTTTCTCTAGGGCTAATTTACCCTCTTACTAAAGTGGTACCGAAAGATGCATACACAGCTCTCATGTCTACTCAGCATGAGATGCTTGAAAGATGATGTATTCTGATTTGTCTATGTCCGCTTTTTCAAAGCGAGCAGAAAAGAAGGATGATATAGCCAGAAGACATGTGATTTTGGTCAGTAAGGAGGTGATGTCAGGTACAGATAGGTAGATCTGCGTGTCATCGGCGTAGTGATGATATTGCAAACCGTGCCATTACATCAGCTGTCCCAGGCCGAAGTTGTAGATGGAGAAGAGTAGAGGTCCTAGAACAGAGCCTTGGGGAACACCGAAAGACAGGTGTCGAGGTGAGGAGGTGGTGTGGGAGAGGAAGACAATGAATGTCCCCCTAACAGTCTTGTTGTTTTTTAAAGACTCTGCCGATAACCCCAAAAAGGCCATTTGCACCACCGGCCATGCCTGCATCAGCAGGGGTAGCAAAACTACCAGCCTTACCACCACCAGCATGATCAGGTGCATGGCAGCAAAGCACCCCACTTTGTTGGTTGAACACCAGGCTCCATGAACAATGTCTGCGGGTGACACCACTGTTCTTCCGCTGTTGTGCATGCAAGCCAATCCCCTGTCCATGGTGCATGCAAAGATGCCTCCTGCCCTGCATCTGTAGTTGCACACCAACTCAACTAGCACCATTAACAATCAAGTCCACATCCTTGTCCCAACGCAGCGTTCAGCTGTCCATATCCCAGTCCTTGGAACGCAAGCGGAAATACGCAGCCAACGCCACATTACTAAATTCACACATTTCTCGTCTGTTTGCGATGGAAATGTTGCATTTTAGGCTCGTGGAAGACGGAAGCTTTCCGCAACCTGATGGCGGTGACCGTAACAAGGTACTCGGTCCCCCACCACCACTATTTCTCCCAGGCTGCCGTGACGACATTACACAAGCACGTGTCCCACAACATTACCCGGGCCCTCAACAGTGCTGTTACATAGAAAGTGTACCTAACCACGGACACGTGGACAAGTGCTTGTGGGCAGGGGTGGTACATCTCGCTGATGGCACACTGGGTTAGCGTTGAATAAGTCATGACCCAGTCGCACATTGGGAGATGATGTCTCAGATGTATGGAGGAGACAGTTTCTGGAAGGCTTTGTATGTCATAGTTATGCTTTTGAACTGTAGCCTATGGGCAATAGGAAGGCAGTGAAGGGCCTGGCAGAGAGGAGAGGCTGGGGAATAAAGGAGGGACAGTTGGATTACTCTGGCAGCAGAGTTTAGGATAGATTTTAGTGGTGCAAGAATGCTAGAAGTGAGGCCAGAGAGTATAAGGTTGCACTAGTCAAGACGGGAGATCATGAGGGTGTGCACAAATATTTTTGAAGTTTCTTGGAATGTACGGATCCAGGAAATGTTTTTGAGCTGTAGTGGGCTGGAGGAGGCAAGGGCTTGGATATGTAGCTTGAAAGAGAGGGCAGAGTGGAAGATCACCCCAAGGACACCCTACAAAGAGGGACTATTTTTCACGGTGTGCTTTTCCGGCATTACACAGGCACGTGTCCCACAACATTACCTGTGCCCTCCACAATGCTCTTACTTGGAAACTCAACCTAACCACAAACACGTAGACAAGTGCTTGAGATCAGGGACGGTACATCTCACTGAGGGCACACTGGGTTAACATAGTGGAAGCCGGGACCCACTCCAACCTTGGTATGGTGCACGTCCTCCCAACCCCTAGTATTGCGGGCCCTACGTCAATCTGGGTTGCCCCCACAGTCTACAGTTCCTGCACCTCCTCCTTCTCCTCCTCTTCATCCTCCATCTCCAAAAGTAGCACATCAGTCAAACGCTGGAAGCACTGCAGCACTGCCTCATCAAAGCGGCAAAAGGCTGTGCTGAAGCTAATATGCTGAAGAGTTGTGGACAGCTCTGAAAGAGCAGGCAGATCTGTGGCTGACACCGCTGAACCCACAGTCAGGCATGGTTGCGTGTGACAATGGCTGGAACCTGGTGGCTGCTCTGTGGCGAGGCAAGCTCAGACACATGCCATGCCTGGCAAATGCAATTAACCTCATTGGTCAACGTTTTCTGAAAAGCGACACGGAGCTGTCAGATCTGCTAGTTAAAGTACAACGCTCTGATGACCCATTTTAGAAAGTCAGCTACAGCATCATACGCCCTTGCGGTGCTTCAGCAGCGCTTGCAGCTTCTGGCTCACTGAAAGGTGTGCGATGTCCTCAGGCTTTGGAACTCAACACTGCAGATGTTGGAAAGAATTTTTGAGCAGAAGAGGGCATTTGGTAACTAGTCTACCAGCATCAACAAGGTTGTTGGTATTCAGTTCTGACTTCACAAATAAGATCTCAGGAGTGGACATGGATGTCAGACATATGTACCATTCTCCAAAACTTTGAAGAATCCAACAAGATGGTGAGCGTAAATGACGCCATCGTTAACGTCTCCATCCTGCTTCTCTGTGTTCTAATCTGAATATTTATAGTTATTTATATAGCACAAACATATTTATATTTTAACATTTTGAAAAAACACAGTCCTAACTAGTGTTGAGCGATACTTTCTGATATCAAGAAATATCGGATCGGATTGGATTGGACCGATACCCAAAAGTATTTGATATCGCCGATTCCGATACCGGAAACCAATGCAAGTCAATGGGACAGAAATATCGGAATTAAAATAAACCCTTTCTTTCCTTGTAAACACTAGATATATACACATAGAATACACATATATATATATATATATATATATATATATATATACATGTCATTGTGACACATATATATATATTTATAGTTCATACACTTCTACATAGTATAATAGCCGCTAATTCAATTGCCGGCTTTTGTGAAATTACAGAACCACCCGACATGAAATAACACATGGTCATTCCCGGCTGACCTGAAGTGAACTGATTAACAAAAATAGGGGATCCCCTCGAGAAAAAAAAATGGCGTGGGGTCCTCCTATTTTTGTTAACCAGCCAGATGAAGCAGACTACTGAGGCCTGGTATTTAAGGCTGTTAAGGATCCAATATCCATGAACCTTGCAAGCTTGATAATACCAGGCCACAGCAGTCTGCTTATCTTGGTTTGTTAACAAAAATAGGGGGTCCCCTCGAAAAAAAAAATGGTGTGGGGTCCCCCTATTTTTGTTAACCAGCCAAGTAAAAAGCAGACTGCTGCGGCCTGGTATTAAAAGACTGTCAAGGCCCATGGATTTTGGCCTTCAACAGCCTAAAAATACCAGCCTGCAGCAGCCCCACAATTGGCGCATCTAAAGATGCGCCAATTGTGGTACTTCACCCGGCTCTTCCCACTGCCCTGTAGCGGTGGCAAGTGGGGTAATAAGGGGTTAATGTCACCTTTGATTGAACAGTGACAATAAGCCCGGTTAATAATGGAGAGGCGTCAATAAGACACCGATCCATTATTAATCATAAAGTTTGAAAATGTTTAAAAAAATACACAGCCAGAATAAAGTCTTTTAATGAAATAATACACAACACAGTTTTCCATCTTTATTGCACACTCATCCTGCGACGCCATCGATCTCCTGTAAAAAAACAAAAATAACAAACCAACACAAATACTCCCTGTCCGACGTAGTCCAAGATAACGAGGGTCCCACGACGAGTCCAGCTCTGCTACATCTGGATGCCAGGCTCAGCCTGACATCCAGACACAGCAGAGCTGCTTAACTGAGGAGATTCCCCGGCGGTCACATGACGTCGAATGGATTTCTCACGGCCAGCTGATCGCGAGAGTACAGCTGGCCGAGATTACCCAGTCCTCCCTGGCAGTCACGTGCACTTATCGTGAGAAGCTGCACGTTACCGCCAGGGAAAGGGTAATTGCCGGTCAGCATGTACAATCAGCTGGCAACGAGAAATCCATTCAGAGTCGTGAGTGTGACCATCGGGGATCCTCTGGTAAGGTAAGCGCTGACAGCCCTGACACTGACCTCGGGAAGTTCCTGTGTCACGTACTTTCTTCTGTGACACTGGAACTCCGCATATACTAATTACTGTGCTGACTGCTGACATGGGAACTTCCAATTCCGGTATCCGATATGCAAAAAGTATCGGAACTCAGAATCGGAATTCCGATACCGCGAATATCGGCCGATACCTGATATTTGCAGTATCGGAATGCTCAACACTACTTATGACCAAAGCCCCACCCCTGCCACACCTCCATCCCCGCCCTGCTGGGCCATGGAAGAATGGTCTTGCTTGAAGCCGGTCCCTGGTGCAAAAAAGGTTGGGGACCACTGTTCTAAAGGACACTGGTGCGATTTAATTGCAAGTCACACGTGCGGTCCGTTTGTAATCAGATTTTTCATCGCACCCATAGACTTGCATTGGCGATTGTCGACCCACAATCGGTGACAATCGCAGCATGCTGCGATTGCACTCGCACATATCAAACGGACCACAAAAAATCTAATACTGGGAGCTGCTCCATAGATTAACATTGGTCCGACTGCAATGCGATATTTCATCGCTTTGCAGTCGTGCGATTTTGTTGCCAGTGTGACCCCAGCGGAAGGCAGAAAATTGGGGAATAGAAAACATTTGTTACAGCAAACAACAAAATTGTGATGGAAGATAACTTGCATTTTATTTTTTTATTTTATAAAAAAGTTATTGGTTGACTTCCAAAATTATATATTTCCTTCATGTTTTAAATAAGAGGTTTTTTTTTTTTGAGTATTCTGAAACATTTGATACTTAAATGTGATGGTAAAAGTTGAATTATTTCTGCTTCCTGCTACATTATTATATGTGCTAACACAGAAATATCCCCATGGCGTCATTTATAATACTAGTTTTTAAATAAGTCCAGTTTTGAAACAAACGTCCTTCAGTGTTTGCTAGTGGTATAACCAAAACTGGAACTTGGCAAAAAGCAGACCGTGTGCTGAATTTCAGAGAACACTTTTTATTTCATAGGGAAAAAGCTTTTCTGTCCAATATTGGCCTCGGCTATCTCGAAAGTGATCAAGTCAATTTATTTTACTTACCCACAAAACAAAATTGTGCAAATATTTCCACCAAACACGGAAGTAACGCTCTTTGCTATTTCAAAACTGTTTATTCTAAGAAAAGTAACTTAAAATTAATTATTTTGGTCTTTTTCTAAATGTCCCAACATATCTCAACAGAACAAGTAGGACACAGAACTTATTTAGAAACAGACGCAAATAAGACATCGGAGGAGGCGCTTCAGATGTAGTATAGTACCTGGTTATGTGAAAGGCACAAATATAGACAGGATTCAAGGGTGTAAAAAGTTCAGAGCAGAGAGACGTTCGGGTAAGTTCTTGGCTAAGTTGGGGAAGAACCAGCATAAGTGTTCCTTTATACCCAGTATCCAGGCGGCAGTGGATGGAAGGATATTGCAGGATAATTTGGATACCCTTCAGCAGTATAGTATGTATTAGAAATCCTTGTACATCTCCTTGTAAAAGGAATATCAAGATGAATTTCTTTCCTGGAAATTGCATTTGTATAATTCTTGGCTTGTGGAAGTGGTCGGATGAAGTGAACTTAATCTTAAAGGGATTGTCCAGTCAAAACTAATAAGTGTGCAGTCACTCTTTGTGACTGCAGACATATGGATCCCCCCAGTTTCAGACCCAGGAACGGAGGGTATACCCGAGATAAACATACCCCAGGTCAGTGGTCGCGACCTCGCTCTCCATACACTTGTATGGAGCGAGGCCACGCCCTCTAATCAGACATGCCCACTGGCTGTCCGCATCACTGTTCAGGTGTGGACTTGGTTCATACAAGCGTATGGAGTAAGGCCACACCCACTGGCCAGGGGTATGTGTAATTCATTTATACTTTCCCCATTCCTGGGCCTGAAGCCGACGAATCCCCAAAACGCAGTGCGTGTTGGCGGGATTTATACAGAGTGACTGCACACTTATCGTTTTTGACCGGACAATCCCTTTAATGCTAAATTATTTGCTAAAGTTCTCTTAATAAGGCTAAACAAAGCCATTGGGCCACAATTATCAATGTAGAGTTATGTTTGGTAAGTCCACCACCAACAATTTAAGTGATTTATATTAAAATTCACAAATCTGCTCTTGATATAAGTGATGAGCCAGATTTCATAACACAAATGTGCATTATTAACAGTTCTCTTAGACCTGATGAGGCAGGTGTATTTATTGTGAAAGTTTTCATGTCAGAATGGCCGCATAACACTCTAAATAAGATGAGTATTTAAAAAGTCTAGGTAGAAATAGACTCATAAAATGTTAATTTCAATATTAGGCAGGGAAACTTTAACAAGAAGATAAATGCATCCATTCTACTGTATTGTGGCTTTCATAATATGTATAACGGTGTCATCAAGTCCAGTCAATCCAGTCAATCTACTTACACATCTAATTACCGTATATACTCGTGTATAAGCCGACCCGTGTATAAGCCGACCCCCCTAGTTTTGCTACAAAAAACTGGGAAAAATTATTGACTCATGTATAAGCCGGGTGTATAAACTGGCCTCCTGCTCTGTGCTGCCCCCGTACTCCCCTATGCTTCCCCCGTCCACCGATCTCCCCCCCCGTCCTGCTCCACGCTTCCCCGTCCACCGATCTCCCCCCCGTCCTGCTCCACGCTTCCCCCGTCCACCGATCTCCCCCCCGTCCTGCTCCACGCTTCCCCCGTCCACCGATCTCCCCCCCGTCCTGCTCCACGCTTCCCCCGTCCACCGATCTCCCCCCTGTCCTGCTCCACGCTTCCCCCGTCCACCGATCTCCCCCCCGTCCTGCTCCACGCTTCCCCCGTCCACCGATCTCCCCCCCGTCCAGCTCCATGCTTCCCCCGTCCTCCGTTCTCCCCCCGTCCTCCTCTATGCTTCCCCCGTCCTCCTCTATGCTTCACCCGTCCTCCTCTATGCTTCCCCCGTCCACCATTCTCCCCCCCGTCCTGTTCCGTGCTCCTTGTCCTCTCCTCCATCATACTCACCCCTCCCCGTGCCATCGCTGAGCGTCCCTACAATCCTGCGTTCTCCCCGTCTTCCTGCAGCTCTTCATCACTGAGCAGTGATGTAATACCGCTCATTAAGGCCATGAATATGGAGGCGACGCCCATGGGAGTGGCGTCGCGTCCATATTACATGACCTTAATGAGCGGGTATTACGTCACCGCTCAGTGCTGAAGAGCTGCAGGAAGACTGGGAGAACGCAGGATTGCAGGGATGCTCAGCGATGGCACGGGGAGGGGTGAGTATGATCCCAGCCACCGGCTCCTGCCGCGGCATCCCCTCCCCCGCTGGTTTCTGCCCTATGACTCGTGTATAAGCCGAGGGGGCATTTTCAGCACGAAAAAAGGTGCTGAAAATCTCGGCTTATACACGAGTATATACGGTAGTTTGTATTAAGTATTTTCTTTCAACTTGGAAGGAAACACTTGTGGGTTTTTAAGGGAAGTTTGGTTTTGGACACATTTCTTTTCAGAATCAGGTTGCTATGTACATTGTCTGTTAGGCAATCCAAGCACGTGTTGCGGCTGTGTTGTGAATGGGTTTGAGATGAGTTCTGAGCAGAGGCTCCCTCTGGTGGTTACAAGCGGTGCTAGTGAGGATTGTGAGGACTGGGGATCAGGTTTACTGACTGGTCTTATATAAGGGAGTCATTTTCCCATCAGGGTTGCCGGTGATCAATTGTTCTGGTCTGAATCCTTCATTCCAGTTTCCCTTGTAGCCTGCTGTGTCGTGTCTGCATCTCCTGCTTACAGATAAGACTTTTGCTTCTTTTGTTTTTGCTGTGTTTTTGCATTTTGTCCTGCATTTCTTTGGGGGCTTTCAGGGTCCCCTCCGGGGGCTTCTGCCCTCTCAGTTTAGTTCAGCCACTGAGTTTTGTTCTTTTGCTTTTTCCAGTTTTTTCAGTGGCTGCTGTTTTGATTTTGTTACACCAGAGAACTAATTTAGGTGGTAGAGGTCGTGTGATCTCAGGTGATTTTGAAATTAGTAGAGTTGGTGCTTTTCAGGGTTTTCTGGGATTGCAGTAAGTGCCCTTCCTATCCTTTTCTATTTAGATAGTTTGGGCCCCAGCATTTGCTCATACTATTTTCTTTCTGTGTCAGTATTTCCTCTTGTCTAACCGCCATTACATGTTTGGGGGCTTTCTGTTATCTTTGGGGTTCTGCTCCGGGGCAGATAGCTTTCCTATTTCTATCTTTAGGTGTAGTTAGTTTCTCAGGCTGTGACGAGGCGTCTAGGACCAACGTAGGAACGCTCCACGGCTGCCTCTAGTTGCGGTGGTTAGTCAGGGTACTGCAATCTCATAGATTCCAACTGCTCTGGTGTATTGCCTTTTTTACCTGCACTCCTCAGCTACCGAAACATAACAGTATCACCGGCCAAAAAATTGAAAATTGGATGGTACTCACAGAAGGGAAAAAAAAATATTGTGAAAGAAAAAAGGTTGTCAGAGTTGTCAGAGATATTTTTCTGTTTGTTGCATTTTTTTTTCCCTCTGTATCTCTGGGTGCTGGGGAGGATCTTTTCTCCCAATGGAGTTTGCACAGTTGTCTGGCCATGTGGATCAGCTTGCCACTGAGGTTCAGAGTATTGCTGCATATCTTGCTAGGTTGCCTGTTGTGGAACCTAGGATCCCCATGCCAGATTTGTTTTTAGGGGATCGAGCTAAGTTTCAGAATTTCAAAAATAATTGTAAATTGTTTTTTGCCTTAAAATCTAAGTCCTCAGGAAAAGCAGCGCAGCAGGTTCAAATTATCATCTCTCTCCTGCGCGGCGATCCTCAGGATTGGGCTTTTTCCCTGATACCTGGGGATCCTGTTTTGAGTGATGTTGATGCGTTTTTTCAGGCTTTGGGGTTATTGTACGATGAGCCTAATGTCACTGATCAAGCTGAAAAAACCTTGTTGGCATTAAATCAGGGGCTTGATGACGCTGAGTTATACTGTCAGAGATTCCGTAGGTGGGCAGTCCTGACCAAATGGAATGACGACGCTTTGGCGGCCCTTTTCCGGAAGGGTCTGTCAGATAATGTAAAGGATGTTATGGTGGGATTCCCTGTCCCCTCTGGTCTCAATGATTCTATGTCATTAGCGATTCAAATTGACAGACGTTTGCGTGAGCGGAGAAGTATGCGTGGAATGGTGTTGCCTTGTGAACCACCTTCTGAACCCATGCAGTGTGATAGAGTGGTGTCTGGGGCACAGCGTCATGAGTTTCGAAAGCGCAATGGGTTATGTTTCTACTGTGGTGATGCCTCTCATGCTATTTCAGTCTGCCCTAAGCGGGGAAGACGTTTTGCACTCTCAGTTGTCTTGGGTAGTGTTCAGACTAAGTTTTTATTAACTGTCACTCTGATATGCTCTCTGTCCTCATTTTCTGCTCAGGCTTTCGTTGATTCTGGAGCAGCTATTAACCTGATGGATTATGATTTTGCTAAACGTTGTGGGTTTCCCTTGATACCCCTACAGAAGTCTATTCCCCTACTGGGGATCGATTTTACCCCTTTGGCTGAGAATAAACCCCAGTTTTCTACTCAGGTGATAATGACGGTTGAACCTGATCACCAGGAGAGCTGCAAATTTTTGGTTCTGTATAATCTGCATGACATTATCGTGCTGGGTTTCCCTTGGTTACAGTCTCATAATCCTGTTTTGGATTGGAAATCTGTGTCTGTAACCAGTTGGGGCTGCCAATGTGCTAATACCAACACTCCTGTTTTTTCTGCCTCCCCCCAGGCTCAGGATGTTCCTGACTTTTTGTTTGATTTTTCTGATGTGTTTAGCGAAAGTTAATCTGCATCCTTGCCTCCCCATAGGAGCTATGACTGCGCTATTGAATTAGTGCCGGGTAGTAAATTCCCTAAAGGTCGCCTTTTTAACTTGTCTGTACCTGAACATGACGCTATGCGGTCTTATATCAAGGAATCATTGGAGAAGGGTCATATCAGACCATCCTCTTCACCCTTAGGTGCCGGTTTTTTCTTTGTGGCCAAAAAAGATGGTTCATTAAGGCCGTGTATTGATTATCGTCTCTTGAACAATATTACTGTGAAATATCAATACCCGTTACCCTTGATTTCTGACCTGTTTTCCAGGGTGAAAAACGCTACTTGGTTTACCAAGCTTGACCTCAGGGGGGCGTATAACCTTATTCGCATTAAGCACGGGGATGAATGGAAGACGGCATTCAATACCCCTGAAGGGCATTTTGAGTACCTAGTGATGCCCTTTGGGCTCACTAATGCTCCTTCCGTCTTCCAGTCCTTCATGAATGACATTTTCAGGGATTTTGTGGACAAATTTCTGATTGTTTATTTGGATGATATCTTGATTTTTTCTAATGACTGGGACTCTCATGTGAAACATGTTCGAACTGTATTCCAGATTTTGAGAGAGAATGCTCTGTATGTGAAGGGATCAAAGTGTCTTTTTGGCGTACAGAGGATCTCATTTCTGGGATTCATTTTGTCCCCATCTGTTATTGAAATGGACCCGGTCAAGGTTCAGGCCATCTGTGATTGGGTCCAACCTACTTCATTAAAAGCTCTTCAGAGATTTTTGGGTTTTGCCAATTTTTATCGTAAATTTATTGGTAATTTCTCGGTTATTGTTAAACCATTAACTGATTTGACCAGAAAGGGTTCTGATGTGGTGAATTGGCCTCCTGAGGCAGTCTCTGCATTTCAGGAACTTAAGCAGAGATTCACTTCTGCTCCTGTTCTACGGCAGCCTGATGTTTCTTTGCCATTTCAGGTGGAGGTTGATGCCTCTGAAATTGGGGCAGGTGCCGTTTTGTCCCAAAAAGATCCAGAGACCTCTAAAAGTAACCCTTGTGCCTTTTTCTCTCGAAAATTTTCTCCTACTGAACGTAATTATGACGTAGGTAATCGGGAGTTATTGGCCATGAAGTGGGCTTTTGAAGAGTGGAGACATTGGCTGGAGGGAGCCAAACATCAGGTGGTGGTCCTTACGGACCATAAGAATCTGGTCTATCTGGAATCTGCCAAGCGACTCAATCCTAGACAGGCCAGGTGGGCCTTGTTTTTCACACGTTTTAATTTTGTGGTTTCCTTTCTTCCTGGCACTAAGAATGTTAAGGCGGATGCCCTCTCGAGGAGTTTCCTTGCGGACTCTCCTGAGTTATCTGATCCTTCTGTTATTTTGAAAGAGGGTGTAGTTCTTTCCGCCATCTCGCCCAATTTGAGACTTGCTCTGGAGGGGTGTCAGGAGGATAGGCCCGAGCGCTGCCCTGTTGGAAAATTGTTTGTCCCGGACCAATGGAAAAAGAGTGTGATGTCTGAGATTCATTGTTCCGCATTGGCTGGGCATCCCGGAATTTTTGGTACCAGAGACTTGGTTAGCCGGTCCTTTTGGTGGCCTACCTTGTCTCGTGATGTCAGGGAATTTGTGCAGTCCTGCGGGACTTGCTCTCGCTCCAAGCCTTGCTCTCGCTCTAGTGGTTTGTTGATGCCATTGCCTGTGCCCAAGAGACCATGGACCCATATCTCTATGGATTTCATTTCCGATCTTCCTGTTTCTCAGAGAATGACCACCATCTGGGTAATTTGTGATAGGTTTTCCAAAATGATACATCTTGTGCCATTACCTAAGTTGCCTTCCTCCTCTGAATTGGTGCCGTTGTTCCTTCAGCATGTGGTTCGTTTACACGGCATTCCTGAGAACATTGTGTCTGACAGAGGAGTCCAGTTTGTTTCCAGATTTTGGAGGACTTTTTGTTCTAAACTGGGTGTTCAATTGTCATTCTCCTCGGCATTTCATCCTCAGACCAATGGTCAAACTGAGAGAACAAACCAGACATTGGAGACTTATCTAAGATGCTTTGTGTCTGCTGATCAGGATGACTGGGTCTCTTTTTTGCCTTTGGCTGAGTTTGCTCTTAATAATAGGGCTAGCTCTGCCACTTTGATGTCTCCGTTTTTCTGTAATTCTGGGTTTCACCCTCGATTTTCTTCAGGACAGACGGAGGCTTCTGTCTGTCCAGGTGTTGACTCTGTTGTGGAGCGTATGCAGCAGATTTGGGACCAGGTAGTGGAGAGGTTGTCCCTCTCTCAGGAGAAGGCCCAGCGGTTTGCTAACCGGCATAGGACTGATGGTCCTCGGTTTAAAGTGGGGGACTTGGTCTGGTTGTCCTCAAAGAATATTCCTATGAGAGTAGCATCTCCTAAATTTAAGCCTAGGTTCATTGGACCTTATAAGATCATGGAGATTATTAATCCTGTTTCTTTTCGTTTGCTTCTTCCAGGGACATTTAAGATCCATAACGTGTTCCACAAGTCCTTGTTGAAGAGGTTTGTTGAGCCAGTGGTTCCTGCTGCTGTGCCTCCTGACCCTGTTTTGGTTGAGGGCAATCTGGAGTATGTGGTTGAGAAAATATTGGATTCTCGTTTTTCTAGACGGAAACTCCAGTATTTGGTTAAATGGAGAGGTTATGGTCAGGAAGACAATTCTTGGGTGTTTGCTTCGGACATCCATGCTAGGAGACTTATCCGTGCGTATCATAGAACTCATCCTGACCTACCTGGTTGCTCAAATGAGGGTTCGGTGACCCCTCCTCAAGGGGGGGGTACTGTTGTGAATGGGTTTGAGATGAGTTCTGAGCAGAGGCTCCCTCTGGTGGTTACAAGCGGTGCTAGTGAGGATTGTGAGGACTGGGGATCAGGTGTTACTGACTGGTCTTATATAAGGGAGTCATTTTCCCATCAGGGTTGCCGGTGATCAATTGTTCTGGTCTGAATCCTTCATTCCAGTTTCCCTTGTAGCCTGCTGTGTCGTGTCTGCATCTCCTGCTTACAGATAAGACTTTTGCTTCTTTTGTGTTTTGCTGTGTTTTTGCATTTTGTCCTGCACTTCTTTGGGGGCCTTCAGGGTCCCCTCCGGGGGCTTCTGCCCTCTCAGTTTAGTTCAGCCACTGAGTTTTGTTCTTTTGCTTTTTCCAGTTTTTTCAGTGGCTGCTGTTTTGATTTTGTTACACCAGAGAACTAATTTAGGTGGTAGAGGTCGTGTGATCTCAGGTGATTTTGAAATTAGTAGAGTTGGTGCTTTTCAGGGTTTTCTGGGATTGCAGTAAGTGCCCTTCCTATCCTTTTCTATTTAGATAGTTTGGGCCCCAGCATTTGCTCATACTATTTTCTTTCTGTGTCAGTATTTCCTCTTGTCTAACCGCCATTACATGTTTGGGGGCTTTCTGTTATCTTTGGGGTTCTGCTCCGGGGCAGATAGCTTTTCTATTTCTATCTTTAGGTGTAGTTAGTTTCTCAGGCTGTGACGAGGCGTCTAGGACCAACGTAGGAACGCTCCACGGCTGCCTCTAGTTGTGGTGGTTAGTCAGGGTACTGCAATCTCATAGATTCCAACTGCTCTGGTGTATTGCCTTTTTTACCTGCACTCCTCAGCTACCGAAACATAACAGGCTGTTGAACAGTCGCGAGACATGCAGGCGCGGGGACACAAACATATTATTCGAGTACACCGAAGACACTTGGTTAGCACTCTGATAACTTCTTATCGTCGCTCATCACTAATACTCACCCTTGCCAAGTCCAGCATTGGCTCTCTACCCCTGCTCCAGATTCAATGCATTGGCTGCAGCAGAGACTTCACTTTGACAACTCATATCACTGCTATAGTCAAACACAAAAGCCTTGCAGTCGAGGCTCTGCAGCTCTGTCTTAAATGGGATGGAGGGGAGCAAACTTGATCTCCACCCTATGGGGCTTCTGGAGAAAACAGAACGCTGTATTTGCCTTTCTCTGGAAGTCCCATAAACAATAACTGAAGAATAGAGAGGGCAAGTCCACCTTTATTCCATTGAAAATTGGGATGCTTAGGGTTTCAGGGCCCCAATCTTGGGATTGAAATGTATAAGGTAGGGTGACAGTCAAACATTTTTTGTGAAAATGATTAGGTCTCACCCCTGGGAATAATTCCCTTTGATGTGATTGTACCATACACAAAATTTTGTAACAATAATACATTGTTTACTGGTGGCTCAATCATCACAAATCTAACAATTATTTGTAATAAATGACTTGCAGCAAAGTAAATGTGCAATTTTACAATAGTTTCACAGTTTCACTTTTTTTAACGAAAAAACTCTATTTGGTTCAGGCGATGATTCTCCACACACTGGAGAATAAACTGTTTCTGGCCTTTTTGAGTGTTCAGTGACGAATTGAATGTACTCATGAGCGCAATGGAGCGTTCGGCTACATTATTCACGATTTCCAATCCGGCAACTTTTGAGGATTCATCAGTGTGCCCAGGGGCGGATGCTGACAGCTTGGGGCCCCTGTGCAAAAAATGTGTCCCCTCCTCCTTTCATGGGGACAAAGCTATATATATATATATATATATATATATATATAGTAATAATAATAATAATAATCTTTATTTATATAGCGCCAACATATTCCGCAGCGCTTTACAGTTTAACAGTTTCAAAACACAAGTCATAGGTAACAACGTTAACAATACAATAATTAAAGCAAAATAAGCCGACCCTGCTCGTGAGAGCTTACAATCTACAATGAGGTGGGGGAGATACAAAGTACAGGTGTGTATATATAATGGTGCATTTCCAATGATGGTCCAGCCATCTTGAGGGAGTGAGGCATGGATGGAGATAGTGAATGGGCTCCACATACACACTTAAACATAGAATGACTTTGGTTAGTGAATGTGATAGGCCGCTCTGAACAAATGTGTTTTGAGGGAGCGCCTGAAACCATGCAAATATATACTGTATATATATAATATATATACCATGCAAATATATACTGTATATATATAATAGCCACACACACATATGTACATGTATATATATTACATAATCTCCTTTTTATGTATATTGCCGTACCTTATACAGTGCCCTCTCTTGCTATGTACAGCACCATCCCTTACATATTGGATTATATAGAGCCATGTTTTTTGTTACATACCGTCCTGTCTTGTTATCTGTATAATGCAATGATGGCTGATGGAGCATGGGAAAGCTTCTTTTCTAATGGAGGAGATGATGGACTGGTCGTCTGGTCACCTGCTGCTCCATCAGCAGTCATTTTATATCTAACAAGAGAGGGGACTATGTAATAAAAGAGGGCGCAGTGAATAACAAAAATAACACATCAGACAAGAGAATCTAATTTGTTATAGTCTGGGAGTCCTTCATGTGTTTTTTAGCAAACTTTATGTGGGCTTTCATATGTCTTGCACTGAGGAGAGGCTTCTGTCAGGCCACTCTGCCATAAAGGCCAGACTGGTGGAGGGATGCAGTGATAGTTGACTTTGTGGAGCTTTCTTCTATCTAACCACTGCGTCTGTGGAGCTCAGCCACAGTGATCTTGGGGTTCTTCTTTAACTATCTCACCAAGGCTCTTTTCCTACGATTGCTGGACGGCCAGGTCTAGGAAGACTTCTGGTGGTCCCAAACTTCTTTCATTTAAGGATTATGGAGGCCATTGTGCATTTAGGAACCTTGAGTACTGCAGAAATTCTTTTGTAACCTTGGCCAGATGTGTGCCTTGCCACAACTCTGTCTCTCTAAGCTCCTTGGCCTGTTTCTTTGACCTCATGATTCTCATTTGGTCTGACATGCACTGTGAGTTGTGAGGTCTTAGGCTGCTTTCACACATCTATTTTTTGACTTCAGGCATGATTCGGCGTGTTGTTAAAAAAACGGATCCGGTACCGGATGCATTATTTTACCATTGACTTTCATTAGCGCCGGATCGTGCCTGATGTCA
Source organism: Oophaga sylvatica (assembly GCA_033576555.1). NCBI lineage: Eukaryota > Metazoa > Chordata > Amphibia > Anura > Dendrobatidae > Oophaga > Oophaga sylvatica. The sequence continues at coordinate 156,933,726 of JARQOD010000004.1, read as the reverse complement.
TTGCGTTGTATCCGTTTTTGTCCGGATCCGGCGGAAATGTACATTCCGGCGGCCGGACAAAACGGTGCATGCAACGTTTTTTTTGTTTACCGGAGCAGCCTGATAGTGCCTGAAGCGGCGCATCAGGCGACCGGAAACAATACAAGTCAATGGAACTGGATCAGTCTTTTGTGCAATCCGTCAAAAGTCTGATCCGGATTCTGGAAATCAGGGACTACTACTACTACTACTACTACTATATTTTCCACTGTCTCCGGACATCCAAAACCCTCTTTTTCCGGGTTCAAAAGTTCAGGTCGGATCCAGCAAAAAAACTGATCCGTTGCATCAGTTTTTTCATTTCAGCGCCAGATCCGTCCCTTCAGGTGTTCGACGGATTATGCCTGACACAAAAAACAGATGTGTGAAAGAGGCCTTATATAGACAGGTGTGTGTCTTTACAAATCAAGTCCTATCAGTTTAATTAAACACAGCTGGACTCCAATGAAGGAGTAGAACCATCTCAAGGAGGATCACAAGGAAATGGACAGCATGTGACATAAATATGAGTGTCTGAGCAAAGGGTCTGAATACTTTTGACCATGTGATATTTCAGTTTTTCTTTTTTAATAAATTTGCAAAAATTTCTACATTTATGTTTTTATCAGTCAAGATGGGGTGCAGAGTGTACATTAATGAGAAAAAAATAAACTTTTTTGAATTTATCAAATGGCTGCAATGAAACAAAGTGTAATAATTATATGGGTACTATGCAATGTGATTGCGTGGGATAATACGAAACTGAGACCAAAGTTGACACAAATGTGACAAAACTAAACAGAGCACTTCATGCAATTGTAACGAAACGCAGCACAATATGGAAAAATACAAGTAAAAAAAACTTAGCAGAGAACTTCCTGCAACTGTAACGAAAACACAGCATAATATGGAAATGTACAGAGTAACTAAGGAGCGGGGCGCGACTGCTAATATAACCAGTCCAACAGTAACTGACGTAGGTGCGCACAAGGCACTAAACGTAGGAGTCCAGCAGAAGGTAAAGGAGTAAGCACACCGCATTTAATGAGCAGGCCCGTGATGTTACAAATGAGCACACACACTGCACTAAGGTGTAGAAGTCCAGCAATCATAAGGGTGGAAATGCACACAGCACTTAACGTAGAAGTCCAGCGTGCCACAGGAGCGGCATAAACAGGAGTAGGCTGCTAGATATACCTTTTGGGCTGAAAGTCCCGCACAAGTCCAGCAATGCAGCCCAAACAAACACAGACGCAGGGGAAATGGTGAAGTCAGGATTCCTTACTAGCCACAGTAGTTCCAGAGGCGGTTATCTCCACACCAGAAGTCCAGACCGTAGTAAAGCACAGACAGAATCACGGAGACGCAGAGGTGTAGGCAGCAGAATGTGGAAAGACACCGAGTAAAGAGCAGCAGCAGCAGGGAGTCCACCAGCAGGAGCTCAAGAGCCAGCAGCAACAAAATACTCAGGCAAAGAGGAGCACATGACCTGGACTTAAATAATCAGGATAGACAGGAAGTTCCATGACAGAGTGAGATACTAGACTCTATCTTGGATCAGGGCAAACAGGAAAGTCCGGAATCCTTACACAAAGAGTGAAAAATTTAAAGGGGTCTGAATACTTTCTGTAGCAAATGTATAGCATACACATACTGTACACACAGATACATGCACATATACCGTATACACACACAACATACACAGATGTACAGACACATGCATACTATTATTATTTATTATTATAGCGCCATTTATTTCATGGCGCTTTACATGTAAGGTGGGGTATACATAATAAATACAAGTACAGTAATCTTAGACAATACAAGTTACGACTGGTACAGGAGGAGAGAGGACCCTGCCCGCGAGGGCTCACAATCTTCAAGGGATGGGTGAGGATACAGTAGGTGAGGGAAGAGCTGGTCGTGCAGCGGTTTGGTGGAACGGTGGTTACTGCAGATATACAGTACACACATATACTGTACATAGATATACACATATACATATACTGTACGTACACACATACACACACATAGATACACATATACATACACAGATGTACCCACACATACATAGATACACACATACATACACACAGTGACAGATATACACATAAAACACATGCTAAAAAGGAAGAAAGAAATGTTTATCAAATGGAAAGAGGGAGGCATACCTAAAGAAGATTATAATGCAGTCTGCAGAACCTGCAGGGCACAAATCAGATTATCTAAAGCTGACAATGAATTAAGGCTTGCAAGAGATATCAAAAGCAATAAAAAGGATTTTGGGGATATGTCAAAAATGAAAGAAAAGTCAAAGATGCTATAGGACTTTTACAGGATGAAAATGATGAAATGGTAAGAAAAGAAAAAAAATTAAATCCAGAAAATCACATAGTATAAATTTTATAAATTTATTTGCATTTTGCTGTGGGAAATAAGCATTTGATCCCTCTGGCAAACAAAACCTATTATTTGGTGACAAAACCCTTGTTGGCAAGCACAGCAGTCAAACATTTTTTGTAGTTGATTATGAGGTTTGCGCACATGTCAGGAGGAATTTTGGTCCACTCCTCTTTGCAGATCATCTCTAAATCATTAAAATTTTGAGGCTGTTGCTTGAGAACTCAGAGATTTAACTCCTGCCATAAGTTTTCTATGGGATTAAGGTCTGGAGACTGGCTTGGCCACTCCATGACCTCAATGTGCTTCTTTTTTGAGCCACTACTTTGTTGCCTTGGCTGGATGTTTTGGGTCATTGTCTTGCTGGAAGACCCAGCCACGACCCATTTTTAATGTCCTGGGGGAGGGAAGGAGGTTGTTACTAAAGATTTTATGGTACAAGGCTCCATCCATTCTCCCATTGATGCGGTGAAGTAGTCCTGTGACCTTACCAGAGAAACACCCCCAACACTGAAGATGGTGTTCTTTGGGTCATAGGCAGCATTTTTGTTCTTCCAAACATGGCGAGTAGAGTTAATGCCAAAGACCTCAATTTTTGTCTCATCTGACCACAGCACCTACTCCCAATCACTCACAGTATCATCCAGATGTTCATTGGCAAACTTCAGATGGGCCTGCACATGTGCCTTCTTGAGCAGGGGGACCTTGCGGGCAGTGCAGGATTTTAAACCTTTACGGCGTAATGTGTTACCAATGGTTTTCTTGGTCACTGTGGTCCCAGCTGCATTGAGATCATTAACAAGTTTACCCATGTGTAGTTTTAGGCTGAACTCTCACCTTCCTCATGATCAAGCATACCCCACAAGGAGAGATTTTGCATGGTGCCCCAGATCGATGTCGATTGACGGTCATTTTGTATTTCTTCTATTTTCTTACTATTGCAACAACATTTGTCTCCTTATGGTTTTGTAGCCCATTCCAGCTTTGTGCAGGTATATGATCTTGTCCCTGGCATCATTATATAGCTCTTTGGTCTTGCCCATGTTGTAGAGGTTAGAGTTTGACTGATTAATTGAGTCTGTGGAGAGGAGTCTTTTATAAAGGTGACTATGTAAGACAGCTGTTTTTATGCAGGTAACGAGTTGATTAGGAGCATCTAACTGGTCTGTAGGAGCCAGAACTCTTAATGGTTGGTAGGGAATCAAGTACTTATTTCCCACTGCTAAATGCAAATAAATTTATATAATTTATCCAATGTGTTTTTCTGGATTTTATTTTTGATATTCTATCTCTCAATGTTAAAATTAACCTACCCTTAAAATTATAGACTGTTCATGTCTTTATCAGTGGGCAAACTTACAAAATCAGCAAGGGATAAAATACTTATTTCTCTCTCACCCATGACAGCACCACAGAGAGAGGGGATCCGCCCTTCAGGGACAGGAACCTACAGATAAAAGGACGGTACCTCTCCTCCGCCCCCGGTTGGGTTCCTGTCCCTGACGGGGATCCTTAGGTTGCAGTACCTTTCAAAAGAAGATCCGGAATCCGGGGTCGGTCCGTCCGGTTCCTGGCAGCAGGGAGGCCCCTGTCACGGCGGGCGCGGTTCCCGAAGCCACCGCAGCCGGGCTCGATGAGCTGCGGGGTGCACGGGCGGGAGAATACCAGCTGCCGCTCTGGAGAGGAGTATGGGGCTGTGTAGGGACCTGAAGCAGCGGGGCGGCACCATCGCACATGCTGAATCTAAGATGGCGCCTGCCCCGGAAGTAGGTGAGCTCCTTCTGGGTTTCGAGGTCGGCGCATGCGCAGTGCGCACTCCGGGGGAATGCGACCAGACGCGATGACGTCACCGGGGCGGCAAATTTAAAGATGGGCGCTTGCAGCTGCTCCTGGCTGGAAGCATCCCGAGATAATGGATAGCGATCAGCAGGAGCAGCCCAGGCAGCAGCCCAAGCAGCAGCAGCAGCAACAGCAACAGCAGCAGCAGCCTCGTCACCAAAGACATAAAGACCGTGATGAACGAGACACCAGGTCAAGCAGTCTCTCCACACAGCGCAGCAGGTGCGCTGCGAAAAGCAAGTTGCCACCTGCGGATTCTCTTATTCAGGATCCGTTTCCTCCTCCCGAGCCGGTACCTGCAAATGCGTCCATATGGTGAGTGATCTCCGTGAATGTGCACCATTGTAATAGCCCTCTTTTCCCTTATAGGGAAAGAAGAAGGGGAAGAAGAAGAATAGGGAATGCCCCACTTGCAGTAGAGCACTCCAGTAACCTGGGAAAGAAAGCTCTGTGAATCTTGTACACAGGAGATCCTATACGAGGAAAACCCAGACTTTTCCTCGGACCTCAGAGCCGTGATTAGGTCCGAAGTCGAGAGTGCCCTAACGTCCATAAGGCAAGGGGACAAAAAGAGAAAAAAGGGAGCTCCGGTTAACCCTCAATCAGTTCCCTTCACTTCCGGAGAAATAGTCTCCGATACAACGGACTCAGTCATCTCATCCTCAGACGAGGGGGAGGAAAGTCCTCATTGCTTTCCCTTGGAGGAGGTAGACTCCCTAGTAAAAGCGGTGAGAGCCACCATGGGGGTATCAGATCCTCTCCCTGATAAGTCCGTCCAGGACATTATGTTTGGGGGTCTAGGCCAAAAGAAAAGTAGAGTCTTTCCCCTTAATGACAACGTACAAGGCCTGATCAAAAGGGAATGGAATAAAATAGATAGGAAGAACAGTATGGTCCCCTCCCTCAAAAGGAAATATCCCTTTGATGAGGAAATATCTACATCGTGGGACAAAGTCCCTAAGCTTGACGTAGCCGTAGCCAAAGCCTTGAGGAGGCTCGCCCTTCCCTTTGAAGATATGGGTACCCTTAAAGACCCCTTAGATAAACGAGCTGATACCTTCCTTAAAAGTACCTGGGAGGAAATATGAGAACATCTATAGCAGCAACATGCAAGCCTAGATCCCTTATGGTATGGATAGATCAATTGGAAAAACAACTAAGGGAGGGGACACCTAGAAGTAAAATCCTGGAGTCTATACCGGTAATAAGGGGAGCGGCAGCCTTTCTAGCAGACTCATCGGCAGATTCGGTCCGCCTAACATCCAAAGCGGCAGCCCTCTCGAATCGGCTAGATCGTTGTGGCTCAAGTGCTGGCCGGGCGACCTACAGACGAAAACCAGATTATGCTCAATCCCTTCGATGGGAGGGTTCTATTTGGTGAGACTCTGGACGACATCCTCCAGAAAGCAGGAGACAATAAAAAGGGCTTTCCAAACATGGGTCCTCTACAGTTGAAACGCTCCTTTCGGAACAAGAAATTTTTCCGGAGGAGGCCACTGAGAGACTAGAATAGATGGGAAGAGGGGAGGAGAAAGGACAGAGGGTTCCTCTTCGGCAGCTCTTCCCGGGATAAAAAGTCCTCTAAGTGACATCTCGCCCAAGGTGGGGGGAAGATTAACCTCCTTCCTTCAGGACTGGGAAAAAATTTCGAACAATGCATGAATTTTAAATCTAGTCGAATCAGGCCTAAGGATAGACTTCGTCTCCCTCCCACCTCAGAAATATGTAATAACCCCACTAATATCCTCCGCAAGGGAGCAAAAAGCATTAGAAGGGGAAGTGCAGAAATTACTGGAGAAGGAAGTTCTGCAGGAAGTTCCCCCCGGGGAGAGGGGGGGGGGTTTTACTCCCCATTATTTCTAATGTCCAAGCAGGACGGCACATACCGGACAATAATAAATTTAGAGGACCTAAACAGATACGTACGAAACCAAAGATTCAAAATGGAATCAATCAAATCCACCACCAAAATTTTATTCCCCAATGGCTTCATAACTGTACTAGATCTCAGTGACACATATTATCACGTCCCCATTCACGAGAACTGCCGCAAATTTCTCAGGATAGCGGTCTCCATGGATGGAGAGATAAGGGAGTTTCAGTACAGAGCGCTACCAGTTTGGAATATCCGTAGCCCCACGGGTATTCACAAAGCTAATAGCGGAAGTGATGGCCCATCTGAGGGAACAGGACATTTTGATAGTTCCATACTTGGACAACTTCCTGTGTTATGTTTCGGTAACTGAGGAGTACAGGTAAAAAAGGAAATACACCAGAGCAGTTGGAAACTATGAGATTGCAGTACCCTGACTAACCACCACAACTAGAGGCAGCCGTGGAGCGTTCCTACGTTGGTCCTAGACGCCTCGTCACAGCCTGAGAAACTAACTACACCTAAAGATAGAAAGAGGAAAGCTATCTGCCCCGGAGCAGATCCCCAAAGAACATAGAAAGCCCCCAAACATGTAATGGCGGTTAGACAAGAAGAAATACTGACACAGACAGAAAATAGTATGAGCAAACGTTGGGGCCCAAACTTACTAAATAGAAAAGGATAGGAAGGGCACTTACTGCAATCCCAAAAAACCCTGAAAAGCACCAACTCTACTAATTCCAAAAACACCTGAGATCACACGACCTCTACCACCTAAATTAGTTCTCTGGTGTAACCAAAATCAAAACAGCAGCCACTGAAAAAACTGGAAAACGCAAATGTACAAACATCAGTGGCTGAACTGAACTGAGAGGGCAAAAGCCCCAGAGGGGACCCTGAAGGCCCCCACAGAAGTGCAGGACAAAATGCAAAAATCTAGCACAAAAACAAAAAGAAGAAAATGTCTTATCTGTTAGCAGGAGATTCAGACACGACACAGCAGGCTACCAAGGAAACAGGAATCAAGGATTGAGACCAGAACAATTGATCACCGGCAACCCTGATGGGAAGGCGACTCCCTTATATAAGACCAGTCAGTAACACCTGATTCCCAATCCTCACAATCTTCACTGGACAGTCCAGTACCATTTGTAACCACCAGAGGGAGCTTCTGCTCAGAACTCATTTCCAGCCTATTCACAACAGTACCCCCCCCTTGAGGAGGGGTCACCGAACCCTCATTAGAGCAACCAGGTCGGTCAGGATGAGTTCTATGAAACGCACGGATGAGTCTCCTAGCATGGATGTCCGAAGCAAACACCCAAGAATTGTCTTCCTGACCATAACCTCTCCATTTAACCAAATACTGGAGTTTCCGTCTAGAAAAACGAGAATTCAATATTTTCTCAACCACATACTCCAGATTGCCCTCAACCAAAACAGGGTCAGGAGGCACAGTAGTAGGAATCACTGGCTCAACAAACCTCTTCAACAAGGACTTGTGGAACACGTTATGGATCTTAAATGTCCCTGGAAGAAGCAAACGAAAAGAAACAGGATTAAGAATCTCCATGATCTTATAAGGTCCAATGAACCTAGGCTTAAATTTAGGAGATGCCACTCTCATAGGAATATTTTTTGAGGATAACCAGACCAAGTCCCCACTTTAAACCGAGGACCATCAGTCCTATGCCGGTTAGCAAACCGCTGGGCCCTCTCCTGAGAGAGGGACAACCTCTCCACTACCTGGTCCCAAATCTGCTGCATACGCTCCACAACAGAGTCAACACCCGGACAGACAGAAGCCTCCGTCTGTCCTGAAGAAAATCGAGGGTGAAACCCAGAATTACAGAAAAATGGAGACATCAAAGTGGCAGAGCTAGCCCTATTATTAAGAGCAAACTCAGCCAAAGGCAAAAAAGAGACCCAGTCATCCTGATCAGCAGACACAAAGCATCTTAGATAAGTCTCCAATGTCTGGTTTGTTCTCTCAGTTTGACCATTGGTCTGAGGATGAAACGCCAAGGAGAAAGACAATTGAACACCAAGTTTAGAACAAAAGGTCCTCCAAAATCTGGAAACAAACTGGACTCCTCTGTCAGACACAATGTTCTCAGGAATGCCGTGTAAACGAACCACGTGCTGAAGGAACAAAGGCACCAATTCAGAGGAGGAAGGCAACTTAGGTAATGGCACAAGATGTATCATCTTGGAAAACCTATCGCAAATCACCCAGATGACGGTCATTCTCTGAGAAACAGGGAGGTCGGAAATGAAATCCATAGAGATATGGGTCCATGGTCTCTTGGGCACAGGTAATGGCATCAACAAACCACTAGAACGAGAGCAAGGCTTGGAGCGAGAGCAAGTCCCGCAGGACTGCACAAACTCCCTGACATCACGAGACAAGGTAGGCCACCAAAAGGACCGACTAACCAAGTCTCTGGTACCAAAAATTCCGGGATGACCGGCCAACGCGGAACAATGAATTTCAGACATTACACTCTTTTTCCACTGGTCCGGGACAAACAATTTCCCAACAGGGCAGCGCTCGGGCTTATCCTCCTGACACCCCTCCAGAGCCACTCTCAAATTGGGCGAGATGGCGGAAAGAACTACACCCTCCTTCAAAATAACAGAAGGATCAGATAACTCAGGAGAGTCCGCCAGGAAACTCCTCGAGAGGGCATCCGCCTTAACATTCTTAGTGCCAGGAAGAAATGAAAACACAAAATTAAAACGTGTGAAAAACAAGGCCCACCTGGCCTGTCTAGGATTAAGTCGCTTGGCAGATTCCAGATAAACTAGATTCTTATGGTCCGTAAGGACCACCACCTGATGTTTGGCTAACTCCAGCCAATGTCTCCACTCTTCAAAAGCCCACTTCATGGCCAATAACTCCCGTTTACCCACATCATAATTACGTTCAGTAGGAGAAAATTTTCGAGAGAAAAAGGCACAAGGGTTACTTTTAGAGGTCTCTGGATCTCTTTGGGACAAAACGGCACCTGCCCCAATTTCAGAGGCATCAACCTCCACCTGAAATGGCAGAGAAACATCAGGCTGCCGTAGAACAGGAGCAGAAGTGAATCTCTGCTTAAGTTCCTGAAATGCAGAGACTGCCTCAGGAGGCCAATTCACCACATCAGAACCCTTTTTGGTCAAATCAGTTAATGGTTTAACAATAACCGAGAAATTACCAATAAATTTACGATAAAAATTGGCAAAACCCAAGAATCTTTGAAGAGCCTTCAATGAAGTAGGTTGGACCCAATCACAGATGGCCTGAACTTTGACCGGGTCCATTTCAATAACAGATGGGGACAAAATGAATCCCAGAAATGAGATCCTCTGAACGCCAAAAAGACACTTTGATCCTTCACATACAGAGCATTCTCTCTCAAAATCTGGAACACAGTCCGAACATGTTTTACATGAGAGTCCCAGTCATTGGAAAAAATCAAGATATCATCCAAATAAACAATCAGAAATTTATCCACAAAATCCCTGAAAATGTCATTCATGAAGGACTGGAAGACAGAAGGAGCATTAGTGAGCCCAAAGGGCATCACAAGGTACTCAAAATGCCCTTCAGGGGTATTAAATGCCGTCTTCCATTCATCCCCGTGCTTAATGCGAATAAGGTTATATGCCCCCCTGAGGTCAAGCTTGGTAAACCAAGTAGCGTTTTTCACCCTGGAAAACAGGTCAGAGATCAAGGGTAACGGATATTGATATTTCACAGTAATATTGTTCAAGAGACAATAATCAATACACGGCCTTAATGAACCATCCTTTTTGGCCACAAAGAAAAAACCGGCACCTAAGGGTGAAGAGGATGGTCTGATATGACCCTTCTCCAATGACTCCTTGATATAAGACCGCATAGCGTCATGTTCAGGTACAGACAAGTTAAAAAGGCGACCTTTAGGGAATTTACTACCAGGCACTAATTCAATAGCGCAGTCATAGCTCCTATGGGGAGGCAAGGATGCAGATTTACTTTCGCTAAACACATCAGAAAAATCAACAAAAAGTCAGGAACATCCTGAGCCTGGGGGGAAGCAGAAAAAACAGGAGTGTTGGTATTAACACATTGGCAGCCCCAACTGGTAACAGACACAGATTTCCAATCCAAAACAGGATTATGAGACTGTAACCAAGGGAAACCCAGTACGATAATGTCATGCAGATTATACAGAACCAAAAATTTGCAACTCTCCTGATGATCAGGTTCTACCCTCATTATCACCTGAGTAGAGAACTGAGGTTTATTCTCAGCCAAAGGAGTAGAATCGATCCCCAGTAGGGGAATAGACTTCTGTAGGGGTATCAAGGGAAACCCACAACGTTTAGCAAAATCAAAATCCATCAGGTTAATAGCTGCTCCAGAATCAACAAAAGCCTGAGCAGAAAATGAGGACAGAGAGCATATCAGGTGACAGTTAATAAAAACTTAGTCTGAACACTACCAAGACAACTGAGCGTGCAAACGTCTTCCCCGCTTAGGGCAGACTGAAATAGCATGAGAGGCATCACCACAGTAGAAACATAACCCATTGCGCTTTCGAAATTCATGACGCTGTGCCCCAGAAACCACTCTATCACACTGCATGGATTCAGAAGCAGGTTCACAAGCCAACATTATTCCACGCATACCTTTCCGCTCACGCAAACGTCTGTCAATTTGAATCGCTAATGACATAGAATCATTAAGACCAGAGGGAACAGGGAATCCCACCATAACATCCTTTACATTATCTGACAGACCCTTCCGAAAAAGAGCTGCCAAAGCGTCGTCATTCCATTTGGTCAGGACTGCCCACCTACGGAATCTCTGACAGTATAACTCAGCGTCCTCAAGCCCCTGATTTAATGCCAACAAAGTTTTTTCAGCTTGATCAGTGATATTAGGCTCATCGTACAATAACCCCAAAGCCTGAAAAAATGCATCAACATCACTCAAAATAGGATCCCCAGGTGTCAGGGAAAAAGCCCAATCCTGAGGATCGCCGCGCAGGAGAGAGATGACAATTTGAACCATGCTGCGCTGCGTTCCCTGAGGACTTAGATTTTAAGGCAAAAAACAATTTACAGTTATTTTTGAAATTCAGAAACTTAGCTTGATCCCTAAAAACAAATCTGGCATGGGAATCCTAGGTTCCACAACAGGCAACCTAGCAAGATAGGTAGCAATACTCCGAACTTCAGTGGCAAGCTGATCCACACGGCCAGACAACTGTGCAAACTCCATTGAGAGAAAATAAAAAATCCTCCCCAGCACCCAGAGATACAGAGGAAAAAAAAAAATCTCTCTGACAACTTTTTTTTTTTTTCTTTAACAATATTTTTTTTTCCTTCTGTGAGTACAATATAATTTTCAATTTGTTAGGCCGGTGATACTGTTATGTTTCGGTAACTGAGGAGTACAGGTAAAAAAGGAAATACACCAGAGCAGTTGGAAACTATGAGATTGCAGTACCCTGACTAACCACCACAACTAGAGGCAGCCGTGGAGCGTTCCTACGTTGGTCCTAGACGCCTCGTCACAGCCTGAGAAACTAACTACACCTAAAGATAGAAAGAGGAAAGCTATCTGCCCCGGAGCAGATCCCCAAAGAACATAGAAAGCCCCCAAACATGTAATGGCGGTTGGACAAGAAGAAATACTGACACAGACAGAAAATAGTATGAGCAAACATTGGGGCCCAAACTTACTAAATAGAAAAGGATAGGAAGGGCACTTACTGCAATCCCAAAAAACCCTGAAAAGCACCAACTCTACTAATTCCAAAAACACCTGAGATCACACGACCTCTACCACCTAAATTAGTTCTCTGGTGTAACCAAAATCAAAACAGCAGCCACTGAAAAAACTGGAAAAAGCAAATGTACAAACATCAGTGGCTGAACTGAACTGAGAGGGCAAAAGCCCCCAGAGGGGACCCTGAAGGCCCCACAGAAGTGCAGGACAAAATGCAAAAATCTAGCACAAAAACAAAAAGAAGAAAATGTCTTATCTGTTAGCAGGAGATTCAGACACGACACAGCAGGCTACCAAGGAAACAGGAATCAAGGATTGAGACCAGAACAATTGATCACCGGCAACCCTGATGGGAAGGCGACTCCCTTATATAAGACCAGTCAGTAACACCTGATTCCCAATCCTCACAATCTTCATTGGACAGTCCAGTACCGTTTGTAACCACCAGAGGGAGCTTCTGCTCAGAACTCATTTCCAGCCTATTCACAACATTCCTGATAGCGAGCAACTCTGTCCAAGATGGCAGAGAGCAACAGGACAGAGCAATAAAGGCTCTAGAAGACCTGGGTTGGCTACTGAACTTGGGGAAATCCAAGCTGGAACCCAGCAGAGTGCAGGAATTCCTAGGCCTAACTCTAGATTACAAAATCCAGGAATGCCGACTTCCAGACCACAAGAAACAGAGACTGGTACAAATGGTCTCAAGAGCCATAAGGAACCCATCCATGATTCTAAGGAAGACAATGTCACTGATGGCGTCCCTTTCCGCCTTATTGCCAGCAGTCCAATGGGCACAGCTACATACAAGGGAGCTGCAATGGGACATTCTAGGAAACCAATCAATATTGGGGGATCATTTAGAGGCCCTCATAACTCTAAATTTAAAAACTACTCATTCCTTGGCCTGGTGGACAAATATAGACAATCTATCCAAAGGGGTCCCATCGGTAACAAAAATATCATGTATTATCACCACGGATGCGAGTCCCAAGAGATGGGGGGCACACATGGGCAGCAGGATTACCCAAGGGGAATAGGATCACGATCAGTTGAAAGCCTCCTCAAACCAGAAAGAGCTGTGGACAGTACATCATGCGCTTTCACATTTCCTACCCTCACTACGCGGTCACCACATGCGCGTATTTTCAGACAACCAGGTGATGGTAGCCTATATAAATCACCAGGGGGGAACGAGATCCCGGTCCTTAATGAATGCTTCCTTCGAGCTCCTGGGCCTTGCGGAGGTCAATCTACTGTCCCTCTCCGCATTACATATCCGGGGGGAGGAGAACAAAAAAGCTGATTTTCTGAGCCACACACGCTTAAGTCAGGGCGAGTGGGTCATAAAACAGTCAGGGCCCCGGACATAGACCTGTTTGCAGATTTTAGGAACAAGAAGGTGGAGCGGTTCTGCTCTCTAGATCCCAGGGGAGTCCTTGAGCCCTAGACGCCTTCATGCTTCCCTGGACACACAATTTGACCTATGCCTTTCCCCCAATTATACTCATCCCGGCGGTCATAAGGAAAGTCAGGGAGGACAATGAAAAAATGATGCTGATACCCCCTTTTGGCCAAAACGAACCTGGTTCTCCTGGCTAAGAATGCTGTCGATCTCCGACCCCTGGGTCCTACCAGATCTCCCAGACCTTCTATCTCAGGGACCGGTATTACACCCTCAAGCCACGAACCTCCATTTAACAGCATGGATTTTGAGAGGTCATTACTAAGGGGCAGGGGTTTTTCGGAGAGTTTAATAGACACACTACTAAAGAGTAGGAAGCCAGTCACAACAAAAGCCTACGGGAGAACTTGGAAAAAATTCCTATCTACCACGGGTGTAAAAGTTCAGGATGGAGTCCAGGTCACCAAAATCCTTGAATTCTTGCAGAAGGGTCTTGAGAAGGGCTTAGCGGTAAATACCATAAAGGTGCAGGTAGCAGCTCTGGAGGCCCTATATAATCAGGATGTCACAGGAAACCCCTGGGTAGCACGATTCATAAGAGCTGCAGCTAGATCCACTCCGATCGCTAGTCCCAAACTGCCATCAAGGGATCTTAAGCTAGTGTTATCAGCATTGAGAGAGCCCCCGTTCAAGCCCATTGAATCAGCTTCCTTGAAAATATTGTCTCAGAAAACAGCCCTACTAGTAGCACTAACATCAGCGCGTAGGGTAAGTGACATTCAGGCCTTATCAGCAAGTCTTCCATTCACAAAGATCTTAGAAGACAGAGGATGACCTGATCCGGCCTACCTACCTAAAGTTGCGTCCCACTTTCATAGGTCCGAAGAGGTAGTCCTCCCCTCCTTCTGCCCAAACCCTAGAAATAGAGTAGAGAGATTCCATACCCTGGATGTGAAGAGGTGCCTAGTCCAATACTTAGAGGCTACCAAGGGCTGTAGGAAGGAAGGCTCTCTCTTTGTGTGTTTCCAGGGGCCCAGGAAGGGACTCAAAGCATCCAAGAGTACCTTGGCGAGGTGGATAAAGGATGCGATCACCCTGGCCTATTCTTCCAGTGGGAACACTATCCCGGAAGGTCTGAGAGCCCATTCCACTAGGGCCATGGCTACCACATGGGCTGAAAGATCTGAGGTATGAATAGAACAGATCTGTAGAGCGGCCACCTGGTCATCACCTTCAACCTTTTTTAGGCACTATCGTCTAGACCTAGCCTCCGCATCTGACCTGACCTTCGGGAGAAGGGTCCTCCAGGCCGTGGTCCCTCCCTAAAGCTACCAAATCTCTGTAATTCTCTCCGTGGTGCTGTCATGGGTGAGAGAGAAAATAGTAGTTACTTACCGTTAACGGTATTTCTCGGAGCCCATGACAACACCCGCTTAATTCCCCCCCTTATCACGTGTGCGGTGAGCACGATTTTTAGTGTTCGTAGAGTTTTTGTGTTTAGGCACGGTGTTATTTGATACTAAGCAGTATGATAATATGTATATTTTTTTTTGTCTAACTAACCTTGAGACACTCTGATGCTCTGTAACCAACTGGGGGCGGAGGAGAGGTACCGCCCTTTTATCTGTAGGTTCCTGTCCCTGAAGGGCGGATCCCCTCTCTCCGTGGTGCTGTCATGGGCTCCGAGAAATACTGTTAACGGTAAGTAACTATTATTTTCCCCACTGTATATACAGTACAGACCAATAGTTTGGACACACCTTTTCATTCAAAGATTTTTCTGTATTTTCATGACTATGAAAATTGTAGAATCACACTGAAGGCATCAAAACTATGAATTAACACATGTGGAATTACACTTTACAAAAAAGTGTGAAACAACTGAAAATATGTCTTATATTCTAGGTTCTTCAAAGTAGCCATCTTTTGCTTTGATTACTGCTTTGCACGCAGAAAAGGTGAACGGATGGACTCTACATGTCTGGTTCCCACCGTGAAGCATGGAGGAGGAGGTGTGATGGTGTGGGGGTGCTTTGCTGTTGACACTGTTGGGGATTTATTCAAAATTGAAGCGGTGAGCGGTCCAGCTCACCCCAAACCATCTCGATTGGGTTCAGGTCTGGTGACTGTGGAGGCTTGTTCATCTGGCGTAGCACCCCAACACTCTCCTTCTTGGTCAAATAGCTCTTACACAGCCTGGAGGTGTGTTTGGTGTCATTTTCCTGTTGAAAAATAAATGATGGTCCAACTAAACGCAAACCGGATGGAATAGCATGCTGCTGCAAGATTCTGTGGTAGCCATGCTGGTTCAGTATGCCTTCAATTTTGAATAAATCCCCAACAGTGTCACAAGCAAAGCACTCCCACATCATCACACCACCTCCTCCATGCTTCACGGTGGGAACCAGGCATGTAGAGTCCATCCGTTCACCTTTTCTGCGTGCAAAGCAGTAATCAAAGCAAAAGGTGGCTAATTTGAAGAACCTAGAATATAAGACATATTTTCAGTTGTTTCACACTTTTTTGTAAAGTGTAATGTATATTTCCACATGTGTTAATTCATAGTTTTGATGCCTTCAGTGTTATTCTACAATTTTCATAGTCATGAAAATACAGAAAAATCATTGAATGAGAAGGTGTGTCCAAACTTTTGGTCTGTATTGTACATATCGTATATACTCGAGTATAAGCGAGGCACCTAATTTTGCCACGGAAAACTGGGTAAGCTTATTGACTCGAGTATAAGCCGGGTATGCATTTTCTCCTCACCCCTCATCCCTGTCCTGCTATGCATGGCTCCCCTGTCCTGGTATGTGGCCCCCGTCCTGTCCTATGTGGCTCCCTGATTGGCTTTGTAAGACGCATATGAAGGTCCTGGAGTGGCCTAGCCAGTCTCCAGATCTCAACCCCATAGAAAACCTTTGGAGGGATTTGAAAGTCCGTGTTGCCAGCGACAGGCCCAAAACATCACTGCTCTAGAGGAGATCTGCATGGAGTAATGGGCCAACATACCACCAACAGTGTGTGCCAACATTATGAAAACTTACAGAAAACGTTTGACCTCTGTCATTGCCAAGAAAGGATATATAACAACATTTTGAGATTAATTTTTGTTAATGACCAAATACTTATTTTCCACCATAATTTGCAAAATAAATCTTGCCAAATCAGACAAGGTGATTTTCTGGATTTGTTTTCGCATTTTGACTCTCATAGTTGTGGTCTACCTATGATGTTAATTAAATGCCTCTCTCATCTTTTTAAGTGGGAGAACTTGCACAATTGGTGGCTGACTAAATACTTTTTTTCCCCACTGTATGTGATGCTTACAAGCATAAATCAGCAGCTGGCACCAGAACAAGACACTGCGAGGGAGCGCAGGGAAGGTAAGTGGGATTTAATCTAGGGTTTTGTTGAGCATGTTGAACCCATCAGTGCATCACAGAACTTTCTGCTAAAATGTTGTTTAAGCTCCAAATTTGTAATTTTCACAATGGACAAATGGAGAAAACAGACCCGATAAATTTGTTATGCAATTTTTCACAAATGCGATACTATCCCATATGTGACAAAAACTGATGTTTGGGCACATGGCAGGGCTCAGAAACGCAAGAGTGTTATTTTATTTTTGGAGTGTAAATTTAACTGGAATAGATTATGGATGCCATGTTACATTAGCCGAGTACCTGAGGTGTCAAAACAGCAGAAACCCACCAAAAGTGATCCATTATGGAAACTAGACCCATCAAGTATTTTTAACCTACAGGTGATTCACAAAGCTTTATAACAATTAGATATGAAAAAAAGAAATTATATTTTTACACTAAAATACTGTTTTATCACCACATTTATAAGTTATATGATGGGTAATATGAGAAAATGGTCCCAATACTTTGCAATTTTTACCGAACGTGGCAGGACATCATATGTGGTTGTACACAGCAGGGATCAGATGGGAAGGAGCTCTAGTTCGCTTTTAGGATGCAGATTACTTTCTAATAGATTTTGGGCTCCATGAGCCAAGTTCCTGAGGTGCCAGATTAGCAGAAACCCCACCAAGTGACTCCATATTGGAAACTTCACTCCGTAAGGATTTCATCTGGGGATGTAGTGAGTATTTTGAACCCACAAGTGCATCACAAAATTTTATAACATTGGGAAATGGAAATATAACATTTTAGTGGTAAAAATGTATTCTGCTTTTGTTTGCTGCAAATTTATCAGTTACACAAGAGTAAACAGGTGCAACTGGATCCCACAATTTATTGTGCAATTTCTTCCGAATGCATTGATGCCTCATATGTTGTCAGAAACTACTGTTAGGCTACACGTAAGGGCTTAGAAGGTGGAGCGATATTTGGCTTTGGAGCACAGATTTTACTATGAAAGTTTGTGGGCGACCAAGGTTCCAGAACAGCAGAAAAACTCCAAAAGTGACCACATTTTGGAAATAGCACATTTTAATGAATTTATCTACGGCTGCAGTGACTATTTTGTAACATCCACGTCATGCTTTATTCTGGATGCCAGTTTAGCCTGCATATATTGTAGTGCCGATACATTGTGCCCAGCTTGTGCTTCTGGTGACATGCACACCATAAATTGTTAATTGGGCTCTCCCCACTACAATAATGCCATACATGAGGCCGCTTACTGAAGTTTAGTACCAGTCGGGCTCAGAAGGAGGGGGCATTTGAATATGGGAGTGCAGAATTCACTGGATATTATTTGAGGGGGTGATGGAGACGTGCCACTTTTCCAGAGTCTTTGTTCTACCAGTAACATGGAAACCCCTATATTTCCAGTGACAGATTACGAACCCGAGTGAGGGCTAGTTTGGTGCAGGATAAATTTGGGGTCATAATGCTAACATTTTGGGGTATATAATGTTTTTGATCGGTTTCAGTATAAGGCTGCAATCATATTTTTGTGTTCTACTCTAAGCAGTTACTTCGGGATTTCTGTGTAAATTGCACAAAAATGTGATTCAGACCCTTGACAGAACCACCCACCATGATGAGGCAGATGGAGACGCTTTTGATTTAGTTTGGCATCTATTCAGGTGGTGTCCATATTTTTAGGCATGCACAGATCTGTGGTTGCCCACACTTGTGCGCTAAAT
Organism: Oophaga sylvatica; assembly: GCA_033576555.1. NCBI lineage: Eukaryota > Metazoa > Chordata > Amphibia > Anura > Dendrobatidae > Oophaga > Oophaga sylvatica. The sequence goes on along the minus strand of JARQOD010000004.1, from coordinate 156,915,308 downwards.
ATACGCCTAAAATTATGGGACCCCACCAGAACACAGACCAGTCCAAAGTGACTTTTTTATAAAAAATAGTTTTGTCGCCATATTCCGGGGAACTGTAACTTTTTATTTTTTGGCGAACAGTGCTGAATGAGGGTTTATTTTTTGAGTGACAAGTTGGAGATTTTTTTGGTACCATTTTGGAACACACATTTTGTGATTGCTTTTTAGTCACAGAATGAACAAACATATGGACAAGAGAAAGGCTGAAAAAATAGGGATTTTTGTGTACTCACTGTAAAATCCTTTTCTCCGAGCCAATCATTGGGGGACACAGACCATTGGTGTATGCTGCTGCCACCTGGAGGCTGACACTAAGTAATACAATGAAAGTTAGCTCCTCCTCTGCAGTATATACCCTCCTGCAGGCTCCCAGAGAACCAGTTCAGTGCAGAAGCAGTAGGAGATAAATAACAACATATAAGAGTATACATGTCAATTTACAGGACAGGCACAAAACAGGGTGGGTGCTGTGTCCCCCAATGATTGGCTCAGAGAAAAGGATTTTACAATGAGTACACAAAAATCCCTATTTCTCCTTCACCTCATTGGGGGACACAGACCATGGGACGTCCCAAAGCAGTCCCTGGGTGGGGACATAACAGAACAGGCCTAGCAAAACCGCTGCCTAAAAGTGCACTATTGCGGCTTGTAGAGTCCGCCTGCCCAGACACATCTGCGGAAGTGTGGATGTGAATATGATAGTGCTTAAGAAAGAGTGCGGACTGGAGAAAACCGCCGTCTTGCTGGCATGCTGTGCGTACACCGGGTGCCTAATGGCCCAAGGAACCCCTATTGATCAAGTAGAGTGTGCCCCGATCCCTGCTGGGATAGGCTGGCCTCTGACACAGAAGGACTCCCGGAAGGTGGAACGAATTCACCTGGCGATCATAGTAGATAAAACAGCTAAAACCCTTCCTGTGACCATCAGGAAGCCTGAATACAGCGTCCGACCTACGGACGGATGCCATCTTCGCTACATACCTTCTGAGAGCTCTCACCTCTCCAGAGTATGGAGTGCCCGTTCCACTTTGTGGAAGTACGATACCACCTTGGCAACAAGGGACGAGAACAGCCTGAGGCCATCCTTGCCTTCATGGAAATAAGGAAAGGTGTCTGAAAAGACAGAGCGTGACCTCCGAAACAGTCGCCTGACTGATGTGACCGCAGAGGAAAAAAATGCGACCTTCCATGACCATAAGGTCAATCCGGATCAAAAGGAGTCTCCTGTAAGACCCCCAAGACCAGATAAGGTCCAAAAAATCTAGCGATATGTGATAGGGAAGTGTCACATGAGATACTCCCTGCGTGAAAAACTTTACTTGCTGATTTGTTGCAATAAAGGGGGATGTATCCGTGATCCCTGTCCCAGGCAAAATGTGTGCTGAGGCGGCCTTACAGCATTAGTTGGTCCCAACTTGTTGTGAGAGTCCCTCCGGGGTCAGAACTCGAGTACTTTGGCGATCAGTCTGGATGCCATCAGATCTACATCCGAGTGCCCTAGTGAAGATAGATTTGTCAGAGAATTTTGGATGAAGTTCCCATTTGCCTGAGGAGAGACCCTGATGCTAAGGAAGTCTGCGGCCTAGTTTCTCACTCCTGGGATGAGCCCTGCGAAGATCACTGGAATTTGGATGGGGAGACCCGCCAGAAGACAGTGGAACTGCTGTAGGGCTAGTGATATCACTCGGATCTCCAGAACGTCGATCGAGAGTCCGGGAGCCCAAGTTAGCCGGCGGCATTTAGTAGTGTGGAAAAGACTGGCCATCGGTAGACACTCCTAACATTAAACTGGATAAAAGGATCTCCCCTAGTTGAGGGAGGAACTTAAGCCCACTGACTGAAAGCCAGCCTGACCTGCCGAGACAAGCGGAGCAATGGGGACTGCTTTTAATGCCGCCCCTATTTTTTCCAGAACCCTCATAGCAACTCAGATGGAATGAGAGGAAGAGGGACATAGTGCGCAAGCTCCCTGTGGTAGGACCAAGGCCTTGTCTTGAGGAAGAAGTACCAACCCTCTGGAGGTGTCTAGGAACATCCTCAAAAAGGATAACCGCAGGGCTTGAAGTGGGAAAGATCTGCTTAGGCTTATCAGCCAGCCCCAGAGAGGCAGGGTATCGCAAGTGATACATACAGCCTCAGCGCAGTTCTGGAAGTACGGTCCTTTGACAAGAAAATCGCCCAGCTAGAATAGGGTGACCATGTGCCGGGAGTGCAAGATGGACATGACAGCTGCCATGACCCTTGTGAATACTATGGTAGCGGTAGCCAGGCCGAATAGCAAAGCCATGAAAATGCTGTTCGCGAATGGCAAAGCAAAGAAATATTTGGTGAGGGAAAAAAATTGGAACGTGGAGGTAAGCATCCCGAATGACGATGGATGTGATAACTTCACCTTTTCCCGCTGAGGTAATAATCGAATGGAGGAATTACATCCCAAAAAAGGCTGACCTTAATAAACTTGTTAGAAATTTGAGGTCCAGGATCGGTCCTTTGTTCCTGCATGGGAAACTCCCTGATTGAGAGGAAGTAGTGGGCCAGCCTGGATTGGTCCCAACTTCTCACCGAATAACCGACCACTCTGGTAAGGGAGAGATGTTGGAGGCTGTTTTGGACGCAGAGTCCGCTTTCCATATTCTGAGCCATAATGCCCTTCTGATTGTAATGGCATTCGCTGCTGACAGTGCCGCATAAGTAGTCGCATCCAAAAAGGCGTGGGACCATAGTCTCCTGCTCGAGAGGATTGGCTAGTTGTGCTGCCTCCGGGTGGTTACTGTTCCCAATTGGGATACTGGAGGGTCTACGACAGTAGATTCGGTCCAAACTTCCTTCAGATGCACGTACCCAGAGAAGCTGCCGGGTGGTGGAATGTGCAGATGTATCCAGCAGGGCAGGATAAACCGTCTCTTGCTGTCACTGCTGTCTTTGGACGATGCAGAGTTAAGATGATGAACCATCCATCATCCCTTAACATGGTGGTAGAGAGGTACCGTCCGCCACCTTGCATCATCCGCTAAACAGTTGTGATGCAGTGGGGGCTCCTCGGACGGTGCCTCTATACATCCACGGAGTTCAAGTTTCCCGGTGGACAGGGCTAGTTGTCCGGCAATGGCCTGGCTGTAGAAGATGATCCATAGAGGCGACACTATGTGCTCGTCTGTTGATGGTGTGGGGAGATCGGTACCTTGAAAGGATCCGTCGCCCCTGTCTTCCGATGAAAAAATGAATAAGGATTTTTGAACTGAAAACCAGACCCGGCATGGCATCCCACGTAGCAGGGGTGGATGCATGGAGTTGATACTCTACGTGCACGCCTCTTGCCTGAAAAAGAATACCAGGGTTCAGGAGGTTTCTGCCGAGTGAGTCGCTTATCCGGATGCTACCATCCGGGTGAATGCAAATGCACTATGAGGGAGTTTAGTCGTCTTGAAGGACACTGCGTGATCCGAAACAGAGCTGGAGTTCTCGTCAACTTACAGAGATTGGTTAACAGCCTTAATAATTGAATCCACCGTTTTTTTATGGAAAACTTTCAAAACCAGATCCAGTAAACCTCCGAGTCATACTCAGAATGATGTTCGCTATACACCTCTGGCAAGCTCAGTAGTTTTCTAGACCTCTGCACCTTTCTAGAATGCTTGCGGCCCCTGCTGGATGACGACTACCTTGTAGGAAAAGAACAAATCTACCCTCGCTATTGGGCCAGAGAGGCCATGGATTGCGACAGGGGACTAGGTACACTGGAATCGGTGACAGTGGAGGGCTCTTGAGTGTATTAGGGGTCACAAGCCGCGTTTGGGCTCACAGGTGTCACGGAGCAGGGTAGTTTGTACACTGCAGGAAATGCTGGAGGTATATACCAGAGCAGCTGTAAGACAGCATTTTAGTCCTCTTAAGGGACACTGCATGATCCATAGCAGAACCAGAGTCCTCGTCAACCTCCAGAGACTGGTTGACATATTTTTTTTTTTTAAATGAAATCATCCACTGGACCAGGGATTCCCAGCCTGTCTCCCATTCGAGTACTTGCCCAGCCTCAAGCTGCTTAGTGGTTGCGATCTGATGAGAGCAGGCAATTTCAGCCTAGGCTGGCAGTTGACGTACTGCGGATCCGTTTTGTAGAGGATGATCCATTCTGCCGAGACCGGTTTCAAGGAAGCATCCTAATGTAAGGTTCTGTGTACATGTTCCTGAGACTCAGTTTTTCCGTCAGCCATTTTACTTTCTGTCTTGCTGCAGCTGTCTTGCCCTCAGTCAATATGGAGTTTCCAGCTTGCATGTTCCCGCCCTGATTCTCTCCGTCTTGCTTCTTAAGCAGCCACAGCTGAGCAATCAGTGCTTCAGAATCAAGCCTGCAGTGAACCTGTGACCTGACTCCTGGAAGCCTTGGACCTTGTACTCCAGTTATTTCCTATTGTGGAACTTTGGAACACTCGTGGACTTTGGAACCTTGCTATTTGATAAATCCACGTTTGCATGGACTTATGGTAACAGAGAAGAGATCCTGAACCTGTTGTGAGAGTGATTGCTGAGCTTAAGTTACTCTGGCCTGCTGTGTCTCCTGCTTTTGTATCTGCAAACTGTGTGACTATTATTGCCACTTGTATGAAGTAATACAAGACCTTTTATATCAAACCTGTGACTCCTGTGTTTTCATCGCACCCAAGCACAAGACACTATATGAACTGTACTCCTTACATTACAAGATTCTGAAGCCAAACGTTAGTGTCTGCTGGGTCTGGAAAGGCTGTGTCTGCTGTTTACTGTGGATATCAGATGTCCGGTTGTACTTTCTGTGATGACAGTGGTTGTGACTTCTCACAACCATTCCAGGTGAGCAATTCCCTTAAGTTTTTTTTTCTGCAGTGTTACCACAGGTAAACACTATTGTTTTTTTTTTTCTTTCCTCTTTTGTGTCTGCTGTAACTGTGGATATCAGATGTCCGGTTGAACTTTCTGTGATGATAGTGGTTGTGACTTCTCACAACCATTCCAGGTGAGCAGTTCCCTTAATTTTTTTTTCTCTCTGCAGTGTTACCACAGGTAAACACTATTGTTTTTATTTTCTTCTCCTCTCCTTCCAGTACTCCTGTCTTAAAAGATCTGGAAAATGGAGGCCGCATAAAGGAACTTTGCGGAGTGACTGATAACATCCTTGCAGATTTGCAGACTATAAAAACCCGTTTTACAAACCTACAGGACCTCACTAACCACAATTTGCAAGTGTTTGGACAGACTACCCAGGATTTGCGAGCCAGGATTGAGGTTCTAGAGGAGCGAGTCCAGGCTCCTGCCGTAGCCCCGAGTTCTGGGATTCCTAAGTTGCCCCCTTTTCGTTTTGGCGGTGAACGTGAGAAATTCAGGGGATTTATTAATCAATGCAATCTTTTTTTTTCTGCACATGCTTCACAATTTCCCACTGAACGATCTAAAGTGCTTACTATAATTATGTTGCTTACCAACAAGGCTTTGATGTGGGCAAACCCTCTGATTGAGACTGAGGATGAATGTTTGGATCATCTTGATGCTTTCATTTCAGCCATGGGGCAGGTGTTTGATGACCCCAATCGAGGTGCAACAGCTGAAGCAGCCATGTTAGCTTTGCGCCAAGGTAAGCACTCGGTAGCTGAATATGCCTTGGATTTCAGGAGATGGGCCCTTGATACCACCTGGGACAGTTCCGCCAAAAAATCTATTTTTCGAAAGGGGTTATCTCCACTGATTAAGGATGAACTTGCTCGTGCCGACCCTCCCACTGCGTTAGGTGACTTTATTAACTACTGCATCCGTATTGATACTCGTCTGACTGAACGCAGGCAAGAGAGATGGTTCGAAAACAATCGCACTAACCTTTTCCTACCTTCCTCTCCAGCTAAGGAACCTTTGAGTAGGATCACACGGGAACCTGAACCTGAACCCATGCAGGTAGACTCTTTACAACGACGGGTTAGTGATGCACGCAAGGAACATCGTTTTAAGGAGAATCTATGTTTCTATTGTGGTAAGTCAGGGCACTTCATTATAAACTGCCCCAGCCGTTCTCGTAAGACTACTGCAGCACTCATTCACTGTGAGTGTTGCAAGAGGGGATCTGTTAGGTCCGAGCCTCAGGCTCCAGAGAGATCTGCAGCAACAGATCTTGATTTCTCGGACTTAAACTCCGTTACTTCTGAGGACGTTGACTGTGTAAACGCTGCAATTTTTCAAGTTTCCTCAGCGGTGTCCCAGCTGAGTTGTAAGAAAAACAATTCTCATTGCTTTCTTTCCATCAAACTCTGGGTTGACTCAGCTTGGGTGTCTAGCTCTGCTATGATCGACTCAGGGGCAACTGGAAATTTTATGGATGTCTCCTTTGCTCTGAAACAGGGATACGTTCAGTGAAGAAGGCTACTCCAGTACAGATGGAAACTGTGGATGGCTCCCTGCTGACCTCTGGACCAGTGGATCAGGAAACAGAGCCTTTGAGGGTTCTTATGGGTAAAGATCATCAAGAGAAACTGTCCTTTATGCTTATCTCTTCTCCCCACTTTCCCATTATTCTAGGGCTACCATGGCTGCAGGCTCAGAATCCTACCATTAACTGGGAGACCAAGGAATTACACTTTCCAGAGAAACAGATGAGTCCAAAAGTTTCAGCTTGCTCTGTTCCTAAAGGAACCATGTCAGTCCCTGAACTACCAGCTGTATACCAGGACTATGTGGATTTATGTGACAAGAAGAACGCTGACCAGCTTCCCCCTCACCGTCCATATGATTGTCCAATTGAATTATTGCCTGGAGCAGAGATACCTTTTGGTAAGATCTACCCCCTGGCGGGGCCCGAGCTAAAGGCTTTAAAGGATTACATAGACGAAAATCTAGCCAAGGGCTTCATACGCCCCTCTTCATCTCCTGCAGGTGCACCCATCTTCTTTGTAAAGAAGAAAGATGGATCTCTGAGACCCTGCGTAGACTATAGGGAACTCAATAATGTTACTATTAGAAACCGTTATCCATTGCCTTTAATCCCTGAGTTATTGGAGAGAGTGCGACATGCCAAAATTTTCTCTAAACTAGATCTCCGTGGGGCCTATAACTTAGTCCGTATTAGACCTGGGGATGAATGGAAGACTGCATTCAGGTCACGCTATGGACACTTTGAATATCTAGTTATGCCTTTTGGTCTGAGTACCGCCCCAGCCACTTTCCAACACTTGGTGAATGACATCTTCAGGGATCTCCTAGATACATTCGTGGTGATTTATTTGGATGATATTCTAATTTTTTCTAACTCCACAGAGGAACATCATGGACATGTGAGAATGGTCTTGGAACGTCTAAGACAAAATCATCTTTACATCAAACTTGAAAAGTGTGAATTCCATAGGACCGAAATTCAATTTCTGGGGTATGTACTGTCTACACAAGGAATTAGTATGAATGGAAGCAAGATCCAAGCCATCAAGGATTGGCCAAGTCCTAGAAATGTGAAGGAGGTGCAGCGCTTCATCGGGTTTGCCAACTTCTATAGACGTTTCATTAGGAATTTCTCTGAGGTAGTGTCACCTATCACCCAACTTACCCGGAAAGAGTCTAGGTTCTCCTGGACTCCCCAAGCCCAGGAAGCATTTTCCCGTCTAAAAGATAAATTTACCACTGCACCTATCTTAGTACATCCCAACCCCGAACTTGCCTTCATAATAGAGGTGGATGCTTCAGACTGTGCCGTTGGAGCTATACTCTCTCAGAGAACAGGTGAGAAGAATGTCTTGCATCCCTGTGCCTTCTTTTCCCAGCAGTTGTCTTCGGCTGAGAGGAACTACGATGTGGGCAATAGAGAGTTGTTGGCCATTATTGCCGCCTTCAAAGAATGGAGACACCTTCTTCAGGGAGCTGCACAGCAAATAGTCGTCCTGACAGACCATCGTAACCTTGAATTTATCAGGTCGGCTAAGTGCCTGACTCCTCGCCAGGCTCGCTGGAATCTTTTCTTAAACCAATTTAATTTTATCATTTCTTATAGACCAGGATCGCGCAATGGAAAGGCTGATGCACTCTCTAGGATTTATTCAGCAGAGACACGTCCACTTACTCCTCCTAAGACTATTCTTCCTGACTCTAGATTCCTGGGAGTGATTCATAATCAAGACCTACTTAAGGACATCAAGGAAGCATACCATGCGGATTCCTTTTTGGCACAACCCCCAAGGGACGTAAGTCTTGTCTTTAAGAATGGTGTGTGGATTCAGGGACAACGTCTGTATATTCCTGAAACAGTCAGATTAAGAGTATTGCAACTCATTCACAATTCCAAGATAGCTGGGCATAGAGGAATTCTAAAGACACAGGAATTTCTTTCTCGTTTCTTTTGGTGGCCCACTTGCAGGAAGGATGTTTTAAACTATGTCACTTCATGTGAAGTCTGTGCAAGATGCAAAACACCTCGCTCCTCACCAACTGGTCTGTTGCAACCTCTTCCCACCCCGTCCCGCCCGTGGGGATCCATTTCTATGGACTTCATTGTGGAGTTACCAACCTCTCAAGGGAAGAACACCATTCTAGTGGTGGTTGATCGTTTAACAAAAGCAGCTCATTTTATCCCTTGTGTCGGCTTACCCACTGCAAGACAGACATCAGATTTGATGATTAAAAATGTGTTTCGTTTACATGGAGTACCAGATGAGGTTATTTCGGATCGAGGGGTGCAATTCACTTCAAGGTTTTGGCAAAATTTCTGTGCAGCATTGGACATTAAAGTGAACCTTTCTTCTGCTTTTCATCCTCAGACTAATGGACAGACGGAACGAACCAATCAGACCCTGGAGCAGTATCTTCGCTGCTTTATCTGCCACCTACAGGATGATTGGGTGGATCTACTTCCACTGGCTGAGTTCTCTTATAACAACTCTCAGAGCGCCTCCAGTAAGCAGTCTCCTTTTTACTCCAATTTAGGTTATCATCCTAATATTCTTCCTCGATTTCCCATAGAAACGCCTTTGCCAGCAGTGGCTGAAAGAATCACGTCTTTACAAAAGAATATGGATCTTCTAAAGGGAAATCTGGAATTGGCTCAGGAAAGGTACAAGAAAGCCGCAGATAAATTTCGTAAACCTGCACCAGCTTTCAAGGTAGGAGACCTGGTCTGGCTGTCAACCAGAAATCTTAAGTTAAGAATTCCATCATCTAAGTTGGGACATAAATACATTGGACCTTATAAAATCAGTAAAATTATAAGTGCTGTCGCTTGTCGTCTTCAACTGCCCAGAACTATGAGAATCCACCCTGTCTTTCATGTATCTCTACTAAAGGCTGCGACACCCAATACGTTTCCTGGACGTTCTTCTCCTTGCCCTGACCCAGTGCTAGTCGATGGTCAGGAAGAATTTGTGGTGGAAAGGATTCTAGATTCCAGGTTGTATAGAAATCAGTTACAATATTTGATTAAATGGCAGGGCTACCCAGTGGAGGACAATTCATGGGAACCAGTCAATAACGTTAATGCTCCTCGCTTGCTCCATCAGTTTCATCAGAGGTACCCACACAAGCCTGGTCTGAGGTCATCCGGAGGTTGTCCCTAAGGGGGGAGTAATGTAAGGTTCTGTGTACATGTTCCTGAAACTCAGTTTTTCCGTCAGCCATTTTACTTTCTGTCTTGCTGCAGCTGTCTTGCCCTCAGTCAATATGGAGTTTCCAGCTTGCATGTTCCGCCCTGATTCTCTCCCTCTTGCTTCTTAAGCAGCCACAGCTGAGCAATCAGTGCTTCAGAATCAAGCTTGCAGTGAACCTGTGACCTGACTCCTGGAAGCCTTGGACCTTGTACTCCAGTTATTTCCTATTGTGGAACTTTGGAACACTCGTGGACTTTGGAACCTTGCTATTTGATAAATCCACGTTTGCATGGACTTATGGTAACAGAGAAGAGATCCTGAACCTGTTGTGAGAGTGATTGCTGAGCTTAAGTTACTCTGGCCTGCTGTGTCTCCTGCTTTTGTATCTGCAAACTGTGTGACTATTATTGCCACTTGTATGAAGTAATACAAGACCTTCTATATCAAACCTGTGACTCCTGTGTTTTCATCGCACCCAAGCACAAGACACTATATGAACTGTACTCCTTACATTACACCTAATTATATTCGGAACCTTGATCGCTACAGATCCCAGGTAAGGGAGAGTGACAGACTGCGCCCACGGATGCATTCAAGGGGACTAGGTACCCTGGGCTCGACGGCAGGAGGGGGTACGTGGAGGTGACACTCCGCGTTCCCACCTGTTGTAAGTTTGGGGAGAGTGGAGCCCTCAAGGGATCCGTCGCCCCTGTGTAATCTAGAGCGGATGAATCCTCCAAAGCGGCTGACGACAGTCCTGGCCGATAGAGGAGGTACTTTATTGCTTTGGTCAGTGGCGCCGTGAACTGCAACTGCAACGAAGCCCGCTCGAGGGGGCTAGGTACACATGATTCACGCCCCGGAAGTAACTTTTACGAAACGGTGCCCGTCGGGTGCAGGGATCGGAGCTCACCTGTTCTCCACCTAGCACACAGCCCTCCAGCCTGCTGCCACAATTGGGTATACTTCATGTAAGTTTATATTTACCAATTGATCTTACAGCAGTTTTCAGTGTTTGAGCTAAATAATTAATTAGCTCTTAATTAATCACCCCATCTCTGGCTTTGTTTAAGGCTATCAGTAGGAGTGTGATTTAGGTGGAGCACTTATTTTTGATATATATGACACCACTGAGCTATATTATGAACTAGGGAACACATATGAGCACTGGTGCACTTTAAGAATAGATTTAAGCAGTACCTATCTTTTAGTGTTATGTAACACAGTACTGAATATATGGTACGGTCTTGAAAAAAATCTTTTTGGAAAATCTTTTTTGCACTATTGCACTTTAATATTAAAGCAATTGGCTATTATGTTTCCTTCCCACTTCATCAAAGTTCTGTCATTCATTGTATGGTGGTTACAAATATAATTAGCTTGATATACCTCGGTGGATGCTCTCATTCCTGATCTTTCTTTTTTGGAGTCTCCCCTACTCTTTTGTATCTAACTAATTGTTATTTATTATCAATAAAGATTATTATTTTTAATCTTCAGTTATCTGTTCTCCTCACTTCCTATCTAATGGTGGTTATATCCACTTTAGATTATGCTTTATGTAATTTATTGAAGTGTCCTTTTGCCCTCTTTTGATTAAGGACTATGGGATTAATGATTCAGCAGCGGCAGAGGGCTCCTTCTAAAAAGGGTCAATTCTTTTTACCTGGGCCTACTAGCCATTATGTAATCCCCAAAGTTCAGTGGCGTCCTAGATGGGGGGCATAGATTCAAATGTCCACCGCAAAATGATGCAGGGTTAACCCATGAAGGGCCAATGTGGACTGATGTGTCTGCTGCAGGTCATGCTCTTACCCAGGTCCTGTGCCACAGATCCGCTTTGTCCCCTTAAAACACGCCACCGGTACCTTCCTTGCCTGGTGCCGTCATGTCCTGCAAAGCTGTCACCCCTGTAGGTGGCCGGGTGGACAAACATGGCCCCCCAGGGATTGCAGAGGCCGGAAATCTCGCAGTGAGCGAGAAGCACCCATTAGGGGGGTGGAACTCAGATGATGTCATCCCGTGGGCGGAGCCACCGTGACTAGGCACAAGCTGGGGCCTAATTTTGCAGCCGGCCGGAACGTTATCCGGATTCACTCACCGGCGGTGCGCGTCCCGGCGAGCCGCCGCGGATGTTTGCGCTTCAGCGATGAGGGGCTGCTGAGAGTTCAAGAAGCCTCAAGTGGGAGACTTGGTAGGCAGTGACAGCGCGAGACACTCGCAGAGAAAGGCGGAGTTGGCGCCACAAACTTCACGGAGCACCACAGCAGCGTCATAACAGGGGCCGGAAGGCCACGCTCCGGGCCCACACTTACCTATGGTGTGCGTCCCGGTCTGGAGACCGGTGGCCCAGTGGCAAGTGTGACCATGGCCTTATTGCGGGAACATGCACACGATGTGGACCTAGGAAAGCAGAGACGGGTGACAGGTGTTTTCGCTTGACAACCCAGAAGAAGTGTGTTTCACTCGTCTCTGCTTTCCTAGGTCCACATCGTGTGCATGTTCCCGCAATAAAGATGCTATTTTAAGTTACCAGAGGCGAGGGCTGCTATTTTTTTAGCCTTTCTCTTGTCCAGATATACAAATTTTTGTTGCTGAGCACCACCATAAACTGTTTTTTTATCCTGGACATTATACAGATTCTGGTTAAATTTCACATTTAAAAGTAATACTTACCAATTATAAGTGATATGGACATGTGAGCAGTGCCAGCATTTTATCCTTTTATTTAGTAGAATGAACAAACACAAGCAATTCAGTTTATTGTATTTATTTTTTTTTTGCGTTGTTCACAGTGTGGAAAAAGTGATGAGATCAATTTGTTCGTCGGGTCATTATGATTACAGCGATACCAGATTTATATCTTTTTTATGCCTTGCTGCTTTTACAGACTAAAATCAATATTTTACAAAAATGAAGTTGTTTTCACATTGCCATATTCTGAGAGATGTAACTTATTTTTTTTTTGCTCAATGAGCCATACTAAAGCTTGTTTTTAGGGACAATTTGGCATTTTGATAGCTTTTTATTCACTTTTGTATGTCAGTATGATGAATAAGAGACATTTTGATATGTATGTTTTTTTATGGTGTTCACTGTATGGAATAAATAATGTGACTGTTTTATAGAACGGGTCATTCCAGATGCAGAAATATCAATTACATGTACGTTTTTATTGTTTAGGTTTGTTTTCTTACAAAGGCTGCGTTTTTAATGGCAAAATGAGTTTCGTTATTTTTGTGATTTTTTTTGGGTGTTTTTATTTTTTCTTTAACTATTTTATTTTACTTTTTTTTTTTTTACTTTTTCACTTAGTCCCATTGTGTGACATGTATATTTGTTACTTTGATTGTTGTTCTTATGCATTGCAGTCATTGTGTATTGCAGTGCCTAAGACCTCTCAGTGTCTCACTGATGCAGCCTGTGAGGCCCAGTTTATAGCTGAATCTAAAGGTACTGCCACACTAAACAATCCCGCTAGCGATCACGATAACGACGCATACTAATGCGATCGCTAGCGGGATTGTTTCTATATCGCTAAGTGCGGCCACATTTAGCGATATAGTTAACGACGCTATCGCCGTTAGCGATCTTCTTAACGACTTTAGCGGTACAAAAGTACCGCTAAATCGCTAAGAAAAGGTGCCACACTAGCGATATATACTTACCCAGCGGGAGCGCCGACGAGAAAATAGGGTCCGGAACGATTCCAGCGACGAGCGAGATCACAGCAGGAAGCTCGTCGCTGGCAGATGCCGCACTGAACAACATCGCTAACGGGATCGCTAAATAGTGACGTTTTTTAGCGATCCCGTTAGCGATATTGTTCAGTGTGGCATACCCTTTACAGGCCACCATACCCTGGGGTCATCAGATGACTTTATGGTAGTATGGAAATGATTGGCACCTGCGAGTATGATAGCAGGTGGTCAATCCTGTCAAAGGGGGTCTTTTAACCTCCTTTTAAACACTTAAGATACCAATTGACAGCAGTATTTAAGGGGTTAATCGTGCCTGATTGGCTCCAAACTAAAACTGGTTGAGGCCGATACCGAAGAGTCTCAGCTGTCATCGGAATTTCGGCCGTGGGGCAGTTCTATTCCATTATTTCTGATCTCCATTTTAAAATGGCAATGAGGGAATAAAGCCACTTAACGACTACCGCTTTAATGTGTATTGGCGGTAAGAGGTTAAAGAGGTATTCTCATTTTCGGAAGTGATCCTTTATCCACAGGATAATGGATAATGTCTCACCAATCACTGGAGGTATAACCACTGGGACTTCACTAATCTTAAAAAAACAGAGCTCTGAAGAATTCCATGTGAATGTAGTGGTGACAGATGTGTAATGGCACTTCATTCATTCATTCTTATGGGAGTGCTGAAGACCAGCCAAACGCAGCGCTCTGCTATCTCTGGTGGGTCCATTAAGAAAGAATAGAGCAGCAGTGATAATGAACAACAACCGCTCCATTTAAATGACTCTTCATAGCACCCAACCATTGTACCTCCAGTGATAAGGAAGTTCCCATCCCATCAATAGGGAATAACTTCCAAATTTGAGAATACCCCTTAAATATTTCCAAAACATAAGTAAGATTAAGGAGTGGTCAAGGACAATGGCATTCTGAGCCAAATGTATTCTTCAAATATTTTAATGCAGAATGTGAGACAGAGTTAAGGAGTAAACATGGAATTTATATATTGGAGATGGTTACAGATTCATGCTACTAATAAATATAATCTAATTTAAGAAAAATACTTTTATACACATATATATCAGAGATGTATTCTGGAAGAATTGTAACATACCTAAAACAAAGTTTTCCAATCTAAAATATCTATTTGTGTGTTATTTAATCATCATGGGTTATATTATCTTCTGAAGAATGATCAAGTGTGAATTTAGAGTGTTTTTCCAATTGAATATTTTGGCATAAAAAATTAATTAAATAATTTGTAGGGGAAAAAAAGTTAAACTTAGCAGCATTATTGTTGTAGCTTTACCGTTTTCACACATTAGAGATACAAGCCTGAGGTCCAGAACAGGAAGAGTTGAACTCCTGCACTTGGGTCTAGTCTAGAGACACTTCTCAGCTTTGGGCAAAACTAGATTACGATGTTTTTTTTTTTTTTTACACTTTTTCAACAACTATTTGTAAACTTTTTATTTTTCCATTCAGCTATATTACTTAAAACACAACTGTTAAAGCATGAATCTGAGCAGTATTGTACAATAATTAATCATAGTGTTCAAGAGAGGTTGGGGAAAATTAATATACTTACATAGTATGCATGCAATGTAATGCACTGTTATAGATAATGAACTAAAAAGGTTGAAGAGTGAAAACAAGTCCTTTGGATAGATGATATGATACTGATCGGTGAAGGTCCAGTTGCTGGAACCCGCACCGAAAGGCAGAACAGGGAATTTTTATCCCCGACGATATTTCTATCCCCATTACAAAATGGAGCGGCAGGTCAGATGCCCGACAACCGCTCCATTCATTTTCTATGAAAAAAGCTGAGCACATCGCTTGGCAGTCCATAGGGAATGAATTGAGCAGAGGTACAGCATACGCACAGCCACTCTATTCTAACAGGGATACAAGTGTCCCATTCTGCTGATCAGTGTGGGTCCCAAGATTTGGTCCCCCAAACCTTAACAAGTTATCCTTTATGTAAATAGATAATAAA
Source organism: Oophaga sylvatica (assembly GCA_033576555.1). Classification (NCBI taxonomy): domain Eukaryota; kingdom Metazoa; phylum Chordata; class Amphibia; order Anura; family Dendrobatidae; genus Oophaga; species Oophaga sylvatica. The sequence continues at coordinate 156,899,988 of JARQOD010000004.1, read as the reverse complement.
GGGGTTTTCTGGTGAAAGAAAGTTGAAAAAAGATCAGCATCAACACTAACCTATTATCTATGATACCGCATATACTCGAGTATAAGCCAAACCGAGTATAAGCCGAGGGACCTAATTTTACCTAAAAAACTGAGAAACCTTATTGACTCGAGTATAAGCTGGGTATGTACGGCCTCCTCATCCCCATCCTGGTATGCACGGGCTCCTCATACCTATCCTTGTCTGCATGGTTCCTTATCACTATCCTTGTATGCAAGGCTCCTCATCCCTATCCTTGTATTACAAGGCTCCTCATCCCTATCGTTGTATGTATAGCCCCATCCCTATCCTTGCATGCAAAGTCCCTTATCCCTATCCTTGTATGCATGGCCCCATCCCTATCCTTGCATGCAAGGTTCCTCATCCCTATCCTTGTATGCAAGGCTCCTCATCCCTATCTGTTGTGAATATGCTGGAGGTGGCTTCTGAGCTGGGACTCCCTCCGGTGGTTGCTGAGGGTAATGAACTGATTACCGAATGGCCTTCAGCTGGCACTGAATGGTAGGATATAAGTGGCCTGAGTTCCCAGCAGCCTTGCCGGTTATCAATTGTTCCTGCTGATCTTGCTTGAAAGCACTGCTAGTTTCCTGCTCTCCTTCAGATAAGTGTTTGCTGTTTTTTTTTCCTCTGTTTGATTTTCTCTGCTGGTTTGCTGCTTGCAGAGGACTGCAGCCTGTCCCCTTTTGGGGGGCTGGTGCTGCAATTGTGCTCCGTTTGTGTCTACACTTTTGCTTTGCTCCTTTGCTACTTTTTATTTGCTGAATAACATTTTGTTACACCAGAGATCTGATTTAGGTGGATGAGATTGTGTGATCTCAGGTTTTTTGGCAATCAGAAGTGTTGGTATTTTTGTTAGGGTTTTTTTTGGATTGCAGTCAGAATTCTTTCCTGTACTTTTCCGTCTAGAGAGATTGGGCCCCAGCGTTTGCTCAGTCTATTTTCTGTCTGTGTCCGTGCTTTCTTCTTGTCTAACTGCCATTACATGTTTGGGGGCTTCCTATTTTCTTTGGGGATGTGCTCCGGGGCAGATAGCTTTCATCTTTCTGCCTTTAGGTGTAGTTATCTCTCAGGCTGTGATGAGGCGTCTAGGATCACCGTAGGAACGCTTCACGGCCACTTCTAGTTGTGTGGTTAGTTCAGGTTACTGCAATCCAATAGGTTCCAGCCTCTCTGGTGTATTACCGCTTTTGCTATTTTTTGCTATTTCTCCTCAGTTACTGAAACATAACACCTATCCTTGTATGCATGGCCCCATCCCCATCCTTATATGCATGGCTCCACCCCTATCCTTGTATGCATGGCCCCATGCTTATCTATGTATTCATGACCCCATACTTATTCTGGTATGATTGGCCCCTATCAAGACATAAAAAATAACCATTACACTTACCCTCCTGCACTCTCTCACAGCATCTTGTTCCGGTGCCAACAGTTGCTTTATGTTTGTAAGCAGTGCATGGCAGGAACGTCATTCGCTGCTCACAAGCAGAGCACAGCTGCCGGAATACTCAAGCTCACGACGCCGGAACTATGTACATGGAGGGCAGTGAGTATTAAGTAGCGTGCACAGTGTCAGCCGCCGGGCAGTCAAGTGTGCCGCTACTTAAGAGAAATGAATATTCACCTCTCTTAAGTGACCGCCCGGCAGCTGCCGCTGACACTGTGCTATTACAGAGAAATGAATATTCATTGCCAGTGCAGTGAATATTCATTTCTCTTTCGCAGCGGGCACAGGAGTCAGCTGCAGCAAGCGGCTCCGACCTCTGTGACCCGCTGCCCCTCCATTTTCATGTGCTGTTAACTTGTTATAAATTCAGACTCATAGGTCTGTCTGGACTTTGGTCTGTCTCTATAAGGATGTCTCTTTAAGGATAACTGACTGCAGAAATATGTCAGAAATGAGTCAGAAGTGAACAGAAGGTACGACTAACTTTTGTTATTAAATGTACTATATTTCTTCCTCTTTCCTCCACACTTAACTCTCACCATGCTGACATACGCTCTACCAGTTTTGCCTCCATTAATCCTCACTCTCCTTCCCTATTTGCAAACTCTAGCACCCGCTAACCAACTACTAATCTCTGCTTCCCTCTTGCCTCCACACCTAACCTCCTCCGCTGACCTGCTCCTCAACCTCAGATCTCTCCTAATAAGACACAAAACAAGCTGCCCACTGTCCTTCTCCCACATACTCTGTCTCTCTCTGCTTCTCCTCACTGATGGTGACATATCTCCCAATCCTGGACCCCCACAGCTCATACCTCCCATTATTACCCCCTCCTATCGCTCCCAACCGAGTATTAACACCCAAAATCCTTCCAACCTCAAATCCGTGCCCTTGACTCCCACCACCCTGCTCCCTCTCTCTGGATCACTCTGGAATGCCCGCTCCGTCTGCAATAAACTCCATGTGATTCACGACCTCTTTACCTCTCATAATTTTACCTTCCTTGGCCTCACTGAAACATGGCTGACACCCTCCGACACCGCCTCCCCTGCTGCGCTATGTTACAGCGGCCTCCACTTCATCCACACTCCCCGCCCCGGCAACAGACATGGTGGAGGTGTGGGCCTTCTCCTTTCTTCTAACTGTATCTTTAACCCAATCCCACTTCTTCCTTCCCTTATCCTCCCCTCTTTCGAACTCCACTCTGTCCGCATCTACTCTCCCTCCAACCTCCAAGTGGCCGTCATATACCAGCCTCCAGGCCCGACCACTGCCTTTATTGACCAATTCTCCACCTGGCTCCTCCACTTTCTCTCTGCTGACATTCCCACCATCATCATGGGTGACTTCAACATCCCCATTGACACCCACCAGTCAGCAGCCTCTAAACTCCTATCCCTTACATCATCTTTTGGACTTACCCAGTGGTCCTCCTCAGCCACGCACACAGACGGGCACACACTCGACCTGGTCTTCACCCGTCTCTGCTCCCTATCTAACTTCACAACCTCCCTCTCCCACTATCTGACCACCATCTACTCACTTTCTCATCCCTGTCCTCCTCACCTGTCACCCATGTCCAGCAACATGCGCACCCCCGCAGAAACCTTGCTCACCTAGACACCCACAAACTCTCTGACTCTATTCTACCACTGGCATCCATATACTCACTCCACGACACAGACACTGCCACTAGTTTCTACAATGCCACTCTTGCATCAGCCATCGACTCGGTCGCCCCTGTCATGCATAACAGACTGCGACGAATCAATAGACAACCCTGGCACAATAACACCACAAAAAAGCTTCGGCAAGCATCCAGAATTGCTGAACGGCGCTGGAAGAAAACCCATTCACAAGACGACTTCACTGCACTCAAACAAGCAACAATTGCATTCAAATCAGCTCTCACCTCTGCTAAACAGGCCTACTTTACATCCCTAGTATCTTCCTTATCCCACAACCCTAAACAATTGTTCAATACTTTTAACTCCCTCCTCCGCCCACCACTGCCCCCTCCTACCTCCCTTATCTTGGCTGAGGACTTCGCCATGCACTTCAAAAACAAGATAGACCAAACACAGCAAGTCTTTATTATTCAACCACCACAACCCCTTTGTATATCTGACCAATGCCCAAACCTCATAACCTCCTTACCCAACATCACGGAAGGGGAGCTTGCTCATCTTCTCTCCAAATCACACCTCACCACTTGTGCACTCGACCCCATCCCATCCCACCTCCTCCCCAACCTCGCCACCACTCTTATCCCATCACTAACCCACCTCTTCAATCTATCACTAACTTCTGGTACCTTCCCTTCTGCTTTCAAACATGCCACAATCACACCTATCCTCAAAAAGCCAACCCTCGACCCAACCGCTATGTCCAGCTATCGCCCAATATCGCTGCTCCCACTCGCTTCCAAACTCCTGGAACAGCACGTCCACACTGAATTTTCCTCCCATCTCTCATCTAACTTGCTCTTTGACAATCTACAACCTGGTTTCCGCCCCCATCATTCCACTGAAACAGCCTTGATCAAAATTACTAACGACCTACTTACAGCCAAAGCTAACGGACAATACTCTATACTCCTCCTTCTTGACCTGTCCTCTGCTTTCGACACAGTTGACCATTGCCTTCTACTACAGATTCTCTCTTCCTTTGGCATCAAGGACCTCGCCCTATCCTGGATCTCCTCATACCTTTCCAACCGCACATTCAGCGTCTCCCACTCCCACACTACCTCCTCGTCCCATCCTCTCTCTGTTGGAGTCCCCCAAGGCTCTGTTCTAGGACCCCTACTCTTCTCAATCTATACACTTGGCCTGGGGCAACTCATAAAGTCCCACGGATTCCAGTACCACCTTTATGCTGATGACACTCAGATCTACCTCTCTGGCCCAGACATCACCTCTCTGCTGTCCAGAATCCCTGAGTGTCTATCAGCCATATCCTCCTTCTTCTCCTCCCGCTTCCTCAAACTCAATGTGGACAAATCTGAACTCATCATCTTTCCCCCATCTCACAGATCTTCCTTACCTGACCTATCTATAACAATTGACAACACCACGCTTTCCCCCGTACCAGAGGTCCGCTGCCTCGGAGTAACCCTTGACTCTGCCCTGTCCTTCAAACCACACATTCAAGCTCTTTCTACCTCCTGTCGCCTCCAGCTCAAAAATATTTCCAGAATCCGTCCCTTCCTCAACCCTCACTCTACTAAAATGCTTGTGCATGCCCTCATCATCTCCCGCCTCGACTACTGCAACATCCTTTTCTCTGGCCTCCCTGCTAACACCCTCGCACCTCTCCAGTCCATCCTTAACTCTGCTGCCCGACTAATTCATCTCTCACCTCGCTACTCCTCCGCATCTCCCCTCTGCAAATCTCTCCACTGGCTCCCATTCCCTCAGCGAATCCAATTCAAATTACTAATACTGACCTACAAGGCCATCTATAACCTGTCTCCCCCATATGTCTCTGAACTAATCTCCCGATACCTTCCCTCACGTAATCTCCGGTCCTCCTAAGACCTCCTTCTCTCCTCCACACTTATTCGCTCCTCACCCAACCGCCTCCAAGACTTCTCCCGAATATCCCCCATCCTCTGGAATTCTTTGCCCCAACACGTCCGACTATCAACCACTCTCGGATCCTTCAGACGGAACCTGAAAACCCACCTCTTCAGGAAAGCTTACAGCCTGCAATGACCCCGCTGCCTCCTCACCACCACCGGAGATATCGCCTCAACCAACACCGAAACTGCAGCAACCCCCCGACCTACTGTCTCCTGCCTCACAATCCTGTAGAATGTAAGCCGAAAGGGCAGGGTCCTCTCCCCTCTGTATCAGTCTGTCATTGTTAGTTTGTTTACTGTAAGTGATATCTGTAATTTGTATGTAATCCTTTCTCATGTACAGCACCATGGAATCAATGGTGCTACATAAATAAATAATAATAATAATAATTTTCTGGACACCTCACTCGAGTATAAGCCGAAGGGATCATTTTCAGCACAAAAAAATGTGCTGAAAAACTCAGCTTATACTCGAGTATATACGGTAATATATTTACCTACATACACTGACAAGCAAAATGGTAATCTTTTGATTTTCAGGCTCCACAGCTCATCATCCACTACTGCTTTAAATGTGAGACTACCATCATTTTATAAACAATATAAATTTGATTTGCAACTATTTTGCATATGATTACTTATGCAGATTATTGTCATGTCACTGTATTACTGTTTTCCTCCTAAAAATCTAAATTGTAATTTTTATTATTTTGTTAGTATTTTGTAAATCCACCTTTGACTTTTAACACTGACTGAATTATTCTGGGTATGCTCTCTATCAGATTCAAGCATGTCTTGACATGGTACCAAAGTTGGTGCATACTGGTCGACTCACTTGGGTATGTATAGTTTTTTCTTCAACTGTACCCACATGTGTTTGATTTGGTTGAGGTCTGGGGACTGTTGGAGCAAATCCAGCACCTCTACTTCATTGTCATTGAACCATTTCTTTGCCCATCTCAACAGATCAGTTCTGCTTGAACACTTTGGTCCTTTTTATCCCCATAGTACTAGAGTGTACGAAGTAACTCGTCTTGAAGGATACTCACATATAGCTCAGCAGTGATCCTGGTCAAGTATCCAATCCCATATGATTAGGCTTCCTCCACCAAATTTGACAGTTCCTTCAATTTCTCAATCTGTTATCCCTTTTTGTTTCTTCCAGACCTATTTGCACCCATCAGAGCCTAGTTTATTGACTTTCATCTTTTCATTGCAAATCACCCGTTTCCAATTTTCTGCTGTCCATTTTTCGTACTTTTTTGCAAACTCGAGCAAACGCTTCTTATGATGAAATTGAAGTTGTGACTTCTTCACTTTTTTATGGCCACCATTCCAGACTTGCGTAATGTGCTTCGCACAGTGCTTGCATGGACATCTGTGATCTCACTATTGCGAAGCATACAGGCCACCTCCACTGTCGTGTTTGTTGCACCAGAACTGATAGACTTCGTGCTGAGCCAACTTGTTGACACTGATATTTTGCCTAGATGTCCACCTCTTGGCTTTTGAATGGATGGACAGATTCATTTATTCCAACTGTCATAGCATTAACATAATGAATTTTAGCAATTTTCTTGGACGAGAAGCCGCTGTTGATGAACTGGATGATGCGGTTTCTCTTTTCTCAGGAAATATTCTTCATGCCTGCTCCTCGATTCCAACCAGTGACGTTTTGCTTGGTAATCAACCTAATAACACACTGAGCTATTAGGGAAATGAGGACAGGTTGTAATCTTTAGTATACAGGAAGAAAAATATTTTTTCCACCACCGGGTGCAAAATAGTAACAATGCAGTGACATGACCTGAATCTGCATAGCTAATCATATGCTAAATAGTTGCAACTCAAATTTTTGTATGAGACAGCCAAGATGATGGTCTATACAGTAGCATGTAAAAGTTGCCTTGGTCAAAATTACTGTTGTTGTGAACGGTTAAGCAAGTTGAAGATGAAATGATCTCTTAAAGACCTAAAGTTAAATATGATTCATTTCCTTTCTATTTTAGGCAATATATGTAGTAATTTTTTATATTTTAAAAATCACAAAAAGGAAAATGGGCTGATGGAAAAGTTTGGCCACCCTTGGGATGTGTGCTCAGATAACTTTGACCAAGGTTACTGACCTCAACCTCTTTGTGCCGCAGCCCTTTTTCGTTTCTGATTTTCGCTCCCCTTCTTCCAAGAGTCATAACTTTTTTATTTTTACATTGGGGTTTCCATCTAAATCTCCAAGTGACGTGACAGATGAAACCCCCGAAGAATCAATTCACAATGAGGCAGCATAGTTACATTGGACTCTGTCTCAACTCTGTTGAGTGGTATTCTACTTTTCAGAAGTGCACAAAACTGTGGCCGATGGGACTTTTATGCAATCCTAAAAAGGACACCGCCGGATCACAGGTCCTATGGTGTCCACAGTGCCTCCATCTGACTCATTATCTCACTATAGGGAATCTTCCACCAGGGGTTGCGTATGAATCACATATTTCAGAGATTTACACGAAAACCCCAGTGTAAGAGCTCACCGCAGAGCGCGGGAAATAAATGTGCACCGAGCCTTACTGCGATCTTTTGGAGGCAGAATGAAAAGATCAACAGCATGTGAAGAATTGGTTTTATTTATTTTTTACGTTGTTCCTTGTGTAGTATAAGTAATTAGGTGACTTTATTTTTCGGGTTGTGTGATACCAGATTTATATGGGGTTTTTATGTTTGACTGCTGTCACACACTAAAAGACGCTTTTTATTGTGTAAACTAGTTTTTGCATCACCATATTTTTTTTGTCATATGCAACAGATCAGAACGTATTATATATGTGTAACAGGAGGACTTTATGCTGACCTGACAGTAAATGGCGATGTTGTGTAACGTTTCCTTCTTTAATGTATTGTATAAGAATTAGTCTCTTGTTTAGTTTCACTTTCGTTTTGTTCCTTTTTGCTGATGCAATGCTGTAATGACTGTGCATTATTCTTTTACCTCGTGTTCAGAGAAGTAAATGCTTGTTATCCCATGCAACCTGCTCTGTGAAGTTTTCCTTTGCAAAGGTGTGGATTCAGAAGCTCTGCAACAGGTTATGGGTCCAGGCACCCAGATGCCCAGACCCAGGCACCCAGATACAGCGTACCCAGATACAGAGAATCCAGACACCACAGATCACAGGACACCCAAGAATACCAGATACCCAGGACACTGGAACTCTCAGCAAGACCCTGGTGAATGCAGAAGAATTCTTCAGTGCAAGTCTCTCCAAACAAGTAAGATAAGTTAAAAATGATGAATAACACAGAGCTAAAACTCACAGTAGCTAAACTGAATGATGAGAACTATCAGCTATGGAAGTTCAAAGTAGAGATGTTATTGTCTAAAGATGATTTATGGGAAGTAATCACTACAGATAGACCTGATGAAGATAATCAGACATGGGATAGAAAAAATAGACAAGCGAGAGTTACCATCAGCTTATTAGTGGGATGATGCTCAATTAATACATATAAGAAATGAAGAAACAGCGAAAGGAATGTGGGAAGAATTAAGAAAGCTATATGAGAGACCTAGCTTAAATCACAAGTTATTTCTACTAAGAAAGCTGTACAATATGAGACTAAATGCAGACAGTGACATGCAGAAGCATATATTCTCTATTATGGAAGTGATATTACAGCTAAGATCTATTGGTGAAGATATTAAGGAAAGCCACATAGCAGCAATTTTATTGTGCAGTTTACCAGATTCATATACAGCTTTAATAAATGCACTAGAGACAAGACAAGAAACTGACATTACATTAGAGTTTGTGAAGACCAGACTCATAGGTGAATATCAGAGAAGGAAAGAGCAAACAAATGATTCTTCTACTGAAAAAGATAATGGAAATGCTCTTAAAGCTACAGAACTTAAAAAACCCTATAATAAAGAGACAAGAGAATGCTTCAGATGTAAGAAAAAGGGACATTTAAAGAAAGAGTGTACTATATGGAAAGCAGAACAACAGAAATTACACTATAAAGATAATATACAGAAGGTGAAAAACACAATTTCTGATTCATGTGAAAATAATTGGAATGGCACATTTAAAGTAACTGATAAGAAATCATCACTTGGTTGGTTTATTGATTCAGGAGCAACGAGTCATATGACAAGTGACAAGAATTTCTTTACTGATCTTGATTTAAATAAGAAAGAAGCCATTTATCTTGCAGATGGAAGCAAAATAACCGCAGAAGGTATCGGACAAGGTATGCTAAATTGTTCAAACAAGTTCGGACAAGATTCAAAGATACTTGTACAGGATGTGTTGTATGTTCCAAAACTGGAAGGTGGATTATTATCTGTGAAACGTTTAACAGCAAAAGGACTTACAGTAAAATTCAAAGATAATGAGTGTGCAATTATTGCAGGAAACAAGTTGATAACCAAAGTCAAGGCAGATGAACAATTATATCATTTTGACAAACCAAAGGAACAGATGAAGGTATGTACACATGATCACAAAAACTGTATTCACATGTGGCATAGACGTCTAGGACATAGACACCCGGACAGTATAAGGGAACTACAGAGAAAAGAATTGACAAAAGATTTAAAGATATCAGATTGCTCAATTACCGTAAGATGTGAATGTTGTATAAAATCCAAAGCCACAAGGATATCTATTCCAAAAGAAAGTGAGATGAAAAGCGAAAGACCACTTGCTTTGTGCATACTGACGTATGTGGACCCATGAAAGTGACTACATAAGGAGGCAATAGATACATGTTGACTTTTGTAGACGACTACTCAAGATACACAGTCACATACTTAATTAAGAACAAAAGTGAAGTTTTTGATAAACTTGTAGACTATGTAACAAGATCAAGTAACAAATTTCAAAGGAAGCCAATTGTCATCAGAAGTGATAATGGAGGTGAATTTACAGGTCACAGAATAGTAGACTACTTAAGACAAAATGGAATAGAACATCAGAAAACTGTTCCATACACACCTGAACAAAATGGAGTAGCAGAAAGGAAAAACAGAACTCTAACAGAAATGATGAGATGTATGCTGACAGATTCTAAACTACCAGAGAAATATTGGGGTGAGGCAGCAATGACAGCTACATATCTACAGAACCGACTTTTTTCCAGAAAACTGAAGAAAACTCCATATGAACTGTGGCAAGGTATGAAACCAAGTGTCAATCATTTAAAAGTTTTTGGATGTAAAGTTTTTATATTCATTCCAACAGAAAAACGTTCCAAACTTCAAAACAGATCCATGGAAGGAATATTCGTTGGATATAGTGAAAACTGCAAAGGATATAGACTCTAGATCCCAAAACAGACAGAGTTACAGTGAGTAACAGTGTGACATTCATTGAAGATTTAAATGAAGACATTATGATTTCAGTTGAAACAAAAAATGAGAAAAACAATAGTGACATAACTGAAGAAATATCTGATGAGAAAGTAGAAATTAATGAAGAACAAAATACTGAAAGTGAAGAATCACAACTACAAACAGATACAGAACCAACACGTTCAATAAGAGAGAACAAAGGAAAACCACCAAAATGCCTCTCATACAAAGCAAGTACAAGTAAAATGTATGAATCTATCTCTTGGGAAGACATAGCTCAACTTCCAGAAGAAGAAGACTATGATGAAACATTTGCTCCAGTTGTCAAACACACTACAATAAGAACTTTACTTACAGTTGCAGCAGTGGAACAGATGGAACTAAGACATCTGGATGTAAAGACAGCTTTTTTGAATGGAGATTTAACAAAGACATTTACATGGAACAACCTCCAGGATTTAAAGATGAAAGAAATCCAAACAAAGTTTGCAAACTACAGAAAAGCATATATGGTTTAAAACAAGCAGCTAAAGCGTGGAATGACAAAATCACGGAAGTACTAACAAATGAAAAATTTCAAAGAAGCAAAGCTGATCCATGCTTGTACACAAAAAGGCGGAGTAATAGATGGATTTATGTACTCATATATGTAGACGACATTTTGATTTGCTTTAAACAAGAAAGGGATAAAGAAAACATTCTAAAAATCCTGAAGCAACATTTTGAAATCAAAGACTTGGGAAATGTAAAAGTACCTAGGAATACAGATAGAAAGACAAGAAGTACTGTGGTTAAGACAATTGCTGACAGAATTAGGACAATAACACTTGGAACCAACAAAACTCAAAGAGGACCAAGGAGTCTTAAAGTTGGAGTATTGCCCTACTGAAGAAATGACAGCGGACATTTTCACGAAGGCGTTGAATGCTGATAAACATCAGAGACTAATAAAAAAGTTGGATTTGATTGAATAAGTCCTTACTGTTGAGAAAGGGTGTTGTCATGTGCAACAGATCAGAACTTATTATATATGTGTAACAGGAGGACTTTATGCTGACCTGACAGTAGATGGCGATGTTGTGTAACGTTTCCTTCTTTAATGTATTGTATAAGAATTAGTCTCTTGTTTAGTTTCACTTTCGTTTTGTTCCTTTTTGCTGATGCAATGCTGTAATGACTGTGCATTATTCTTTTACCTCGTGTTCAGAGAAGTAAACGCTTGTTATCCCATGCAACCTGCTCTGTGAAGTTTTCCTCTGCAAAGGTGTGGATTCAGAAGCTCTGCAACAATTTTGATAGCTATAAATTTTTCCATATTTTGGCCAACAGTCATGTTCTGGCTTGTTTTTGGCAGGACGAGCTGACATTTTTATTGGTACCATTTTCAGGCACATGACATTTTTTAATTGCTTTCTATTCCGATTTTTGGGAGACATAATGAAAAAAAACAGCAATTCAGGAATTGTTTTTTTTTTTATACCGTACCGTGTGTGGCAAAATTGGTAAGGAAGCTGTATTCTTCGGGTCAGTATGATTACAGCGATATCCAATTTATCAATGCATTGTGTTGCCCTGATGGAAGCATGCAGGGAACCCATTTCCTGCACGATGCTACTCTATGTCGCTGTCACTACTGACATCGGCATCAGAGGGTTAAATGCTCGTGATCGGTGCTAGCACCAATCAAGGGCGTTGCTGTGGGGTATCTGCTCTCACACAGAGCTGACACCAACAACTGATCGCAACGGCGCTCAGCGCGAGACCGCACTATTGGTGCGCCGTACCTGTCCTGCTGTTTGGGGGAACACAGCTCCAGCAGAGCAGTACAAGTAGGCGCATGTCAGGAAGGCGTTAATTAGCCTTTTAGGGTTATGGCTTGTTCATTATCACCATTAGAAAAGGCAACGGGATGCAAATTTCCCAGCTTTGAAAAACCCCACCTCCTCTAACCTTGTGCCAAGAAACAGCAGCCATGGGTCCTTCTAAGCAGCTGAATAGCACTCTGAAAATGAAAATTGTGGAGGCCCACAAAGCAGGAGAAGGCTATAAGAAGATAGCAAAGTGTTTTCAAGTTGCCCTTTCAGCAGTTTGAAATGTAATTAAGAAATGGCAGTTAACAGGAACAGTGGAGATCAAGATAAAGTCTTGAAAAACAAGGAAAATTTCAGTAAAAGCTGCTCGTGGGATTGCTAGAGAAGCATATAAGAACCCCCACTTGACTGCAAAAGACATTCAGAAAGATTTAGCAGACTCTGGAGTTCTGGTACTTTGTTCTACAGTTCAGAGACATCTGCACAAATATGACCTCTCCTGCATCTTCACCATAAAATTCAGCATCACCATTATGCAAAAGAACATCTAAACAAGCCTGATGCATTTGGAAACAGGTCATGTGGATCGATGAGGTTAAAATAGAACTTCTTGGCCACAATGATCAAAAGCATTGGTGGAGAAAAAAGGGCACAGAATTTCAGGAAAAGAACATCTTGCCAACCATTATGCATGGGGGTGGATCAATCATGCTTTGGGGTTGTGTTGCAGCTAATGGTACTGGGAACATTTCACAGGTAGAGGGTACAATGGATTCAATGAAATTTCAACAAATTCTTGATGCAAACAAAACATTATCTGTAAAAAAGTTGAAGTTGAAAAGAGGATGGCTTCTATAAAGTGATAATGATCCTAAACACACCTCAAAATCTACAACAGACTACCTCAAAAGGCGCAAGCTGAAGTTTTACAATGGTCCACACGTTCCCACCATGTGAATATCATTAAAAATTGGTGGCTAGACCTCAAAATAGCAATGGATGCAAGACAACCAAGCAATCTCACAGAATTGGAATGATTTTCCAAGGAGAAATCGATGGAAATCCCTCAAACAAGAACTGAAAGACTCTTGTCTGGCTACAAAAAGTGTTTACAAACTATGATACATTCAAAATTGGTGCTAGTAGGTACTAGCCATGGAGGGTGCCCAAACTTTTTCCTTGGCCCATTTTCCTTTTTGTAATTCTGTAATTTTTAAAATGTAAAATGTGAAAAAAATGTATATGGTATATATATACAGGGTGGGCCATTTTTATGGATACACCTAAATAAAATGGGAATGGTTGGTGATATCAACTTCCTGCTTTTGGCACATTAGTATATGGGAGGGGGAAAACTTTTGAAGATGGTGGTGACCATGGCGGCCATTTTATATCCAACTTTATTTTTTCCAATGGGAAGAGGGTCATGTGAAACATCAAGCTTATTGAGAATTTCACAAGAAAAACAATGGTGTGCTTGGTTTTAACGTAACTTTATTCTTTCATGAGTTATTTACAAGTTTATGACCACTTATAAAATGTGTTCAAAGTGCTGCCCATTGTGTTGGATTGTCAATGCAACCCTCTTCTCCCACTCTTGACACACTGATAGCAACACCGCAGAAGAAATGCTAGCACGGGCATCCAGTATCCGTTGTTTCAGATGCTGCACATCTCGTATCTGAAGGCAATTGTCTATGCTGTGATGATACGAGATGAGCAGAATCTGAAACAACGGATACTGGATGCCTGTGCTAGCATTTCTTCTGCGGTGTTGCTATCAGTGTGTCAAGAGTGGGAGAAGAGGGTTGCATTGACAATCCAACACAATGGGCAGCACTTTGAACACATTTTATAAGTGGTCATAAACTTGTAAATAACTCATGAAAGAATAAAGTTACATTAAAACCAAGCACATCAATGTTTTCTTGTGAAATTCTCAATACGTTTGATGTGTCACATGATCCTCTTCAAATTGGAAAAAATATATTTGGATCCAAAATTGCCGACTTCAAAATTGGACGCCATGGTCAGCACCCATCTTGAAAAGTTTTCCCCCTCCCATATACTAATGTGCCACAACCAGGAAGTTGATATCACCAACCATTCCCATTTTATTTAGGTGTATCCACATAAATAGCCCACCTTGTATATATTTGACCTAAACAGAAAGGAAAGGTATTATCTTTAGCTTTAGGCCTTTTAGTGATCATTTCATCAACTTGCTTAACTGTTTACAATAACAGGGGTTCCCAAACTTTTACATGCCATTGTAAAATGATGGTGGTTTCACGTTCAAAGCAGTAGTGGATGGTGAGATATGGAGCCTGAAAGTAAATAGTTCAAAACAGTGTTACCTCTTGCTAGTCAGTGTATAAGTATCACGTACAGTGTTAGTATTCTGCCTTGTAAACAGTCTACCAGGTAAAAGGCAAAAGGATGGCAAGAACCATGGCCAATTTACATAGAATTTTTATAGATGTTGGAGGGGCATTTAAATACAATCTCATTTTGCACTTCTTGGATTTTTGTACCATACAGAACAACTGCTAATTTTACTGCTTCTTTTTCTTTTCTAGTTTATTGAGGATGACTATACGGGGAAATAACACATGTACAAGTGATTAATATATTTATTTTTACATGTTCCATGAATTGATTCAGAAAGTAAAAATTCTCACACCTGAACACAGAAACAATAAGTCAAAATAACTAAGGTATATACACAGAACCAGTCAAAAGTTGGACACAACAGTCTCTAGTCGAGGACCAGGTCTTCTGACACAGCACACCATCACACTCCTTTTTCTGTTAAGTAGCTCCAACGTGGCTTGGCAGTGTTTTATTGGTCTTTGGTCTCTTATAAAAGAAAATAATGGCCCAACTTGGAGCAAATTATATGCAATGCTGTATCATTGCAGAATGCTGTGGTAGCTATGCTGGTACACTGTACCCTTCAGTTCTATATACATTTCTAGACCGTCAAGAAGGAAAGCAAGCTTATACCATCACAATTACTCCTCCATGGTTTATGGTGGGAACCACATATCCTGGGGTCAGCCATTAATCTTTTCTGCATCGAATACATTAATCTAACTATCCCTGTATTGCTCATTCAAAATTTTTACTATAACCAGGTTCCTCGTATCATATTCTAACACGCTTTATGCATTTCACAGCCCTCTGTGTCCTAACCGGTTCATGCAGAATTACATGAATACCCAAATTCTTACATTATGGCTGGTCAGAACAACGAAAGCAATTGTTACCATCTACCTTTTGTGTCTCCTCTTTTTCCTCATAGATTGTAAGCTTGCAAGCAGGGCCCTCATTCCTCTTGGTATCTACTTTGATCTGTGATTATTGTTATGCTGTAATGTCTATTGTCTGTACAAGTCCCAGCTCAAATGTAAAGTGCTGCGGAATATGTTGGCGCTAAAGAAATAATAATAATAAATAATAATAATTTTTTTTTTTCTGTAGGGGAACTACAGAATTTCAGATGGACAGCTGTGTGAAATCTTTCCATCTCATTATGTGTGTTTTAAAAATACGTAATAACTTGAAATTTAAATAGTAACTAAACTTTTTTTTTAACTACCATCCAGTCATTTCAAAGTTCATATTTTTTACCTAATTTTTCTTTTTTCTTCCGAAAACATTATTCTGCAGTACTATTTTGATGCAGAGTTCATGCTTTAGAAGCTCTTTTCAACAGTTGCTGAGCACTTACTGTACACTACAGTCATGGCCAAAAGTTTTGAGAATGACACAAATATTATATTTTCACATGATCTGCTGCCCTCTGGTTTTTATGTGTGTGTTGACAGATGTTTTTATCACAGACAGAAATATAATAATTGCAAACATATGAGTAACAAAAGCTTATATTGACAGTTAGAATGAGTTAATGCAGCAAGTCAATATTTGCAGTGTTGACCCTTCTTCTTCAGGACCTCTCAATTCTCCCTGGCATGCTCTCAATCAAGTTCTGGACCAAATCCTGACTGATAGCAGTCTATTCTTGCACAATCAATGCTTTCTTTTTGTCAGAATTTTTAGGTTTTTGTTTGTCCACCCGTCTCTTGATGATTGACCACAAGTTCTCAATGGGATTAAGATCTACGGAGTTTCCAGGCCATGGACCCAAAATCTCTATGTTTTGTTCCCTGAGCCATTTAGTTATCACCTTTGCTTTATGGCAAGGTGCTCCATCATGCTGGAAAAGGCATTGTTGATCGCCAAACTGCTCTTGGAGGGTTGGGAGAAGTTGCTCTTGGAGGACATTCTGGTACCATTCTTTATTCATGGCTGTGTTTTTAGGCAAGACTGTGAGAGAGCCGATTCCCTTGGCTGAGAAGCAACCCCACACATGAATGGTTTCAGGATGCTTAACAGTTGGCATGAGACAAGACTGGTGGTAGCGCTCACCTTGTCTTCTCCGAATGAGGCGTTTTCCTGATGTCCCAAACAATTGAAAAGGGGATTCATCAGAGAAAATAACTTTACCCCAGTCCTCAGCAGTCCACTGCCTGTACCTTTTGCAGAATATCAGTCTGTCCATGATGTTTTTTTTCTGGAGAGAAGTGGCTTCTTTGCTGCCCTCCTTGAGACCAGGCCTTGCTCCAAGAGTCTCCGCCTCACAGTGCGTGCAGATGCACTCACACCTGCCTGCTGCCATTCCTGAGCAAGCTCTGCACTGCTGGTAGCCCGATCCCGCAGCTGAAACACTTTTAAGAGACGGTCCTGGCGCTTGCTGGTCTTTCTTGGGCGCCCTGAAGCCTTTTTGGCAACAATGGAACCTCTCTCCTTGAAGTTCTTGATGATGCGATAGATTGTTGACTGAGGTGCAATCTTTCTAGCTGCGATACTTTTCCTGTTAGGCCATTTTTGTGCATTGCAATGATGACTGCACGTGATTCTTTAGAGATAACCATGGTTAACAGAAGAGAAACAATGATGCCAAACACCAGCCTCGTTTAAAGTGTCCAGTGGTGTCATTCTTACTTAATCATGACAGATTGATCTCCAGCCATGTCCTCATCAACACCCCCACCTGTGTTAATGGAGCAATCACTGAAAAGAGGTTAGCTGGTCCTTTTAAGGCAGGGCTGCAATGATGTTGAAATGTGTTTTGGGGGATAAAGTTCATTTTCTAGCCAAATAATGACTTTGCAAGTAATTGCTGTTAAGCTGATCACTCTTTATAACATTCTGGAGTATATGCAAATTGCCATTAGAAAAAGTGAAGCAGTAGACTTTGTAAAAATTTATATTTGTGTCATTCTCAAAACTTTTGGCCATGACTGTACATTCAAACAATCTTTGTAGGGAGGAGCTTTAACTGTTTGAGTCAACTTGCTTCCCAGAGGGAATTCTTTTAAGCTGAGAGGCATTGAAAGAAGCTTCTAAAGGAGCACAAACTTAGCATTATAAGGATCATGCAGCAAAGTGGTTGGGAGAGAATGAAACAAACTAAAATAATGAAGTTAATTACAAAATTCATACATTTAAATGCCTGAAGGATAATTAAATAAAAACAATTTAGTGGTAAGTATTAAGTTGTTAATCTTCAACATTTTTCACATCTAAGTATCACTGAAGCTTAACATGTGTGCATCTAAAAAAAAGTATATCTTTTTTTTAATAAAGCTAGTATTGATTCAAACATCAGCTAAAATATTTTATGAAAAATCATATTCAAGCATTTTGGTGCTTCTCTTTAAATGAAAAAAAATGAACCTAAAGAATCCCACATTCAGTTAGTGTGTTCAAATTCTTTACTGGTCTGATATATCAGACAGAGTAAGGCACAACATTTATCACAACAATGTCACATACTACATGCTACCTTTTTAATAAACAATTTAGTTAATTGAAAAATCATTTAAAACAAGAACGAAAAAAATATGGATTTTATGTATCACAATAGAAAAAAGAACTACTAGGAAACGTTTCTATTGTAAATATGGATCTATATAAAAATAGTACATATTTTGAATAATATAAAATATACTAAATGATTCATCTGTGTATCTTTAAATTAAACTATTTATTGGTTTTTCCCTTCCTTTTTCCTCCTCCCCAGCCACCACTGAATTGAACTGGATTGTCTCGAAATGAAATGCGTTCTTTCCGCTGAGGTCCCAAATTAGTTTTCAATGGTGCGATTAAATTTCTGTCTAAAAAACAAAAAATGACAACTTTATTAACACATTCAAATAAAGAGACAGATGTAAAACATAGCACTTGATGAATTGTTGTTTATGATATCAATGTTGATCCCTTCCAGATGATGGCCATAACCCATATAACATTGTTTCAGGCATTATAGCTAAAACATGTTCTCTAAATTGAACGTAGGAATCTGCTGACAGAAAAGCAGAAGATATACTGTATGTTATATGTCGTACCCTGTAATTGCTGGTCATGCCTCATAATTGCTGGTCATGCCTCATATATAAGTGATCCAACAATCTCATACGCAAAGGGGACCTGTCATGTAAAATAATGCTATTAACCTGAAGATGTGGGGTTAATCTGCAGGTCAACAGTATTCTGTGGACCTACACTCAAAGCCCCACTGCCAGGAGGAAATTAACTTTATTCCTCACTGGCAGCATGTGGCTTCCAGTCATAAGTCATCAGTCCTTGCTTGGTGAATAGAGAGCAGCGGCTATAACAGTGCCCCCGGCACTAACTGACAAATGGCTCCCCTCTGCACTGACTGACAGCAGACTCCCCCCCTGCACTGCCTGACAGCAGACCAAACGCTGTCGGAGGGAAAAAAAAAGTTAATTTCCTCCAGGCAGTGGAGATCTCAGTGCCGGCGCCTAATGGTGTCAGAATGCTATTAACCTGCAGATTAACCCCATATCTTCAGGTTAATAGAGTAATTTTACATAGCAGGTTCATTTTAACCCTTTCACCCCCCCAAGCCTTTTTTTTTACCTTCATCACCAGGCCAAATTTTACAATCCTGCCTAAACAGTGGTAACACCCACAAGTGACCTCATTTTGGAAACTAGACCCCTAAAGGAACTTATCTAGATGTGTGTTGAGCACCTTGAACACCCAGGTGCTTCATAGAAATTTATAACTTTGAGCAGTGAAAATAAAAAAAATCATTTTTTCCACAAAAAATGTTGTTTTAGCCCCAAATGTTTTTATTTTCATGAGGAAGACCTGCAGAAAATGGAGCCCAAAATCTGTAGCTGATACTCCATATTTGGGGTAAAATTACTGTTTCGGGGCATGGCAGGGCTTGAAAGGGAAGGAGTGACATTTTGGAATGCAGACTTTGATGGAATGGTCTGCAGGCATCATGTAGCGTTTAGAAAGCCCTTGATGTGCCTTAGCAGTTGTAACCCCTCACAAGTGACCCTATATTTAAATTGATCTAGTGTTTCCTGGTATGTGAATTTAATAATGTAATGGCATACGTGAGTAGTGTTGAGTGCATCATGTTGGGATACATGAATTATTTAGAGTGCATCAGGTTAGCATACACGAGTAATGTAGACTGCATTAGGTTGGCATACGTGAGTTGTGTAGTGTACATCAGGTTGGCACACGTGAGTTGTGCAGTGTACATCAGGTTGGCATTCGCAAGTTGTGTAGTTCACATCAGGTTAGCATACGGGAGTTATGTAGTGTTCATTATGTTGGCATACGTGAATTTTTTACAGTGCATCAGGTTAGCATGCGTGAGTTATGTAGTGTACATTACGTTGGCATACGTGAATTTTGTACAGTTCATCAGGTTGGCATACGTGAGTAGTGTGGAGTGCATTAGGTTGGCATATGTGAGTTGTGTAGAGTGCATCAGGTTGGCATATGCGAATTGTGTAGTGTACGTGAGGTTGGCATATGTGAGTTGTGTCAGTTAGAAATTAATTTAGTAGTCTATGGATGTGTGGTACAGTTTGAAGCATTCTTTTATACACAGGCCAAGTTTGTCGGCACAGGTGTTACATTGTTAAGTGGTGTCCTTGCGTACTCCCCTTCTGTAACACACCTGACACCTCTTTTGCAACCTTCCTTTCTTTGTGGTTTGAGGGATCTCACCAGGGAAATGTTGGCTTGATATGTTACGAGCACCTTCAGTTCTGAAAGTACTGGGGCCTGCTCATTCCCGACTTCAAAAAATTAGGGCCTTGGTCACTACCTCCTGGAAGTGAAGTTGCATACCGGTCTGGCCTGCACATCGTGAGAGCACGTAAGTGTACATTGCCATCAGCTTCTTGTACAACAACTTGGCTTTTCTCATGGCACTGTACAGATGGAGGACTTGATCACAGAGATCTCCTCCCATGTTCTTGTTGCACCCAAGGACACAGTTTGGCTTGGCCTCTACGTAGATAACTTTTATACCAGCATCCTGCTATTCAAGTCCCTGATCAGAAAGAGTGAGAACAGAGCCCAATGTAGAGACAACATGGTGGTCAAGTACAGGGACAACAGGTATGTACTTTTCTTGACCACCATACATGGTGATGGCAGCACCTCCATCACTGTACGAGGTACCTATGTAGTATACCCGTATAGTGTAAAAAAAAAAAAATTCCAAAAACTCGGCACTGTCTGGTGAAATGTATTTATAGTTTGAAACAAAGTCTATAAAAAGATTCATTCATTAGACTTTCAAAAGTAATACACTAATTAAATTAAAATAAATTCATAAAGATTCAAACACACAGTATATGTGTGTCTGGCTCTTTTTTATTTCAAACATATGCTTGTATCTAAAGAGGAACTGAGAATATTACTACCTGCAGGATAGCAACTCCTGTCGCTGTGGTGACGGTATCTTTAGATACAAGCATACTCTTGAAATAAAAAAGATAAATAAATTTCACCAGAAAGAGTGCCAGATTATTTGTATCAAATTTTATGTGTGTGTTGAGTGTAAACTTTTTTATTTAGAGAGAAAAAAAAGAAAAGAATCTAGAAAGAAAAAAATAAAAATAAAAAATATAAAAATTTGGTTAAATAAAATATAAACTTACTAAACAGACGATAGGAAAAAAATTACTGAGTGCTCGCAACTATCTGACACTAACCGCTGACTAATAAATACTAATACTAGTAAATACTGTAGCACTTGCCGATTACTACAATGTATTTTTACTGTCCCTAATCTAAATTTTCTTTTTAATGTTTTTTTCACACCAAAAAGAAAGAAGGCAACAACCGGAGGCTGATCAGTGATGTGTCACTGATCAGTGCTTGACGGCTGTAGGACACAAGCACAGCGAAAATAACCTTGAATAAATTCAGTAAAAATACTATTGTAGACACTGATTACTAGAGTATATCTTTACTGTCCCTAATTCAGTCCTGTCAACTAATTTAAATTATTTTTGTTTGCTTTTTTTACTATTTGACACTAACCTTGACTAAATTCAGTAAAAAATACTGTAGTATGAGCTGATTTATTGTCCCAAATATAGTCCTATCAACTAATCTACATTATTTTTTATTCAATTCTTTTTTCACACATACAAAAAAAAAACAACAACCGGAGGCCGATGTTCATCACTGACCAGCACTCATTAGGCTGTAGGACACACGCACAGAGGTGGTGCAAAGAGGGGGGAGATGGAAATATGTAGGTACAAAAAAATAAAGGAAAAAAGCAAGCAAAATGATGATCAATGATTTGCATCACTGATCAGCCTCAGAGGCTGCAGGACGCACTATCAAAAAACAAACGATCAAATACACATCAGCGCTTGGTGGCAGAAGGGGGTTGAGGGAGGGGGAAAATGTGGGGAGAAAATGGGAAGATGGTGATTGAGGTGGATTAGGAAAAATCAGGAATCAGGAACGGATCAGAAACGTCTTCGTTCAGGAATCGCAGGAACACCAGTATCAGTATCAGTGATGGCACAGACTTCAAAAAGTCTGTGGCACTACAAGGCCCAGCACAGTGCATCAGATCAGCACTATGACCGCTCTGCACAACACCAAAGCTAGAATGAGGAAGTGTAGAGCAGTCATAGTGGGGTCAGTTCACGTATGTGCACTCTGATTAGTGTGAACAGAGTCATTGTCCGATTGCAACAATCAGAGCTGGCCCTGGTGATGCTTGCTTTGCTAGGCTTTGTTACAGCACCGTTCATAGGCCGGACATCAGTGTTTCAATCAATTTAATTGTAGCCATCCCCTGGGATGTAGCCACTCCCGACTCCTGGTGCTCTGCTATTAGAATCAGCTGACATCTTAATGCGATCACTGCAACTACGGTCGCAATGCCGCATTAAAGATATGACATATCCATACATCCAAGGTCGGTAAGTACTCACCAACCTGGATGTATGGATACGTCCAAGTTCGTGAAGGGGTTAATGGTATTGTCACACGAACAAAGTACATTTTAACTAATAGACCTTGGAATAATAATAAACTCCACAATCGGATGTGTTTTAAAAAAATGTTCCTGTGCTGACATATTCTTTTAAATATGCCCGTGCTGTGTACTGTGTAATGGCTGTGTCTGACTATGTAGAGCTGCTCAAGTTCATAGTTGGCACATACCACAGCTCCTGCCCGAGAGGTGAGGGCGATATCAGGCACTTATGATAAGCGAGTATAAAGATGAAACAGCAGGTGCTCACAGCTGCTGCTTTCTAAGGCAACATTTCCATGCCTGAGGTAACGCAGGAGTGAGTGTTCCTGCCATGTCAACAATCCTGTGAATTCATCATCATAAATCAAGTGACATATAAGCTCACTGGCTGCAACGTGACTGAATGGATTTATGATGAGCTCAAAGTGCTGGAAATGCAGCAGAAACACTCACTCCTGTGTTACCTCAGGCAGGAAATGTGCTACCTCTGAAAACAACAGCTGCAAGCCTCTGCTGTTTCATCCGTATACTCACTTATCATAAGTGACTTATGTTTTTCCCTCTGGCCAAGAGCTGTGGGATGTTCAGGCCATGAACTGGAGCAGCTTTACATGGTCAGACCCAGCCATTACACAGTATATAGCAGGGGCACATTTATAAGATTATCTCAGTACAGAACCATTTTTTGTAGAACATATTATTTCAAGATCTATAAATAAAAATGTACTTTGTGGGAAAACCCTTTTAAAGCAGAAGAAAATAGTAGGTGGAGACTACTGAGTTAACAACATATCACTGACATTTTCCAATGAGATTACATCAAAAGTTACCCCCCACCCCACAGCAGTTTTTTTTAAATGTCTATATATTATACTGAAAATTTTTGAAAATCACTAGTTCCAATATATTTTTGAAGAGAGATTAGGAAATGCAGCTGTGATAGGAAATCTGATGAAAAAGCTGCATAATGGCTCATGGATCAGAATTCAGTCATAAACCAGCATCGCTATTGACCAAACCTTCTACAAATCTCTAGTCTAGAAGTCACTTCAACCCAAATAAAACAGTTTATCTACATGTTAAATCTGCATGACAGCTATAAGAGATTTAAAATTGCAGTTGTTAAAGGTAAATAATCTGTTAATCATCGTTGGTGCAAATCGATTCACGAAACTGAGTCCAGCAGCCAGGTCAGTCACCATAGCTATGTGCCCTGAGAATCTCTCTCCTCTTACCACACGGCAGCTGCAACTTTTCTTTTAATTAGATGGATTAGCACAACATCACACTGCAATGATGACATTGCGCCAGGCTGGCTAATCAAAAGCGCTTCAAACACTGGGAAGAAGGAGTCAGTTCTCAGTGCTACAGTCCAGCGTCAACAGATTACTGACCTGACCATGGGCCTGGGTCCTTGAATTTGATGATTTGCACTTATTGTTAATAATATATCAAATAATTTAATTTAAGCAATTACCTAAAAGCTCCACAGTGGAACGTCCCTTTAAAGAGATGTCCATCCAAATGATACATTACTAAGAATTCAGAAGGTGCTTTGGAAAGCTTTTTTAGACAGTCCTTTTGATAAGGTAGACCATTTTTAGCCTGTTTGCATCAATGATAGAAACCTTTGCTGTAATCTACGGCCTGCATCTGTAGTGCAGATCTTCTGACATGTTGGTTTGAGGCAATACTTGTATTCACCATAAAGTAATAATTCTTTAGCATCTTTTCATAAAATGCTGCATTATGGTGTTCCTCAGTTATCTCTCATGGAACAGTATTAATAAGTTGACAAATGAAGACTGGCACCCCCCTTATACACAGCGTGTGTCTTTACACAGTCTAACATTGTAAGCACTGATTGGAAAGTGTGTAGGGACTCGCCCCCAACTAGTAACACCCAGCTGTCAATGTATTCAGAAAATTCTAGGAAGAATGACAGAAGAATAGCACAACACATCTTGACAAGGTACTGTGTCATTCTTGCTTATGTCAAGAGAACCGACAGTTTCATAGTTTTTAAGGTTGAAGGTAGACTTAACTCCAAAGAGTTCAACCTATAGCCTGTTAGGTCCTCCTTAATATAATTTCATCAGATTTCCAAATGCTTACCATTTAAATATATAACTTACTAGAATATGTCTCAGAACTTCTTTGAGTTTTCACTCTTTCTTCTTTGTTTTGAGATACTGAACTGCCAGATTTCACAGACAACAGGTCTAAGTCATCAGCTTCTTTGCTTAGAGGAGCATTACTCTGAAAATTGTGACAAAACATGGATATCTTACTATTCCAAGAGCAAAAATCATACCAGTGCCCAAAGTATAGGAACTGTTACTGCTGGTTCCAAACTCTTCCATCTTCCACAATGGACAGGCTTTATAATTAGAGAAGTCATCTGCTGGTTGCACTGACTATTCCATCGGCAATACTTTGGAATGGGTGAAATCTACGGTTGTTTTCCATTATAATTTTTTAGGAGGGAATAGGCAAAGCTAAGCATCACTGCTGGGAACCATCTGTTAACCCCTTCCCATGGACATGTGAGCAGTCAATAGATTTTCACTTTTCCATAAACATGTACATGGACAATATTTCACTTTCTCTTATGAGTTTTCAGTGAAACATTTTTAACATTATTGGAAACGTAGAAAGGAAAAAAAAATGAAATAATAATATAATCTTGAGCCAAAACAGAATGTAATCTCTAACAATAATAAGGAGGGATGAATAATCAGCATGCAAATTGTACCTCAGCGTTCTGGTTCTTGATGTAAACCATGCCAGCGTCACCAGTAATGTACGCAGTGTATTAACCAACACCTTGATACAATTACACATCTATTATTTATGGTTTACCATCTACAATGAGTACTATCAGTCAGTTCTGTGGTATGCCTAGCACATGGCCATTTATCGTATGTAAATTTATGCAGTCTTTATTCAGAATATTTAGCGGTTAAGATAGAATCAGATAATAATCCCTGAGGGAAATATATGAGATAATATCTTACCACAAGCTGGACACGTCTTCCATTCAGAACGTCATGGTTTAATTCAGGCAATAAACGCTTACTGCAATAAAAGGACATAGAATGATACAAACTATAGACTTGATTCTATACCATGGGGCTAGAAATGGACAGTATTTTCGATATCTGCATATTCATCAATCACAGGAGTATCACATTTTGGGAAAAATATAGAATTGTGGTCTACACGTGACCTATGGAAACTAAGATAAACCATCCAAGCTATGCACTTGCAGCAAATTACAATATGGGGTAATGCATAAAATAAACCAATATGTATTTTTATTACCTAATTAAACCATTGTATTAATTTAATGTTATATTTCTAGTAGCTGTAGTGAAAAGAAATGACTGAATTGGTTCGAAAAGACTTTAACAGGAACTTGGCAGCTGCGTGTGAGCAGGGAGGCAGCTGTGACGCAGGAAACGAGATCCGTAGAGCCATCGGTAATGGGTAGCTGAGTCCTACATCACCGCTGCCTCCCTGGGCATGTGCACCGATGAAGCTGGGGAGTGTACACCTGGTTTCACTATGAACTGCCAGAGATTACCATCCATTGGTAAACTGAAAAGAATAAGTGCAGAAAATATGTGCGGATGATAAATGCAGAAACCCTGTGGATTTCAGTTTACATACACAAAACTTGCAATGTGTGAACCAACTGTACCATAGATACTTTTATCTGAAACGCTTGATATGTATAAGTATACAGTGGGGGAAAAAAGTATTTGATCTCTTGCTGATTTTGGAAGTTTGCCCACTGACAAAGACATAAACAGTCTATAATTTTAAGGGTAGGTTAATTTTAATATTGAGAGCTAGAATATCAAAAATATAATCCAGAAAATCATATTGTATAAATTATATAAATTTATTTGCATTTTGCAGTGAGAAATAAGTATTTAATCCCCTACCAACCATTAAGAGTTATGGCTCCTACAAACCAGTTAGACGCTCCTAATCAACTCGTTACCTGCATTAAAGACAGGTGTCTTACATAGTCACCTTTATAAACGACTCCTGTCCACAGACGCCATTAATCAGTCAGACTCCAACCTCTACAACTTGGGCAAGACCAAAGAGCTTTATAAGGATGTCAGGGACAAGATCATAGACCAGCACAAAGCTGGAATGGGCTACAAAACCGTAAGTAAGACACTGGGTGAGAATGAGACAACTGTTGGTGCAATTGTAAGAAAATGGAAGAAATGCAAAATGACTGTCAATCGACATTGATCTGGGTCACCATGCAAAATCTCACCTTATGGGGTATCCTTGATCATGAGAAAGATGAGAAATCAGCCTAAAACTACACGGGGAGAACTTGTTAATGATCTCAAGGCAGCTGGGACTGCAGGCACCAAGAAAACCATTGGGGACACATTACGCTGTAAAGGTTTAAAATCCTGCTGTGCCCGCAAGGTCCCCCTGCTCAAGAAGGCACATCTGAAGTTTGCCAATGAACACCTTGATGATTCTCTGAGTGATTGAGAGAAGGTGCTGTGGTCAGATGAGACAAAAATTGAGCTCTGTGGCACTAACTCAACTCGCTGTGTTTGGAGGAAGAGAAATGCTGCCTATGACCCAAAGAACACCGTCCCCACTGTCAAGCATGGAGATGGAAACATTATGTTTTGGGGGGTGTTTCTCTGCTAAGGGCACAGGACTACTCCACCGCATCAATGTGAGAATGGATGGAGCCATATACTGTAAAATCCTGAGTGACAACTTCCATCCCTCCGCCAGGACATTAAAAATGGGTCGTGGTTGGGTCTTCCAGTAAGACAATGACCCAAAACATACAGCCAAGGCAACAAAGGAGTGTCTCAAAAAGAAGCACATTAAGGTCATGGAGTGGCCTAGCCAGTCTCCACACCCTAATCCCATAGAAAACTTATGGAGGGAGTTGAAGCTCCGAGTTACCAAGTGAAAACCTCAAAATCTTAATGATTTAGAGATGATCTGCAAAGAGGAGTGGACCAAAATTCCTCCTGACATGTGGGCAAACTTCATCAACTACAAAAATCGTCTGACTGCTGTGCTTGCCATCAAGGGTTTTGCCACCAAGTATTAAGTCTTGTTTGCCAGAGGGATCAAATACTTATTTCTCACTGCAAAATGCAAATAAATTTATATAATATATACAATGTGATTTTCTGATTTAATTTTGATACTTTATCTCTCAATGTTAAAATTAACCGACCCTTAAAATTCTAGACTATTCATGTCTTTGTCAGTGGGCAAACTTACAAAATCAGCAAGGGATCAAATACTTATTTCCCCCACTGTATATGTGTCATGTACTGAAATTCCATGGACAGTTCTATATTTAAAAAAAAAAATCTATATATATATGTTCTAGTATAGAAAGTAACACTGGCGCTACACCCCACAGAATAGTGCTAGATCCACAAAGGGAATTTTGTAAAAACAGTGGGGGAAGGAGGGAAGGAGATGCAAATTTGAGAGCTGCTAGTGGTTTGGGAGTGGGCTCTGTGCTAACCCACTAAAATTAACAAAATAAAAATGAATAATTGATTCTAGACAATATGGACTGGAAGGATAATTATGTCATGGGTACCCTTGATATAAAATCTTTATATACGGTGATAGACCCCCAAAAAGGCTGTGGAGCAGCAGAGTTTTTTCTCCAAATGCTCAAAATATATAAAGAACCGCAAATTCAGTTCATCTTAAGGAGCATTATGTTCATTTTGAATCATAACTTTTTCCGGTACGAACAACAACACTACCTCCAAGTACACGGCACTGCGATGGGTACGTGTTTCGCGCCCAGTTTCGCTAACATCTATGTGGGCAAATGGGAGCAACAGTACATCTACCATCACAATAAACTAATCGACAGCCTAATCTTATGGCGCCGCTTCATTGATATCTTTTTTATATGGGGCGGATCCATATCGGACCTCCAGTCATTTATAAATAGTCTCAACAATAACAATTATGGTTTGGAATTCACGCCAACCTTAAGTAAAAATAGCGTCAACTTTCTGGACCTAACCATTTATGTGGAAGCTAACAAAATATCCACGAAATGTTTTCGTAAGGATGTAGATTCAAATAGCTTCATCCACATGTCCAGTTGTCACTTGCCCATTTGGCTCACATCGATCCCAAGGGGCCAATTTATGCGCATAAGACGAAACTGTACCAATATTAGAGACTATTATACTGAAACAGACCGATTAACGGCAGAATTTGTAGCAAAAGGATATGATTTATCTGCACTACATGCATCGAAATATGAGGTCGCCAATATTGGTAGGGACACCACGATTTATAAGGATAAGGAAAACGTGATTCCGTTATCCATTGATAGCAAATAGCACAATTATCGATTGTGACTCAATTTCATTCGAACCATATGAAATTTAAAAACATAATTAAAAAACACTGGTCCATACTCCAAGGCGATAAATATAATGGCAACCTCCTACCAAATCACCCGAGGTTTATCTATACGAAAGCCCGAAATTTGGGCATCCTCCTTGCCCCCACAACTAAGCCATTAAATAACGGCGTAATCAGATCAACGTCAGTCTCACGAAATACTGGTTTTTCATCCTGTAAAAGATGTTATGGCTGTTTCCATACTAAGTGCAACACAGAGACCCAATCCACTTTCTCAGATACAAGTGGAACTATGATGTTTAAAATTAAATCAAAAATTACGTGTGAATCCAAGGGGTAATCTACATTTAAAATGCCCCTGCCACAAAATCTTTGTGTGCGAACTAAGAGATGCCTCAAAATTCGTATAAAAGAACATTTAACTAATATTAAAAAAGGTTTTTTGGGCCATCCTTTATCTCGACATTTCCTTGAAAAACACAACAAAAGATGCACAGACATATCTTTTTGTGGCATCGAACTGGTCCCTAAAAATTGTAGGGGAGGAGATTATATTAAATGTATGTCAAGGATTGAGTCCCGATGGATTTTCACGCTTGACACACTGGCTCCAAAGGGACTTAATCAGGAGATCGAACTATATGCTTTCAACTAAACATATACTAAGACCAATCATTTTATATGACCAGATACAGGGTACGAGTATTAATATAAATTACCCCCATTATAATATAGATATACACCCTGTACTGGCCTTGTCTTAGCCATAATCCATTTGTGGACTATTACTAGTTTTAACATTTGCACACATGCACTCCCCCTCTCCCCCCCTCCTTTTTTTCCCCATCCCCTTGTACACACACTAACTGGTGTTTAGTGTTTTATTTTATTTTTTTTATTTTATTTATATACATTTTTAATTTTCTCAAAATATAAATGCCACATAATTTTAAGCTCGTATAAATAAAGAGGTTTTAAATTAATTAAACTTTACCATATAATTTTCATATATTTTTTTAGATAGAATGCATAATTAACAATTCTATACCGATCTGGCAGGCCTTAATGTTCATCACATATTGGTGTGTATTTTTATACTGTTAGGACCACATAGGTAAAAACCCACCAGCACACTGATCACAGGTCTACTCCCCCTTTTCTCAAAGCCTCTATTCACTCATCTATACTCAGGTGCACATGTAAGGAACCCTCAATAGCATTTCTGTATATATAGGAGCCAAGTAGTGCAGGGAGCTAGAACTCTGATGAAGAGGGATAGTAGTCCCTGGAAACGCGTCAGTTAATCCTAGCTCCTGCATTTTTCATGAACGTGGACCAAGTGGTGACGTCACCTTTTTTCCCGCCCCTTCCTGTCGTCACCTCAGTGTTGCTTCCGGTCCGGAGCACGCTGAGTGTTTACCGACATCAGTGTGACAGCGCTCTATACAGCGGTTTCCTCTGCAGTACCACAGTGAGTACAGCGATTATTCGCCACCTTTGAGCGGATGTGACAGTGCCTTTACACAGCGGTCTCCTCTGCAGTTACAGCTGCTCTAAGCATTAGTACGACCCTGATTTGGTATTAACCCATCACATACCCGTACTAGCAGTCACACCAAGGCTCCATGAATCAGCTCTCCTTGCAACCAATTTATATTCAGTGAGTACAGCGGTTCATTTGCCTTTACAACTGTACTCCCTGCACAGTTATATAAATATTTACCACACTCTTTGCAGGGAGGCTCTGAGTACCAATGAGACCTGAGAATACCATAATTCCATAACCTGTCCATACAGCACTCTGCCTCATTTTTTGGCATCACTGTACTTGTGACCCATCGTCTAGGGGAGACACTACTTACTAAACTACCATCTTCGACCAAGGATCACTATTGTGCAAACACATGGTGGTATTAACAGTGAGTAAAAATACATGAGGTAAAATCTACAAACAAGTTATATACTGTTTAG
This sequence comes from Oophaga sylvatica, assembly GCA_033576555.1. Taxonomy (NCBI): domain Eukaryota; kingdom Metazoa; phylum Chordata; class Amphibia; order Anura; family Dendrobatidae; genus Oophaga; species Oophaga sylvatica. The sequence continues at coordinate 156,869,034 of JARQOD010000004.1, read as the reverse complement.
AAACCAACTAACCTCTGATCATTTCACTATTTTAGCACGAACATCACACTATTTCCTGGGAAACTCTGCAACTTATAGTGAGTTATCTTTTTTTTTTTTTTTTCCTTTTTATCGATTTTATACTCACATTTCAGCTTTTATAGGTACATTTGAGTAGCGCTGTGGTCAATTATTCATTTAATATATATGTGATGTATATATATATATATATATATATATATATATATATATATAATACATACACATACATACATACATATATTTGGCTGATAGTACATGGCGACCTCCATCCTGTTTCAGTATGATAACTACATTCGCTTTATTATGTCGACAACAGAGGCAGTCTTTTTCATAGTCTAAAATGGGCCACATATATGTTAAAAGGAGATGGTGTGAAAAAGGCCTGATCTCTTTCTCTCCCTATATGTACTGTATGAGGCACTGTAATCTGTATTGGCAAATCATTTGTACAATAAGACTATTATACCACCTGGATGATGCAGAACGATTTGTATTTATGTCTCCACATTGTGTATGAAGCCATTGATAAGTAAGTTCTCTACTTCTTGCTAATGCTTCTAGAGGGAGTTCTTTTAACTGGCATAATTCTTCTTCTTTACCTAAAAAAAAAAGGTATAAAATAATTAAATAAATGCATAAAAAAACGCAGGAAGGAAGAATATAAGTATACTCACTTGACCCACTTCCACAAAGTTGAAGAATGCAGAACCAAAAATACCTACAGTATATAACCAAACTTCAAAATCATTGTTTCTGGAGCATGGACTACGTCCATCAGCCATTTACTAATAATACAAGTGAAATCACTACTGAAGGTCTTAAGGGCTTAGATATCTGGCTGTGCCACCCATTCCCTGCCAAACAAACACAGCTTGGAAACTATTTTTTAATTGAACTTTCCCTTTTATAAATACAGAATTTTTCACCTTTTATTTTTTTTGTTTTAAACTGCTCATAAGAGATTAAATTAAGCAGCCATAAAGTGAACCCTCTCAGTCTATTGAAGCATTGAAAAGAAGAACCTTAGCTAAACACTCACAAAGTGAAAGTGTCCTTCATGCCAATTTACTTTCTGGTGAAATGCAGTAGAAATACAGAATAAGGCCCCGCTCACACGTTGACTATCTGGTGAGTTTTTTTACATCACTATTTAAAAGCCAAAACCAGGAGCGGAACAATCAGAGGAACAGTTTAATAGAATCACGTCATCACTTCTGTATTTATCACCCACTCCTGGTTGTGGGTTACAAACACTGAACGTGTGCACGTGCCTTATCCAGGAGTAAATCATTCAGCTTGACACTTTAGGCCTTCATATGTAGAAACCGCCAATATTAGCGGCATCGGTCGACAGTCTAACGTATATGGTGAAAAAAAAGTCTAGCATTTGCTTTTTCATAGGGAATACAGGAACGTTGGGCTCAGCCAAGCGTTCCTGTGTATGGGGAGGTTAGGAGAGACAGCTGTCGGATGACCATCCTAATGTGTAATGGGGCTTTCATAGAGATTAACAATTTGTTAAATATTGTGTCCATACTGTTATTTTTCTTAACGTAATCAGATCTCAAAACCAAAAAAATTAACATCCTTACTGTTTTATGCAAAAATCATCATTTTCTTGCATACAATGAATAAGTCGTGGTGCCAACAAACTAATAAACCTTTTTCAGAACTTTCCTTCTAAAATATATTAACTGATTCTTTTACTTTTAAGTCATGGGTGCTCGTTCCTTTTCATTTCAATATATTGGGAGGTAAGACCCCCATTGATAATAAAGTGATGAGGTATCTAGCACTGCTGCAACAGTTTCTATGATGGGAACACCCCTTTAATGATCTAAAAGTATTCCAAAATTGTCTCTAAACCTTTATTCATTTAGAAGTACTTACAGTTTCAAATCATGAAAAAAATATATATTATTTTTACCATTTCGCCTCTATGTTTTTAAGCTGCCTTGGGAAAAACAATTTAACAGCCATTGCCTCAGAAGCATTACCAATTGAGGAGCAACTAAAAAGCTGAACACTGAAATTTCAGAAACAGAAACCGACGTAGGAAAAAGAGAGTATTTGAGTAGCAATTACAGTAAACAAACGGTAAGATCTAAATCAAGTTATTTGAAAGGCCTAGTCGGAAAAACAAACTCCAGTAAGATGGAGAAACCGCTTCCCAAGATTTGTAAATGCATTTGTCCTGTGGGCAAGTAGCTACTCAAAACCAGCTGCCATGGTAAAATGTTTTATCCAGAGCAAAAAAAATAAGCTATTGTTTATTGATCAATCGGCAGATAAAGGAAAACAGAGAGATGGATAGCGTGTGTGTGTTATAACTCAATGCCAATTGCTCCCAGAAATGTTGGTGAGTTCGAAAGGATATGCTAAAAACATACAAGTAGCCAGCAATTCGGTATGGTGAAATTCCCTAATAGCCAGGTCTTAGTGGATGAAATTATGCGCAAATATTATGAACAAAGGTCTCAGCATCAATGTCCCAGAAAAAAACATGTTAGAGTACCCCTAAGCTATGCAATCAATATATACACACATATATATATATATATATATATACTGTATATATATTCCAGACAATGTTGTAAAATAAGTTCTAGTTTTTTAATATACACTGCTCAAAAAAAATAAAGGGAACACTCAAATAATACATCCTAGATCTAAATGAATGAAATATTCTCATTGAATACTTTGTTCTGTACATAGTTGAATGTGCTGTCAACATAATCACACAAAAATCATCAATCGTATTCCGGTCTGGGGAACGGGAAGGCAAGTCCATAGCTTCAACGCCTTCATCTTGCAGGAACTGCTGACACACTCCAGTCACATGAGGTCTAGCATTGTCCTGCATTAGGAGGAACCCAGGGCCAACTACACCAGCATATGGTCTCACAAGGGGTCTGAGGATCTCATCTCGGTACCTAATGGCAGTCAAGCTACCTCTGGCGAGCACATGGAGGGCTGTGTGGTATTGAAGCTATGGACTGGTCTGCCCATTCCACAGACCTGAATCCAATTGAGCACATCTGGGACAGCATGTCTCGCTCCATCTACCAATGTCACGTTGCACCACAGACAGTCCAGGAGTTGACAGATGCTTTAGTCCAAGTCTGGGAGGAGATCCCTCAGGAGAACATCCGCAACCTCATCAGGAGCATGCCCAGGCGTTGTAGGGAGGTCATACAGGGACATGGAGGCTACACACAATACTGAGCATCATTTTGACTTGTTTCCACTTTAATTTTGTCTTGTTTTGAATTTCATGTTGACTTGTTTCCACTTTCATTTTGGGGGTCTCTCCAAATACAGGCCTCCATTGGTTCAAAAATTTGATTTCCATTGATGATTTTTGTGTGATTATGTTGACAGCACATTCAACTTTGTTCAGAACAAAGTATTCAATGAGAATATTTAATTCATTTAGATCTAGGATGTGTTATTTGAGTGTTCCCTTTATTTTTTGAGCAGTGTATATTGTGGTAGGTCGACTCACTTGGCTTCTTAAAGCGGTAGACACAGGAACTGTTTATATTTTTAAAGTCCAGATGGTTTATTGCTGTCCTCATAAACCACATCACCAGAAAAATAAATGTAGCCTTTGTCCGGCACAAGGTAAAACAAAAAGTAACAAGTCCAAACAGTAGTGCTGGTTAGCCACCTGGCTTAGAGTCCAGCATCTTAGTCCTTTTAGCAAAGGCATTCAATCCAGCAGATCTAAAACCTCCACACACACTGCCCTGTGTGAGAGAAACAGCTCTCAATTTACCAAATTGAACCACGCCCAGGGGTGGAGATATGGTAAGTAGCAGTCTCTCCCAAATCATCAGCTGCTCACAATCAAACTGCCATGGCCGAGTAACCCCTCTCAGCATTCAGTGTGCTGAAACATTTTCCTATATGTACTAAAGCATTACTTCAAGTGTATTTCCCAACCACTAAATGTCCGACAGCCACCTTACATACCTCCCTCCTCTGCCTAAAGTCGTTGGCTGAGCACCTTCTACCACTAGACATAGAATTCTCTTGAGGGCATCAGCATTACCCTGTAATTCCCGGCTCTATGTTTTACGTGAAAGCTGAAATTCTGCAAATCTAGAAACCAGTGGGTAACGCAAGCATTTTCTCCTTTTTTTTCTGATTCACTTGAGTGGGGCATGGTCTGATACAAATTTAAATTTTCACTCTAAGGCCAGAGTTACACTGCCATAGAATACGGCCGAGTACTATGCGAGAAAACATTGCATAGCACTCGGCCAGTGTTAGTCTATGGGCAGCTCACATCATCGAATATTTTCTCAGGTGTAGTCGGCATGAGTGTAAAATTGCAGCAGGATGCGATAAGCATCGAGACTTGGCTGAGATGCGCCAATGCAAGCCTATGGGTTCGAGAAAAAAAATATCGCACAGCACTTGGACCATGTGAGTGCTGTCCGATTTTTCCGCACTGATGTCCTTTGAAAAGCCGGCAATTCATCTGCTGTATACAGTAAAATCACAGAATGACAGGTTAGAATAGATAGAATAGATCTATACACATAGAATACATAGATATATAGATGTGAGTGACACACAAAAATTTATATATGTATATATAACATAGATAGAAGGAAAGTCGCCAATTCAGCACCCGTGCGGTGTAAAATCACGGCAGGAGCTGACAGCATAGAATATATGGATTACATACAGTAAATATACATAGAATAGATAGGTATACAGATGTCAGTGACAAATACAATTAGTACAGTGTGTGTGTGTGTGCAGCTTACTGTACATGTATTTAAACAAAAGATTATTTTTCTGAAAAAAATGAAGTTGGCTCCTGCGTAATTTTGTTAGGGGAAAGCCGATGGCTGGGGAAAGATGTTTATAGCCTGGTAAAGGGGGTAATACTCATGGTGCTCCCAGGCTATTAATATCAGTTCACAACTGTATACTTAGCCTTTACTGTCTATTAAAATTGGAGATACTAAAAAAAAATTATATAGGGTCCCCTATAATCAGCGACTAGCAAAGGATATGCAGACAGCTGTGGGCTGATATTAATAGCCTAGGAAGGGGCCATGGATACTGCCACCCCCAGGATAAAAAACATCAGCTCTCAGCCACCCCAGAAAAGGCACATTTCTAAAATGTGCCAATTCTGCCTCACTCTTCCCAGTTGCCCTATAGCGGTGGCAAGTAGGGTGATGATTGGGCGGGTTGATGTCACTTTTGTATTGTCAGGTGACATCAAGCCCCGAGGTTAGTAATGGAGAGGCATCAATAAGACGTTCCCATTACTAACCCTATAGTCATATCGTATAAAAACACACACAGAAAAAAGTCCTTTAATTGAAAGAATGACAGACTAATTTAATAAATCTTAATTAAACCATACTTACTACCTTGCCCATTCCGCCGACGACATTGTCATCTGCAAAAGAGTTAAAAAAACAAACAACAATATTCCTCACCTTTCTGCAGGATGATAATCCATTTGTCCCACGACGGGTCTAGCTCTGCTACATCTAGATGGCAGGCTGCATGATGCGACCATAGAGCCTGTCATCCAGCAGAGACATTGAGCAGCATGTGCTCAGTGTCTCCCTGTGAACTCCTATTCCCTGTCTGACGGCACAGCGAGAGTGAGTAAGTTCTCATGCTCGCGGTGCTGTATGACAGGTCCTGGGAGTTCACAGCCAATGAACTCCCTTCACCTTTCTGATGTCAGTGCGAGCGCGGGGTGGGAAAATATGGAAACTGTCGGTATCACCTGTAGCCTTCAAGTTCGCCCGGAAGATGATAGTGAAAATCCACCACTTCTACCACCTCCCAAAAGTAGGAGGCGCACCTGCACCATGGAAAGCGGACACAGAAGGCTTTCTAATTATGAATGTTACAAATGTCATAATGCAATCTGCCTGACACATGCAAAAATGATGTGCAATTCTTGCGCTTTGCTCTGCAAATGTTTTTTTTCTGGTGAACCTTTAACATCTAATTTTCAATGAATGTGTCTCATACCATTTTAGGTACCTTAAAATTAAGCTTTTTTCCCTATATTTTCTTTTTAATAATTGTTATGCGCTGAAAACTGGGGTCTATTTGGCGAGAGTTGTGAAATGTGGGTACTTTCAGAGTTATTACTTTTATGGTAAGTAAATGTTTTTTTTGCACCTGATTATGTGTACTCTATTTTATTACAAACCTATGAAGGTCACAGATCACTTTTATAGTACTGAAACTGAGAAAATTAGATAGTTTAGGTATTTTTCTAGCCTGGGCCTGACAGGTGCATTGTACCTGAACTACTTAGTGAAGGCATTGTTCTTGACAGAGGGTTAAGGAGGTTGGTCAGGGATGTGGCCACCATGGCAAAGTTTGGAATGAATGTCCTGTAGTACCCCACGATTCCCAGAAAGGCCCTAACTTGCTTCTTTGAAAGTGGTTTTGGACAGTTTTGGATTGCAGTCACTTTATTGATCTGAGGTTTGATTTCACCTACCGACTACATATCCAAGTTATTTGGCCTCTTCTTTCCCCTTGGCACATTTTTTTGGATTTAAAGAGAACCCCGCCTACCTGAGTGCATCAAACACTGCCTAGACTTTTTCCAGATGACTTCCCCAATCTGGACTAAGGATTATGCCATCGTTCATGTATGCTGCAGCGCAATTCAATTCTTGTGGGTGCGAGGATCTGGTCCATGGCCCTCTGGAAGGTGGCTGGAGCTTCCTTCAGTCTGAACGGCATCCGGACATATTGGAAGCAACAGTTGGGCATACAGAAAGCAATCTTCTACTGTGCTGTTTGTGATATGTGGATTTGCCAATATCCCTTTGTTAGATCCAAGGTGTTTATGTATCTTGTCGGCCCAAGTCTCTTGATTAGCTCATCGACACACAGCATCGGATATGCGCCAAACTTGGAGACTTTGTTCAGCTTTTGATAATCAATACTGATTCTCCATTTTCCATTGTTTTTTGGGATAGGGACAATCAGATTAGACCACCTGCTCTTAGATTCCTCAATGACTCCGAGATTCATCATACGCTCCATTTCCTTGTTGATCAGTTCTCGGCAGGCCTCTGGAATTTGGAAGAATTTTTAATTCACCCACACATGGGGCTCCATCAGAACCTCATCTTCTATGTCATCTGTACACCCCGGCAAATCTGGAAACAGGTCCAGATTCTGCTGCAGCAGTTTTCAACATTGCTGTTTTTGGGACTTCGACAGTGTTTTGGCTACCGTGACAACTTCAATGTCCCCTTCTGGCTTAACCACCAAACATGGAGTTTCAATGGGGTCCCTGTCTTGCTATGCTCGGGTGGGTAGCGTCACGAGGGGATTTTGGAAGTGAGAGGTGGGAGTGGTTAACTGGCAGGTGGGACAGGACTTGAAATACCTTATGACTTCCCGGTGACATCTGGGCCAATAAAAAATCCGCATAATAATAATTTAATTTATAAACTGATAACATATTCCGCAGCGCTTCACAGCATAACCGTTTCTTGAGTTTTGTCCACCCGCAGATAGCCATCCAAGGTGAATGGGCCTTGACCAATACCCTCCATTTATAGGCTCCTGGTATCAACATTTGTTCTACTATCTCCTCCCTCATCTTACTAACCAGGTTCAGTAAGTCCCCACTCAACATGAAATAGGGACACCTGGTGTCAATCCCCTGACTCCTGTGCTATGCTGTTTACAATGGTTACCTTATTAAACGTTTTTTTTTTGTAGTTAGGTTGCTATGTTCGGTGAACCCAAAATTTTCTCTGGTTACCCCTACCTCAGGAATGTCTGCCTCAGGAAATACTAACTCCTCATCTTCCCCATTACACAGAATGGAAACCTGCCAGACTCTGGGTTGGTGAGCCTTTTTTTAGGGACAACCTGTTTCTTAGCTGAGCAATCGAGGTTAACATTGGTGCTACTTTTAAAGGGAATCTGTCAGGAGGTTTTTGCTACTCATCTGAAAGAAGTATTATGTAAGCAAAGATACCCTGAATCCAATGATGTACAACTTAGTTTACTGGGTGCAGCTGTTACAACACAATTAAAGTTTTTAGATTTAGCAATATAGCAGGGCTGAGAACACTAACCCAGCCCACACTAGGCTGTTGATGTATATAGCTATAGAGAGTGAGCTGCTAATCACAGAAGGGGGTGTGAGTCAGACCAGGAGACATGAGTTTCTGTAGTCCAGGCAATGATAATCACAAGGTGATAAAACCTTCAGTCTAAGTAAACAACACCACATAGCCAGACATGTGACAAACTGTTGAATTCTGTGTTTTAACCTCTACCTCATGCTGTCCTCAGATTACATAATAAACACTTGCTGACAGATTCCATTTAAGCCCAAGCTGAAGACACATGAGCTAAATCTTCATCTTACAATAAGCAGCAATATAATCTAGTAATTATTAAATTCCATTTAGATTAGAAAACAAACATTCATACCAACAAAGGTAGCTAGTCCTGTTCTACACTAAACAAAAAGGAATTTACCATGTTGAAAAGTTACCGTATATACTCGAGTATAAGCCGACCCGAGTATAAGCAGACCCCCCTAATTTTGACACAAAAAACTGGGAAAACTTATCGACTCGAGCATAAGCCTAGGGTGGAAAATGAGGCAGCTACTGGTAAATTTCAAAATTAAAAATAGATACCAATAAAAGCAAAAAAAAAAAGTAGGTTAAATGTTTTTGAATAGCCATATTGAATCAGGAGCCCCATATGCTGCTCCATAGATTATGCCTCATGTATTATGCCTCATAAGATGCTCCATAGATTATGCCCCATATGCTGCCCATGTATTATGCCCCACAAGATGCTCAATAGATGGTGCCCCATATGTTGCCTCATTTATTATGCCCCACAAGATGCTCCATAGATTGTGCCCCATATGCTGCCCCATGTATTATGCCCCCATATGATGCTCCAGATTATGCCCCATATGCTAACCCATGTATTATGCCCCACAAGATGCTCCAAAGATTGTGTCCCATATGCTGCCCCATGTATTATGCACCACATGCTGCCCATGTATTATGCCCCATACGCTACCCTGTATTATGCCCCATATGCTACCCCATGTATTATGCCCCACAAGATGCTCCATAGATTGTGCCCCATATGCTGCCCATGTATTGTGCCCCATATGCTGCCCCATGTATTATGCCCCACAAGATGCTCAATAGATTGTGCCCCATATGCTGCCTCATGTATTATGCCCCACAAGATGCTCCATAGATTGTGCCCCATATGCTGTCCCATGTATTATGCCCCCATATGATGCTCAATAGATTATGCCCCATATGCTACCCCATGTATTATGCCCCATAAGATGCTCCATAGATTGTGCCCCATTTGCTGCCCATGTATTGTGCCCCATATGCTGCCCCATGTATTATGCCCCAAAAGATGCTCAATAGATTATGCCCCATATGCTACCCATGTATTATGCCCCACAAGATGCTCCATAGATTGTGCCCCATATGCTGCCCCATGTATTATACCCCATATGCTGCCCATGTATTATGCCCCATATGCTGCCCATGTATTATGCCCCATATGCTGCCCCATGTATTATACCCCATATGCTGCCCATGTATTATGCCCCATATGCTGCCCATGTATTATGCCCCATATGCTACCCCATGTATTATGCCCCACAAGATGCTCCATAGATTGTGCCCATATGCTGCCTATGTATTGTGCCCCATATGCTGCCCCCATGCATTATGCCCCACAAGATGCTCCATAGATTGTGCCCCATATGCTGCCCCATGTATTATGCCCCATATGCTGCCCCATGTATTATACCCCATATGCTGCCCATGTATTATGCCCCATATGCTGCCCATGTATTATGCCCCATATGCTACCCCATGTATTATGCCCCACAAGATGCTCCATAGATTGTGCCCCATATGCTGCCCCATGTATTATACCCCATATGCTGCCCCATGTATTATACCCCATATGCTGCCCATGTATTATGCCCCATATGCTGCCCATGTATTATGCCCCATATGCTACCCCATGTATTATGCCCCACAAGATGCTCCAGATTGTGCCCCATATGCTGCCTCATGTATTATACCCCATATGCTGCCCATGTATTATGCCCCATATGCTACCCATGTATTATGCCCCCATATGATGCTCCATAGATTATGCCTCATATGCTGCCCATGTATTATGCCCCATATGCTGCCCCATGTAGAATGCCCCACAAGATGCTCCATAGACTATGTCCCATATGCTGCCCCATGTATTATGCCCCACAAGATGCTCCATAGACTATGTCCCATATGCTGCCCCATGTATTATGCCCCACAAGATGCTCCATAGACTATGTCCCATATGCTGCCCCATGCATTATGCCCCACAAGATGCTCCATAAATTGTGCCCCATATGCTGCCCCATGTATTATGCCCCATATGCTGCCCCATGCATTATGCCCCATATGCTGCCCATGTATTATGCCCCACAAGATGCTCCATAGAATGTGCCCCATGTATTATGCCCCCATATGATGCTCCATAGATTATGCCCCCAGATGCTGCTGCGAATAATAATAATAATAATAATAATAATAAAAAAAAAAGACATACTCACCTCTCGTCGCTGGGAGCCAGGTGCCGGTGTCCTGAGCAGGCGATGACACCGGTGCGCTATGGGGGACAGGTGCTGGTGTCACCGGTCGCTCAGGGCCCCGGCACCTGAGATATTTACCTGTCCCCGGTCCACCGCTGCGCGCTGCTCCGTCTTCCATGTTCTCGGCAGTGAATGCTCAGGCACGATGACGTGGTTAGTGCGCGCCGCACCCTCTGACCTGAACATCACAGCTAGAGGATACGAGGACACGGCAGCGAGCAGCAGTGGGGGACAGGTGAATATCGCTTATACTCACCCCCTCCTGGCGCGGTCTCTGCAGCCCCTGCTCTTCTCCCGCGGTATCCGGCATCTATGCCGAACTTCAGCGGTCACGTGTTACCGCTCATTAAAGTCATGAATATGTGCATATTCATGACTTTAATGAGTGGTACCACAGGACCGCTGAACCCAGGTGCCGGAGACTGTGGGAGAAAAAGCAGAGGCTGCAGAGACCGCGCCAGTAGGGGGTGAGTATATAGGACAGCTGCGCTCCTCCTCCCCTGCCGACCCCCTGGTATATGACTCGAGTATAAGCCGAGAGGGGCACTTTCAGCACTAAAATATGGGCTGAAAATCTCGGCTTATACTCGAGCATATACGTTAACTAAATTTGACTACACTCCAATATTGGAATACCTTCAGGATAGTTGGATGAATGGTGAATTTAATATTCAAGCTATATAAAAAAAATAAGACATTTTTTTATTATTTTGTACAATCACGTACACATTTATGTGAACAGCTAGTCAGTCTTGAGACACTGATTTGTTTATTCTGGTTTGTATGGTGATGTCCTTGTTATGGCTCATGCTCACTTGCGATGAAATTGGACGAATTCAATCTGATAAAAAATCGGATTGAATTCGGACCAATGTTAATCTATGATGGTGTCTTCATCTGCTTTTTTTTTCCAGCTCAGATCGGATCAAGAACGGGCTGAAAATAAAAAAAATCGTAGGATGCTGCGATTGTAATCGCAAATCGGATCGCATCGGATCGGATAACCGCAATAGAAGTCAATGGGTGCGATAAAAAAAAAAAAATCGCCTGGTACGATTGCTGTGCGATTTTTACGCACCGGTGTCCTTTTAAAAGCGAGCAATTCATATACGGCTATACAGTAAAATCACACTGACATGTTAAAATATAAAAGCTAGAAAAGATATATACACATAGAAATATATATATATATATATATATACATAGATATATATACAGTATATATATATATATATATATATATATATATATACACACACAGTACAGAAAAAAGTTTGGACACACCTTCTCATTCAAAGATTTTTCTGCATTTTCATGACTATGAAAATTGTACATTCACACTGAAGACATTAAAACTATGAATTAACACATGTGGAATTATATACTTAACAAAAAAGTGTGAAACAACTGAAAATATGTCTTATATTCTAGGTTCTTCAAAGTAGCCACCTTTTGCTTTAATTACTGGTTTGCACACTCTTGGCATTCTCTTGATGAGCTTCAAGAGGTAGTCACTGGAAATGGTCTTCCAACAATCTTGAAGGAGTTCCCAGAGATGCTTAGCACTTGTTGGCCCTTTTGCCTTCACTCTGCGGTCCTGCTCACCCCAAACCATCTCGATTGGGTTCAGGTCTGGTGACTGTGGAGGCCAGGTCATCTGGCGTAGCACCCCATCACTCTCCCTCTTGGTCAAAAAGCCCTTACACAGCCTGGAGGTGTGATTGGGGTCATTGTCCTGTTGAAAAAATCAATGATGGTCCAGCTAAACGCAAACCGGATAGAATTGCATGCCGCTGCAAGATGCTGTGGTAGCCATGCTGGTTCAGTATGCCTTCAATTTTGAATAAATCCCCAACAGTGTCACCAGCAAAGCACCCCCACACCATCACACCTTCTCCTCCATGCTTCATGGTGGGAACCAGGCATGTAGAGTCCATCCGTTCACCTTTTCTGCGTCGCACAAAGACACGGTGGTTGGAACTAAAGATCTCAAATTTGGACTCATCAGACCAAAGCACAGATTTCCACTGGTCTAATGTCCATTCCTTGTGTTCTATAGCCTAAACAAGTCTCTTCTGCTTGTTGCCTGTCCTTAGCAGTGGTTTCCTAGCAGCTATTTTACCATGAAGGCCTGCTGCACAAAGTCTCCTCTTAACAGTTGTAGAGATGTGTCTGCTGCTAGAACTCTGTGTGGCATTGACCTGGTCTCTAATCTGAGCTGCTGTAAACGTGCGATTTCTGAGGCTGGTGACTCGGATAAACTTCAGAAGCAGAGGTGACTCTTGGTCTTCCTTTCCTGGGGTGGTCCTCATGTGAGCCAGTTTCTTGTAGCGCTTGATGGTTTTTGCAGCTGCACTTGGGGACACTTTCAAAGTTTTCCCAATTTTTTGGACTGACTTACCTTCATTTCTTAAAGTAAAGGGTATGCCACACTAAGCGAGATCGCTAACGAGATCACTACTGCGTCACAATTTATGACACAGTAGCGATCTCGTTAGCGACTTAACTGTGTGTGACATGTAGCAGCGATGTGGCCCCTGCTGAGATGTCGCTGATCGCTCATGAACGTTCTGGGCCGTTTTTTGGTCGTTGGTGTCCGCTGGTGAGCCTGAATCGCTGAGTGTGACACCCTTTATGAACGACTTCACCAGCATAGCAGGTGGGACTAGGTTTTCCCAACGACCGCAGAGGTTGTTATACAGATTGCTGATGAGATGTGTTTGGAATCACAGATCGCTGATGAGATGTGTTTGGAACCACACAGCTAAGTCGCTAACGAGATCGCTACTGCGTCATAAATGGTGACGCAGTAGTGATCTTGTTAGCGATCTCGCTTGCGATCTCGCTTAGTGTGGCATACCCTTAATGATAGCCACTCATTTTTCTTTACTTAGCTGCTTTTTTCTTGCCATAATACAAATTCTAACACTCTATTCATTAGGACTATCAGCTGTGTATCCACCAGACTTCTGCACAACACAACTGATGGTCCCAACCCCATTTATAAGGCAAGAAATCCCACTTATTAAACCTGACAAGGCACACCTGTGAAGTGAAAGCCATTTCCGGTGACTACCTCTTGAAGCTCATCAAGAGAATGCCAAGAGTGTGCAAAGCAGTAATCAAAGCAAAGGGTGGCATTTATTTGGAGGGCCGCACAGCCCTCCATGTGCTCGCCGGAGGTAGCCTAACTGCCATTAGATACCGACATGAGATCCTCAGACCCCTTGTGAGACTATATGCTGGTGCGGTTGGCCCTGGGTTCCTCCTAATGCAGGACAATACCTCATGTGGCTCAAGTGTGTCAGCAGTTCCTGCAAGATGAAGGCATTGAAGCTATGGACTGGCCTGCCCATTCCCCAGACCTGAATCCGATTGAGCACATCTGGGACATCATGTCTCGCTCCATTGCACCACAGACTGTCCAGGAGTTGGCGGATGCTTTAGTCCAGGTCTGGGAGGAGATCCCTCAGGAGACCATCCACCGCCTCATCAGGAGTATGCCCAGGCATTGTAGGGAGGTCATACAGGCACACGGAGGTCATACAGGCACGTGGAGGCACCACACACTACTGAGCATCATTTTGACTTGTTTTAAGGACATTACATTCCACTTTAATTTTGTGTGTGACTCCAAATCCAGGCCTCCATTGATTAATAAATTTGATTTCCATTGATGATTTTTGTGTGATTTTGTTGTCAGCACATTCAACTTTGTACAGAACAAAGTATTCAATGAGAATATTTCATTCATTCAGATCTAGGATGTGTTATTTGAGTGTTCCCTTTATTTTTTTGAGCAGTATATATTATATACATACCGTATATACCCATGTATGAGCCGAGATTTTCAGCCCATTTTTTAGGGCTGAAAGTCCCCCTCTCGGCTTATACGCGGGTCATATATGGGGGTCGGCGGGGGAGGGGGAGCGGGGGTGTCGGATCATACTCACCCCTCCGCCGGCGCGGTCTCTGCAGCCCCCCTGCTTCTCCCACGATCTCCGGCTCCTTCCTGCAGCGGTCACATGGCACCGCTCATTAAAGTCATGAATATGCACATATTCATGACTTTAATAAGCGGTACCATGTGACCGCTGCAGGACTGAAGCACTGCGGAGAGCGCCGGGAGAAGAGGAGAGGCTGCAGGGACGCGCCGGCGGAGGGGTGAGTATAGCGATATTTACCTGTCCCGTTCCACCGCTGCGCTGCTCTTCGGTCTGACTCCTCTGGCTGTGAATGATCTGGCAGAGGGCGCGATGACGTCGTTAGTGCGCGCCCCGCCCCCTGCCAGATCATTCACAGCCAGAGGAGTCAGACCGAGGGAGCAGCGCAGCGGTGCAGAGAGGACAGGTAAATATCTCAGGTGCGGGGTCCTGAGCGAGCGGTGATACCGGCACCTGTCCCCCATAGCGCGCCGGTGTCACCGCCTGCTCAGGACACCGGCACCTGGCCCCCAGTGACGAAAGGTGAGTATGTCATTTTTTTTTTGCAGCAGTAGCAGCATATGAGGCCTATACTATGGGGCATAATTGTGCAGCATATGGGGGCATAATCTGGAGCATATGGGGCATAAGCTGTGGAACATATGGGGCATAATCTGGAGCATATGGGGGCATAATCTGGAGCATATGGGGGCATAATATGGAGCATATGGGGGCATAATCTGTGGAAAATATGGGGCATAATCTGGAGCATATGGGGGCATAATATGGAGCATATGGGGGCATAATCTGGAACATATGGGGCATAATCTGGAGCATATGGGGGCATAATCTGTGGAACATATGAGGGCATAATATGGAGCATACGGGGGCATAATCTGTGGATCATATGGGGCATAATCTGGAGCATATGGGGGCATAATCTGTGGAACATATGGGGGCATAATATGGAGCACATGGGGGCATAATCTGTGGAACATATGGGGCATAATCTGGAGCATATGGGGGCATAATCTGTGGAACATATGGGGGCATAATATGGAGCATATGGGGGCATAATCTGTGGAACATATGGGGGCATAATCTGGAGCATATGGGGGCATAATCTGTGGATCATACGGGGGCATAATCTGTGGAGCATATGGGGCATAATCTGTGTAATATATGGGGGCATAATCTGGAGCATATGGGGGCATAATCTCTGAAGCATATTGGGCATAATCTGTGGAGCATCATATGGCGGCATAATCATTTTTCACCCTAGGCTTATACGCGAGTCAATAAATTTTCCCAGTTTTTTGTGGCAAAATTAGGGGGGTTGGCTTATACACGGGTCGGCTTATACATGAGTATATACGGGTATTTATTATATATATTACATATATGTATATATTATATGTATAAATATATATATGTATATATATATTATAGATATATGTGTGTTTTGAATATTTTTTAGTTTTAAAACGATGTGTACAGTTGTGTATTACAATGCGATTTTTATATGAGCTTTTACATACAGAGAACTGTTGTATGTAAAAGCTCATGTCAAAATCGCATTTCAGGCTGATAGCAATTCCACTGCATTGGTATGTAAATCGGATGCTAGATGTGAAAAATCGAATTGTACTCGCACAAAAAAACGCATGACACTCGCATGACAATTGCATTACACTCAGATTTTCACTTTAAAGTTTTATCTTCCTCTATGGAATCTAGTTCCAATTGACATTAAAAAAAAAAAAAAAGAAGCATACCAACAAGTCACAAACCAGTTGCTGAGCTCTTCACACAAGCCCACATTGGGCTTTTATTGGATGGCATCATGCTTCATCAAGAATGGTCACTAATCTGCAGTTATTCTGCAAACTAGCGAAGTAAAAGTACAGTTCGCAATGCTATTTAATCATTTTCATTAGAAGCTCTGGAAAGGGACAGAAGGGATAGGTGTAATCGATGGTAGCAATCACCTAAAGGTGTTGCGTGCAGGCTGCCCCGTGGCTGAAGGAAATGGTTCTTCCAGAAGTATAATGGCAAAAATTGAAGTTGGCACGTTTATGCGGGCTGCACTGTAAGAATGAAGAGACTTGGGCTTCCAAAACGTTTTTTTATTAATACCAACGCATTTCTGTACCGGTCGGCGCCTTTTTCAAAGTATAAAAGCCAAGTGACTTCCTCTATTAATCATTGCCATGACAGAGCAGCGCTATTTTTAATGACAGTGACTTGCAGCTCACCAACTTTCAAGAAGGTTGGGAAAACCAATACTGTCAATGGGACAATAATGGAATCAGTGAGCACACACAGATTGTAATAGCGCTGATAGCATGTTGGGCAACTTGCAGACAGCAAGAGAGGAATGATTCCAAGGGAGCAAGCCAGTGTATTTAGAAAAATGCAAGATGATGATCAGAGCCAATATTAAATAGGAAAACTTAATTTTGAGGTGAGATCACATCTGCTTCATCCAGATGGACATCAAAGTAAAACGTATGTTCATCTATTGTAAATACTGATATCTGATTGGCTGTGGAATGGCAAACTAAACCAAATATCCCTTCGACCTGTTGTTTCCCATCACATGTGTTAATTATTAAAGCATATAAACATACTTGTCAGAAGAAACCATCAAATGAATGTGTTAGTGTTCAAAACCATTACAGCGGAATAAGTTCATCTTTACACTGCAAACTGCAATTGACACGATACAAAACTTCTACATATACACCAGAAGCCTGCTGCCTAGAGCAGATCTCAATTTCAGATAAAGATCAACACTAAAGGGACACATAAAATACTGTGATGCTTCATTTTCATTAAAGGAGCGTTCCGGCTTAAGAAAACCAAACTCCTTAGCTGCAGATATTTAATATTTATATATTTATTTTAAGGAGTTGGGTTTTCTGAAACCGGGAGGCTCCTTTTCTTGTATATACAGTGGGTACAGTCAGAACAACTCTGTGACCATTCTTGACTGGCCCAACCAGAGCCCTGACCTAAACCCAATAGGGCATCTCTGGAGAGACCTGAAAATGGCTGTCCACCAACGTTCACCATCCTACCTGACGGAACTGGAGAGGATCTACAAGGAAGAATGGCAGAGGATACCCAAATCCAGGTGTGAAAAACTTGTTGCATCATTCCCAAGAAGATTTATGGCTAGAGTTGAGCGATACTTTCCGATATCCAAAAGTATCGGAATCGGAATGGTATCGCCGATAACCATTAAAATATCGGCGATACCCGATACCGATACCGGAAGTCCCATGTAAGTCTATGGGAACAAAATATCGCAACTAAAAAAACCTCTTTCTTTCCTTGTAAACACTAAATATACACACATAGAATACATAATATATATATATACATGTCATTGTGACATATATATATACATATATGTATAGTTTATACACTTCTACATAGTAAAATATCCTCTGATTCAATTGCTGGGTAAAGCCGGCTTCTGTGAAAAGACAGAAGCACCCGACATGAAATGACACTTGGTGTACATAGGGTTAACCATGTCTTTTCATGTCCTTTGCTATCTGATTTGCACAAACAATTACATCAGTCTATGTGTGCAAAATTTCACACCTGTAGGGGTTAATTAAAGGTGTAAATTCGTTGTAAAAAAAACTGACTTTTTTGCTACGAATTTACACCTTTAATTAACCCCTACAGGTGTGAAATTTTGCACACTTACACTCATGTAATTGTTTGTGCAAATCAGATATCAAACTACATGAAAAGACATGGTTAACCCTATGTACACCAAGTGTCATTTCATGTCGGGTTCTGCATTTTCACAAAAGCCGGCAATTGAATTAGCGGCTATTATACTATGTAGAAGTGTATGAACTATAAATATAAATGTGTCACAAATTCAATGACATGTATATATATATATATGAGGTGTAAAATTGCTGAAAAAAAAATGCGTGGGCTCCCGCCCTATTTTCGCAACCAGACAGACAAAGCCAGTGAGTGGGGGCAGATAATAATAGCCCAGAGAGGGACCATTTTTTTTGGCCCCCCCCGGCTACTTAACATCTGCCCCAGACACCCCAGAAAGGGCAAATCTCTAATTAGATTTGCCCTTTCTGGCACTTTGCCCATCTATTCCCATTGCCCTGTAGCGGTGGCGAATGGGTTAATAAGGGGTTAAAATGACCTTGCAATTGAAAGGTCACTTTAAGCCAGGTTAATAATTGAGAGCTGTCAATTAGACAACTATCAATTATTAATCCTATTGTATGAAAGAAAAATCAAACACACACACTTTAATAAAAAAGAAGTTTAATGAAATAATCACACAGTTTTTGACCATATTTTATTTACCTGCTAAAACCATTTCCTGTAATAAAAATAAAATAATAAAGCAAAATTATTCTTACCAATCCGATGCACAGTCAGGTCCCACGGTGTAATCCTTCAGAAAGGGTTAATGTTTACTGCAGGGACCGCAGCTAATGCTGCAGCCTCACAGTAAACCCCCAAATGAATGAGTTCCTCTCCTGGCTGACAGGAGAGGAAGTGGAAAGCTTAATTGATTGCTTTCCACTTTCACTTCAGGTCAGCCAGGGACACCATCAGTGACGTCAGAGGGAACTGATTAACAAAAATAGGGGTTCCTTCGAAAAAAAAATGGCGTGGGGTCCCCCCTATTTTTGTTAACCAGCCAGATGAAGCAGACCGCTGAGGCCTGGATTTTCAGGCTGTTAAGGAGCCAAGATCCATGGACCTTGCCAGCCTGATAATACCAGGCCACAGCAGTCTGCATATCTTGGCTGATTAACAAAAATAGGGATCCCCTCGAAAAAAATTGGCGTGGGGTCCCCCCTATTTTTGTTAACCAGCCAGATGAAGCAGACCGCTGAGGCCTGGTTTTTCAGGCTGGTAAGGATCCAATATCCATGGACCTTGCAAGCCTGATAATACCAGGCCACAGCAGTCTGCTTAGCTTGGCTGGTTAACAAAAATAGGGGATCCCCTCGAAAAAAAAAACGGCGTAGGGGTCCCCCTATTTTTGTTAACCAGCCAAGTAAAATGCAGACTGCTGCGGCCTGGTATTAAAAGACTGTCAAGGCCCATGGATTTTGGCCCTCAACAGCCTGATAATACCAGGCTACAGCAGCCCCACATTTGGCGCATCAAAAGATGTGCCAATTGTGGCACTTTACCCGGCTCTTCCCACTGCCCTGTAGCGGTGGCAAGCGGGGTAATAAGGGTTAATGTCACCGTTGATTGCACGGTGACAATAAGCCCGGTTAATAATGGAGAGGCGTCAATAAGACACCGATCCATTATTAATCCCAAAGTTTTTAAATGTGTAAAAAAAAGACACAGCAAGAAAAAAGTCTTTTAATGAAATAAAAGAGACAACACAGTTTTCATTTTTTTTATTACTCTCTCATTCCTGCGACGCCATCGATCTCCTGTAAAAAAATAAAAAAAACAAACCAACAGTATACCACCTGTCCGACGCAGTCCATAACGACAGTCCCACGACGATCCAGCTCTGCTACATCGCAATGACAGGCAGAGCCTGTAATTGCAACGCAGCACAGCTGATTACCTGCTTCCCCGGCGGTGACGTAATCGGACTGACTGCTTTACGGCCGGGATTACCCAGCAGTCACTGCAGTTATTCACGAGAAACTGCATGTGACCGCCGGGGAGAAGAGGATGGCGGCCATGAAGCAGTCCAGGACGTGACCGCCGGAGATCTTCTGCCAGGTAAGTGCCGCTGACTCCTGACAGACCCGACAGACGGACACTGACAGTGACAGTGACATCCCGATTCCGGTATCCGATATGACGAAAATATCGGTACTCGGAATCGGAATTCCGATACAGCCAATATCGGCCGATACCCGATATTTGCAGTATCGGAATGCTCAACCCTACTTATGGCTGTACTAGCTCAAAACGGTGCTTCTACTCAATACTGAGCAAAGGGTCTGAATACTTAAGACCATGTGATATTTCAGTATTCTTTTTTAATAAATTTGCAAAAATTTCTACATTTCTGTTTTTTTTCTGTCAAGATGGGGTGCAGAGTGTACACTGTTGTGAAAGTGTTGGAGACGACTTCGGAGCTGAGGCTCCCTCTGGTGGTTGCTGAGGGTATTGAACCTATGTTGAACAGCAAAAGTCCACCACCTGCAATTGATGAATGGTTATCAGGTGGGATGGGCTGGCCTGATATAAGTGAGCTGACCTCCCATGATCCTCGCCGGTGATCAATTGTTCTTCCTGGTCTAGGCTGGAATTCAGCTTGCTTTTCTGCTGTCTCCTGCTATCATTCAGATAAGTTACTTTCTGTTTTTTTTTTCTATGGTTTGATTTTCCTTGTTTTTTGCTGCCTTGATTTTGAGTTCAGCCGAGTCCCCTTTGGGGGCTTGTGCTGGTCTCTGTTCTCTTTTTGTATTTGTTCATTTGCTCTGTTCCTGTGATTTTTACTGCTGGGTAGCTGTGTGTTCACACCAGAGATCTCATATTGGTGGTCGAGACCGTGTGGTCTCAGCATTTTTGGAATCAGAAGTGTTGGAGTTTTTCCTAGGGTTTTGTTGGGTTGCAGACAGTGTTCTCTCCTGAACTATCCTATCTAGACAGTTTGGGCCCCAGTGTTTGCTCAATCTATTTTCTGTCTGTGTTCATGTTTTCATCTTGTCTAACCGCCATTATATGTTTGGGGGCTTCCTATTTCTTTGGGGCTCTACTCCGGGGCAGTTAGCTTTCTTCTTTCCATCTTCAGGGGTAGCTAATCTCTCCGGCTGTGACGAGGCGTCTAGGGCACCGTAGGAATGTCCCACGGCTGCTTCTAATTGTGCGGTTAGTTTAGGGGTCTGCAACCTATTAGATCCCAATCTCTCTGGTGTTTGGCTGCCTTTGTGGTTTTTGCTCCTGCCCTCCTCAGCTACCAAAACATAACAGTACACTAATGAGAAAAAAAATTAACTTTTTTGAATTTAACAAATGGCTGCAATGAAACAGAGTCAAAAATTTAAAGGGGTCTGAATACTTTCCGTACCCACTGTATAAGAATAAATAGTGCTTTACTCACCCTCTCTAGTTCTGCATTTAGTGCGTTATTGTCTGCAGTGCAGACAAAATGTCGACAGCAAGGCAGCCAATCAGTGAGCTCAGCGGCTCGTGCCATCTACTTTGGCAGAGCTCACTGATTGACTTCAGCGGTGTTGAAGTGGTGTCAGCACTGCTGACAATAACGTACTGGGAGCAGCGAAAAGTTCAGTGCTGGACCTGGGGATGGACAGTAAAGCACAATTTTGTTTGAAAAAAACAATGCACTAGATTTGTAGAGTCTCAAACAAATTCCATTCTTCATACACAACAGCATCACTAAGCACTGGCCTCAGTATTCCCATGGCTGCTGATAAAAGGAAAGTGGTTTATTACACAGTAAGTAGATCCCTACATGCCAGTGTTTTCCTGCGGTAATTTACCACGCACTTTCACCCTCTAGACATGTTTCAACAACACTTTAATTGATGACTAAGTGTGTGGCTGCCCAATATGTCTTGTTCTCTAACATACGACCATCAATGAGATACGGTGTAGAATAAAGGACAAGCTAAGGACAGATAATAGTCACTCAAACACATAATGCACTAACCATGGGGGTTGAAGAGCGCCTGTCAGTGGGAATAAAAGAGGAAGCAATTTAATTACAAAAAGTCAATCGCTTGTCAATGACTTTTCTTATGGGATAATTTACAAATAAACCATCAGGGTAAGTTCACACTGGGCATTTTTGCAGCGTTTTTTATGCTAATTTTCAGCTGCTTTTTACAGTACCAGCAAATCCTATGAGATGTCAGAAATCTCATACACACATTGTTTTTTTTTGTCATCAGGATTTTGTGCTTTGCAGCATTTTTTTTACATAGAGCATGTCACTTCTTTCAGCGTTTTTCACTCATTCACTTGAATGGATGGTGAAAAAACACTGCAAATATGCAGGTTGACTTTTCTTGCAGCGTATGTGCTGCAGAAAATTCATGGACAGAAGGATGTGACCTCACAGTCAGCTCCGCTACATCTAGATGGCAGGCTGCATGATGCGTTCATACAGCCTGTCATCCAGCAGAGCAGACTCGACCCCATTCACCTGAATCGGGGGCCCGACAATACAGTGCTTGACATGCTGTCATATGCATAAATGAGCTGCTGAGAGTGCGGCGTCAGTGACTAGTGGTGATGGGCTGTACTGCACTGACCTCCGTGAGATCCCTCCTAGCACCATGAGAAAGTCACACAGTGCAGAGACGAGTTCACCGCAGTGAAATTCTCCCGGTGAACTTTCTCACGGTGTTAGCGGGATCTCACCGAGGTCACCGCAGTTCAGATCGGCTGGGAACGCAGCCTCAGTGACGTTACCACTAGTCACTGACGCTGCACTCCCAGCAGCTCATTTACCAGTGGTTCTCAATCTGGGCGGTCAGATCTTTGCACCGTCCAGGTTGAAAACTATTTCTCCCCCAGACATGGATTACGGCGTTGGACAGAGCGATGGAGAGGTGAGGGATTTTGCTGTTTATTTTTATTACAGGAGAACGAGGGCTTTGGTGGAATTAGGCGAGGTTGTAAGTATGGTTTAATTAAGATTATTAAAGGAGTCTGTGTCATTTTTTCAATTAAAGGACTTTATTCTTGGTGTGTGTGTTTTTTATACAATCTGACTATGGGGTTAGTAATTGTGTCGTCTTATTGACGCCTCTACATTACTAACTTCAGGGCTTGATGTCACCTGACAATACAAAGGTGACATCAACCCCACAAATATGAACCGCATTTGCCACCGTACAGGCAAGTGGAAGATGGAAGAGCGAGGCTAAGTGCCAGAATTGGCGCATCTTATAGATGCGCCTTTTCTGGGGTGGCTGAGAGCTGATGTTTTTAGTCTGGGGAGGCCAGTATCCATGGCCCTTTCCTAGGCTATTAATATCAGCCCACAGATGTCTGCATAGCCTTTGCTGGTTATTAAATCTAGGGGGCCCCAAGTCACTTTTTTTGGGGGGGGTCTCCCATTTAATAAAAAGTAAAGACTAAGTATACAGTTGTGAGCTGAAATTAATAGTCTGGGAAGCTCCATGGGTATTACCCACTTTCCAGGCTATAAACATCTGCCCTCAGCCGTCGGCTTTGCCTCTACTGGTTAAGAAAATTACGTGGGAGCCCACGCTATTTTTTCAGAAAAATATATATTTTAAATTAAATACATGTATAGTAATTTTCACACACACTGTACTAATTGTATTTGTCACAGACATCTATATATCTACCTATTCTACATGTATTTACTGTGCGTAATCCATCTCTACTATCCTGTCGGCTCTTGCAGTGATTTTACACTATGCGGCACATGAATTGCCGTCTTTTCTTCTAGCTATCTAGGTGTGAGAAGGTGTGTCCAAACTTTTGGTCTGTACTGTATACATATATATATCTATATATGTGTGTGTGTGTGTGTGTCACTGACATCTATATACAGTATCTATGTATTCTATATGTATATATCTATTCTATTCTAATCTGTCAGTGTAATTTTACTGAAAGCCGCATATGAATTGCCGGCTTTTCAAAGGATCTAGAGGTATGGTTCTACAGGAAGCAGTTTTTTTTCCTCTGGGGTACACTCAACTTTATTAGCATTCACAAAGAGACATAAGCCCCAAAAACGCATGAAAAAAGTGCACCAAAACCGCAACAAAAAAGACGCACCTAAACATGCATTTTTGTCACAGCTTCTTTCCTGCCAAGAAATCAGGTTTTGCTGCAGAAAAAAAAACTCAGCAAAAGCCCAGTGTGAACTTATCCTTACACGTTATTAATGTTGTACTGTGTGTACAACACCAACAACAAAGTTCTATGGATATTCCATGTTCTATAGTAGTGAGTGGATAGATACTCAGGATCATCTCGTCTGATGAGCCCAACTTTTATCTTGCAGATACCAAAACATAAAATATAACAAAATAGGGCTTCATTTAATGCATTATATTACATTACGTAGAAATAAGAAATAATTCTAAAGATCCATGACCACTGCAGAAGGAAGTGCAGACCCACAGAAACATCCATCGTCGGATGTGTTACACAATATTTGGTAAATTAAAGTGTTTTCTGTGCTAGTCCCTCTCTGGATATTCCGATAGTGTTACGTGTTTTATTATCTAAAATGTTTTAATGAGAAAATGTCTAAGATTAATGAATTACTAACTAGATTATTTCTTTTAATGAATGCTAACATCCCAATATATATTTTGAAGCTAAAGAAGCTATGGGCAGCACGGTGGCTCAGTGGATAGCACTGTAGCTTTGCAGCGCTGGAGTCCTGGGTTCGAATCCCACCTAGGACAACATCTGCAAGGAGTTTGTATGTTCTCCCCGTGTTTGCGTGGGTTTCCTCCGGTTCTCCGGTTTCCTCCCACACTCCAAAAACATACAAATAGGGAATCTACAGTCATGGCCAAAAGTTTTGAGAATGACACAAATATTATATTTTCACATGATCTGCTGCCCTCTGGTTTTTATGTGTGTTTGACAGATGTTTTTATCACAGACAGAAATATAATAATTGCAAACATATGAGTAACAAAAGCTTATATTGACAGTTAGAATGAGTTAATGCAGCAAGTCAATATTTGCAGTGTTGACCCTTCTTCTTCAGGACCTCTGCAATTCTCCCTGGCATGCTCTCAATCAACTTCTGGACCAAATCCTGACTGATAGCAGTCCATTCTTGCACAATCAATGCTTTCATTTTGTCAGAATTTTTAGGTTTTTGTTTGTCCACCCGTCTCTTGATGATTGACCACAAGTTCTCAATGGAATTAAGATCTGGGGAGTTTCCAGGCCATGGACCCAAAATCTCTATGTTTTGTTCCCTGAGCCATTTAGTTATCACCTTTGCTTTATGGCAAGGTGCTCCATCATGCTGAAAAAGGCATTGTTGATCGCCAAACTGCTCTTGGAGGGTTGGGAGAAGTTGCTCTTGGAGGACATTCTGGTACCATTCTTTATTCATGGCTGTGTTTTTAGGCAAGACTGTGAGAGAGCCGATTCCCTTGGCTGAGAAGCAACCCCACACATGAATGGTTTCAGGATGCTTAACAGTTGGCATGAGACAAGACTGGTGGTAGCGCTTACCTTGTCTTCTCCGAATTAGGCGTTTTCCTGATGTCCCAAACAATCGAGAAGGGGATTCATCAGAGAAAATAACTTTACCCCAGTCCTCAACAGTCCACTGCCTGTACCTTTTGCAAAATATCAGTCTGTCCATGATGTTTTTTCTGGAGAGAAGTGGCTTCTTTGCTGCCCTCCTTGAGACCAGGCCTTGCTCCAAGAGTCTCCGCCTCACAGTGAGTGCAGATGCACTCACACCTGCCTGCTGCCATTCCTGAGCAAGCTCTGCACTGCTGGTAGCCCGATCCCGCAGCTGAAACACTTTTAAGAGACGGTCCTGGCGCTTGCTGGTCTTTCTTGGGCGCCCTGAAGCCTTTTTGGCAACAATGGAACCTCTCTCCTTGAAGTTCTTGATGATACGATAGATTGTTGACTGAGGTGCAATCTTTCTAGCTGCGATACTCTTCCCAGTTAGGCCATTTTTGTGCATTGCAATGATGACTGCACGTGTTTCTTTAGAGATAACCATGGTTAACAGAAGAGAAACAATGATGCCAAGCACCAGCCTCCTTTTAAAGTGTCCAGTGGTGTCATTCTTACTTAATCATGACAGATTGATCTCCAGCCATGTCCTCATCAGCACCCACACCTGTGTTAATGGAGCAATCACTGAAAAGAGGTTAGCTGGTCCTTTTAAGGCAGGGCTGCAATGATGTTGAAATGTGTTTTGGGGGATAAAGTTCATTTTCTAGCCAAATATTGACTTTGCAAGTAATTGCTGTTAAGCTGATCACTCTTTATAACATTCGGGAGTATATGCAAATTGCCATTAGAAAAAGTGAAGCAGTAGACTTTGTAAAAATTAATATTTGTGTCATTCTCAAAACTTTTGGCCATGACTGTAGATTGTGAGCCCCATCGGGGACAGTGACGATAATGTGTGCAAACTGTAAAGCGCTGCGGAATATGTTAGCGCTATATAAAAATAAAGATTATTATTATTATTATTATTAAAGAGAGGAGTGCAGACATAACAGCCTCATTTAACCCCTTATGACTGAGGGGGCCAATATGTCCCTTTTCTACATAAGTCACCTGTGTTAAACATTCCACATTAAAGAGATTTTTGGCGGCACAAAATAACTGGTCAAACAAAGCACACTTGGAGTGACAAAATAATTGAGTGCACCATGCCAGTTACTTATTTTGCATCAATCCCTCCCCTCTTCCTTGACTGACAGCTCAAGCTTTATAGCATCACAAAATGTACTGAGTAGTGTGCAATTTGCATAAAATCTTTAAACATTTTAAACATACTTTATTTTATGGCACCTTTCTTTTGCGTCATCAGCAGGATGCAAACAACCATCAAAAATCTAATATTTTTTCTCCCCATTGTCACAATACTTATGCTGTAAGACGTGCAAGTGTTTAAAGGTAGCAGATGTGGGAAAGATTAATTTCTCTGTCGAAAACATCCAATTTTTACCCAATTTTTCTCACACTCAAAAAATCAAGTAATTTGGAGAACAGGAGTCTATTAGCTTGGATTATTAGTAGTATTAGTATATGAAGGTTCATTAAAAGTGACATTTTTCTTTAGCAAAATATTTTGTGTAATAAATAGAACTTTTTACTAAAAAGTAGAAAACAATATGACATTTTATTTAGAATAATCTAAAGATAATAGACTTTTCTATTATTTGGAACACCTACGTGCATATTCAGATGAGATTAGTTTAAATGTTTAATGTTCCTTCCAATACCTTTGGAGGCAGAAAAGGAAACCTGGCAAAAAAGCAGGAGTCATGCCTATTATCTGCAGCTCTCAAGGGTATCCTGTAATCTGAGGTCACAATCGAGGCAACAGAAGCAATGTCACAATATCAGAGAATAGGCCAATTCAGGCCTCCCCTGGACAGACTGAAAGGTCAGGTCCTATGGCTCATAATTGTATTAAAAAACAGCTCCATGCACACTTTTAGAAATGTCATCTGAACAAACAAGAGAGGGTCATTTCTAGGTTAAATTAGATCAAACTATTGCATTGTAAAAGTTTCTAGCAATCCACTAAATAAAATAATAAAAATGTTAGGATCAGTTACTTTTACCAAAACATTGCAAGATCCCATTCTTTACCAGCTCAAATACTATATATGGGGGTAAAATGGCTGAAAAAAAGAACGGCAGAAAAACAAATAGGAGAGGATATTATTCTTGTATGTTTTTTTTATTTCCAAAAGATATTTTATATATCTTATATTATAGGTACCAACATTTCTATAAAAACTATTTCTAAACACTATTTACCTATTTATTTGATTTTTCGGTTCATACAACTTGTTTATTAAAATACTCAAAAATTCTAAGGCCCTTTATGACTATTGATTCAGCATTATTATCCTGCAGTGTACTCTTGTGGCTAAAAGTTTTGAGACCTACACAAATATAGATTTTCACAAAGTTTGTGGTTTCAATTTTTTTAGTGGCAATTTGCTTTAACTCTAGATTGTTAGGAAGAGTAATCAAATGAAATGCAAAAAAGTCATTCCTTGCAAGAAAATTAATTTGATCTACTCTCTTTGAATGGGGTCATTCTGAATAATTGCTGGAACAAAAGGCTTCAGGGTGCTCAAGAAAGTCCAGCAAGTAACAGGGCTGTCTACTAAAGAGGATTTGTCAACAGGATCGGTTCAACACTAGTGCAGAGCTTGCTCAGGGACGGCAGCAGGCAGGGGTCAGTGCATAAACATGCACATTGAGATGAATTCCGTTCTGATGTCAAGAAAGGAATCAAAGAAGCCACAGCACTCCAAGAAAAACATTGTCATTCTGCAGGTTGTATAGGGATACGGACTGGAAAAGACTGGTAAAGATATTTTCTCTGTTGAAGCCCCCTTCAGACTGACTGGCACATCTGAAAGAAAGATTGTCTGGAGAAGAAAAGGTGAGCGCTGCCATGAGTCTTTTGTCATGCCAATAGTAAAGCATCCTGAGACAATTCATGTATGCAGTTCATTTTCATCCAAGTGAGTGGGTTCACTCAATTTTTCTGATGAACACTGCCATGAATAAAGAATGGTATCTAAACAAGCTCCAAGATTAACTTTTCAAAATAATACTGGTCATGCAAAATGCTTTTTCTAGTACGATGGAGCACCAGGTCACAAGACAAAAGTAATAAAGTGGCTCCGTGAACAAAATATTTAAATTTTGGGTCCAAGGCCGCCTATTCCACTCATTGATCACCCTAACTATCAAAAAGTTTTTTCTAATATCTAATCTGTGTCTCCTGCCATTCAGTTTCATCCCATTGCTTCTAGTCTTTCCTTATGCAAATGAGAATAAAGATGATCCTTCTACAATGTGACAGCCCTTGAGATAATTGTACACAGCTATTAAGTCTCCTCTCAGTCTTCTTTTTTGCAAGCTAAACATTCCCAAATCCTGTAACTGTTCCTCATAGGACATGTTTTGCAGACCGGTCACCATTGTGGTGAATCATAGAAACATCAAACGTTTTCTTGCAACAGGGTTGCAAAAAAAGTGTTGAGAAAAAAAGACGCAAATTAACTGCCAAAGATTTGAGAAGAATCAAAAGTGAAGTGACCAGAAATCCATTATCCTCCAGTGCTGTCATATTCCAGAACTGCAACCTCTTTGGAGTACCTAGAAGTACAGGATGTTAAGTGCTCAGAGATGTGGCCAAAGTAAGGATAGCTGAAATCTGACCACCACGGGACAAGACACTCAAGTTGAAATGTCGAGACTGGGCCAAAAAATATCTGAAGACAGATGGACAAGATGGTTGACCTGTGACTGGATCAGTAATGGGCACAGACATTCACCTTAAAACAGACATCAGCAAGCTGGAGGTGGTCTACTGTTATTGGCTGGTATTATTAAAAATGAGCTGATTGAGCTTTTTGGGCTGAAGATGGACTCAAAAACTTTCTTCAAACTTTCTTCTGCTCCAGCCGGCTATTTAGCTGCCTCTGCTGATGTCACATCGATAGGGCAGTGGCTTCTTTTCCGCCCTGCTATGTCGACTGGGTGTAAATTTTGACATCATTCTGTTTGACAGTTGGCTCCTCCAATTAGGCAACAGAGATCCAGCTGTGTCAGGATCCCGTCTGGGTTGGAGCCGATGTTACTGCAAACACGAGGGGAAGCAGAGCAGGTAGCGTAGTCAGAAGGCAGGCCGAGGTCGGTACACAGGAAAGGCAGTGTTTGTAGCAGGGAAGCAGGCAAATAACGTAGTCAGGTGGCAGCCGGAGGTCGGTACACAGGAAAGGCAGTGTTTGTAGCAGGGAAGCAGGCAAATAACGTAGTCAGGTGGCAGCCGGAGGTCGGTACACAGGAAAGGCAGTTCGGTAGCAGAGGAGCAGGCAGATAACGTAGTCAGGTGGCAGCAGGAGGTCGGTACACAGGAGAGCAGTGTTTGTAGCAGCAGGAACAGCAGGAGAAAGAGCTTGACTAAAGGCTGGAAGCACAATAATCTCGCAATGACACACCCACAGGGCCAGGTTTATATAGGGTGTGTAATTGGCAATCAGAGGCCCAATCAAGAGAGCACTAGGTGTAGCCAATCAGGAAGAACAGTCAATGTATCTGGGTTCAGCAAGGAACTTTGCAGCCAGCAGAATAGCTCAGATGGTAGAGCTGCTGGCCAGTGGACAAGAGGTACTGAGTTCGACTCCTGACAAGCTGTCAATCAGAATGCCCTGGCCCTGTAAACAGAGCAGAGTGGAAAAGAAGCTTCCACTCTGTCAACGTGACGTCAGCAGAGGCAGCTGAATCGCCGGCAGGAGTGGTCTACGATCGCTCTGTGCCAGCAAAGAATTGTGCCGGGCACAACAGGCAGGTAGGTAGCCACTAGTTTTCTCTTAGGGCTTAGGTACATTTTCTTTGTTTTCACAAAGTTCCAGATATTCCCTTTCAGGTTTGAGGTTTATTAACCGTTTGTATTGAAGGACAACACTGTAGTTGTTCAATAATAAAATTATTCATCAAAAATACAAATTGACTCAACCAATCATCGTTTTACACTGTGTGCAGAATTATTAGGCAAAGAACAACATTACTGGCTACAAAGGAAATTGAAACCTAAGTCATCTCATGCAACATCTGTGCATGACTCCACAAATGGTATTTTAGATGAATGTAGAAAACACATCAAAATCTTGTAGAATGCCTTCCCAGTACAGTGGAGATTGTTTTAGCTGCAAAAGTGGACCAATTCCATTTTACTGAGTATGGATTTAGAATGGGGGTCAAAAACTCCTGTAGGTGTCCCAATGCTTTAGTACATAAAATATAGATGCAAAAAGAGTCTAATGAATAGTATTGTAAAATTAAAGGCAACTATTAGCAGATTATTAGACCTTAAACTAACAATCTACGTAAAGATCTGAAATGTCGGTTGAACATCCATACTTTTGTATTATAAGTCCGTGCCTCCGTTTTCTATAAATCCATTCGCAAATGTTTATGGAAATGATATCGCAAGTGCAGGGAGTTCTTTCTGCACTTAATGCTCTCCAATTGCTCTTCCTCCTTCTCCTCCTGCCACCGGCCTCCTGTCTGTGACTGATAGGTCATTCTTCTCTGTGACCTTCTCTCTCTCAATAACTCATCTAAGTGCCAAAATTTCCAAGGGCAGCACATATCGCTAATCCGGCCCTTGCAACGTGATCAGGACCTTACTCCGCATACACCACACTGGGAAATATAATACATTTGCGAGATCTTGCGCAGGGGAGCAGTTCTTAGAGATGAGTGACCTGTCAGTCACAGACAGGAAGTAGAGGGCAGATGAAGAAAGAGGAAAAGAGGCCGGAGAACTGTAATTGTAGGCCAAGCTCATTTACATAAACATTCACTGATGAATTTCTGGAAAACAGAGGCATGAACTTCGTATGTATGTCATGAACATTTCAGATGCTTTACACAGATGACGTTAGTTTAGGGTCTAAAAATGTGATGACAAGTTCCCTTTAAGACTAGACCTAAAATACTGCGGGTGAAATAAGTATACATACAATATTTTCTAAGTAAATATATTTCTAAAGGTGCTCTTGACATGAAAATCTCACCAAATGTCGGTAACCACCCATCCAATCCACACAGGTAAAAAAAAAAATCAAACTATGCGTAATAATGACACAGCAAAAAAACTATTGAACACATGAAGAAAGAGAGTGAACTTCTGAAATACTGAAGGTTCCAGTGAGCATTGTTAGGGCCACAATTGAGACCACCTATGGAGAGCTACATAAAACCTGGAATCAGCAGGTACAACTGCGTCTAAGAAAACTATAAGTAATGCACTCAACAGCCATGGCCTGTATGCACGCTCACCACACAAGACTTCGTTGCTGAACAAAAAGCATGTTCATGCACGTTTAAAGTTCCCTCAACAACATTTAGACAAGCCTGTGAAATACTGGGAGAATAAGTCTGGTCAGATGAAACAAACATGGAACTTTTTGGATGCTATAATATACACCATGTTTGGAGGCCAAAAGGCACAGCATATTACTCAACCTTCTGGATTTGAAGAGTGTTTGTGTGGAAGAATGACACAAAATCACACCTGAGAGATGCATGTGACTAGTTTCTCCATACAGGGGGGTTTTGAAGATGTCATCACCAACAAAGGCTTTTGTAAGAAGTATTAAATAAATTTCAGTAAACATTTTCAATACTTTTTCTCCCCCATACTTTTTAACTTAATTTATGGACATTTATTGTTAATTCCTTTGCCTGTATGGATTGTAAAGGTTGTTGCCGACTTCTGGTGAGAATTTCATGTCAATAGCACCTTTAGAAATATATTTACTTAGAAAATTGGTGACATGTTCAATACATATTTCACCCATTTTATGTCAATATTTTTATTGATTAATGCAGTGGAAATGTAAAAATGGAAAATCACTTCCTACATACTTGGAAAGATCTACTAGATATCTTAGTTTTGCACCCTTCGTGTCAAAGGTGTAGTAAAATTAAGTACCATAAATATGAAAATATACCTAGAAAAGTATTTAAAAGTGTTTGGCAAATTTCTCGTTAATGCAGCTATAACTTTAGGCTATGTGCACATGTTGCGCAAATGCTCTCGTAATTTTGCGGAGCATTTGCGCAACGCCCCACAGTGGGTAAAACGCATAAGTAATTAGTATGCATTTTCTCGCAAAACACAAGCATTTTGCAAGCGTAATAAGCTTGCAGAATGCTAGCGTTTTCCAAGAGATCTGTAGCATTGCTTGGAAAACTGATTGACAGGTTGGTCACACTTGTCACGCATAGTGCTGACAATATGACCACCTTTTTAGTAATGAGTAATGTAAAAAATAATAAAAAAAATAAAAAATATTGTTATACTCACCCTCCATCGGCCCCCGGAGTCTTCCCACTCCTCAGCGACGCTGTCGGCAAGTTCCTTTCCCAGGGATGCATTGCGAGAATGAACTTTGCAACATCGCGGTCACTCGACGCTACGTCATCTGGGGTGATTCTCAATGCATCCCTGGGAACAGAACTTGGCGGCAACTTCGCTGAGGAGCGTGAAGACTCCAGGGGCTGACGGAGGGTGAGTATATCAATATTTTTTATTTTAATTCTATTTTTGACAGGAATATGGTACCCAGGGCCTGGAAGAGAGTCTCATCTCCTCCAGACCCTGGGTACCAAGCGCACATGAAGCGCTCACTTCACGCATGGTGGGCATAGCCACATGAGTAAAGTCAGCGTTTCAATGCAATCCTATGGCTGTGTAATCGCGGCGATTACGCCAAAAGAATGGACATGCTGCTTATTTTTTACGCGAATCGATTACACTCCGGAAAAATACTCAGCATGGGCACAGCAATGCGCAATCCCATAGGATTGCATGAAATGCGTTTTGTACCCATTTTTTAAGCGATTACGCCGCGTAAAAACATGGCAAAAACGCTTAAAAAACTCTATGTGTGCACATAGCGTTAATGCATTATATCTCCTTAGAAAATAACACAACCCTTTCTAGGAGTGTGAAAATAAAAATATAAGATGTACAGATTTCTAAATGTGAAGACATTTTACACTATCATATTCACAAAATTTCAAATTTGAGATTTCCATATGGTAAAAAAACACGAGAAATGATTGTCAGAGAGCCTGATTACACCATTTAACTTCAAGTTCAATTGTCTTATAATTTGTCATATGTGAAAGTGGCTGCTCATTCCCTCTGTGTTTATTATTACTGCATACAGCTGAAGCTGCCACCCTCAGCCAGAACAAAGATAAATTGCTGATTTTGCAAGTGTTTACATAATTAGAAAGCAAATGCTGTCAGATTTGTACCCAAAAGTCTAGAAAGAAGGCTGATCTGATAGCCATCTGAAGGACAGTGTATTTTATTTCTTAGTCTGGCGGCCTTCCAAAAGACAAGCTTTCCCTATCAGATTAAAGGTAAATCTATTACAATCGTGTTGACTGGATATTTATACAAAAAATAATTAACCTTCAGTAACAAAAATGTCACACATTTAGCTATCTTTGTTTTCAGTATCATACGAAAACACTGTAAAGCTTAATAAATCTACAAAAGAAGATTATTCAAATAATCCAAATGCTTATACACCAAAATGATAAGAAGAAGCCAAACAATGTAAGTTTCAAGTTAGTATGGTTATACATCACACAACCACCTTGTATGGACTTTTTATGGTATCGCAGTCTCCAAGATTCAGTATTATGGACTAGCAGGTACGTCATATAGTACCAGCTTCAAGGCACAATTTTTTTTACATTGATCATCCATATTAGAAAACCACCAAACCTACAACTGTCGGGCAGGTCAACCTTGTCCTACCAAAACAGCCCTCTATGGAGGCATGCGTTCTTCTAGAGTTATTATTCGTAAACGATACCAACATGTTAGAACATGATTGATCCCTTATGTTCTATAAAGCTGGCCAAACACATGAGACAGTTGTCAGCTGAACGAACACCCCGTGCACAACGCTCAGCATGTCTTCATGTGTACATGAAAGACGCTCCATAAAGCGGCCTATCTCCATTCAAAGCTAATGGATCAGTCCTTAAAATGCCTGACCCTTCTTTTCACGACAGATGATGTGAGAGCGGAAGATATTCATACATTTAGATGGTTGGTAATTTCACCATAATCGCGAGTGTGGCAACATTCATCTAATGCGTATGCAGCTTTAGATCAATATCAACTGAATTTAGATCTGAAGAATTTGAAGTCCAAGCAACTCTTGTCATGTACCTCAACAGCTCCTGAACATTTTGCAGCGTGCAAGACTATTATTTGCTGAAAGGGACAATTACCATTTAGGAATTATGGAATACTGTTTACCATAAAGAGTGTACTTGTCAGCAACATCTCAAGGTAGGTGGCAATGTCAAAGTAACATTCACAAAAATGGCAAGACCAAGGTTTCGATCAAGATCACAGTGCTTTTGATACCTTGCTTTTGTATGGTTCATTCTAGTGCATTTCTTTTGGTAAGCCTCTTTCACACATCCGGCGGGCGCCTTGCGGCGCCCCGGCATTTTCCGCAGCGCCGCATCTGAAAATCTGATGCGCCGCATGCGGCTTTTTTTCGCATTGACAGCATTAGCGCGATGGCGCCGCATGTCAATGCGTTGCATGCGGTTTTGTCCGATGCGGCGCAAATGTACATTGCGGTGGCCGGACAAAACGCTGCATGTAACGTTTTTTTTTTTGCCGATGGTCTTTATCTCTCCAGCATCAGAAACCATCCGGCAAAAAACGCATTTTGGCGCCGGAAGTGTGAAAGCTTTTCACATGCGGCGCTGCGGCAAATGCCGGGCGCCGCCAGGCGCCGCCGGATGTGTGAAAGAGGCCTAAGCAATGTACATGCAGCCAGTTGTCCACAGGATGTAAAAAAGAACAAAATTCATCAGATCAGCGTATTTTCTTCCATTTCTCTACAATCCAATTCTTATGCTCATGTGTCTTCATTGGAGGAAATGGGTCAACAAAGGTACTATAACCGCAGTCCCATACACGGCATGCTGTCTTTTCACAGATTGCAGTCATTGCCAGCATTGCAAGATTTTGTACAATAAAAAACTTTTATCACCTATGTGCAGGAGAGATGATACATGAATGATTGCTGAGGTTTCAGCTGTTCAGACCTCTACTGATCCCTATGTAAATATATTTGTCAGCATGTTTGACCATTAACGGTTTAAACTATTCTCATGACTGGAAGGTGAGGCCCCCAGCAATAGTACATTTTTCACCTATCCTAAACTTTTTCAGCAATTTGCACTACAGTAGGTCTTAACCAATTAAAATATAGTAGTACGCAGCAGAAATTCTGCTATTGAGATTGTCCAAATTTGCAGTAAAATGCACTTGCTATATGAGGATTTTGGATTCACATACAGATTCTACTGAAGATTTCATCCCCTTATTAAAATAATTTATGTATGCAAATCTGCAAGACATCCCCAACAGATATTACATGTTATGCATTCAAAAATCCAAAGCATGCCCTTAAAAAGGATCTGACACCAGGTCATCGGTCGCCATTTTTTGCTCTTATTTTATTTCCACTGCTCCCGAGTATGTTTTTTTTTTTAAATCCACCATACAGTTCCAGAGATATGGGTCTTAATATTTAGTGCAAATTTTTATGGTCTCTACCAAGGGTGCATTGCTCACCAGGTAATTATGCAGAGCAGGCTAAAGACATGGCCCCAGAGAATCCTGTGAGTAAGGACTCTTGGGAAAGATCATAAAACAAAAGAAAAAAAACCCGGAATGTTCAGAGGAGCAGCTGGAATAAAAGAGGAGCAAAAACTGGCTATGTTTGACCTGGTGACAGGTCATTTTTAAATCTGCTAAATATATGCTGTGTGTGCCTACAGATCAAAAGTTTATTAGCTTCTCAGTCACACAATTTTTCTTTCAACTGCTTTCCTTAGTACCATTTTTTTAGCTAATTTTTGCTTTACCATACGTTTGACATTTATGTTTATTTTTATAACTACATCTTGATCATACATGCATAAAATAAAAATTACCTACATTTCTGAAGATTTCCGTTTGACTGACCTACAAACTCATCTTTTCTGGATAAATAGGTTCTTCATCAGGATGTTCGAGCAGGAAAAGTCTCAACAACCTGAATTAAACACATCTTTAAATCTGGCATTAATGGCATGGAGGGAAACACGGCTCTTCCATTTTATGTTATTTTATTTAAAAAACAATGTCAACCTTATGAACTTCTGCACATGGCAACAGACGGCGTGTTTATTTTTAACCGTTCCGATTAAATCCAAGTGTTGAAAACACTTGGTTCAATACGGAATTAATCCAGACTTTGTCCTCCCCCAATTAAAAAAAAAATCATTTAGGTTTAAATGGATTCTAAAATTATCTGTATCTTGCTCTCCCAGACCCAGGTCATAACCTTGTTTAGGCTCAGGAAATAGTTACCAGGTCATACAATGGTCAGATAAAAAGAATGTGAATAGACCTAACCTTGTCTTAGTGGGAGTATGTTCAAAAGAAGTTCTCTTAAGACGAATCAAATCAACAATAAAAAAAACTGTCATAAACGCGCAACAATTACTCACGTGGATTTTATTCATCTGGTCATTTTTCATTACATAGGCTTGTGTCAAGGTCTTTATGTAAGATTAATGGAATGTTTTGGTTGTAAGACAGGCAGATTTAAAATGAATTTCAGGTTTCATCTCGCAATTTATTCCGAACTGCAAAACTGTGGCTATCACAACTATGTCCATGTAGCCCAAGTGCACGCTGTAGAAGGTCAAAGCGGTATTTTTCATATAGCTGCTCTAGTGAACTGGGTTTGCACTCTGCCAGCAGAGCAAATCTGACCCATGGAGAGCACTCCTTCAGATCAACACTGCCTCGGGCCTTACTACTTTCTCCAAGAAGTCTAACGTTTCAGGCATCAAGTTGAAATTCTTCTGGAGATGATTAACCCAAACCCATGACAGATTTTTTCCAAGATATCCAACTCCTCATGTTTATTTTATCCTGGCTCTTTTTGGATGTATTGGACATAACTAACCTACTCATTTTACATGTTAAGGGGCTGGTAGAGAGCCATTTATGTCTTCAAATGAGAAAATATTTCAATGTGCAAGCCTCTATTGTTGTGTGAGCTCACACTAGATAATAAGAAACAAAGCTATACTTTGCTCTGATTCTCAAACTTCCTCTGTTTCATCACATCTTAAGATAAAGATCTTACATGTTTTTGGAAATGTATATGTTTAAGTTTTACTCGCTTCATATAGAGTCAGAGCTGAACTGCTTTAATTAAAAGTTGATTGATCAAAACAAAAATTTAAGCCAAAAAAACCCTCCTGCTGATTCTATTTTTAACCAGATATGTATGCCTCTTCACCCAGTGACATTCATTAGTATCTAGACAAATGAGAGAACCTTAGAGCTTCACATTACAAAAAAATAGTGGGATTTACAGTGATAAAGAGCAATCCGTGAATATTAGCTACGGTTTTACTGAAGTTAAACAGCCGTGACAAATGTACTTACACTATGTAATGACATAATGGCAAACATTTAATTTTACAAAAATTCTTAGATGTGAAATTATGTTATTTAAATGAACTAAATTAGTAACTATATACTGCACTTTTCAGATTAGAAAACTCACAAGAAAAAAAATCATGCAAAAAAAAAAGGCCCTGTGTCTTAAAGTCCAAAGACTGAGGAGAGTGAAGCAACAGAACAAGATTTCTCAACCCAGTGGTGGAAACAGACAGAAAAGGACCCTTGTGTAAGAACAGTGTAAGGGCCCCCCTTTGTGTTTGCGACAAAAGCTGCTTGCTGGTGTGGAGGTGGAAGTGGGCCACCTTTCCTATTGGGTCCCTGCCTCAACCACTTCCTAAATGGTTGGGCTAAGCATTCATACGCCGCTCTACCTCATCAGTGAGAAAAATGTGGGGCTGTTTGTAGTCACAAGGGTTTTAATGGTCTGTATGGCCCATATCTGTTGCATCTTCCAGTTTCCCTGGCCTAGCAGTGCATGAAATTCAGGTGCAGGGAGGGCCGTAAGGAGTACTGCTCACTTAATATATAGAGTCAACACCTTAACATATCACAGCTATTCCTAGATTCAGTGATGGGAAGAGACAGTGTCAGCTACACGCCAAGCCTTTCTTATCGCCCACTCTCAGCCTAGACCACTGACTGCTATCTACACAGCAACCACTGCTGCATAGTCACCTTTAGATTTACTATAGTTTCTCTACATGAGAAAGTAATAAATCTGTGCCACTGATTTGATTACTTTCAAGCTTTAATTTACTTTGGAAGTGCTGTACAATGAAAACTAAAACTTACATTTTAACAGTTTGATGCAAGATTCTAAAGATTGGATGTTTTTTTACAATATTTTTTTTCAATATATGGGCATTTTATATTTCAGGCGTCTCTACGTGCCTAAGGCAAACTATGTTGTTTACCTCGACTGTTCTGCGCTATTCCTATAAAGAGAAGCTAGAACCAGAAAATTACCTATTATTTACATCAGATTTTTGTGTTAAGGCTCATGCACACAACCAATTAGATCGAACGAGTGCTATTCTATGGAGCTGTGCGCCACTCGGTCCGAGGAAAAAGTTGGAGACATGTCCGATTTTGATCGAGAGTCAGATAAAAATTGACAATGCAAGTCTATGGGTCCGTAAAAAACATTGGACCGCTTTCAGATGACATCCAAGTGTGGTCCCATTTTCACAGACTGACAGAATGGAGAGGGCACAAAAACTTTTTTTTTCCCTCCATTTCCAAGAGAAACTGATGCCACTCTGATCAAACTCTGATCAGAATAATTGGGCTGTTTTTCTGAGATGGAGTGCAATTGTCACAGTGAAGAATTTTCAGAAGGCTACTTATCAATGGCAGGGTTACAATGAGAGGTAACCCTTCTATGTGCCTCTTACAACACAGGATCCACCAATCACAACAGGCGATTAGTGATGAGCGAGTATGATCGCTGCTCTCCGAGTATTTTGGCGTGCTCGGAGATTTAGTTTCTGTTGCCGCAGCTGCATGATTTGCGACTGCTAGACAGGCTGACTACATGTGGGGATTCCCTAACAAACAGGCAATCCCCACATGTATTCAGGCTGTCTAGCAGCCGCAAATCATGCAGCTGCGGCAACAGAAACTAAATCTCCGAGCACGCCAAAATACTCGGAGATCACCCGAGTGTGCTCAGGAAAACCCGAGCAACGAGTATACTCGCTCATCATTACAGGCGATGTCACAGCTCTCCCTCACTTCACAATGATCTTTATATAGTAATTACCAGAAACAATAGGAAGATGGTCTAAAAAACCCTAGTGGCCAGTGTGATCATTGCAAGATTTTTACTTTTAATATGAGTTTAAAATTGCAGGTTTTGATTTAAAACAAAAACCTGATTTAAACTATTGGTCATTAGATAAAATGACTTGAAATAGAAGGACATGTGAGCATTCTATTCTACCCTAGAACACCAAGGAGGCAGTATCCTAGAATGCAAAAATTAATATCATTAACGCCTTCACTACATTAGAACAGGGAGGAAGTTTTAATTAGTATGAAATACTGTTTCTACTATTTTTGTCTAAATTCAGGTGTATCCTATGTTCATCAGCAATATAAGAATGGTAAAAAAATATCTTGGTATATGGATTAGTATATGGGAAGCAACTGTCCAGTCATCATCACTATGAAATGGGGTATATAAACATTATTTTTTAAAAATGAATGAATGAAAATGGGGCAGAAAGGGGTATAGACTCAGTTCCCCCCCCCTGTTTAAGCCAATGAAAGAAGATGAAAAACAGATTACCAACAATCAAGTAGTTTAAGTCCCCCTAGGGAAACAAATAAATTGTTAAAGAAAGCATAAAAATAAGATTTAAAAATACCCTCAAATACATCAGACATTTAAATCTCCCACTTTTTTCCAGTCTGTAAAACAAAAAATAACATATTTGCTATCCCCAACGCATTAAAGGTCTCCACTTTCAAAATGTTACATTATTTGTCCCAGACAGTGAACAATATCTATATAATAAAAATAGAAATGTTAGAATTTCTCCCCAAAAACTAAATATAACGCGATCAAAAAGTTGTAGGCATGACAAAATGGAATCAATAAGAACGACAGCTTGTCCTGCAAAAAAGTATCAAAGAAAAAGCATAAAAAAAACAAACGAACAATAAAAACTATCCTTTCAATTTTCCAATTAATGACAATGAGGACAGGAAAGGCAGATCCACAGAAGATCACCTTTACCCCCCCATCCTAAAGCCAACAAAAGAAGATTAAAAACAGATTGTGAAATTGAATTTTGTGCATTGGTCGCCCAATCAATCTTTCTGCTGACCTCGATCTTCAAAAAAAGAAAAGAAAAATGGATAAGTGAACATATTAATTGTTTTACTCCACTGAATAATGTAGCACTTTGGTTCCCTTATATCATTTGAAAGAGAAGTCTTGAAAAGACAAATGCAAACTGAAGCCAAAATGAATATTCTGACATTAGTCTAAATTCCATAGAAATAAATGCGATCCTTCAACACGTCGTTTATGTGTTTTAGGAAAAGCTAGTGTGAAAAATAGTTTTAAAAGGGATAGTATCCACAATATTTTTAATAATTAAAACCAGAAATATTGTCTCCTAATCTGCTAGTGGCAGCCCCATTGCCTCAGCTTCTGTTAGCAGCATCCAGAAATATGCTTTGCAGCAGCCACATGGACGATAGAAATCTGTCTGGAGATGACTCACTGACTTCTATGAAGGATTGTCTTAGGCATGTTCTGTGACCTGGTGACCCATGCAGGAGGGGAGAGAAGGTGAGCTGTTGCCATTACTTTTGGGAATCCTGTGTGATCTTATATATGTGTTATCCGTCATTGTAATCCTGCCTGTGATGATAATGCGATGACTACTGAAAAATGATCTCTACAAAACAGGAATTATGAGCCTATTATTAGGAAAGGTAGACAAAGGAAAAATGGGAAAATTTTAAGATTTGATTTTTTCAATATACACTATATGGACAAAAGTATTTGGACACGTCTTAACGACTAAATTCAGGTTTTTCCTTCAGCTCCATTCCTGCATAAATAACTATAGCCCCTAACCAGTATGAATTTACACATGCCTTAAAAAATGGCTCACAAAAGTCTTGAATATTATACAGTCAACTGTGAGTTGTATCATGAAAAAGTGGAAGCTTTTAGGAACCATAACAGAGTGGCAGATCATGTAAAGGTACAGAGCGAGGTTGCCAAGTGCTGAGGCATAGTGCAGAAAAGTCACCAAAGCCATGCTACACTCAGTAACTGCACAGTTCCCAACCTCCTCCAGCTTTACCATCAGCACATGCACTGTATGGGATGGATAACACAACAGGTTTGTTCCTCAGGGGTTGGTCTAAGCCCCTTAGCTCCAGTGAAGTGATATTTTAATGCTTCAGCATATCTCCACACTTTGGGCAATTGTCTGTTTCCAACTCTGTGTGAACAGTCTGGGGAAGGCCCTTTTCTACCATCATGAGTGTGTCCCAGCGCACAAAGCCTGATCCATAGAGACATAGTTAGGGGAGTATGGTGTAAAAGATCTGAACTGGGCCCGTACTGATCCCTGACCTAATCCACACCAAACACTATGGAGAACATCTAGAATGTAGATTGTGAGCCAGCTCCTTTTGTCAAACATCAGTGTCTAAAATCACAAATGTTCTTCTAGATACATGGCAATAATTCTCATAAAACACACACAAACACTACAAAACGTCCATACAACATGAACAGTTTAAACAGATCATTTTCCAATCGCACATTCTATTTAAAGGGAATTTGTCAGCAGGTTTTTGATATGTAAACTGAGGAAAGCATGAGGTAGGGGTTAAAACACTGAACTCAAGGATGTGACACATGTCAGGGTGTGTGGTGTTGTTTACTTAGACAGAAGCATTAAACACCTTGTGATTAACATGGCTGTGACTAGCTGGCCATGAGCTTGCAAGTCAGACTCTGCCCCATTCGGTTATAAGCAGCACAATTTCTTTAGACTGTGTACACTGAGAGACTGGTGTGGGCGGGGTTAGCTTTCTCAGCTCTGCTGCATTGCTAAATATAAAAACTCTGATTGTGTCA
The DNA here is from genome assembly GCA_033576555.1 of Oophaga sylvatica. NCBI lineage: Eukaryota > Metazoa > Chordata > Amphibia > Anura > Dendrobatidae > Oophaga > Oophaga sylvatica. The sequence continues at coordinate 156,826,051 of JARQOD010000004.1, read as the reverse complement.
GAACGGCTGCACCCAGTAAACGAAGTGATACATAGTTGGATTGAGGGTCTCTTTGCCTACATCATGCTGCTCTCCGATGAAATTGCAAGAACCTGCTGATAGATTCCCTTCAGGTATGCTAAATTGGGCAAGAAAACCATAGTGTTAAAACGTCAAATGTACTAAAATATTCGTTATTATAACATGATCTGGCGTTAGACCATGCCATGATTCCATCACTAGCAGTTTTGTTACAGCTTGTATACAGGTTATAGATTGCCAGTCATGTATGTAGCCCATTCTTCATTAATAAGCAAAGCACAAGTGTAATTTTATATCTATAGTGTTCTGTTGCTTCACTTTCGTAGTTCTGGGTCGCTAAAAGGAGCAACATTATACAGTACTATGTTTCTAATATACATGCTTGGAAATTTTTTATTGACAAAAATATTTTCCTAAAAACACATTCTAGTAGCAATAGCACTGTATGGACACTACTTATCTCTTTAAGTGGAAAATTCCAGAAAAATCCACATTTTTCTTAAAGGGAATCCGACAACAGGTTTTTGATATTTAATCGGAGAGCAGCATAACATAGGGCACAAGAGCTTGATTCCAGGGATGTGTCACTTATTAGGCTGTGTGTTGTAATTTCAATACAATCAGTATACGATAAGCAGGAGATTAACACTACAAGACAACATCTTGTGAATCCTGCACCACCCCCACCAGTGATTAGCAGCTTACTGACAATTCGCAGTATACACATTAAGCTAGTGAGGGGTGTGTGCGGGAATAGACAGAGCCCAAAAGTCTTAGCTCTGCTATGTGTACAGTAGAAAAAAAGGATACTATCAAACTATACCACGCAGACCAGTACGTGACACATCACTAGATTCAAGCTTGTTTTTAATAAAAGGGGATGTTATCAGTGTGATACATGTAATTGACACAGTATAGTAGACCTGAACTTTGTTTCATTACAAACACATTTGCAGCAGCAGCAGCAGCTCTCATAGCTCTGCTGTATGATAAAGGCTGGGTCTCACATAACGATACACCAGCGATCCCGACAACGATATGCACTTGTCAGGATCGCTGGTGTATCGCTACATGATCGCTGCTGAGCTGCCAAACAGGCAGCTCAGGTAGCGATCTGGGACAGCGACACTGCGGGTAACATCGCTTAGTTACCCGCAGTGTACCTTGGATACCAGCGCCCTGATGCAGGGAGCTGGTATCCAAGGTACACAGCGGGTTTCCAAGCGCTGCGCGGTGCCTGGAAACCCGCTGTGTACCTTGGATACCAGCTCCCCTGCATCAGGGCGCTGGTATCCAAGGTACACAGCGGGTTTCTAGGCACAGCCCCGCGCCTGGAAACCCGCTGTGTACCTTGGTTACCAGCGGATCGCTGGTCTCCCGCCTGTCACACGCAGCGATGCGTGCCTGTCAGCGGGAAACCAGCGATCAAAAAAAGGTCCTGACATTTCAGCGACGATCAGCGATACCCGGAAGGGGGGCTGATCGTCGCTGAATGTCACACACAGCGATATCGCTGGTGAGCTCGCTGCTGCTCACAAAACTAGTGACTCAGCAGCGATCTCGGTAGCGATATCGCTATGTGAGACGGGCCCTTAACACTGGCTGCCTGTGAGATTTAAGTTGAAGCACTGAGAGGCCACCTGCAGATGTGTTTAATGTTGTACTGTGTGAGCTATAATCACCCACAGCTCTGCAATCAGATTAGTCAGTTACTGATTACATGTCTCACACTGGTAATTCCCCCTTTCATTTAAATAAGCTCTGGAGGCAGATTTTCATGCAGACGAGTGTCTGGCCTATAGATTTTATGGCTCATTCACATATAAGAAAATATGAATTTCTCTGGAATTACCGTATTTTTCGGACTATAAGACGCACCCAGGTTTTAGAGGTGGAAAATAGGGAAAAATATATTTGAAGCAAAAAATGTGGTAAAATATTTAATAACATAAATAACATACTATTATATGTGGTGTTATTATATATAATAGCATGTTATTATGTAGAAAGCTACGGGTAGAAGATGGTGCTGCGGGACCAGTGTGGTGTCTGTAAACTACTATGTGAAGACGCTGGAGGGTGAGTATAAGGCCGGGGTCACACATGCGAGAAACTAGCACGATTTCGTGTGAGTCTCTCGCATGAACACCCGGCACTGCCGCTGGCACTCAGACTGGAGCGTGCGGCTGCATAGAAATAGGACAGAGTAGAGACAGATGATAGAGACAGAGATGATAGAGACAGAGATGATAGAGACAGATGATAGACAGAGATGAGAGAGACAGATGATAGAGACAGAGATGATAGAGACAGAGATGACAGAGACAGAGACGATAGAGACAGATGATAGAGACAGAGATGATAGAGACAGAGATGATAGAGACAGATGATAGAGACAGATGATAGAGACAGAATGATAGAGACAGAGATGATAGACAGAGATGATAGAGACAGATAATAGAGACAGATGATAGAGACAGAGATGATAGAGACAGAGATGATAGAGACAGATGATAGAGACAGAGATGAGAGACAGATGATAGAGACAGATGATAGAGACAGAGATGATAGAGACAGAGATGATAGACAGAGATGATAGAGACAGAGATGGTTTTTTTAATGCGTTTCATGTGTGCACGATGCGCTGCGCAAAAAAACGCAAGTGTGAAAGTAGCCTAACCTTTTAATTAATTCTCTGTTATGCAGTGTGTCTGAAGGACCTGTGATGACATCATGAAGAGGCAGGGCTTTGGTCATGTGATGCTCCAGCCCGCCCTCTTCATGACCTCATCACAGGTCCTCCACAGGAGCATTCAGCATGGCATCAGCACAGCCCCTGTGCTGTCAGGTATGCGATGCCTCCTGCTGCACTCTGCTCCTGCCGCCTCCTTCTACTTCAGACACCGATCTGCCCAGCTGCAGCAGGAATCAGGCGCTGGGGAACCATGTGGCTCTGTGATTAGCTGCTCCCCACTCACTGCTCAGCTGATAGGTGGGCGGGGAAGCGGCTGATTAATATTCACTGTACTTAAGTATCTGGACCAGGGGTTTCCCCAGCTCTGGATTCCTGCAGCTGAGGCAATATTTTCCTGCCTCCTGCAATCTCACTCCACCGCTGCCCCCTGCCCCCCTCCCCACATGTTACATTCCAACCATAAGACGCACCCACACTTTCCTCCCAAATTTGGAGGAAAAAAAGTGCGTCTTATGGTCAGAAAAATATGGTAAACATCAGATTGCAGATATTAAGGTATCCTTTTATTTAACTTTCTATGACCTGCATATCCATATAGATTGCTTAGGAGGGTTAATCATACTGACAGATTTCCCTTAAAAAAGAGAGTCATCAGCAGCAACAGTGTGCATTTTTAAAGGATGAAGGCAATCAATAGTGGACAATCTCAAAGCTATGTTACAAAAAAGGTTCGACAGTAGCTGAGCAGTGTAAAATGAGAAATAACATACCTCCTAATATAAATTACAAAGAGTATGTAAAGTCACTTCGGCATTGTGACATTTACAAAGGCAGTTAGCCTGTGGCCTATTGGTTTTATATAGTGAAGGATCTCTTTGATGACTTTACCCCTTTCTGACATCTGATCACCATAAATGAGTGCACCACCTTTGAAAAGTAAGATTTTAATAAATATCTCACTGAATATAAGAACAATTTCCAACATTTTTACAAGACTGAGTTGCATGGAACATTTTTTTAAGCCATAACTTGAAAGTAAGGTTAATAATATAACTTAATAATATAATAATAATATTAATAATAATAATTATTATTTTATTTCTATAGCGCCAACATATTCCGCAGCACTTTACATTATAGAGGGGACTTGTACAGACAACAGACATTACAGCATAACAATAAACACAGATCAAAGTAGATACCAAGAGGAATGAGGGCCCTGCTCGCAAGCTTACAATCTATGAGGAAAAAGGGGAGACACAAAAGGTAGATGGTAACAATTGCTTTCATTGTTCGGACCAGCCATAGTGTAAGAATCGGGTGTTCATGTAATTCTGCATGAACCAGTTAACAGCCAAAGTATGTAACAGTACAGACACAGAGGGCTATTAAATGCATAAAGCGGGTGAGAACATAATAAGAGGTACCTGATTGTGGTAGAAATTAATTTTTTTGAATGGGCCAACAGGGATAGTTAGGTTAATGAGTTGAGGCGGTATGCCAGTCTGAACAAGTGGGTATTTAGGGCATGCTTAAAACTGTGGGGATTGGGGATTAATCGTATTAACCTGGGTAGTGCATTCCAAAGTATTAGCGCAGCACGTGAAAAGTCTTGGAGATGGGAGTGGGAGGTTCTGATTATTGAGGATGCTAACCTCAGGTCATTAGCAGAACGGAGGGCACGGGTAGGATGGTAGGCTGAGACAAGGGAGGAGATGTAGGGTGGTTCTGAGCCATGGAGTGCTTTGTGAGTGAGGGTAATAAGTTTGTACTGGATTCTGTAGTGGATGGGTAACCAGTGTAATGACTGGCACAAGGTAGAGGCATCGGTATAACGATTGGTGAGGAATATGATCCTGGCTGCAGCATTCAAGACAGATTGGAGAGGGGAGAGTTTGGTAAGAGGGAGACCGATTAGTAGAGAGTTACAATAGTCCAGACAAGAATGAATAAGAGAAACAGTAAGAGTTTTTGCAGAGTCGAAAGTAAGAAAAGGTCGAATTCTAGAGATGTTTTTGAGGTGGAGATAACAAGAGAGAGCCAATGATCGGATGTGGGGGGGTGAATGAAAGCTTGGAATCAAGTATGACCCCAAGACAGCGGGCATGTTGCTGGGGAGTAATGGTGGAACCACAAACAGAGATGGCAATGTCAGGCAAAGGTAGGTTAGTAGAGGGAGGAAACACGAGGAGTTCCGTTTTTGACAGGTTCAGTTTGAGATAGAGGGATGACATGATGTTAGAGACAGCGGTAAGACAATCACTGGTGTTTTCTAAAAAGGCAGGCGTGATAACGGGTGAAGTGTATAATTGGGTGTCATCAGCATAGAGATGGTACTGGAAACCAAATCTACTGATTGTTTGTCCAACAGGGGCAGTATACAAAGAGAATAGGAGGGGGCTTAGGACTGATCCTTGAGGAACCCCAACAGTAAGGGGAAGATGAGAGAAGGAACCAGCAAAAGATACAGTGAAGGAACGGTCAGAGAGATAGGAGGAGAACCAGGAGAGAACGGTGTCCTTGAGGCCGATGGAGTGTAGCATAGTGAGGAGGAGCTGATGGTCCACAGAGTCGAATGCTGCGGAGAGATCCAAGAGAATTAGCATGGAGTAGTGAATATTAGATTTAGCAGTGAGTAGATCATTAGAGACTTTAGTGAGGGCAGTTTCAGTAGAGTGTAAAGAGCGGAAATCAGATTGAAGAGGGTCGAGAAGAGAGTTATTTGAGAGATAACGGATAAAACGGGTGTGGACCAGGCATTCCAGGAGTTTAGAGATGAAGGGAAGATTAGAGACAGGTCTATAGTTAGCTGCACAGTTTTGGTCGAGGGATGATTTTTTAAGTAATGGATGTGTGATGAGCATGTTTAAATGAGGCGGGAAGGATAACGGAAGAGAGAGAGAGGTTGAATATTTTGTTAGGTGAGAGGTGACAGCAGGGGAAATGGACTGGAGATGTGACGGAATGGGGTCACTGATGCAAGTGGTAGGGCAAGAAGATGCAAGGAGCCTGATTACTTCTTCTGTGACTGGTTCAAAATCAGAGAGTGAGCTGGATGCAGTGGGGGAGGGAGGAAAGTGCATGGTATGAGGGGATTGGGAGATAATTTCCTGTCGGATGTGGTCAATTATTTCTTTGAAATAATTGGCCAAATAGCCAGCGTGGACTCAAATTAGTTGATGCAAAAGTGAATACACCCCGCATCAAAAACTACTCCATTTGGTATTTTGCATGACCTCCAATGTTTTTTAAGGACATCAAGTCTTCTAGTCATGGAATGAACAAGTTGGCGACATTGCAACCACTACCTTTTTCCTTTCTTCAAGATTGACTTATTTTAAAACCTGGATGCTGGATGGAGAGTGCTGCTCAACTTGTCTCTTCAGAATTCCCCATAAAAGATCAGTAGACATACTTGGCCACTGAATCACATTCACCCTGTTCTTCAGAAATGAAACAATGACCTGCTGGTGTCGGGAAACATTTCATTGAGGGTATCATGAATTCACAGACATCCTGCTCTACTTTGAAAGAAGATGCTGCCATCACTTCGTTCCACTGGTAGATGTGCACTTTTCCAACATGAGTATGATCAAAAACACACATCTGTTGCAGTTCTGAAGAACAGTGACTCATTGGACAAGTATGTCTACTGATCTGAACCCAATCAAATATCTATGGGGAATTCTGAACAGACAAGTTGAGAATCATTCCATGCGTAGAAGACTTGGTGCTATCCTGAAAAATCATGGAGGTAGTACAAAATACTAAATGTGGTAGTTTTGATGTGGGGTCTATTCATGTTTACATCATCTAATTTCATTACAAAATGCTCAGTTTTACTCAGTTATATTAACCTCTCTTTTATGGTATGGATTAAAAATAATGTTCCATGAAACTCAGTCTTGTCAAACTGTTGGAAATTGTTCTTATATTCAGTGAGATATTGATTAAAATCTTACTTTTCAAAGGTGGTGCACTCATTTATGCACTGTATATAAACCTGGCTGATTTCAGGAGCGTATGTAAGGAATTATTTGACACCTGCCTGTGGCTCATCTCTATGTACAGCAGATACCCAACTAAATAACCCGATCACTGCAATTTAACGCTTTAGATGCCACAGCATCTTTGTGGTCATACCGAAGCATTACAGTGTATTTTACGAGCAATCAAGTCATCACATATTCAAGTTCGCTAGGGGATTAGAAAAAAAAACCTAAAGTACACAAACATTTAAAAAACCCTCTTTTCCCAATCCGGTGAATAAAAATCTAAACACATTTGTTATCTGTGCATTCTGTTCTTACATATCTGACATTATTTATCTATCCTACACCATAAAAAAGAGAACTACAAATCGCCCGGGAAAGAAACATGCCCCCTCCATCAAAACATGGCGACAAACCGAAATTTAATTATTTTTTTTAATGTAGTAAAATATAAACTATATAATGTTCGGATCACCATAATCTCACCGTCCCACAGAATAAAGTAAATAATATAATTTTAAACACTCAGTCAATGCTGTAATTGCAGTGAACTACAAAAAAACAAACCTCACAAAATATTAGCAGAATTGCTTTAATTTTAATTCAACCCCACAAATATTTTTTTTCTGTTTTCCCATAGTTTAGGGGTAAATCAAAGGTGCCATATAAAACTATAACCTGCAGTTAATAAACAAAAAATAAATTAAAAATAAAATTCTTTAAAATATTTTCAATTATTTAGGATTGTCAAGTTTTATCTAACGCAGACAAAGCTACATAAATGTTATTTGACATTATTTATTACAATTAATATCTTTATATTACCGTAATTTAGCAACTAATGGCAGCTATAGAGGACATAGCTGCTTATAACTGTAAAATTCTTATTTGGGTAGTACATAAAAGATAAGTGACAAAGGAAACATTACTACATTTGAAAATGCACTCTAGTGGTACTAAAGTATAAATCCTAATAAAGAACAAATTACTTTAAAAACGTTTATCTAATTCTATCCAATGATTTCTAACACTAACCATCACGATAAGGGGGCATTGAAGCTATTCTAGAGCTGCTACGACTATTATGGTTAAAATTATTTTGGTTATAAGGGGGACCAGAATGAGTCCCTAACTGATCCTTGCTGATATCCTAATTTGGGGGAGTGTATTTTTTTTCCTTGGGTCATGTTATGTTTTAGTTTTGTTAATTTATGTATTTAATAATTGGTTTGTTGAGTTGACACTGGTGTTGTTTTAAGTGCATTGTCCCCTTTCCCCCATACAATTGTCTGATTTCTATCCTGAGAAACAGGGTTACAAGGGACTACTAGGGTGAGCCGATGTGGAGCAGGGGCGCCATATACATTAAGGTGTTAACCTCCGCTGACAGGTAGGGAAAAATAGGGATGTATTTAGGCCCCATGGAAAAAACCCTATATTTTTCTCTGCAAGAAGGCTGCCTAGAGGCTTCACCTGTAGCTAAGAGATAATATAGTCCCTCATCTTTGCCCATTTTAATCAACACCAGTGATAATTGATATATTATTTTCTTCTAGTTAGGATATAGGGTTTTATGTTACTTAGAGGGTCAGCTGTTGTGAATTGTTAGAAATGAATTCTGAGCAGAAGCTCCCTCTGGTGGTTACAAACAGTACTGAACCATTCAATGAGGATTGGGAATCAGGAGTTACAGACTGGTCTTATATAAGGGAGGTTCCCTCCCATCATGGTTGCCGGTGATCAATTGTTCTTGTCTCAACTGTGGTTCCTGGTTCACTTTGAAGCTTGCTGAGTCTGAGCTGCATCTTCTTCTATCAGATAAGATATTTTCTGCTTTTATTTTTGTGCTTGCTTTTTGCATTGTTCCCTGCACTTCTGTGGAGGTCAGCCAGGTCCCCTCCGGGGCTTGGGCTCCTCTCGGTTCCTCTGGAGCCACTGTTATTTGTTCATTTGCCTCTTCCAGTTTTTTCAGTGGCTGCGGCTGAGTTTTGTTACACCAGAGAACTAATTTAGGTGGTAGAGGTCGTGTGATCTCAGGTTTTTTGCAATTAGTAGAGTTGGTATTTTTTTAGGGTTTTTTGGATTGCAGTAAGTGTCCTTCCTATCCTTTTCTTTCTAGGAAGATTGGGCCCCAACGTTTGCTCTTACTATTTTCTGTCTGTGTCTGTATTTCCTCTTGTCTAACCGCCATTACATGTTTGGGGGCTTCCTATGTTCTTTGGGGATCTGCTCCGGGGCAGATAGCTTTCCTCTTTCTATCTTTAGGTGTAGTTAACCTCTCAGGCTGTGACGAGGCGTCTAGGACCAACTTAGTAACGCTCCACGGCTGCCTTTAGTTGTGGTGGTTAGTCAGGGTACTGCAATCCAGAGATTCCAACCTCTCTGGTGTATTGCCGTTTTTGCCTGCTCTCCTCAGCTACCAAATCATAACAGTCAGCCTACGTGGAGCAAGGGTGCCATATATGCAGCTTATTAGGGTGCCAACCTCGGCTGACAGGCAGGGGTAAGAATAGCGTTCCATTGAGGGACCTTATAGGATTGAAAATACCCCAATTTAACCCCTTACTGACCATCAGTATGTCTTTAACTGACCTGAGATATGAGCGAATAGCATCCCATACAGGTGACAATCCAGCAGCTGTCGGCTGTACACTATAGCTGACAACTTGCTGCATCAGCCGCGATCAGTGTTGTCACCGTCCATACCTGTTTAATCCCTTAGATGCTGCTGTCAATAGTAAATATATCTTATAAATGCTTAAATAGATTGTGGCTTCTCCTTCGTTATCCCCATCGGCACCCTGAGATCATGATTGTGTGGTACTGATGTTTGCCATGGAAATTCACGAGCAAATAGTGGCCTTAGAGTTTGCCGGCTACACTAACCTGTTCAAAACTCAGCGACATTTAGGTGGTAAAAATCTACTTTTTCATTCCTAGCAAGCCACTTTGTATTAATTGTTGAAAAGCACCAGAAGGGTTAATAAACTACCTGACAGCAGTTTTCAGTATGTCAGGAGGTGTTGTTTTTAAAATGGTATCACTTTTGGGGGTTTTCCAATATATAGGACCCCTAAAGTCACTTAAAACCTGGATAAGTCCCTAAAAAAAATAATTTTGTGCTCAAAGAAAACTAACCATTCTGTCCACAGATGCTGAAAAAGCTTTTGACAGAATTGGTTGGAACTACATGGTCCGTGCTTTACAAAAATTTGCCTTTCCCCCCTTTCATAGAGGTCATCATGACATTTTACGCACGACCAACTGCCAAGGTCAGGGTTAATGGCATCCTCTCAGCCTCCTTTCGGATAGGTAATGGGACAAGACAGGGCTGCCTCCTTTCTCCGACCCTTTTCATCCTAGTGATGGAGACCCTGATTTCAAAAAATCAGGCAAGACGAGGACATAAAAGGTTTATCTATGGAACACCTAGAATATAAAACATCCACCTTCGCTGATGACCTCATGTTGCTGATCTCCAACCCCACCACAGCCCTCTCAAAACTTATTGATATTGTTTCAGAATTCGGAATACTCTCCAACTTTAAAATTAATATGAATAAATCTGAGGCCCTAAACATTACTGCGTGAGTTCGGATATCTCTAAAATTAAAGTAGAGACCCCTTTTCACTGGCCATTGGATAAACTTAAATATCAGGGCATATTTGTCACTAACGACTCCCGATCGTTGTATCATCACAACTTCCCACCCTTATTGGAAAAATTAGGTAATCTGATGAAGTCATATGACTTCCCATTTCTGTTGTGTTTGGGTAGGATCAATATCGTTAAATCCTACATTTTACCAAAGATTTTCTATGTCATGAACATGGTACCCATACGACTTCCTAGCTCCTTCTTTCTCTCTGTAAAAAGACTCATCTCTAGATACATCTGGAAATACAGGAAGGCCAGAATACCTTTCAAAACTCTCGCCCTCCCGAAGGGTACAGGTGGTCTCGGCCTACCTGACCTATTTACGTACTATCAGGCCATTCATCTAGCTAGATGGCTAAAACTGACCAAAGGGGCCACAAATAACCTTGCGACAAATTTAGAATTGACCCTGCTAGGAAGCGAAGCCTCAAAATCACTTTGGACCGCCTGCATCCAAAGAGCTGACAAAATAGATGAGATCACAGCAACTACTTTACAATTTAGACTGTCTCTTATACCAAATTGCCCCCCTAACTGCTACTTTGTAGACAATATTCCAATTAAGGTTCTTCTGTACTTATTAGATCCTAACTACCAGGATGACTATGATCTCTGGATGACTTTTCCAGATACCCCAATTTCGCATCTAGTAGACTTTGAGTGCGGAAAAATGGTTAACAATGGTGCGAAGCCATCCACGTAACTTTCTCCAAAAGCAACACCTCCAACATATCGTTGCAAAAGCCAAACTTCTTCCTAGACCAATGTCAGACTGGCAGTGGGTGGACTTTCTTTTAAAGTTACAATCTCCGATTACTAAGATAACCTCCAAGATATATGCTAATCTCATTCACCCTAAAATGCATTTTAAACCATTATACCTCTCCTCTTGGGAAGCTGAATTTAAAATATCTCTGTCTCCACAGGAGGGTCGCTCAATTTTAAAAATTTATGCACGGTTTTCCCGGTGTGTACTACTACAAGAAAACGCTTTTAAAATTCTCTCTAGATGGTACAGAACACCAGAAAACCTGTACCACTTGGGCCTGAGCGAATCTCCCCGATGCAGGAGATGCAAGAATTTAAAGGCACTCTAACACATATCTTTTGGTCGTGTCCTGCAATAGAGAACTACTGGAAGGGCATTAACAAAGCCCTTCGAATCTTAGGGCTGATAAATAGAAATATTTCAGCAGCAGAAATTTTACTCTCTCTTCCATCTAAAGACTACACCCCAAAAAACATAACTTAGTTCTGCTACTATTGGGAGTAGCTAAGCATTTGATACCACTACACTGGAAGCAACCCATTTACACATCCAACATATATCATCCATTGGTCTCCTGTCCCGAACTAGATTGGGTTGGTTATTGCAGTCTGAGCACGGAACGCATATTATGGATATGTTAATGCAGCCTTAGTTTGTACTACCTGTAAAAATCAGGCTACAGTTACACTGTGATTCTGGCTGCGACAGGACACCCAATATCTACCATGAACAACCATAAAATTAGAAGAAAAAAAAAACATGTGTCTATGCACTTTTGTGACACAAAACACCTCTGAGCTGCCAATGCATGGACTCCACAAGACTTCTAAAGGTGTCCTGTAGTATGAGGCCCCAAATGTTAGTAACAGACCTTTTTAGTCATGGAATTTTCAAAGCAGACCCATGAACTACAACCATATCACCAGTTTACATGGTTGTTTACTTGGTTGCTTTTCCATAGCAACAATTGTTTCGACTGCACTAAGCAGTCTTATTCATCAGTAAGACTGCTAAGTGCAGTCAAAACGCATCGACTGGGTCATGTCAACCATGTAAGTTTTTCTTTTGTATGCACTATATTTTCTTTTGAAAAGGAAAAATAAAAGGAAAATCCAGTCCAGTAGAGCCAGACTCCAATTTTTTATTTTATCCTTGATGGGAGGCCAGGGCGAGGCCGGTGTCTGAGCCCCAGGTGGATGAGCATAGAGCAACTGGGTGAGCTGGAATCACGTTTTTGTCTTTCCCTTCACCATGCTGCTGTGAGGTCACTTAGCAAAAACTTTCTCTGTCAGATTCCCTTTACTTTTAATAAAGTACAGGGCCGGCTCCAGGTTTTCGTCTTTCCCAGGCGAAAAAGTCTCAGTGCACCCCTTTAACACATACCAAGATTCATAATGCACAGATACGGCAGAGACATATAGGTATAGTACAGTATAGAATAAATATGACCAACCATGCTGTGCCCTAAATAAGCCCTACACTGTGCCCCAGAATAAATAAATGCCCCTCACTGTGCTCTTTGCACAAAAATGACCCCACATTGTCTTTTATACGCTACACAGTGTCCACACAGTCACCTCCTATAAAATATTCCCATCATACTGCTCCACTCTTTTTTACTATGACTACCACAATACTGTATGCCCAGGTGAACTGACACATTGTCCTCGATTATGAGATATACCCAAAACACCTTCCATCTTTATGAACCATGACCTCCCATTGTTTTCTCCCAATGCTGATCCCCTCCACTCCCCATTGAGTCCCTTCTTCACACCGTCTCTCCACTCACTACTGAGTCTCCTCTTTACACTGTCCTTACAATACTGCCTTTCTCCATTCTGATCCCCGCACTGCCTTTCCTTCATAGACAGCCCACCATACTGTCCCATCTCATCACAAACTGCCCTTATTGATCCATCTGCACACTGAATTCCCCCTATACTGCTCAATTTTCCTATCAAATCATCATATACCTCCCCAAATCCATACAGAGAAGCCCCTCCATTCTGCCCAATCTCGATACTGAGCTCAGAATACTGTCTTATTTCCCACAGTGACCCCCAACACTCTCTCATCTCTATTGAGCCCCCTATGCTGAAACATTTCCATACACAGTCCCCGTACATTGCACCATCTCCACACAAAGACCCAATCACTGACCCATCTCTATATAAAGCCCCCTTATGCTGTCCAATCACCATACTAAACCCACTATACTGGCCCATATCCACACAATGTCCCCCTATACTTCTCTATCTAAATATAGAGCCCCCTATCCTGCCCCGTGTTGATACAGAACACCCTACACTACTCCATCGCTATACAAAATCCACTATACTGCCCCATCTCTACATAGAGCTGCCCTATACTTCCCCATCTTTGTATCAAACTGCCCTATTCTGCCATATCTCCATATTGAGGCCCTTATACTGCAGCATCTTCGCAAAGACCCAGCTGTACTACACCATCCCAATACTGGTCCCTCTGTGTATTATATGCTCATGTCTCCAGCTCTACGAGCGCTTACCAGTCTCTCGATCCTCTGTGGCACTCTCATGACGTCTGCAGCGTGATGACATGACCTCATGAAGCTGCAAGTCGGGCAGGGAGAAGATTCCGAAAGTGCCAGTGCTTGCATCTTCATTTGCATTCACATAATAATGTACACATGGGACCAGAACTTATGTTTGAAGCAGCTAAGAAATTCACTTGGAATTATAACAGTTATATATCTATCATGGAATCTTTCAAGACCGCACAAGAACCAATTACATAAGTAATAAACGCACCAACATGTATAACGTGCGATGTAAATCTTTCTAATAGCGTGCCATGAGTACCAACTGTCTTAATAAAAAAGGTTGCTTACCCCTTAAATGTTAGAGCCGCTGAATCTGGACCCACGTGTGACCCTCTGACGCGCGTTTTGCGTTTGCTTTATCAAAAATTGATAAAGCATTATTGATAAAGCAAACGCGAAACGCGCGTCAGAGGGTCACACGTGGGTCCAGATTCAGCGGCTCTAACATTTAAGGGGTAAGCAACCTTTTTTATTAAGACAGTTGGTACTCATGGCACGCTATTAGAAAGAATTACATCGCACGTTATACATGTTGGTGCGTTTATTACTTATGTAATTGGTTCTTGTGCGGTCTTGAAAGATTCCATGATAGATATATAACTGTTATAATTCCAAGTGAATTTCTTAGCTGCTTCAAACATAAGTTCTGGTCCCACGTGTACATTATTATGTATTTTTATTAGGGTTATTATCATCCATGAAGTGATCTTTTTATGTACACGTGTTTTTTCTAATAAATGAATCATTTTGGTAAAATTAAGTGTTTTTTACTCCTTATTGCTTGTTTGGTCTTTGTATAATTGGAGTACACTTTTCTATGTCCTTTATATTGGGGCACATGTTGTAGGTACAGGCTTGTACACATCTGTGATATACCCCCCTTTTGTGCTGGTTGGTTTTTATCTTCATTTGCATTCACGCCTGTTCTCCCCACACCCCCTGATGAAGAGTGGGCCCCCCCTTTTCTTTTTTTTGGCTGGTATTGTGATTTAAGGGTTAATTATGACTCTGACATTGACACCCAATTTTGTGAGGCTGCTAGCAAACATTTGATTTGCCAGAATTGCTTGCACAGACAGATTTGTAGTGACGATGGAACCAAAGAAAAATAATATTTAAGCAGTTCTTGTCTCAGCATTAAGCGTGTTAGCTTGGCGGCTGACCAGACACTTCTGATTATAAGTAATAGCACTTAAAGTTGACAGGACAGTTCTATTAAGGCAAATACATGACAGATTGACTAGGAAAAGTGTTATTCTAGGACATGTCTACCAAGTCCTTTAGTACAACACATTGTTTAACTTGGCCATCAGGGCATTTTGCTCTATTTAATAAAATTAGTTAAGAAAATCCTCTTGCATTACTAAAAAATAACTTTTATAATTAAGGAAAAAAAATCCACAATATAATCTTTAGTGAGGAACTGTTCATTTTACTAGATCATTTTGGTTATACACATTTACAAGAACATATTGTATAAAGTATAGTTTTTGAAATATAACAAATAGCAGCAAAACGGTCTTTGGAGATTTTGAGATATTTTAATTTTTTAAATAAATTCTAATAATCCCAAATGAACACATATCCAGGCTTCTAGATAAAGCGGAGTAAAAACAAGTTTTTATGTAAGTAGAGCTAATTTCTTGTTCAATTTCTAACGTATCTTAATGTAAATACATCGTTCCCAACTGTCCCAGATTTCCGGGGACACCTAAATCAAAAAAGAGTCAGGGATTATAAAACTACACCCAAAAGTGGGAATTCTGGAGCAGAACAGTGACAACTATATACCCTTTACTGTGTACTATCTCCCTTGTATATGGTTATTAAAGAGTAGCTGACTTTTTAATTCTAATTTCATAAATACACATGAAAATAAGAAACTTTGCAATACATCTTTTCAGAAAAAAATCTACTTTCTCAGCTAGGACTGAACTTTCATTATCAAAATTTTAAATTCATGGGTAAAATCTGTCTTCAGTGAATACATATCATCGCATTACTGAGATAGGAGAGGACAGCTGCTACTGATGAGATGCTAGAAGGGAGGTGTTAAGGCCTCACCTTGTGATGTGGATCCCAGAGGTCTCAAACTGCATTCCTCAAGGGCTGCAAACAGGTCATGTTTTCAGGATTTCCTTGTATTGCACAGGTGATAATTTAATCACCTGCACTGATAATTTAATCACCTGCACAGATAATGATTCCAGCACCTTAAGGTACTGCCACACTAAGCTATCCCGCTAGCGATCTCGTTAGCGTTGCATACTAATGAGATCGCTAGCGGGATTGTTTCTATATCGCTAAATGCGGCCACATTTAGCGATATAGTTAACGACGCTATCGCCGTTAGCGATCTTCTTAACGACTTTAGCGGTACAAAGTACCGCTAAATCGCTAA
Organism: Oophaga sylvatica; assembly: GCA_033576555.1. Lineage (NCBI taxonomy): Eukaryota > Metazoa > Chordata > Amphibia > Anura > Dendrobatidae > Oophaga > Oophaga sylvatica. Next base: position 156,809,931 of record JARQOD010000004.1, on the reverse strand, counting down.
GAAAAGGTGCCACACAGCGATTAGATACTTACCCAGCGGGAGCGCCGACGAGAAATAGGGTCCGGAGCGATTCCAGCGACGAGCGAGATCACAGCAGGAAGCTCGTCGCTGGAAGCTGCCGCACTGAACAATATCGCTAACGGGATCGCTAAATAGTGACGTTTTTTAGCGATCCCGTTAGCGATATTGTTTAGTGTGGCATACCCTTAATGCAATGCTAAGGAAATCTTGAAAACACGCACGGTTTCCTCGAGGAATGCAGTTTGAGAGTCTAAACCCAGGTCCGAGTGAGCACACAGATCCCACACATTACTGCAGTAGGTAAGGCTACTTTCACATTTGCGCTCGGGCGACCTGCGCCTATCTGCGCACGGCCGCCGCTAAGCTCCGCCCACGGCCGCGCAGTATGCGTTTGACTGCGCATGCGTCCTTTTGACGCTGCGCCGAGCGCACCAAAACTTAGCATGTTGCATTTTAGTGCGCTCGGCGCACCATCAAAAAGGACGCATGCGCAGTCAAACGCATACTGCGCACAGCCTGCATACCCAATGATAAAGATAGGGTACACAGGTCGCATGCGCCGTCATGCACCCATAGGCGGAGCCGCCGGGAGGAGGCGCGGCCGGGGGCGCAGCTTAGCGGCGGCCGTGCGCAGACAGGCGCAGGTCGCCCGAGCGCAAATGTGAAAGTAGCCTAAGGCAGCAGGAAACAAGAAGTAGAAGTACTAGAGGCGATAGTCAGACAGGACACTGCAAAGCATGTAAGGAGCAAGTACTAGAAAAACCAGAGGCCACACACAGCCAGGACACAGAAAAACTAAGCCATAATACCAAGACACAGGTGTGAATTTAGAATTTTGAGAATGAATGATCAGTCCTGGAGGAGAAAGAAGCAGATTTTTCTGATAAGATATATAGCGGGTGAAATAAGTACCGTATTTTTCAGACTATAAGATGCACTTTTTTCCTCCAAAAATGTGGAGCAAAATGGGGGGAGTATCTTCTAGTCCGGATGTACCTGCTCTGGCTGTGGAAGGGGAACCGGAGCAGCGGGTCACAGGAGGCAGGAGCCGACTGCTGCGGCTAACTCCTGTGCCCGCTGCTAAAGAGATATTAATATTCACTGCTCTCCATGCACATGGGTGTGGAGAGTAGTGAATATTTCTCTTTAATAGCGGACATGCTGTTAGCAGCAGCCGCCGGCTTCCTGCAGCTGACGGGCTTTCACGTGTGCCCGCTACTTAAGGGAATGAATATTCACTGCTTTTCACTGCCATAGGCATGGAGAGCAGTGAATATTAATTGGTCTTTAATAGCGGGCAATGGACCAGCAGCCGCTAGCTCCTGCAGGTGCCAGGCGATCGAAGAGGAGGCTATGCATACCAGGATAGGGATGATGGGGCCATGCATACCAGAACAAAGATGGAGGCCCTGCATACCAGGATAGGGATGAGGGAGACCATGCCTACCAGGATAGGGATGAGGGGGCCTTGCATATCAGGATAAGGATGAAGAGGCCATGCATACCAGGAGGTGGTTGAGGGGACCATGTATACCTGGATTGGGGAAATATATAAGTACCAGGATTAGTACAGAATTTACCACATTTTTTGCTTCAAATTTTGTTTTTCTAATTTCCTCCTCTAATACCTAGGTGTGTCCTATGGTCCAAAAAATATGGTATTGAACACGTCACAAATTGTCTAAGTAAATATATCTCTAAATGTGCTATTGACATGAAATTCTCACTAGATGTCGGTAACAACCCATTCAATCCACACAGGCAAAGAAATCAAACCATACATATCCATAAATTAAGTTATGTGTGACAATTCCATGTTAGTAAAATATTTACGGTACTTAAAAAATTGGTGACATGTTCAATACTTATTTCACCCGCTATATGCAACTGTATATGTGTAGGTGAATGGATCATGTCATTGTTATATCTACAATTATAAAATTTTGTGCTATTCATGTTACCAACATCCCTCATGTAAAAACATTTGCATTTTGTGTAAATGTGTTAATGGCTTTACCTTACACTAAATTGCTTTGCATAGAAAATTTCTATTTTTGAAAGGGCAAAAATGAATGGGTCTTTTACATAGACCAATTATCATGTAAAAATTGTTACATCAAACAAATGTGCCCAATCATTGACAAGTGAGAATAAGTTCAGCAATTCCACGATCAGTGAGAATTCGCTAACTTGTCATTCATCAAATCTTACATGTCTGCCTAAAAATTATCATTTGTCTGTGGTATATCCCTTCATGAACAGGAGAGTGCTAGTCGTTATCAGAGGAGACAAGAGGAAAAACAAATTAAATCTCAAAGGGAATGACATTATGAAAATAAACTTGTGATTGTTATGCATAAATCCATGTCTTTCGAATGTTTAAGGGGTTCCATGAAAAGTAAAATGATTGCCCAGAGAACTGGATGTGTAAAAATAACAAACTCATTAATACTTTCTATCAGCACCCATCTAGATCAAATGCAGGCCAGCCTGCTATTTGTACTGACACAGGAAGTGGAGACTTCATTGTATAACCAACCACTGGACAGCTGTGGTTTGGTCTGTCATTGGTTGCAGCGGTCATGTGACCTTAAACAGTGCATCATCAGTAAAATATCTGCTGATTAAATAATCATAGAATGTTAGATTTGGAAGGGACTTCAAGGGTCATTGTGTCCAACCCCCTCTGCACAATGCAGCACAGGATTCATTAACCCATCTTAGACAGATGACTGTTCTGCCTCTGTTTGAAGACTTCCATTGAAGTAGAACTCACCACCACTCGTGGCAGCTTGTGCCACTCATTGATCGCCCTCACAGTCTAAATTTTTTTCTAATATCTAATCTGTATATTCTCCCTTTCAGTTTAATTCCATTGTTGCTCGTGTTTCCACTGTGACATAACTTCAGATATTTGTAGACAGCTATTAAGTCTCTTGACAGCCTTCTTTTTTGCAACCTAAACATTCCCAGATCCTTTAACCGTTCCTTGGACGTACTGTACGTTGCAGTTTGCTCACCATCCAGATAGCTCTTCTCTTAACTTGCTCCAGTTTTTTTAATGTTTTTTTTTTTTAAATGTGATGCCCAGAACTGGACACAGTATTCCAGATCAGGTCTGATCAAGGAGAAGTAGAGGGGGATAATTACTTTACATGATCTAGAGTTTATACTTCTCTTAATACATCCTAGTATTGTGTTTGCCTTTTTTTTGCTGCTGCATCACACTGTTGACTCATGTGCAGTCTGTGATCTATTAGTATACCCAAGTCTTTTTCACATGTGCTGTTGCTTAAGGCACTGTCACACTTAGCGATCGCACCAGCGATCACGACAACGACACGACCTGGCGAGATCGCTGGTGCGATCGCTATGTGATCGCTAGTTAGATTCCAAACACAACTCATCAGCGATCTGTATAACGACCTCTGCGGTCGTTGGGAAAACCTAGTCCCACCTGCGATGCTGGTGTAGTCGTTCATAAAGGGTGTCACACTCAGCGATTTAGGCTCACCAGCGGGTCACCAACGACCAAAAAATGGCTCAGAACGTTCATAAGCGATCAACGACATCTCAGCAGGGGCCACATCGCTGCTACATGTTCACACAGCTGCGTCGCTAACGAGATCGCTACTGCGTCATGAAATCGGTGACTCATTAGCGATCTCGTTAGCGATCTCGTTTAGTGTGACAGTACCTTTAGTTCTATTCCTTCCACTCTGAGATGTAATTTTTGTTTTTCTTGCCCAGATGTAGACTCTTGCATTTCTCCCTGTTAAATACCATTCTTCTAGTCACTGCCCTTTGTTCAAGCTTATCTAAATCCTTCTGAATTCTTTCTCTGTCTTCTCTAGTGTTAAGCCCCCGTCTCACACAGCGATCTCGCTAGCGAGATCGCTGCTGAGTCACTAGTTTTGTGACGGAGCAGCGAGCTCACCAGCGATATCGCTGGGTGTGACATTCAGCGACGATCAGCCCCCCTGCTGGGTATCGCTGATAATCGCTTAATGTCCTGGACATTTTTTTGATCGCTGGTCTCCCGCTGACAGGCACGCATCGCTGCGTGTGACAGGCGGGAGACCAGCGATCCGCTGGTAACCAAGGTACACAGTGGGTTTCCAGGCGCGGGGCTGTGCCTAGAAACCCGCTGTGTACCTTGGATACCAGCGCCCTAATGCAGGGAGCTGGTAACCAAGGTACACAGCGGGTTTCCAGGCACTGCGCAGCGCCTGGAAACCCGATGTGTACCTTGGATACCAGCGCCCTGCATCAGGGCGCTGGTATCCAACGTACACTGCGGGTAACTAAGCGATGTTACCCGCAGTGTCGCTTGTGCTGATCGCTGCCCTGAGCTGCCTGTTTGGCAGCTCAGCAGCGATAATGTAGCGATACACCAGTGATCCTGATCGTTATCGGGATCGCTGGTGTATCGCTATGTGAGACCCGGGCTTTAGATATTCTACCTAGCTTTGCATTGTCTGCAAATTTGATCAACTTACCTTCAGTTCCATTATCTATATAATTTATAAAAAATGTTGAACAACACTGGGGCCAGGGCAGAGCCTTGAGGTACCCCATTTGAACAAACACTCTTCCAGTGGGATGTGCAACCATTTATTACCACTCTTTGAGTACGATCACTGAGCCAGTTATGAAGCCACCTAACCGTAGCCTTGTCAATCCCATACTTGGTCATTTTTTCAATAAGGATAGCATGAGATACTTTATGAAATGTTTGCTTAAGTGAGAAACTCTTTACCGCATTTCCATGAGCCACCAAGTCAGTGATACCATCATAGAAGAAAATTAGATTAGTCTGGCATGACTTGTTTGCTACAAACCCATGCTGGTTCTGGTTAATTACTGTATTCTTATCCAAGTACTTACATACATGTTGTTTAATAATTTGTTCAAAGATCTTTCCTGGTACAGAAGTAAGGTTCACTGGCCTGTAATTTCCTGGCTCCATCATCTCTCCATTATTGAAGATAGGGACAACATTTGCCCATCTCCAATATTCTGGAACTTCTCCTGTTCTCCAGGATTTTTCAAAAATTCTGGCTAGTGGTTCTGCAATTTCCTCTAACTCTTTTAGGACCCAAGGATGTAATTCTTCTGGACCAGGAGATTTAAATTCATTTAAATTAGCTAAGTGTTCCCCACCATCTCTTTATTTATAGTTAGTGTGGATTCTTTTATTCCTTCGATCGCACAGTGATAGGTTGCTCAAGTCACCTGACCACTGCAGCTAATCACAGGCTGCAGCAGTATTGTATCTGGTTGAACAGTGAGTACTCAACTTCCAGTGTCAACTCAGACCACGGACCGTCTAGAGTTCAATCCAATTTGGTGGTGGTAACTTAGTATGAATGAGTTTGTGATTTTTTTTTAAATACATTTAGTCCCTAGGCAAGCTTTCATTTTGCCAGAGCAACCATTTTAAGATGAACTAGAAAGAGGATTGCCACTCAATTTTACGAATCTATCTTTGTGTATTAAATGGACCCTTTATTGAAGTAAACATCAGAATCTAAGAACTAAAAAAATCCTAAAAGAATGGAAGCAGCATTGCAAAGATGAATGTGAAGGTGGTTTGTTGATCCAAAATGAAATACAGATATAGGTGACGTAAAGCCATTTTCAAACCTGTCATTGCACATATTGTGGATCGAGTTGACCGATCTGAAGCTTGCACCCACTCATGGGGAATCCTTTCTGTTGCTTTCCTACTCTTTTGTTATTGCATGTACACGAAGAACTGTGCAGTATCTATTACAAATGTTATCCATATAGTTAATAAACAGATTTGCTCCGTGCTACCATAACTGAGCTCCCAGACGTTAAGCCTCTTTTTCCAAAGGCCTTTCTGAGATGACCTATAAAGACTATTAAAAACTTATATAGGATTTCACATTTCCTGGTGTTCTGGCCTGACTGTCTGTGTTCACTTTGATTTTCCCTTTTGTGAGGGCTTTATGTCTGTATTGCTTTCCTAACCCTGACATTGAAGAGTAATGGAATTATGTATATTTTACCATAGGCTTTCCCGCCACCCGTCATCTGTATTCAATGAATAATTGTTATTGTTTTGGCCCTTTGGAGCCTCATTGCTATTAGGTGCAAATTATATTGCTCTTAGCTTCAGCTGTCAATTACAGGATCTCTTGTTCTTTTTTTTTTTAACTCTTTCATTGTCATTTTTATAGCAACATTGCATTATTAGATTTTTCTATGTATAGTTCTAAGTGATAAGAATTTCTGCTAGATGACATGCAGAATAAATTATAATAGGCAAATCAATATAATATCAAAGGTAATAATGCAGAAGTGATATGGAGATTGTGTTTTATAGAACATGCAATAACAATAGCATATGGAATTGTTTTTATGAAACACTTTAACTACTTCACAACGTGCTGTATATGTAAGTTTCTGCAAACCGCCGTACATATAATTCTTCAAGATCACGCTTGTGATCGCATTGTGCCGATGCTCTACATAGTGACCCGGGGCTGAATGACAGCTGCAGGGTTACCCAGGGATGGTGGCCAGTAAGCTCATGCCTGTGATGCACTGTTTTAATGCCTTGCAATGGAAAAACATTGCAGTATAATAGATCAGTGGTCAGGGCAGGAAAAGTTGATGTCCCAATGTAAAAAAGTAAAAAATGAGTTAACAATTTAAAAATCTAAAAAAATAAATAAATAAAATCACAAAATAAAGAACAAAAAATGAAAAAAATATGAATCCAATAAATACATTTAAGAAAAAAAAAGCAAAAATAAGCAAAAAAGTACACATATTTGGTATTCTTGCGTCCGGAAGGACCCAACCTATAAACCTGCCCCACTAATTAACCCTTTCAGTGAACACAGTAAAAAATAAATAAAAACGGGGCAAAAAATTATGCTTTCTCATCATATCGCTAAACAAAAAGTGGAATAAAACGCAATCATAAAGACAAATGTAAGTAAAAATGGTATTGCTGAAAACGTAAAAAAAAACAAGCCGCCATACAGCTGTCAGCAGAAAGATTAAAAAGTTATAATTCTTGGAGTAAAGTGATGCAAAATAATTATTTTTTCTATAAAATAGTTTTTATTGTGTAAAAGCACCAAAACATAAAAAATTATATAAATGTGATATTGCTGTAATTGCACTGACCCGAAGAATATAGCTGCTTTATCAATTTTACCACATGCAGAACGACCTAAAAAACAATCAAAAAACAATTCCTAAATTGCTGGTTTTTGTTCATTCTGCCTCCCAAAAATCGGAATAGAAAGTGATAAAAAAAAGTCATGCGCCCGAAAATGGTACCAATAAAAACGTCAACTCATACCGCAAAAAAAAACAAAAAAAAAACAAGCCCTCACATGACTTTGTCGGTAGAAATATGAAAAAATTGTCCCTATCTAAATATAGGGATGCCAACAAAAAGCATCTTTTAGTGTGACAGCAGCCAAACATAAAAAAACTACATAAATCTGCAATCACACAGACCCGAAGAATAAAGTTGTATAATTACTTATACAGCATGAGGAACAGCATTGAAAATAAATAAAACCAATTTTCACCTGCCGTTGACTTGTTCATTCTGCCTACCAAAGATCACAGTAAGGTTCGGCACACATTTAGGCTATGTGCACACGTTGCGCAAATGCTCCGTAGCTTTGCGGAGCATTTGCGTAACTCCCCACCGTGGGTAAAACGCATACGTAATTAGTATGCGTTTTCCAGCAAAACACAAGCATTTTGCAAGCGTTTTTAGCTTACAGAATGCTAGCGTTTTCCAAGCGATCTGTAGCATCGCTTGGAAAACTGATTGACAGGTTGGTCACACTTGTCATTTATAGTGCTGACAAGTGTGACCAACTATTTACTAAATGAGTAATGTAAAAAATAATAAAAAAAATATTGATATACTCACCCTCCGTTAGCCCTCGAAGTCTTCCCGCTCCTCAGAGACGTTGCCGGCAAGTTCCTTTCCCAGGGATGCATTGTGAGAGTGACCTTTGCAACGTCACGGTCACTCGACCGCTACATCATCTGCGGTGATTCTCGCAATGGATCCCGGGGAACGGAACTTGGCGGCAGCTTCGCTGAGGAGCGGGAAGACTCCGGGGGCCACCGGAAGGTGAGAATATCAATATTTTTTATTTTAATTCTATTTTTGACAGGAAAATGGTACCCAGGGCCTGGAGGAGAGTTTCCTCTGCTCCAGACCCTGGGTACCAAGCACACATGAAGCGCTCACTTCACGCATGGTGGGTATAGCCACATGTGTAAAGTGAGTGTTTCAATGCAATCCGAAGGCAGCGTAATTGCCGCGATTAAGCCTAAAGAATGGACATGCTGCTTATTTTTACGCGAAGCGATTACACTTCGCAAAAATACGCCGCATATGTACAGCAATGCGTAATCCCATAGGATTGAATGAGATGCGTTTTATACCCGTTTAAGCGATTACGCCGTGTAAAAACGCGGCAAAACCGCTTAAAAAACGCTACGTGTGCACATAGCCTTATCCTGCACTCTGCGCTGAGCACTTACACCGGGGTTTCCATGAAAATCTCCGAAAATACGTGATTCAGACAGAACCCCTGGTGGAAAATTCCCTATAATGAGGCAAATGGAGTCACTCTGGACACCATTTGACCTGTGATCTGGCGGAGTTGCACTTTTGAAAAAAAGGAAACCACTGAACAGAAGCCAGACAGAGTCCAAAGTTACTCTGCTGCCTGATTATAGTGAATGGATCCCTTGAGAGTTTCATCTAAATCACGTCACTCGGAGATTTAGATGGAAGTGCTCAGGGTAGAGCGCAGGATAAATATGATCTTAAATGTTATGTACAATGTTCCCAATAAAAGCTTCAGCTCAATCCACAAATAATGCAAGCTCCACTTAGGTCCGTCATCTGTCAACAGAAATATAGGGGACTTTCACGTTACTGGTAGCACAAAGGCTCTGGAAAAGTGCTATGGCTCCTTGCCCCATAAAAGAAATTCAGCAAATTCTGAGCTCCCAAATCCAAATTCCCCCTTCATTCTGAGCCCTATGGTGTGCCTAAACCACATTTAGCATCCACATTTTTAGCATATCTGTAGACATGACAGCCCGCCTAATTTATGGATGCATGTCTCCAGAAACATGAGCTGGGCTCTACAATGTATTCGTGACTACCTTACTGGGCACTACAATGGCAGTTTGCAATTTTCACTCAGCAACATCCACTTCTGCTTGTTTCTGGACAACACCCATGGAGTTAAAATCCTCAATACACCTGTAGATAAATTCACAAAGGGGTATAATTTTCAAAATAGAGTCACTTCAGGGGGATCTCTGCTCTTCTAGTACTTAGGGGCTATGTATATGGAGTCTGCAAACTATTCTAGGAAAATTTGCGCTCCAGAAGACAAATAGAGCTCCGTCCCTCCCGAGTCTCGCCGTGTGGCTAAGCAGTAATGTACAGCCACATATGGGGTATTTCTACATTGTGGGACAAATTTTGGAGTCATGTTTACCCATTTCCTAGTGTGAAAATGTAAAATCTGGGGTTAAAAATAGATTTTGGTGACAAAAATGTACTTGTTTTTTCTTCACTGCCCAATTGTATTCTGTGGCGCACCCGGGGTGTTAATATGATCACTGCACCCTTAAATGAATTCATTGAGAGGTGTAGTTTTTAAAATGGGGTCACTTATGGGGGTTTTGCTGCTCTGGCAACTCAGGGGTTTTATCAATATGACATGGCACCCTCTAACCAGTCCAGCAAAATCTGAACTGCAATATGGTGCTTCTTACCTTTTGAGGTTTGCATTGTGCCTCAAAAGTAGATTTCGACCACATATGGGGTATTGGTGTACTCAAATTAAAAACAACAAACTTCGGGGTCCATTTTTACCTGTTATCCCTGTGAAAATGAGAAAATTTGGGGCTAAAACAATAATTTTGTTGGAAAAATATATTTTTTAATTTTCACAGATCAACATTGTAAAATTCTGTGAAGCACATGTGGATTCAAGGTTCTCATATGACACACATCTAGGTAAATTCCTTGAGGGTCTAGTTTCCAAAATGGGTCCATTTGTGGGGGTTTTCCACTGTTTAGGCACATCAGGGGCTCTCCAAATGCATCATGACACCCACAGAACATTCCATCAAAATCTGCGTTCCAAAACGTCAATCCATGCATTCTGAGCCTTGCGGTGTGCCCAAACAGTAGTTTCCCCCCGCATATGGTGGATCTGAATACTCAGGAGAAATTGCACAACCATTTTGGGGCTCATTTTCTTCTTGTGAAAATAACAAATTTGGGGCTAAAAGAACATTTTTGTGGGAAAAATGTGATTTTCTATTTTCATGGCTCAACGTAATAAACTTCTGTGAAGCACCTGGGGGTTCAAGTTATTCATACACATCAAGGTAAGTTCCTTGAGCTGTCTAGTTTCCAAAATGCGGTCACTTGTGGAAAGTTTCCACTGTTTAGGCACTTCAAGCCCTCTCCAAACATGACATGGCGTTCGCTAAAGAGTCCAGCTAACATTGTATTCAAAGAGTCAAATGGCGCTCCTTCTCTTTTATGCCCCACACCCAAACAGTAGTTTTTCTCCACATATTGGGCATCGGCGTACTCAGGAGAAATCGCACAACAAATTATATGGTGCATTTTCTCCTGTTGTTCTTGTTAAAATAACAAAAATTGGGTCTAAAATAAAATTTTTGTGAAAAAAAGGAAAATGTTAATTTTTCCTTCCATATACCGTATTTTTCAGACTATAAGACGCACTTTTTTCCTCCCAAAATGTGGAGGAAAATGGGGGGTGCATCTTATAGTCCGGATGTATGGGCTCTGGCTGTGGTGGTGAGGTGGGCTCTGGTTGCGGTGGGGAGGTGGGGGAGCGGTTTCGGCAGAGCAGCGGGTCACAAGAGCTAATTCCTGTGACAGCTGCTAAGGAGAAATGAATATGCAATGCATTCCACGCCCATGGGCGTGGAGGGCAATGAATATTCATTTTGTCTGGCATCCTGGCATGATTGGCCCCATTCCCTTGCTGGTATGACTGGTCTCATCTGTATTCTGGTATGATTGGCCCCATCCCATTCCTGGTATGATTGGTTCCATTCTTATTCTGGTATGATTGGCCCCATCCCGTTCCTTGAATGATTGGTCCCATAATTATTGCATGATTGGCCCCATCCCGTTCCTGGCATGCATGGACCCATCAGAAAAGATTAAAAAAAAAATCCATTACATTTACCTTCCTCAGCTCCCTTGCAGTGTCCTGCTCCGGTGCCAGCAGCTGCTTGTAAGCAGTGCATGTCAGGGACGTCATGCGCTGCTCACAAGAAGAGCACAGCTGCCGGAATACTTACCAGGACTGTTCATCGGAGATGAATATGATTCTGAATATCCATTTCTCTTAAGTATCGTCATACATGACCGCCACAGCAGCCGGTAGCCAGCGGCTGACACTGCACACTACTGAAGAGGAATGAATACTCACCGTGATCTCCGATGAACAGTCCCGGTGAGTATTACGGCAGCAGTGTTCTGTTTGTGAGCAGCGCAATACAGTCCCTGCCCTATCCCAGTCCAGGAATGGGATGGGACCAATCATACCAGTATAAGGATGGGATCAATCAATCCAGGACTGGGATGGGGCCATGCATACCAGGACTGTGATGGGGGCCAATCATATCAGGATAAGGATCGGGCCATGCATAACAGGACTGGGATGGGGCCTATCATACCAGGATAAGGATGGTGCCATGCATACCAGAACTGGGTTGGGGGCCAATCATACTAGGTTAAGGATGGGGCCCTGCATACCAGGATAGGGATGGGGCCATGCATACTTGAACGAGATGGAGACCCTGCATACCAGTATAGGGATGATGACAATCATTCCTGCCAGGATAAGGATGAGGGGGACCATTCCTAAAAGGATAGGGATGAGGGGGCCATGCGTACCAGATTAGGGATGAGGAGGCATGCATACCAGGCTAGGGATCAGGGCCATGCATATCAGGATAGGGATAAGGGGACCATGCATACCAGGATAAGAATGAGGTGCCCAGTGTATCAGGATGGGGATGAGGGGCCATGTGTATCAGGATGGGGATGAGGGGACCATATTTATTAGGATAGGTGATACTAAGTACAGAATTGACCACATTTTTTGCCTCAGTTTTTTTTCCTTATTTCCTCCTCTAAAACCTGGCACGTCTTGTGGTCCTGTGCGTCTTATAGTATGAAAAATACGGTAGCTTCAGTTCCTGTGAAGCAACTTAAAGGTTAATGAACTTCTTCAATGTGGTTTTGAGCAACTTGAGGGGTGAGGTTTTTAGAATGGTGTCACTTTTGGGTATTTTCTGTCATACAGAAAACTGAAATTCACTTTACATGTGATGTGGTCCCTAAAAAATTATTTTGTAAATTTTGTAGTAAAAATTCATGATCAACTTTTAACCCTTCTAACTTCCTAACAAAAAAAAAAACTGCGTTTCAAAAGTTGTGCCGAGATAAAGTAGACATGTGGGAAATGTTATTTATTAACTATTTTGTGTTACATAACTTTTAGATTTAAGGGCATAAAAATAAAAAAATGTGAAAATTTCCAATTTTTTCAAAAATTAAACGCAAGTCATATCAAAGAAACGTTATCACTATTGTGAAGTGCAATATGTCATGAAAAAACAATCTCAGAATCGGTGGGATACGTTGAAGAGTTCCGGAGTTATTACCACGTAAATTGACAGTGGTCAGAATTGTAAAATTTGCCTGGTCGTGAAGGTGAAAACAGGCTCGGGGGGTGAAGAGGTTAAACTTTGTGCTACAATTTTTCTGGATTTAATTTTAGAATACAACAAATATAAATAAAAAAGTCTCATTGTGCTATTTGTTTTTAATATGCTTCAATAAAGCAACAGTAAAGATGTATATCTTTCCTACTCTACTCTAAATATTTTTCTACTCTACTCTACTCTAAATATTTTTCAACAAAGCAAGAGCAGCATTATTGATAAGTGCTGAACATATTTTATGATGCATATGTGCATTTATCTGTTCTCTATACCTCCTAACGTATCATTCTTTAAGTCATTATTTAATAGCCATGTTCTGGTAGTACTCACTACAAACAGACTGCTGGTATGTATTCAAAAGTGCACATCCACTGCCAGGGGAGGATGAAAGAAAGCCTTGATGGGGTGTAGCTGGTCAGGCAAGTGAATATTTGCTTGTGGCTTTAAAAAGAAAACAAATGGCAGACTATCCTGCACACTGGCTGTAAGGTGTCAAACTAAGCACTACGGAGTTGTAAAATCATAGAAAAAAAAACCCTCTTTGTAATATGGAACGTGACATTGTATAGGAAACAGAAAAAAAATCTCTATACAAAATTGGCAACAAACAGAGGTATAGTAAGGTCCCAAAGATTTGCAAGGTGTCGTGTTATGGCTCCACACAACCTGGAACGTGCTGCCAGAATAAGCAATGTATACCAGTGGGTGGGATTTTTTAATTATTACTCAGTGTTTGAGTAACATCTACAAAATGTGCTAACTATGGAGATCAAGCACCCCAGTCATATTAGGTTACTCACACAATTTACAGCAATCTGTTTATTGTTTTAATAGGTCCCGGATTTTGTCTGAACCTTGACGTTGTGTTTTCTTTGTTTTAAGCATTTTTCCATGTTTAAGAACGAAAAATAATACATTTCTTAATAATAATAATAATAAACACATTAATAAATAAATGAATTTATGCTTAAAAGACTTTTACATTTGACCTATTTGTATATTTGCTAAAAAATGCAAATGAGCAAAAGGGGCTGAAATTCATTTAGTAATCTATAGCGTTGCACAACTTATTCAGCAATTCCTGTATGAAATGAATTAAACGTTAAATATGAATTACTGTCCCCTTTAGAGACATCAGCGGAATGTAAACAGATTTTCCATGACAGTTAACAGAAAGCAGGTACTGGTGTTGATATTTGCTTGGTTAAACAATGGTTTATTTGGCCTACCCAGCCCAAATTAAATAGACATGTTTCAGGCACATTACGGAGAACAATGAGATCAAATAGAGTTAGCCAGCAAACCTCAATTTTATGAGGAACATCTTGCTGGAAGGGGCCGGTGTCAGGGTCAGACTGAGAAACATGCAGATGATCTGTAACTTGCTTACAGCGCACTCCCTAGATGCCAACACTGCACTGCTACTACCCTTCACATTCCTTACATGTGAGACTTTAGATTAATTGTTAGATAATTACAGAAGATAAATAAGAAGAATAATTACATTAGTCAGCAAATGCATGCACTGCAATATAGATCATAAAAATGATTCACATACAAACAGTGCAACATATTATATATATCTATCAATATCATATATTCTGTATGGTGTCATGTGATATATATATATATATATAAATACATTATATATGCGCATATATATATATGTATATATATATATATATATATACACACATATATATAATCAATGACAGCCCTATCTGTCTAATCTACATTACACACACAGATATCTATACATGCATGTACATATACATATGTATATGTGTGCGTATATTTAAATAAATATATACATGCACACATATATATACACTCATACATAGAAACAAATATATCTATACATGTATATATGTGTAGACACATATATATATATATTTATTTTTCTATGTGTGTATATATATATATATATATATATATCCATACATAAATGTATATTTCCAACTGTGTATATATATATATATATATATATATATATATATATATATATATATATATATATATATGTGTATTTATATGTATACACACACGTTCATACAAATGTGTGGGCATGTGTGTATTATATATATATGTATATATATATATATATATATATTATATATATATACATACACATACACACATCACATCAAAATATATGATATTGATAGATAAAAATATCTTGCACTGCATGTATGTGAAGTATTCTTTTTCTGCCATAAATTGGAGTGCACAAATTCGCTGACTAAAGGAAATAATTTTACTTATTTATCTGCTGTAATTATCTAACAATTAATCTAGAGTCACAGATATATATATATATATATACACACACACACACACAGACACACATACATATACATGTAAATATGTTCTATTGAGCCTCACGATAAGGGATGAGCCAAAAGCTTTGCATAGAAAATAAATGTCCATGTCAAATTGGCAAGGAGATAAGTAAGACAGCTTAGGTACTAACCTCGAAAGTACTCTATTTTTGCTGGCTGTGCCTTCTTTGGTGGCATTACAGGGGCATGTTTATTTTCATTATTTTTGAACAACGCCAGGCGCACAGCTGGGTCTAGATGAAAAGGTACATGTTAAAATTAAAAGGGTATGATTTGTTTTGCTCTTTCAAAGGGTACTGTACTCTTTCTAGGTCTAAAAGGCAACAAGGCTTCATGCAGTTCAGAACAAAACATGGTGCATTCAAAAAAAGAAATCCTCTTTGAGATTAAAAGAAAAGAAAAAAAAATCAGGCTCAAATTCTACTACAAATTGCATCATATACTATAGTTAAGTTATGCCAATCTATTAAAAATATGTTAAGAAGCGCTCACAATGTCATTACTGTAAGAATGAACTTACCGTACATTTTTTTGTTTCATTTTCATGATAAATAAAAAAAGGTAATGGACAAATACAGATATTTGGAATCACAATACCGTAGTTGTTTTAGGACAATTAATGAACTTTACACATAGGAAATATAGGAACATATAGAAATTTGACAATGATCTATGAACTATAGATCTTCAACATCTCTAATCAAGAATTGACTACGTAGATGAAAATTTCTTGGACATAGAGGATTCTGAAACCTTGAATCAATTTTTCTAATACAGTTTCATCTTCAAAGCATGTCTGTGCTATGATGCTTCTCATTTGTTAGGGAAGAGCCTAATTTCTTAAAGACTCCATTTGAAAACCACTGGAATTTGAAGACGAGACTAGATGCAATATATATAGTATATCCTTCTATTAAAGTGCTCGGAAGTGTAGCAATCAATCTGTATTGGTAAATAAGCACAGCAAAAAGGAAAAAAAGTCACTAAACTTTGCCGTATGAAGCTGCAATCACTCGTGTACATATCCTAAAAGAAATGTAGTTAAACAGATAAAAAGCATAAGGAGACATTTAATAAACTCTGAAACTGTTATCTAATCTGCAGAAAAAAAATAATGAACCTTAGCATTAATGGCACTTAAATGTTTTGCAAGCTTCATTGATTTTTGATACAATTTAAGATATGCCAGTGATAAATTCTCTATAAAACTGTTAAAAAGGCAAAAATAAGAATGTAGAAAATTAGTAGATTCTGGCTTACATTAAAAAAAAATAAATATAAAGTTATATTTATCTATCTATCGATCGCAGCTCCTTTTAATATAAGTTTAATCGATGCTTCTAAGATGATGCCCAGGGCCTCAACTGTTAGCTCCCACTTTATGACATTTCAGTTGCAATGACGAAGAAGTTATCTGCTACCTACACCTCACCGCTAAATAGCATAAAACAATAAAATACTAAAAAATATATTATTATATATATATATATATATATATATATATATATATATATATATATATATCATAAAATATATATATATATACATGAGGATATCAACCGTTGAGTAGAGCTCAAGTGAATGCGTGTGCCTGGGTGGACAAGCTGAGCATATTTGGTTTGGTGGCCGTCTGCATGACAATTCACAGCCATTGCTGTATTTTTTGTCTTTCATTGCAGAAACTCAATAGAAATGATTATTATTAGCATCATAAAATGTAATTCTTTTTAGCAAACGGTGCAGTTATTTGTGGAAGAGAAAATCAAATGTCTTTGTTTGAGGCTGAAAGGTGACGGAACCGTGGAGCTCAAGTGAGGTCATTTGTAAACTCTGATGTGTTCCATGTGCCTTCAGAAATATTAAATACATCTTGACAGACCAAAGGCGAATATAATCATGATTTTATGCCCATTTTCCACTTTACGATATTTTCCTCCAGGATAAGTAAACCTTGGTGGCTACAAATTAGGCAAAGTTCTTGGGAATGTGATGGTACATCCTTGCATAGTTTTATGCTGATATCAATATATTTCTGAGAAATATATTATTTCAATTAAGAAGTAAATTATGCTTATTTACCCCTTCATCACTATTACAAATGATTTGATACATATCAAGTCAACAACCTATCAATTTAAAGGGAAGCTACCTTAACAAAAAACACCTATTGTTTTAATAAGGTTTTTGTGTTAAATTTATTTAGTAAACATTTTTGGATTTTTCCCCCCCCCATATCACAATCTGTATTAAAAAGAAATAGAAATATTGCAATTTTCCTACTGGCCACAGGGTCTTTTTTAGACTCATACTTCCTGTTGTTGTGGGAAACACTATATGTATATCATCCCAATTAGCAGAAGCTGAACCCATGTTTTGTGTTGAATAATGTAGTGAGTATGTGCATGGTTTTTGTCTTAAATGTATTTTTTTTTAAATTTGGCATTTTATTACCCATATCACAATGTGTTTTATAAAAGAAGTAAATCTTGCAATTTACATGTTGGCCACTGGGTCATTTTTAGACTCATACAACCCGTTTCAGGAAACAACACATGTGCATAGTCACAATGAGCAGACTGTGATCCTATCTTTTGTATTGAAGAACTGAATGAGCATGTGCAAAAATCATTGTGGTGGACCTTGTGTTATCAGCAGTTCACAGAGATGACATTGTTATCGTGCCTCTGCTGATAAGGAAGCTGCTGAAAAGTGTTTCTGAAAGCACAGTAAGTATGAGTCGAAAAAAGTCCCCATGGCAACTATGAAAATTGCAAAATTACTTATTTTGGTTTTTTTTATTCATAAACATTGTGATATGAAAAAAAAAATTGCTAGAATTTTTGGTTAGGAATTCATGTAGCACAAAAAACCTGATTTTAAAAATAAGGCAATTTTCTGATGCTTGCTTGCATTATACATTACAAAAAAAGCTTAAAGGGAATCTGTCACCCCATTTTAGCCCTATGAGATAAAGATATTATTGCATCGTGCGTCCCATAACTAATCTATGGGTACCTATGCTATCTCCGGACACCCCAGTTTTCATGTAAAAATACCTTAGTAAAGTTCGTATTTCTGTATGCAAATCCGTGTGGTCCAGTCCGGAGGGCGGCGTTTTTTTTCTTCGTTCACCCCCGCTCCTAGGATTCTCTTGCGTATGGCCGTCTGTGAATAGCACAGACGGTGTTCGGCTTCCCGCGATTGCGCTTTTCAAAATCCCCTCGCGCTTGAGCAGTGTGCTTTGCCCACCAGTGGGCAAAGCATAAAATCATTACAGCGCATGCGCAACTATTTTCCTCCACTTTCCTTGCCCCGGAAGTCGTCCAAGGCAAGCAGTCATTTCCGGGGCAAGGAAAAGCGAGGGGATTTTGAAAAGCGCAATCGCAGCAAGCGGAACGCCGTCTGTGCTATTCACAGACGGCGATACGCAAGAGAATCCAAGGAGCGGGGGTGGGGAAGAAAAAAAACGCCGCCCTCCGGACCAGACCGCACGGATTTGCATACAGAAATACGAACTTTACTAAGGTATTTTTACATGAAAACTGGGGTGTCCGGAGATAGCATAGGTACCCATAGATTAGTTATGGGGCGCGCTATGCAATGATATCTTTATCTCATAGGGCTAAAATGGGGTGACAGATTCCCTTTAATATTTCTAGAAGGGTGATAATGCAAAACATTGCAATACAGTAACGATTTTTCAGACCTTTAAAGTTCTCCACATCCTTGGGATTAGATGTCTGCAGTTTTCCTAAAACTGTACTCTAATCCTTTCCCTCCATTTAATGAAAACAAAAAGGGATGTTTTATATTGCCTGGTGGTACAATAAGATAGTACCATTATGCTTTAAAAACTGTAGGGATCTCTGGGAGAACATTATGTGCTTTAGAAAAACAAGAGCATAAAACATTTCTTGTTACAAGTTTACAAGATGGAGTGGGTGCCGGTACCAAGATCACATTAAAAATCCTGCAACCAAACAAATCTCAATCTGTAAGCATCACGCGTATGTATTTACTTACACCAACGGCTTATGTGTATATATCAGCATGGTACACTGATTAGAATCCAAATCGGTTATGAAACTCTGTGGTTCCCAATTACTTACCCAACATTTTTTTATGTTTTGCTTGTTTAGACTTCATTTTCTGGGCTCTTTTCAGCATCAGTTGCGCTGTAGATGCTTCTTTAAACCCCCTACAAGAAAAGGTATTTACGTACATAGAAGTTGAGCCTCATGATGACACATCAAGTTATAGTAAAAGGAAGTAAGTTACATACCACTCCTGGGAAATTTTTTCCTCTTTCTCCGATTTGAAGGAAACGTCGGTATTGAACTTCATTCTATACACATGTGACAGATTTTGTTTCTCCGACCTGACATTAGATGAAATTGTAGGCCAAATCAGTTAAAATCGTGATGTACTAAGGCTTTGTAGTCTAAAGCTGCTCTGGCTAACTGTTTATGCATTCCAAAATCTAAAATAAAATCTACGTGAAATACTGGTGGAAAGCTTCATTGTGGAAGGTTCTAAAAGTCTCTTACATTCTGAAATGTTTACATTTCAATTACTTAAAGAACATTTCAAAAATTACCATCCGCACACAAATCCTGACCTGCTCAGCAAAAACATCCTTATCTAGACACATAGAAGAGTTGTCCCACAAACACTGGAGCAGCTAACGAACAGTCTACCGTTCTAATTCGGGGACATGGATGACACAATGATGGTAATACTTGTAGGGTAGTAGCACGCTTTAAAATAAACGCTCAACCTTAAATGCCACTTTTAAATTAAATAGGTAGATTGTAAATCTGTAAAAATAGTTTGGTCACTGTCGCCATTTTCTGTTTTGTTAACAAAATTTTTTTTTATTTTGTCAACATTTTGATTGCATTTTCTGGGGTAATTAATGAGGCTAAATCTGGAGTTATGATATTTTTTTCCTGCTTCGGTATTCATTGTATGGATATGCATTTTTATATTTTATTAGTTGTCCTACATTAATCGAATCGTAAAAAACTAGAAATGATTGCACACCTTTTTAGTTTCCACCATTACAGTGCTCCACGGCATTACTGCACTCATGCTATCCAGTCCATCTATTACTTGACCGCTGCAGTCAGTTACTGTACTCAGCGATGATATTGGCAGCCAGTGATTGGCTGCAGCAGTTAGGTGACTAAATAAATTTGCAATTAAATGGGTAGAAAATTACGATTTCTTTATTTTCTCATTTCCTACTTTAGGAAAAGTATTTTTTAATCTTGGAAACTACGGTAAGTTAGGCTAGGTTCAGACTTGCGTTTGGCTGCTTACTTCCTCCCTTAAGCTCCGCCTACGACCCGCCTACTTCCGCATGCGTCATGCGTACCTATCTTTAATATTGGGTACCCAGGGACATGCGGAAGTATGCGGATGCGTCCGCATGTGGCGTTTTGACGTGCACGGGAACGCAAAATGTTGCGTTCGGCAGCACGTCAAAACGCCGCATACTTCCGCATGTCCCTGCATACCCAATGTTAAAGATAGGTACGCATGACGCATGCAGGACGCATACGAAAGTAGGCGGAGCTTATGGGAGGAAGTATGCAGCCATATACAGACCAGCCGAATGCAAGTCAGAACTTAGCCTTAAAGTACAATGTAATGGAAACAGTATAAAATAATTAGTAGAAAACATTATAGTATAATAAAAATATGAGGTTTAATTTAGACCACACAGATATTTTAAGATTTTTTGTTAAAGTTTTAGCCTAGCATTTGGGTTGACAGGAAAAAGAGATGTTAAATCTGTCAGAAACGTGATTAGGCATATGAATAATTTAATTTCTGCTATGTATATTATGTTATGTTAAAATTAGTAACACTCTGAAAGCATAACTCCAGCTATGAAGAAAACAATTATATTTCAGCTTCCTGCACAATAAACGTTTCACATTGTAACTGTAGATACACTTTACAATCTTCTTTCAGTGCTTCAGAAATCACACTTTCAAGTGCAGAGCAAGCCAAAAAGCTCGTCGGCAATGCAATAAAGTTCAATTTCTCTCCCTAAATGGAACTTTCTACTTATTACATTAGTATTAGCTGTTTATTGGATTTAGTGGTCAGGTGATCTCTTTAAAAACAGAAATATGTAGAAGAGTTGTTGCTTCTCGCTTTGGCTCCTGGCACACATCATTGTGGTTTCGTTACCACTTTGTCAGGGTTTCACAAAAGCAGGCAACTTTTAAGCCTATCTGCAGGGGTTCTGAATCAGGTCTTGAATTTGTAATTCTTTGCATCCTTTGGGTTTAGAGTTATTGTTTTTTTTTTGTTTATTTTGGATAAAGTAGAGCTGTCACCATTTGACAAGTCTCTAAATGGTTGTATATGTAATAGCAAAATCAGGTGCTTCTTTTCTACTAAATCGGAGTTGCCCCATTCTGCTTGTATTCTTGTAAAGATTTATGAATAAATTGACAACAGGGCGTTACGAATGTACTAGTCATAGAAGTGTGTCCGAACACAGTCTTGCACTGGCAAAACTGATTGGACCCTGCCTGATTATGTAGTGACACACTCCCAACTAGTAACACCCAATTGTCATTTCATTAATACATTTCTAGTAGGGATTACAGAGGAACAGCACAATTTAAAATTGCTGATTTATGAAGAGTACAAGTTTTTATTTAAATTGATATGCCAGGAGAAATGACTGATGTTCTGTAAAATGTTAATATAAAAATGAAAAAACATTAAGGCCCCGATTCATCTAGATCGGTGTTGTTTGCACCAGTCTTCATGAAGGGTGAACAGAATTCAGAGTCACCTGATTCATTAGGATGCACACACCTCTAAATAAGAACCTGACATCTTATACATGGCGCCCAATCTGTAGCTGTATGATCTCAGCCAGTTATTTATGACTCTAAAATGCTGCGGAGTTTCAGATAATAGCATACTTTAATAACCAAAGGGGACCAAGACTGTTCTGAGACTAGTCAGAAAGGCGGGTCTCCCCGGCCGATGTCCTGGAGTGACAGGTTTCTGCCTATTTGCACACTTAGGCAGAGATCTATCAATCCAGGACATCGGCCGGGGAGAAGCCACCAGAGACATGCCTATCTGACTAGTATCCAGAGTGGCTTGGTCCCTGATGGCTATTAACCGCTTAAGAACCAAGTCACTTTGTATGTTAATGACCAAGCCTCATTTTTCAAATCTTACCAGTGTCAATTTATGAGGAAATAATAACTCTGGAATGCTTCAACAAATCCCATTGATTGTGAGATTGTTTTTTGTGACATATTGTACTTCATGACAGTGGTAAAATTTGTTCAATATGACTTGCGATTAATTGTGAAAATATTGGAAATTTAATGAAATTTTCACACTTTTCAAACTTTCAATTCTTATACCCTTAACCCCTTCACCCGAAGCCTGTTTTCACCTTCCTGACCAGACCAATTTTTACAATTCTGACCACTGTCATTTTATGAGGTCATAACAATGGAACGCTTCAATGGATCCTGGTGATTCTGAGACTGTTTTCTCGTGACATACTGTACTTTATGACAGTGGTAAAAAAACAGAAATTTGGCAAAAATGTAGAAAATTTGGCAATTTTCAAACTTTTAATTTTTATGCCCTTAAATCAGAGAGTCATACTGTGGCACTCCAGAGGGTTCAGTCGCCACAGAGGTACTGCATCTCATCCAGAGATGTGGTATTTCATCTTTCAGGTAAGGTGGAGACACTACACCTGGCTCTGGCAACATTGTATCCATCACACACACTAGCTGAGCTTATCTAGCAAGCCTGCAGCTAGAAAAGGGTGTTAGATGGTGGGTGGAGCTTGTGGGTCAGAGCAGGAGTGAGAGGGAAGTTAGAGAACAGTCTTCCTTTCAGGGAGGAAGAAGATAGACGCACAAAGGCAGCTCTCCCATAGGGGAGAGGGGAAAGAGATACGACCGTGCAGCAGGCTCCATGTCCTGAGGAGCTGCTCACAGAGAGAGAGATAGAACAGAAGGTTCCCTGGAAGGGAAAAGGGATTTCTCAGAGACACGGCAGAGCAGAAGGCTACCCGTGGGGCTCATTCCAGGACTGGGGGACGCCAGCTGGGAGAATCCAGGTCGCAGAAGGGACTCGGCCCCTAGCCTAGTGGAGAAATTTATGAATCAGCTAGCAAGCCGACAGCTGTGATAACTTTAGGGATCACAGCCACAACTGCAAGCATCTTCTCCGGGAAGGAACGCTATATAGGATCAAGGAAACGCCTGGGTCACATTATCCTACAGGATCCGCAGCTTCTAGACTGGGACACTGCTTAGCGAGGTGCTGGAAAGGAAGAAAGGAGTGGGAATCAGCACAGTGAGACGACCAGGGAAGGCATATACTGACAGGGAGCTTTGGACTGGTGTTCTCCATCTGCCTGGGAGTTGGCTGGACTCCATACCTGGAAGACGTGGCACTAAGCGGGCCAATGTACTGTGCGCACCTGAACTGTGAGTAAAGCGTTGGAAACTGCATCTGACTGTGTCCTCTCAAGTTCTTCCTGCGGCACACATTCCACTCTGCTACATCCTCCAGCACCATTACTCTCTCTACAACACCTCACTGCCCTGGGACAAGCTTCACCTGTGGGAAGCCATTCCAACTCTGCTGCATATCACCATCTGTCCCATAGGATCTCCACCACAGCGCTGGTCACCTCTGACCAGAAACCACAGGTGGCGTCACGAACACTTCAATACAAACTCTTATCATTCCCCTGTAAATAATCACCTTTTATTGGATGCACAGGGCCACGGACCAGTTCACTGCTGCCATGACACATCCCTTTAAGACACCGGCCCGATACAGAGTATCCCACAGTCCTGGTGGGCGATCCAACTTGGCGTCACAAACAGGATGAACCGACCCTTGAATAAGGGTCCTGTGCGCCTGACGGAATGTGCAAAGGATTAGACCCATTGATGTGTGATTTGGACTGTAAAGATGGTGGATATGGCTGTTCCACGAGGTGTGCAGGGAGGCGTGCCTGTTGTGAATGGGTTTGAGATGAGTTCTGAGCAGAGGCTCCCTCTGGTCGTTACAAGCGGTGCTAGTGAAGATTGTGAGGACTGGGAATCAGGTGTTACTGACTGGTCTTATATAAGGGAGTCATTTTCCCATCAGGGTTGCCGGTGATCAATTGTTCAACTGTTGTGAATGGGTTTGAGATGAGTTCTGAGCAGAGGCTCCCTCTGGTCGTTACAAGCGGTGCTAGTGAAGATTGTGAGGACTGGGAATCAGGTGTTACTGACTGGTCTTATATAAGGGAGTCATTTTCCCATCAGGGTTGCCGGTGATCAATTGTTCAGACATTCAGGTACCGGGATAGATCCAGGATCAGGGATTCAGGAAACAAGATACAACAGGAACAGGCCAGAGCTTTGCACTGACTTTGCATTGAGTTCCTGAACCTCGCCGTGTGTGGTTGTGTGTTCAGCTCCTGCTCTGAGTTTGATCAGCTCTGGAGAGCTGATTCCCCTTGTCCTGTCTTGTGTTTCTGCCTGGGGCTGAGTACCCAGATCCTGGAGGCTGCATATCCAGGCCTGTTCCTGTTGTATCTTGTTTCCTGAATCCCTGATCCTGGATCTATCCCGGTACCTGAATGTCTGAACAATTGATCACCGGCAACCCTGATGGGAAAATGACTCCCTTATATAAGACCAGTCAGTAACACCTGATTCCCAGTCCTCACAATCTTCACTAGCACCGCTTGTAACGACCAGAGGGAGCCTCTGCTCAGAACTCATCTCAAACCCATTCACAACATGTGCCATCGTGGGCGGCATCCAAGGAATGAACCTCCCCTGCCTGTATTTCTATACAACAGCATCGTGGCTGACTACTAGGGGAGTTCGTGTCCTAGCGTGGTATGGCGGCAAAGTAAAAAGACACCGCCCCTCGGGGGTGGAGAGACACTCAGCGGCGGGAAAGAGAGCCAAGAAGAAGGCAGTCGACCAGGCAGCCATCATGGAGAGCGGAGGGAGGCCTGAGGAGCGCGGGAAGCAGGAGAAGATATGCCACGGCTCTGAAGCAACAGGCTCCAGCTCCCAGAAGGAGGTTGACCTGGCCGGCATGGAGCGGGAAATCCAGGTGCTGGCTCGTCATTTGGAAAAAAAGAGGGCGCTGATAGACCAGAGAAGGTAGGCCGCCAAACGAGGTGATGATACCCGGGCACCCACACAACCGGTACCCGAGGCTCCAGGGTCGATATCATCGGAACCCGCTGCCACCGGACCCATCACACCGGTTCCATCATCACCGGTACCGTCAGACCCCGCCACCCCGTCACAGGAGCGACTACGGAGGACAGTGGCCCCAGGAGTGCAGGTACCGATAGCGCCCCTGGGTCATGGGAGGACTGGTTGGGCCCGATAGGATCGTCGCCAACCCCAAAGGCAGGCCAGTTAGTACTGGACATCGCCTGGGACTGTAACATCGTTCCACAGGGGGGGATCCTGGAGCCAATCCCAATCCCACAGCCGCCGTCCTTAGTGAAACATAAACCGGAGGTCCTGGTTTGGGATGACCACGAGGAGACAGATCTGATGGGGTTCCCTATAACAATGGAGGAGTTCTGCCACCGGCAGATCCAAAAGCTGGCGCAAGAAGAAAGAGACAGGCAGGCCCAGAGAGCAGCTCTGCTGGAGAGGGACCTCGTGGGCAAGCACCAGCCCAGGGAGAGATCCCTGGAGTATCTGAATGCCATGGGATGGGGCCGGGTCCTCAGCTTCGATCTAGAGCGGGGATTTGGCTTCATCCAGGACTCCCACAAAGCCCCAGACCTGTTTGTCAACCGGAGAGATGTTGAGGCTCATCTCATCCGGGGGCATCCAGAACGGGACCTGTTCCCGGAGAGTTCATCTCCTTCACCCACCATCTTGGTGCAAGGGATGGTACGCTCTCCATGTGCGCAGGATTCACGATGAACTGACACCACGCCATCTCCAGGGGGCAGCAAACACGACGGCCTCACCCCACTTAACAGCGACGCCTGTGGCGGGCACGCCACCATCTACGGCTCCTAACCAGGCAGCCACTGCAAGGAAAAAGTCTGTAGTTACTCAGGTAGCTGTGCAAGTCACTACAACTGTAACCCGCTGAGTGTCTTCTTATGCAACGGCTCCCATTGCGAAAGACAAGAATGACAAGCAGCTTTTACCCTGGAAGCAACAGAAATTTAATGCTTCCACCCAGACTGGAGATCAAGACGAACAATCTCCAGCTAAGTAAGGAAAATGCTCTTTTGTTCTTTTACCCTTCAGGCAAGGGACTGTACATAGTTTACCCCAGGAGGGGATTCTGCTAAACATGTTTTAAGTACTTGTTCCAGTTTTTGGCTGCACATGGTTCCACATCAGATTGAGAGATCATGAACAGTGAGTGATCCAAAACTCTTATCTGTAAATAGTTCAGCACCTCCTTAGGTGCTCCATCTTGGTTTTACATGCACTTTTACAAAAATAAGTCACATTATTGCACACTACAGATCCGAAGAAAAACCCGTTAGGTGTGGCCGAAGATGAGGTCTTTTGGGGGAGACCAGTTATGTCTTGCAGCCCACCCAAGACCAACGTTGGAGGTTTAAAGCGGGTCCTCCACAACCACAAGGACATTTGAAGCTACCCCGGCAGGGATAGTATCTGCCACCTACCTCATTTGATGACAGTTATGATTGTGTATTAATAAAAGTGTTATTATATTTGTACATTATGCTTAGAGTGAAGTAAGAATTGTTTATATTGCAGAATTGTTTTATATTGCAGAGTCATTGAAGAGCACTTGTAGATAATATGTATAATAGTTGTTGGTACCAGGTACCATTTGATATAGATATGTACAGACAGTTATTTGAGAACTAGAAGCACTTTTTGTAAATATGTTATAAGAATAATAGGAAGTATTGTTGCATGGACAAGATGTCCAAATTAGGTAGTGAAACTAGAAGTAATGGTTGCTACCCAGAGAACACCCTGGATGGGGCTTGCACTAAGGGAAGAATAAGTGTTAACGTAGTGACAGTACTTTTGTATAGAAAGAGAAACCAATGTATTTTTTGTAGAGAAATTATGCTCTATCTTTGTAGCGAACTTGAAAGTTTTAACGGTTGCTGCCAAAAGCACTTTTACAGTAAATAATGTAAGTTAATGTTATTATGCAACGTTTAATAACAAGTGCTCTCCATAAAGGGAAGTTGAGTTTTAAATTATGTTGGTAACGTGCACGTTATAAAAATTTTGTATGTTCCCTGTAACATCATTTACTCTGTTTCAGCCCGCGGACGTGCTGCGTTTAACGGGGGGGTATGTGGCACCCAAGGGTTCAGTCACCACAGAGGTACTGCATCTCATCCAGAGATGTGGTATTTCATCTTTCAGGTAAGGTGGAGACACTACACCTGGCTCTAGCAACACTGCATCCATCAGACACACTAGCTGAGTTCATCTAGCAAGCCTGCAGCTAGAAAAGGGTGTTAGATGGTGGGTGGAGCTTGTGGGTCAGAGCAGGAGTGAGAGGGAAGTTAGAGAACAGTCTTCCCTTCGGGGAGGAAGAAGATAGACGCACATAGGCAGCTCTCCCATAGGGAGAGGGGAAAGAGATACAACCGTGCAGCAGGCTCCATGTCCTGAGGAGCTGCTCACAGAGAGAGAGATAGAACAGAAGGTTCCCTGGAAGGGAAAAGGGATTTCTCAGAGATACGGCAGAGCAGAAGGCTACCCGTGGGGCTCGTTCCAGGACTGGGGGACGCCAGCTGGGAGAATTCAGGTCGCAGAAGGGACTCGGCCCCTAGCCTAGTGAGAACTTTATGAATCAGCTAGCAAGCCGACAGCTGTGATAACTTTAGGGATCACAGCCACAACCGCAAGCATCTTCTCTGGGAAGGAACGCTATATAGGATCAAGGAAACGCCTGGGTCACGTTGTCCTACAGGATCCGCAGCTTCTAGACTGGGACACTGCTTAGCGAGGTGCTGGAAAGGAAGAAAGGAGTGGGAATCAGCACAGTGAGACGGCCAGGGAAGGCATATACTGACAGGGAGCTTTGGACTGGTGTTCTCCATCTGCCTGGGAGTTGGCTGGACTCCATACCTGGAAGACGTGGCACTAAGCGGGCCAATGTACTGTGCGCACCTGAACTGTGAGTAAAGCGTTGGAAACTGCATCTGACTGTGTCCTCTCAAGTTCTTCCTGCGGCACACACTCCACTCTGCTACATCCTCCAGCACCATTACTCTCTCTACAACACCTCACTGCCCTGGGACAAGCTTCACCTGTGGGAAGCCATTCCAACTCTGCTGCATATCACCATCTGTCCCAGAGGATCTGCACCGCAGCGCTGGTCACCTCTGACCAGAAACCAAAGGTGGCGTCACGAACACTTCAATATAAACTCTTATCATTCCCCTGTAAATAATCCCCTTTTATTGGACGCACAGGCCACGGATCGGGTCACTGCTGCCGTGACACATCCCTTTAAGACACCGCCCCAGTACCGAGTATCTCACTGTCCTGGCGGGCGATCCAATATCGCACAAAATAGTTAATAACATTTCCCATATGTCTACTTTACATCGGCACAATTATGGAAATATAATTTTTTTTTTTAGGAAGTTGTAAGGGTTAAAAGTTGACCAACGATTTCTCATTTTTACAACAAAATTTGCAAACCCATTTTTTTTAGGGACCACCTTACGTTTGACTTTGAGGGGCCTGTATGACAGAAAATACCCAAAAATGACACCATTCTAAAAACTGCACCCCTCAAGGCACTCAAAAACACATTCAAGAAGTTTATTAACCCTTCAGGTGCTTCACAGGAATTTTTGGAATGTGGAAGGAAAAAATAAACATGTACTTTTCTTTCACAAAAATTTTCCTTTAGACCTAATTTTTTTTTACTTTCACAAGGGTAACAGGAGAAAATGGACAATAGATTTTGTTGTGCAATTTCTCCTGAGCATGCCAATACCCCATATGTGGGGAAAATCTACTGTTTGGGCGCACAGCAGGGCTCAGAAGGGAAGGAGTGCCATTTCACTTTTTGAATGTAAAATTTGCTGGCATAATTAGCGGATGCCACGTCATGTTTTGAGAGCCCCTGATGTGCCGAAACAGTGGAAACCCCAAACAAGACCCCATAGGGAACTTATATAGATGTGTATTGAGCACCTTGAACCCCCAGGTGCTTCACAGAAGTTTATAATGTTAAGTCGTGAAAATAAAAAAATATATATTTTTCTTACATAAATCTTTTTTAGCTCCAAATTTTGCATTTTCACAAGGGTAACAAGAGAAATTGCTCCATAAAATTTGTTTTGCAATTTCTTCTGAGTGTGCAGATACCCAATATGTGGTGGAAAACAACTGTTTTGGTGCACGGCAGGGCTTGGAAGGAAAAAAGCTCCATTTGACTTTTTGAATACAAAATTTGATGGAATAATTAGCAGACGCCATGTTGCGTTTGAAGAGATCCTGATGTGCCTAAACAGTGGAAACCCCCCACAAATGACACCATTTTGGAAACTAGACCCCTTTGGGACCTTACCTAGATCTGTATTGAGCACCTTGAACCCCCAGGTGCTTCATAGAAGTTTATAATGTTAAGCCGTGAAAATTAAATAAAAATAATATTTTTTAGCTACAAATTTTGTATTTTCACAAGAGCAAAAGGAGAAAATGGACCCCAAAGTTTGTTGTGCAATTTTTTCTGCATAAGCCAATAGCCTACATGTAATCTGGAACTACTTTTGAGGCACAGTGCAAAGCTCAGAAGGTAAGGAGCGCCATATTATAGTGCAGCTTTTACTTCTATGGTTTGCAGTTCCATGATCCATTGGAAAAGCCCCCGAGTTGCCAGAACAGCAGAACCCTCCATAAGTGACCCCATTTTACAAACTACACCTCTCAATGAATTCATCTAGAGGTGCAGTGATCATATTAACACAACGGGTGTGTCACAAAATTTTATACCATTGGGCAGTGAAGAAAAAATAATTACATTTTTATCATAAAAATGTTGTTTCATCCCCAGACTTTACATTTTCACAAGTAAAAATCTCATTAAAATTTGTCTCTTAATTTCTGCTGAATGTGAAAATACCACAAGTGTGGCTGTACAGTCATGGCCAAAAGTTTTGAGAATGACACAAATATTATATTTTCACATGATCTGCTGCCCTCTGGTTTTTGTGTGTGTTTGACAGATGTTTTTTTTATCACAGACAGAAATATAATAATTGCAAACATATGAGTAACAAAAGCTTATATTGACAGTTAGAATGAGTTAATGCAGCAAGTCAATATTTGCAGTGTTGACCCTTCTTCTTCAGGACCTCTGCAATTCTCCCTGGCATGCTCTCAATCAACTTCTGGACCAAATCCTGACTGATAGCAGTCCATTCTTGCACAATCAATGCTTTCATTTTGTCAGAATTTTTAGGTTTTTGTTTGTCCACCCGTCTCTTGATGATTGACCACAAGTTCTCAATGGGATTAAGATCTGGGAGTTTCCAGGCCATGGACCCAAAATCTCTATGTTTTGTTCCCTGAGCCATTTAGTTATCACCTTTGCTTTATGGCAAGGTGCTCCATCATGCTGGAAAAGGCATTGTTGATCGCCAAACTGCTCTTGGAGAGTTGGGAGAAGTTGCTCTTGGAGGACATTCTGGTACCATCCTTTATTCATGGCTGTGTTTTTAGGCAAGACTGTGAGAGCCAATTCCCTTGGCTGAGAAGCAACCCCACACATGAATGGTTTCAGGATGCTTAACAGCTGGCATGAGACAAGACTGGTGGTAGCGCTCACCTTGTCTTCTCCGAATGAGGCGTTTTCCTGATGTCCCAAACAATCAAAAAGGGGATTCATCAGAGAAAATAACTTTACCCCAGTCCTCAGCAGTCCACTGCCGGTACCTTTTGCAGAATATCAGTCTGTCCATGATGTTTTTTCTGGAGAGAAGTGGCTTCTTTGCTGCCCTCCTTGAGACCAGGACTTGCTCCAAGAGTCTCCGCCTCACAGTGCGTGCAGATGCACTCACACCTGCCTGTTGCCATTCCTGAGCAAGCTCTGCACTGCTGGTAGCCCGATCCCGCAGCTGAAACACTTTTAAGAGACGGTCCTGGCGCTTGCTGGTCTTTCTTGGGCGCACTGAAGCCTTTTTGGCAACAATGGAACCTCTCTCCTTGAAGTTCTTGATGATGCGATAGATTGTTGACTGAGGTGCAATCTTTCTAGCTGCGATACTCTTCCCTGTTAGGCCATTTTTGTGCATTGCAATGATGACTGCATGTGTTTCTTTAGAGATAACCATGGTTAACAGAAGAGAAACAATGATGCCAAGCACCAGCCTCCTTTTAAAGTGTCCAGTGGTGTCATTCTTACTTAATCATGACAGATTGATCTCCAGCCATGTCCTCATCAACACCCACACCTGTGTTAATGGAGCAATCACTGAAAAGAGGTTAGCTGGTCCTTTTAAGGCAGGGCTGCAATGATGTTGAAATGTGTTTTGGGGGATAAAGTTCATTTTCTAGCCAAATATTGACTTTGCAAGTAATTGCTGTTAAGCTGATCACTCTTTATAACATTCTGGAGTATATGCAAATTGCCATTAGAAAAAGTGAAGCAGTAGACTTTGTAAAAATTAATATTTGTGTCATTCTCAAAACTTTTGGCCATGACTGTACAGTACTGCTTAGCCATATAGAGAGACTTGGGAGGGACAGAGCACTATTTGCCTGATGGAGTGCAAATTTTCCTAGAATAGTTTGCAGACTCCATATACAGAGCCCCTAAGTTCTAGAAGAGCAAAATACCCACCTCAACTGACCCTATTTTGGAAATTATAGCCCTGCCAAATATTAGCCTTTGTACTACCAGTAATGTGGAAGCGGCCTATATTTCTGTTAACAGATGATGGACCTGAGTGGGGACTTGTTTTTTTGTGGATTGAGTTGAAGCTTTTATTGGGAACATTTTACATAACGTTTGGGATCACATTTATCCTGCACTCTACACTGATCACTTACATCAGAGTTTCCATGTAAATGTCCGAGTAATGTGATTCATATGAAACCCCGAGGGATGCAGTCACTATAAGGAGGCAGCAGAGTTACTCTGGACTCCATCTGGTCTCTGTTCAGTGGTGTCCGTCTTTTCAGAAGCGCGCAAAACTGTGGCGGACTGCACTTTTATGCACGCATAAAAAGATGGACACTGCTGGAGCACAGGTCATACAGCGTCCAGAGTGACTCCATTTGCCTTTTTATAGGGAATCTTCCGCCTGGGTTCCGGCTGAATCATGTATTTCAGAGAGTTACAGGGGATCACAGCTGATTATTTTTATGAGGTAAAATATTTCTCTGCCTGTTTTTAAACAATGTTTTGCCCCAAAGAAATAATCAGCTGTGATCCCATGCAGAAATTTCATTTTTGTATACTCTCTTTTGCTTCCTCCCCTGCCCAGGAGCTGCGGTATGACCAGACCATGTTCTGTATAGTCAGACACAGCCATTACACAGTACACAGGAGGGACACATTTATAAGATTGATTATCTTAGCACAGAGACTTTTTTTTGATCACATTCAATTGTGATTATTTTCATTCCAAGATCGAGTGAAGAAAATTAACTTTTGTTGGTGGGAAAAACCCTTTAAGTACTCACGGGCGTCTTTAAAATGGAGTGTGCTCCCGTGCGACTCGTCACAAATTTTACTCCATTCAGGGACTTAAGGCACACAGCACATCATGAATTGCAAGAGCAGGAAATGCAATGACTTGTACTGCCTCAAAAATCAATAATATATGTTACGATATATTACAAAGTTTTTCATTTTTTCAGAGAAATTTGCTTCTTTCTCTGCCATCAGTCATTTTCAAACTTCTCAATTAATGGGTAAAACCAGTATTCAGTGAAGACAGATTGTTACATTACTGAGATAAGAGGTGACAGTCGTTTCTAAAAAGATTCTATGAGAGCGGAGGAGAAGGAAGAAGATCTGCCCTCCTCCTTCCCCCACCTCTAGATAGAACATTAGGGGCACCAATAGCCATCTCCTATCTCAGTAATGTAAAAATCTGTCTTCACTGAATACTGGTTTTATGCATGAACTGTGAATTTTGATAACGACTGATCAGTCCTGGATAAGAAAGAAGCGGATTTCTCTGATAAGATATACTAGCTTGGCCCATGCAAAATTTTTGCACATTGGTCGTCGGGGGCGCAGGCAATTTCAGAAAAAGTAAGCTGGTCAAATGTAAAAGTATTTCATGAGATGATGAACACAGAGAGGTATATATATATATAGATTGGTAATACAATAAATTGGTTTGATAAGTAGAGGCCAAAAAATGTCTTCCGGTTGAGGTGCCACCTGCCGGTCATTGTTTCTTTCTGCAGGCTTATGAAAATGAATGTTTAAACTGTATTTAGTGATAAAATCGTGAATGTGTGGTTTGTTTGGCTCGTTTCTTGCTGATGGGGGCAAGTTTACCTTTTAAATGGTGTATCATTTTGTGTGTGTGGGGCAAAGTAATCAGCGAAAAAGCAGTACGTTTACAAATGTGTTTGCATATGTGACTCACCATTTGTGTGTGTGGGGTGAAATAATCACCGAAAAAGCAGTGTATGTTTACAAATATGTTTGCATATGTGACTCACCAGCAGTGAAGTGTGCAATCCTCCAATTTGGCTGAAATAGGCTGGGCAAGCAGTTAGGCAAGCTCGAAAGCCCCCAAGGCAAATGTTTGGATTTGTTTGTGATGTCTGTAAGCAGCTTTGTGGTAGTGTGCTTTGGTGTAGTGTGGTGCCACATGCAGGTCATT
The DNA here is from genome assembly GCA_033576555.1 of Oophaga sylvatica. Lineage (NCBI taxonomy): Eukaryota > Metazoa > Chordata > Amphibia > Anura > Dendrobatidae > Oophaga > Oophaga sylvatica. The sequence goes on along the minus strand of JARQOD010000004.1, from coordinate 156,775,899 downwards.
TTTCCTTACTGCAGGTTTATGAAAATTAATGTTTAAACTGTATTTTGTGATCAAATCGTGGATGTGTGGTTTGTTTGGCTATTTTCTTGCTGAAGGGGGCAAGTTTACCTTTCAAATGGTGTATCATTTGTGTGTGTGGGTGCAGTATGAACGGAGATACAAAGTAATCACCGAAAAACAGTGTTTATAAATAATAGAATAGATTACAGTTTCTTATTTTCACCTGTATTATTGATTTATGCAATAAAAGTTAATGTGATGGTTACGCTTTAAAAATGTAGTGTTCACCAAATTATATCGCTTAGCCTTCCTGGTCGCCTACTGCATGCAGGGCGGCAGAAGAGGAAGTCTTCTGCTCCAGTCATTCGCATTAAAGCTATAAAAAAAAACTTTTAAGATCTTTTCCTTGGATAGATAATAACTTGCTGATAGTTGAGGGTCCAACTTCTGCTATTCTATTTGAAGCCGAGAATATGGTTCTGCAGAATTCTGTCTGGATGGAACAGTCGCCAAACATGCTCATCACTGCTCTATTCAATCTCCATGGGACTGGCAGAAAAAGCTGAGTGCTGTACTCATTTATCTTTGGCAATCTCAGTTCCCTTTAAGTGTTGATGTAATATGTAAAATAATATTACCTGCTACCATGACTGTCTTTTTCATATCGTTGTCCTCTATCTAGTTCAGACACCTCAGAAACAGCCCAGGCTTCATGTGGGAACCATGGCAAAGAGTATTCCCTGTCCTCTTTGTAGATATATTTCTGTGAAAAGTTAAATAAAATTAAACCATTCTGTATACTTCTAAAAATAGTAAAGTGTACATAAAAATGCACTGGAGAGCAGCATTAGGCACAGTATCCATTTGATTGACAAATAGATAAACTTGGCTTTCTCATTGCTCTCTATACTCATCTCCCGATGTTCTCTACACTCTTTTCCCGATATTCTCTGCACTCTTTTCCCGATGTTCTCTATACCCATTTTCCGATGTTCTCTATACCCATTTCCCGATGTTTTCTACACTCTTTTCCCTATGTTCTCTGCACTTTTTTCCCGATGTTCTCTATACCCGTTTCTCAATGTTCTCTACACTCTTTTCCCGATGTTCTCTACACTCTTTTCCCGATGTTCTCTACACTCTTTTCCCGATGTTCTCTACACTCTTTTCCCGATGTTCTCTACACTCTTTTCCCGATGTTCTCTACACTCTTATCCCGATGTTCTCTACACTCTTTTCCCGATGTTCTCTACACTCTTTTCCCGATGTTCTCTATACCCATTTCCCAATGTACTCTACACTCTTTTCCCGATGTTCTCTACACTCTTTTCCTGATGTTCTCTAAACTCTTTTCCCGAAGTTCTGGCACGCAAAATATTAGTGGAATATAAAACATTAACATAAGTTAGAAAGTTCTAGGAACCATGAAGATACTTAGTTATTAATAGAAGATTTTTATATTGTTTGTAATACTAGATCAACCAGTGATTTCTCACACTGTGCCAGAAATGCAGCTGCTACATATCAGAAATGTGTTTCTTAACATCAAGCTACTGTGAAAGAGTGTTGAAAAAAATCCAAAATAAAGACAGAGATATAAAATACAAGAGAAATAGCAGCTGGGAAAAACAGAGTCAATGGCATCTTAAAACAGGCCAATAAATCACTACATTAATCACTGAGGCACAAAAAAACCTCAGTGGATGATGAAAGGCTAAGACATCCCAATGACATGTTACCTTTGGTCGTTCTGGTTTACTGAAGATATGTAGCGCTCTAGAATGGGAAAGGGCAGGATCGACTACCCAGTCTTTTTCAAAAACATTCTTAAATGAATAAAAAAAAAAGTAAACATTTATAGATAAAAAAATACAGCAATGAGAAAACAATATGTTATAGTACAGTATAAAAGCAAATTAACAAGACTATCTATTCTTAGAGCTCACATCAATTTTTCTCGCATTCACATAGATTTTTTAAAGGGTAACCATACTTTCAAGAAACTTTTCTGAATAATCTATCCTGGGTGTTTACATTAGAAGTAATACTATATCTGGCCATTATATGATTTGTAGCCTGTATTTTAATCAGTTTTCCCCTTTGTGGGATCCACCTCTTAATTTTCAATTGTTTCTAAGCTGGTGGGAGGAAAATAGCTGCTATGATCTCTATGATCCATATCACAGCACATAGAGATTCCTGCAGTGTATACATAGTCAAGCTACACCTACATGCAGTTTTTGAAGGAACATAGGAGGAGGTTGTTCCAAACATCTTAGACAACTAACCTCAGATATTCTGTGATGTAGACTTGTGCAAATCATTCTGTTTCTTCATGTAATCACAGACAAACTCTATAATCGGTTCTATGAGAGCCTAATCATCGATTCCACGATTATTTGTTCTTCTTTATTTGGAAGATAGTTCTTAATAACTTTGTCTGTATGTTTGGGATCGTTATTATGTTGCAGAATAAATTTGGAGCCAATCAGATGCAACCCTGGTGGTATTTTATAATGGATATCCATCTGCCCGTATTGCTCAGCATTGATCTTGACAAAATCCACAACTCTATTTGTTGAAATTCAGCCCAAAACTTACAAGAACCTCCACCATATGTCACTGTGCAGATACTCATTACTCAAGCACCCAAAACCAGCACTTTAGTGAACAACTGCCTTCTGTTACAACCAAATATTTTAAGTTTTGACTCATCAGTACAGAGCACCTGCTGACATAATAATAATAATAATAATCTTTATTTATATAGCGCCAACATATTCCGCAGCGCTTTACAGTTTAACAGTTTCAAAACACAAGTCATAAGTAACAACGTTAACAATACAATAATTAAAGCAAAATAAGCCGCCCCTGCTCGTGATAGCTTACAATCTACAATGAGGTGGGGGAGTTACAAAGTACAGGTGTGTAATACAATGGTGTATTTACAATGATGGTCCAGCCATCTTGAGGGAGTGAGGGATGGATGGAGATAGTGAATGGGCTACACACACATACTTACACATAGAATGACTTTGATTAGTGAATGTGATAGGCCGTTCTGAACAAATGTGTTTTGAGGGAGCGCCTGAAACCATGCAAATTGTGGATAGTCCTAATTTCTTGGGGTAGAGCATTCCAGAGGATTGGCGCAGCGCGGGAGAAGTCTTGGAGTCGGGAGTGGGAGGTACGGATTAGGGCAGAGGTTAGTCGAAAGTCGTTTGCAGAGTGCAGCAGTCGGTTAGGACGATAGATAGAAATGAGGGAGGAGATGTAGGGGGTGCTGCACTGTGGAGAGCTTTGTGGGTGAGAACCAGTACTTTAAATTGGATCCTATAATGAATGGGCAGCCAGTGTAAGGACTGGCGAAGAGCGGACACGTCCGAGTACCGATTAGCCAGATGGATGACCCTGGCTGCTGCATTAAGGATGGACTGGAGAGGGTATAGTCGAGTAATGGGGAGGCCAAGTAATAGAGCGTTGCAGTAGTCCAGGCGGGAGTGGATCAATGCTACAGTGAGGGTTTTTGTTGTTTCCATGGTGAGAAAAGGGCGGATTCTAGAGATGTTCTTTAGGTGTAGGCGGCAAGAGCGGGCAAGAGATTGTATATGGGAGGTGAAGGAGAGATTGGTGTCAAACATAACACCCAGACAGCAAGCCTGCTGCCGGGGTGTTATTATGGTGCCGCCCACGGAGAGGGAAATGTCAGATTTAGGGAGGTTAGTAGACGGCGGGAGCAGAAGAAGTTCAGTTTTGGAGAGGTTGAGTTTCAGAAAGAGAGTGGACATGATGTTGGAGACTGCGGACAGACAGTCGGTGGCGTTCTGTAAAACAGCGGGGGTAAGGTCGGGGATGACGTGTATAGTTGTGTGTCATCAGCATAAAGATGGTACTGAAAGCCAAATCTGCTGATGGTCTGTCCAATTGGGGCCGTGTAGAGAGAGAAGAGAAGGGGGCCAAGGACTGAGCCCTGGGGTACACCGATAGTGAGAGGAAGAGGACATTTTATTGCACCTCAGTTCTTATGTTTCTGTGCAAAGTTGAGTCACTTGGGCTTGTTTCCATGCTGTGGGTATGGCTTTTTAGCCACAATTCTTCCATTAAGTCCACTTTTGGCCTGACTTTTTCAGAACAACAGACAGGCGTAGCTGGGTCCCACTGATTGTTGGCAGTTATGCGCTGATGGCACTACAGGACATCTTCCAATTTCAAAGGGAAATAAGCATGACGTGTCTTTTATCTGCTGCATTAAGTTTCCTCAGCTGACTAGTGTGACTTTTGCTCTCAATGTTGCAATTTTTAGGTATCTTCAGTGCTAAGAATACAGGCAGAAACATATCCATCATGCAAATACAATCAGGGAGGTGCCTAATTGACTACACATTTAGTCTGCAACAGGCTACAGACTTCAAACATACAGCCAATGTCATTAAGAACTATATTCGTCAAAGTGATGATATGTCCCTCACAGAGTCCTGATCCCAAAATCATTGAGTCTGTCTTGGATTATATGAAAAGACAGAAGGATTTGCACAAGCCTACATCCACACAAGAGCAGTGGTTAGTTGTCCAAGATGTTTGGGATAACCTCACTACCGAGTTCCTAGAAGAATTGTTGCTTTGATACTTTATTGAAGGGAAGAGGTGAAAGGCCGCATAACTTGGATGAGGATCACAACTCAATGCTTGGACTAGCCATCGGCTCTCCTGACCAGAGCGTGACAGCTGCATTAAAATACATGCTGACACGCTCGGTTCAGGAGAGCTGACGGTCAGTCTGAGCATTGCGTTGTGATCCTCATCCAAGTTAAATTGCCGTCTGACATTTCCCAAAGCCAAAAAGTGGCAACTCCAAATATTGATTTGACTTAAACTTCTCTTTTGTTCACTCACTTTGCATTGTATTAATTGATAAAAATCACTTCTATTTTTTAAAGGGAATCTGTCACCTATTTTTCGACTATAAGCTGCGGCCACCGCCATCAGGGGCTTATCTACATTCTGTAATGCTATAGATAAGCCCCCGATGTAACCTGAAAGAGAAGAAAAACAAGTTAGATTATACTCACCCAGGGACGGTCCGGTTTGATGGGTGTCGCGGTCCGGCGCCTCCCATCTTCTAGCGAAGACGTCCTCTTCTTTGCTTCCCGACGTGGCTACTGCGCAGGTGCACTGATCGCTCTGTTGAGGGCAGAGTAAAGTACTTCAGTGCGCAGGCGCCGGACCTCTCTGATCTTTCCCGGTGCCTGCGCACTACAGTACTCTGCTCTGCCCTCAACATGGCAGATCAGTGCGCCTTCGCAGGAGCCGCAATGGGAAGCAAAGAAGAGGACGTCTTCGCTAGACGATGGGAGGTGCTGGACCGGACCGCGACACCCATCGGACTGGACCGGACCCCCCTGGGTGAGTATAATCTAACTTGTTTTTCTTCTCTTTCAGGTTACATCGGGGGCTTATCTACAGCATTACAGAATGGCCGCAGCTTATAGTCGAAAAAATAGGTGACAGATTCCCTTTAAAGCATTCTTACTTTTCACACGAAACCTAAAACGTTTGAACAGTACTGTACATTACTGATATTCTAAATTTGCCATTTGTTTATTAACCTCTTTTTGACAACTTTTCCCTGTTTTGGCCTCACGTTTGCTTTGACAACTATGTCTGCATAAAGTGATTCTTTTTTTCACTTGGCTTGATTATTGGTGTGGTGTGTGTGTATACACACATACATACTGTCATAGCCGAAGGTGTGTTGGCACCCTTGAAAGTGTTCTAGATAATGAAGTATTTCTCCCAGAAAATTATTGCAATTGCACATGTTTTGTTATAAACGTTTATTTCCTTTATGTGTATTGGAACAACACAAAAAAAACTGAGAAAAAATGCAAACTGGACATAATTTCACACAAAACCCCAAAAATGGGCAGGTCAAAATTGCTGGCACCGTCAACTTAATATTTGGTTGAGCACCTTTCGGAACACATAACTGCAATCAATCGCTTCCTATAACCATCAACCAGCTTCTTACACCTTTCAACTGGAATTTTGGACCACTCTTCACTCTTCACAAACAGCTCCAGGTCTCTCATATTTGAAGGGTGCCTTCTCCCAGCAACAATTTTAAGATATCTCCGCAGGCGTTCAATGGGTTTTAAATCTGAATTTACTTCTGCCCACCTCAGAACTCTCCAGCACTTTGCTTCCATCCATTTCAGGGTGCTTTTTAAAGTATGTTTGTGGGTCATTGTCCTGTCAGAAGACCCATGACCTAGGACGCAAACCCAGTTTTCTACATTGCAACCCAAAATCTTTTGTTAATCTTCAGATTTCATTATGTTTTGTGCACACAGTCAAGGTATCAAGTGCCAGAAGTAGCAAAACAACCCCAAAGCACCTTTAAATCTCCACCATATTTGACTGTAGGTACTGTGTTTTTTTCTTTGAAGGCTTCATTACGTTTTTGGTAAAAGTAGAATGATGTGCTTTACCAAAAAGCTCTATCTTGGTCTCATCTGTCCACAAGACACTTTCCTAGAAGGATTTTGGCTTACATACATTTTGGCAAACCGCAGTGTAGCTTTCTTATTCCTCTATGTCAGCAGTGATGTCCCAGCCATAGCGTTTAATTTCATGGTAGTTCACGCTGATGCCGATGCACCCTGAGCATGCAGGACAGCTTCAATTTCTTTGGAAGTTGATTGGGGCTGCATATCCACCATCCGGACAATCTTGCGTTGCAACCTTTAATCAATTTTTCTTTGAAGTCCATGTCCAGGGAGATTAGCCACAGTGCCATGGGTTGTAAACTTCTCGATTATATTTTTAACCGTGACCAAAGGAACATCAAGATCTCTGGAGATGCACTTTTAACCTTGACATTGTTCATATTTTTCAACAATTTTGGTTCTCAAGGCCATCATACAGTTCTCTTCTTCTCTTTCTCTTCTCCATGCATAGTGTGGAACACACAGACACACAATGCAAAGATTGAATCAACATCTCCCCTTTTTATCTGGTTTCAAGTGCGATTTTCATATTGCCCACACCTGTTACTTGCCACAGGTAAGTTTGAACGGGCATCACATGCTTGAAACAAAGTCATTTACCTACAATTTTGGAAAGGTGCCAATAATTTTGACCGGTCCATTTTTGGGCTTTTGTGTGATATTATGTCTACACTGCCGTTTTCCCTCTGCTTTTTTGTGTTGTTCCAATATACAGAAAGGGAATAAACATGTGTACAGCAAAACATGCGTAATTGCAATAATTTTCTGGGAGAAATACTTCTTTTTCTGAAATAATTTCAATGATGCCAACACTTTTGGCCACGACTGTATATGTGTATGTACATACACATAAACTGGTCTGTAGGAGCCAGAACTCTTAATGGTTGGTAGGGGATCAAATACTTATTATTCACTGCAAAATGCAAATAAATGTATATAATTTAAACAATGTGATTTTCTGGATTTTATTTTTGATATTCTATCTCTCAATGTTAAAATTAACCTACCCTTGTAATTATAGACTGTTCATGTCTTTGTCAGTGGGCAAACTTACAAAATCAGCAAGGGATTAAATAATTATTTCCTTCACTGTATGTGCATTTAATATCCAGCTCCCATCGTGTATAGAGTGGGCTCAGTTCCTGAACTCTCTCCATATGTGTGCATTCGATAACCAGTTCCCACATTTTATGGACTGATCTTAGCTCCTGAGCTCATGCAATATGTGCTCATCCAATATTTAGAGGTTAATAAACAAGAGGTAAATTTATTAAAACACTGATGTCACAATTAATACATGATCATGCTAGATGTTTTTAAAAATATATATTTAGGACAAACATTTATTTTGATTACTTGACATTCCTTACTTCATCAAATGTAAACTCATCCAAATTTACTTCTTCAAAGTCGTCTTCCAACTCTTCTCTATCAATACCAGCAAAAGCAGCAGCTAATTTTTTTCGGAAAAAGAATCCTTTCCAAGCTGCCTGAAAAAAAAAAATCAACAGACGTCATAAAAGAATCGTAGATCATCTGCAAATACAGATTCACAATGTCATCCCATTAGGCAGATAAAACATCTCGGAGCTTTGTTTAATAGCTCAATGATCTGTTTTCTGAACTTTATGTGACATCTAAAACTACAAGACAAATTAAATGCCTGCATGTGTCTGAGGCTAAGAATACCCAAGAGGGTCTCTTCAAGTAAGCAGAAAGGAATTCTTGAACTCCCCTCACTGCATGCAGCTTGGGTCAACTAATTAATAATTTGACAATTCCTTTAGGGTGTTTAAGAGCCTCGGGGAAAAGATGATACAAAGAGAAAGCAAAGTGTGTACTTGCAACCTTTAACATCCAAATTAGTGCGACTCAAACAACCTCTTGTCTAAAACTTGTAGGGTTAGAGTGTCTGGCTATTTATAGAACTGAGCTAAGGGCAGATTTCGGCTATTCGGAATACATCGGAGGCATCCTTTTTATATTTTAAAAATAAACCGTGAAAAAAGAAACGTGCCGCTTGTAAATAGGACCATTGTGGTGTTCATAAAAGAAATAAAAACACAGCATCTAACACAATTCACAAAAAAATCCCAAGAATGGCAGTGATCCAACGGTCAATATGCGGGCAAGAAAAGAGCAAAGTGTTCTCCTCTATCTCTTAGTTCAAGACAGTCAATTAAGTCTGTAGGTAAAAAGGTTCATGTATGAAAAAAGTGATAAAATTAAATAAAAAGGGAAAAGAACAGATTGTAAACTCTTTACCTTATATAAATTATCAGGTGCTAGTCACATGAACAGGGTATTCTGACCATATACATTCAAATGTCTGATAAGCCCTTACCTATTGGTAGATCGGAGGTCCCTGTTGGTCATGACAAGTTGGCCACAAAAGAAAGAACAAGCCTATAGGAGCTATGAACATGGTTTTTGACAGAAAGAACTTGACATCATTCCTTACTGCCAGCACTAACCACAACGCCTTGTCAACTGAATTATCTAATTCTAGATGTCAGCCCAGTGGTCAATATTTTTTATTTTACTACATGGGTAGCAGCTTGATTAAATACATAAATTGTAGAATTTCAGGGAAACCATTCAGATAAATGTAACACATGGTCATGTCAAGTCCACTATAACTGGAACTGCTCTTACAAAGCGGCTTATGGCTCTATGGTTCATAGATGGGAGGTCATTTATTTAAATTTCTGCTTATGGCATCCTTGGTAATGTTGAACACCAGCAGCGTATTCTGTAGTACTACATCTTCAGTGCCAGCCCATATACATAATATGTAGTATGATCTACTGCCAAGGGGCTAAAATAACAAAATATCTGAAAAAGTCCTGCTAGGATTACATAAAACTATTTGTGATATAAGGTTCCATATCAAAGGAATATTGCAAGGTGAAATAGAATTTCTGATTTTAAATAAAAAATGAAAAAAGTTAACATCCACCCAACGAACCCCTTTTCATTTACAGTCACTGAAACATAAATAAAAAAAACACTAAAGGGTTGGAGAAGCGAGTGCAGCGTCAGGATTCTGCTTCTATCTCAGCCACCGTAGCTTCTAACTGTGAAACAAGACATTGTCAGGTGGCACAGATAAACACAGTCAGTGATAACAGTGCTGTCCCACAGCTTCTAGCACCAACCTGAAATAAACTGTCATCAATGGGAGGTAGTTGTGTCACGTTGCTTTATCAACGCCCCCTGATTTGTTTGAGGGCAGTGCTAGAAGCTGTGGGACAGCGCTAGCGTCACTCACTGCTTCTATTTCTATCCCCTGATGATGCCTTGTTTCACAGAAGATGCAGCGGCAGGGAAAGAAACAGAGTCCAGATGCTGCACTCACCTCTCCCACAGCTTCTATCACCATAGATGCAGTACATCTTCAGAAGGGGATGATACAAGAAACTGTAGTAAGCAATTGCAGTGCCACCCTCTGATGACATCCTGCTCCAGGAGAAGCGAGTGCAGCCCCAGCCTCCTATGACGTCCTGTTTGAGATTCCCGTCAAACAAAGCGCCACAAAAAGTGAAGTAAATAAAACACAATTAGCGATTAGATAGATGGGGAGAAGTGTAGTGTATTGTATAAAAAAGCTAATTAGAAAAGCAGTTAGGGTGTAGATATTTAGAAAGAACATTTTAGGTACCGGACCACCCCTTTAATATTTTATATTACATTACCTATTATGTTTTATTATAAAATATATTTATTATATTAAATTTACCTGTATAACTGTAGCAGCCTGTTGTTTGACCTCTGATGTATTGGAATTTGAACATTTCTTATGCAAGGATTTTTTTCTGTTGTAATAATGACGCCATGCTGTCTGTATAACCGAGGCAGCCTCATGAAGCTTTGTATAGTATTGGATATCTCTCCGGATTACATACCCTCGCCAGTGAGATTGGAGAAGAACTGCAGCACTTGTGTAAAAGACAAGTCATGAATACAAATTCAGAAAACATCCAATACATAACGTCATATTTAATTATAGATTTTGTAATTCTAATTTGTGAGTCAAACTTGTAAGAAAGGGTTTTACTGGATCCTTAGGATAGGCTATTAATATTAGATCAGTGGGTGTCTGATCACATGTATGATGTGGCTGCAAGACTAGTAGCAATTGTGCAAGATATTGCAGCATTGTCACATTCACTAAGAATAGACCATCAATAATGTGATCCCAGAAACCCTCTTTAAATGGACACATCTTATTGCTATTTTCAGCTTATCAAACTACAGAAATAAAATACCGTAGTTATCACTGGAAAAAATGCAGGTAGGAAAATATAGCCTTGAAGGTGGTAGTGCAAAATGACATGTAGGTACTGATGGAGAGCCCGTGAGAAAAGGGGCTTTAGAGCTCAGCTCTCTCTACATGCAGTAAATGTAACTAACAGAAGTGGCTGAAGCTGAGCTTCAACTGCTGCTGTTAACCATTTAAATGCTGCTGTCCATTTAAAAGGTGCCTGTGTACCTATTGGTGCCTTGTCATGAGATTGTAGAACACAAATAGATTACAATAGCAGCTGGAGACCTACTAAAGCCCTTATTGCAGCTATCTTGATATTACTGTGGAGCTCAGATACATGTTGCAGTATATAGCATAAGCAATCGGACAATGGCAGCCAAAAATTAAAAAAAAAAGTTTTTAAAATATGAAAATTAATTGTTTTTATCAATTACTGTTTACTGTAAAAATAATTTGTTAGCTTTCATATTATGAACTATTTTCAAAAGGTATTGATATTGAAATAAATTGTTTAACAGTCCTTTCATTATTTTAAAGGATTTGACCACTATCTTTTTAATTAATTGTCTATCTTTAGGATAGGTGAGATATAGACCCAGATATAAACAACTTATAAGGGATATACGGTAGGTTTGATGGGAGCAAAATAATTTGTCACTAAGGAACCCTATTATCTGACTGTGGTGACCCCACTCACTTTAGACTTTCCCTCACTGTTTCTAAAACCCTACAAAAAACTCACCTATCAACAGCTAATGCAGCATAAAGAATAACGAGGTGACACAAAAAAATGAGTCACATAACCAAACCCAGTGGTGATAAAGAGCCCTCCCTACTCACAGCATAAAAATCAATGTCCATATGTGCATATATCCATAATTAGTGATGTAACAGGTCACAATGGACATACCCAATTTGCACATTTACTTAAAATGGGAATACATCACTAGTTCACATAGTTTGATGAAAAAGCATAAATTGCAATAAAAAGGACTACTGAAAAATGAGAAAAATATATACTTCCCTTTAAAGAAGTTGTCCACTAGTTGGACAATTTCTTCTCATACCCCTCACTTGACCCCCCAAAAATAATAAAGATTATACTCACCCACCATGCTGGCGCCATTCACGCGGTGTCGGCACTCCATCTCCCGGGGATCCCATGCTGTTGTTGTGACACGTGGGCCTGGCGCCCAATCAGCGTTTCCTGCAGCTGCCGGGCGTTCACGTGTGGCCGCTACTAAAGGGAATGAATATTCACTGCATTCCACACCTATGGGAGTGGAGAGTAGTGAATATTCATTGCCTTAAGTAGCAGGAACACGTGAACGCCCGGCAGCTGCAGGAAGCCAGTTGAAGCGGCTAAGAGCGTATCCGCTATTAAGGAGAAATAAATATTCCCTACTTTCTACTCCCATGAGCGTGGAATGCAGTGAATATTCATTTCTCTTTAGCAGCGGGCACAGGAGTTAGCTGCAGCAGATGGCACCAGCCTCCTGTGACCCACTGCTGCCGCTCCCCCACCTCCCCATCCAGCCAGAGCAGGTACATCCGGACTATAAGACACCCCCCATTTTCCTCCACATTTTTGGAGTGCATATTTTAGTCCGAAAATACTGTAAATTTCCAAATGTTTTATTACCACTTAAATTAAAAAAATCTATACATGTTTGGTATCTGCGTACTTGTACTGACCTGGCGAATAATATTGCAAGGTCAGTTTTACCTTAAAGTGAACATGTTAAATAAAAATGAGAAAAAACAATCGTGGAAATACACATTTTTTTGCAATTTCACCGCACTTGTAATTTTTTCCATTTTCCAGTACACTATATGGTAAAATCAATGGTGTCATTGAAAAGTACAAGTCATCCCGCAAGAAACAAGCCCTCATACGGCCACACTGACATAAAATTGAAAAAAGTTATGGGTCATGGAAGAAGGGGAGGAAAGAGTTGAAGAGAGCAGCTCAGTAGAACGTTTTACAGGCAGTGCTCCTTGGGTAATAAGATTGTGAGTAGCTGTCTAATAGAAGCAAACAAAAAAAAAGAAACATCTCACATCTAAGAGAGGTAGTATTCCTATAAGTCAGTGTTTCTCAGAGGGAGAAATGCAGATTTAACGCGAAATTAATCAACATGCTGCTTTTTTTTTCCCGCGATGCGTTTTTTTCGCGGAAAAAAACGCACCATGTGCACAAAAATTGCAGAATTCATTCTAAATCATAGGATGCTTAATTCATGCGTTTTTAAAGCGGTTTTGCCGCTAAAAAAATGCGAAAAAACTGCAACGTGTGCACATAGCCTAAGAGTAAATTCCAAGACCAAAGCTAATTTACAGACAGCTTACTTTGTTCCTCATGTTCTACAAGAGAGCTAATTTGCATACTTTTCTCCCATAAAGCATTACCTCTATGATGGCATACTCAGATGCAACAACAATTTAATTTCGTTCAAGGGATCGGTGTAAGTTAACAATAACTTTATTTACAAATTGCCTTAGGAAAATAATTCCAAACTAAAGATCCCTTACTAAAATATAACTTTTATTATTTTATTAATTACCGTATAATACATAAAGTATATGCGCTAATAAAACCATGTATAGGGTGAGGTCATTAGCATATCTATTTTATCCTTTATTACAGGAGATTTCGTTACTATGTAGTTGGTGATCCTTATTAAGATATCATAAATGATAATATGGTTTCAAAATATAGCACAATAAGCAGCTTTTGTATACAACATTATTTTATAATCAATAGGTAGCCTCACTACCTCTGATGAAGCCAGCAATGGCGAAACATGTTGGAGAGACTGCTGGTTCTGTATTTTAAATAAGCAATATAGTGTGACCAAATACTCCTAGAGCAATAACGTGTGGTCCGCGAATACAGTGTGCAATAATTATAATGACTATCATTACTACAGAGAGATTTTAGGTGAATCTAGATATTGATCTTTAGCTAGTGAGGAAAACTGGAACAGCACAGTAAAGGTATAACCTAGAAAATCAATTGATAATTAGTATAGCCATAAAAAATTGTCATACTCATGCTTGCACAAGAGCACTTAATAGCTTTAGAGGCCTAAGCTTTATCACCTAGTGATATGTCACTTCTATTTCAGTACAGGAAATTATACTAATATCGTATACTAAAGCTGCTTACAGTGCAATATTTTGAAACAGTTATTATCATTTATAATATCTTATCAAGGATCACCAATTACATAGTAGCAAAATCTCCTGTAATAAAGGATAAAATAGATAGTCTAATGACCTCACACATATATTGGTTTTAATAGAGTACATACCCTATGTATTACAATTAATAAACTAATAAAAGTTATGTTTTATTAAGGGATCTTTTGTTAGGAATTATTTGCCGAAGGCAATTTGTAAATAAAGGCATACTTAGATGGTTTCCTAAAGGAGAATCAGTTCTTCTCCCACAATGCCTCAAAGGAGTCTCGCTCAACCAGCAAGACTGTGCTCTATAGAAGAGGAACAAACACCCCAAAATAGGTTGTCTGTAGAGGGATTTCTGGCTTAGCATTTATCCCTGGTCATTTTGCAAGGCTCAAAATAGACAGTAATTTATAAGGTAGCTACTAGTGATGAGCGAGTATACTCGTTGCTCGGGTGGTCTCAGAGTATTTGGAAGTGCTCGGAGATTTAGTTTCTGTTGCCGCAGCTGCATGATTTGTGGCTGCTGGACAGCCTGAATACATGTGAAAATTGCTTGTTAAGGAATCCCCACATGTATTCAGGCTGTCAAAAAGCCACAAATCATGCAGCTGCGGCAACAGAAACTAAATCTCCGAGCACTTCCAAATACTCAGAGATAACCCGAGCAACGAGTATACTCGCTCATCACTAGTAGCTACATCTCCTAGTTAGTACTTTCAAAGTAGTTCATATTCCACAAGTAGATACTGCATTAAATTTGTTTGCAACGTGAGAGAGCTCATAGTAAAAGGAATGATGACCTTTCAAGCTGTATGTGGACTGCAATCACACAGGTTCGCACCACTCTACACCCTTTTCCTTATATGCTGGTAAATTAAGAATCTACTTTGGTCAAGTCAAACAACGATGTTTTAAAATTAGTCAAACAATGCTTATAATTTAAAAAATGTATAATAATGGTGGAATTCATGAAAAGATAATTAAATGATCTCCAGTATTCATTTAGGAAGATATGGTAAAGAGTATTAAACACTGCAGCGGTTGAGATGGAGGGCACTGTAAGATGAAAGATGTGCTACTTACGCTTCTCTAGAATGTCCTTTTTCAGTAGACATCTCTGATTGCTGAGGTGGATTTCTCATGCCTACTCTACTGTTAGCTTTCGTGGAGGAGCACTCATGCACACAGTGTGCTTGTTGGAAGGTGATCTGCTTTGTGTCTTTATTTTTATCTTCGTGAGGACCATTAATAATAGGACTACTAAGCTGCCTTCTCTGAAGTTCTGATTGACTTGCATTGTCTCTACCGAGCTCTGCATCATCTCTTTCAGCAATGTCTGTATCACCATACTCATGTGCATATCTATATGCATTACTGATCTGTAATATTTCTTTTAGTGAGCAACAGTATATTCCCAGTTTGTCTAAAGAGGACGATGGCCTGTAAAAAAAAGGAGACAAAAATGTTCAAACACGATAGATACGCATCAATGATCACTAATATTTTTCCTTAAGATGTTACTGCTTACCTCTCCTCACCATTTACTATGTGCCAGAGTTTACTAAAATTGGAAATTTGGTGCCGACATAGTGCTAAGAAGCTTCCGGAAGGTGCCTTGTGGCTTTTTTTAACTTCAGACTTTATTTCATCGTCATTCAGGAGTTTCAACGCAGGTAAAGTTTTTTGTAAAGTGAAACTAAAGCAAATAAGACACAACACAATGACGCATTTCAAGTTCAAGATTTCAAAATACATATTCATTAATACTGTACTTTTAATTTTTGCTTTATTGTGACGATGAAAAAACAAACAGGAAAATAACTCCAAAGAAAAAGTGCTATCTGCTGCGTCTTCCCATACAGAGACAAATGTCAATCTTCTACTAGGGCAGCGTTTCCCAAACCCCGTCCTTACGGCACACAACACGTCATGTTTAGTGTTGAGCATTCCGATACCGCAAGTATCGGGTATCGGCCGATATTCGCGTTATCGGAATTCCGATACTTAATTCCGATACTTTTTCCATATCGTATACCGGAATCGGAAGTTCCCATAATTCTTTGAGAGGCAATGTGATTTTAGTCAGCCAATGAGGAATCCTACGAAGTGTGGGCACATCCTGTAATGATGCGGTCATCTTAACTAATGGCATGGCTGTGATTGGCTGCTGAAATGATGTCAGAATGCACTATAAAAGGCGCCGCAGCCATTTTAGCGTCACTGTGCTGTGAACTCAGTTAGGGACAGAACGCTGCTGTGCTGACTCTGAGGGACAGTTAGATATTGCGATTTTGTGTACTACTGTGCTTGAGGCAGGCTAGTTTACCAACCGCTGTGTAAAGCTTCATTTTGCCAGTGTTGTTTTAACAGCTCTGTGCAAGGTGTGTGTGTGACAGTGCAGGTGACGCTGCAGTTTGCTCTGCATCCACCGCTGTTTGTAGGCATCTGCACGTGTCACTTTTTTTTTTTTTTTTTTTTTTATTTAGTGGAATTGGTGCAGCTCCATTATATTAGAAAAAAATCAAATCTATTAGTGTGACGTGCTTCCATCCGTATACAATACATTGGTTGCAAACACTATAGAAGTACAGAAAGGAGCTTTTCACAGATTGTGGACAGTTGTGTTTCAGTGTTCACTTCAGTCTGTGTTTTTTACTTTTTTGAGTGCAGATCACGCTCCAGTTACTTGTTCAAGCACTGCTGCTTGTACTCTGCTGAGCGTGTCTCAGTGGCTCATCCTTTTCATTTATCTCCAATTGGTTCTGCTACATTCCATTTAAAATAAATCTAATCTATTAGTGTGACGCACTTCCATCCGTATACAATACATTGGTTGCAAACACTATAGAAGTACAGAAAGGAGCTTTTCACAGATTGTGGACAGTTGTGTTTCAGTGTTCACTTCAGTCTGTGTTTTTTACTTTTTTGAGTGCAGATCACGCTCCAGTTACTTGTTCAAGCACTGCTGCTTGTACTCTGCTGAGCGTGTCTCAGTGGCTCATCCTTTTCATTTATCTCCAATTGGTTCTGCTACATTCCATTTAAAATAAATCTAATCTATTAGTGTGATGCGCTTCCATCCGTATACAATACATTGGTTGCAAACACTATAGAAGTACAGAAGGAGCTTTTCACAGATTGTGGACAGTTGTGTTTCAGTGTTCACTTCAGTCTGTGTTTTTTACTTTTTTGAGTGCAGATCACGCTCCAGTTACATGTTCAAGCACTGCTGCTTGTACTCTGCTGAGCGTGTCTCAGTGGCTCATCCTTTTCATTTATCTCCAATTGGTTCTGCTACATTCCATTTAAAATAAATCTAATCTATTAGTGTGACGCGCTTCCATCCGTATACAATACATTGGTTGCAAACACTATAGAAGTACAGAAAGGAGCTTTTCACAGATTGTGGACAGTTGTGTTTCAGTGTTCACTTCAGTCTGTGTTTTTTACTTTTTTTAGTGCAGATCACGCTCCAGTTACATGTTCAAGCACTGCTGCTTGTACTCTGCTGAGCGTGTCTCAGTGGCTCATCCTTTTCATTTATCTCCAATTGGTTCTGCTACATTCCATTTAAAATAAATCTAATCTATTAGTGTGACGCGCTTCCATCCGTATACAATACATTGGTTGCAAACACTATAGAAGTACAGAAAGGAGCTTTTCACAGATTGAGGACAGTTGTGTTTCAGTGTTCACTTCAGTCTGTGTTTTTTACTTTTTTTAGTGCAGATCACGCTCCAGTTACATGTTCAAGCACTGCTGCTTGTACTCTGCTGAGCGTGTCTCAGTGGCTCATCCTTTTCATTTATCTCCAATTGGTTCTGCTACATTCCATTTAAAATAAATCTAATCTATTAGTGTGACGCGCTTCCATCCGTATACAATACATTGGTTGCAAACACTATAGAAGTACAGAAAGGAGCTTTTCACAGATTGTGGACAGTTGTGTTTCAGTGTTCACTTCAGTCTGTGTTTTTTACTTTTTTGAGTGCAGATCACGCTCCAGTTACATGTTCAAGCACTGCTGCTTGTACTCTGCTGAGCGTGTCTCAGTGGCTCATCCTTTTCATTTATCTCCAATTGGTTCTGCTACATTCCATTTAAAATAAATCTAATCTATTAGTGTGACGCGCTTCCATCCGTATACAATACATTGGTTGCAAACACTATAGAAGTACAGAAAGGAGCTTTTCACAGATTGTGGACAGTTGTGTTTCAGTGTTCACTTCAGTCTGTGTTTTTTACTTTTTTGAGTGCAGATCACGCTCCAGTTACATGTTCAAGCACTGCTGCTTGTACTCTGCTGAGCGTGTCTCAGTGGCTCATCCTTTTCATTTATCTCCAATTGGTTCTGCTACATTCCATTTAAAATAAATCTAATCTATTAGTGTGACGCGCTTCCATCCGTATACAATACATTGGTTGCAAACAATATAGAAGTACACAAACGGGCCTTTCACAGCTACTGAACATGGGTTTTTAATTTTTAACTAAAATATGTATTTTTTCAAATGACACAAATATAAGTAATGTTGAAGAGGAATAGTCCTACATCCATTGTTTGCACAATATTACAGGTGTACATCATGTCCCTTAATCAACAATGTATTATTATATTTACTTGTATGCTTTTATTTAAAAGCCAAGAACACAGAAGGATAACCTTCGCACTGCAGCTGTTGTCAAAGTTCAACCCACATTATGCACTTCCAACATTGCAGCATTTGAGGCATGATGTGAGTTGGATTGGTCAAAGTTATGGAGTGGAAGGTTCACCATCAGTACCCTATAGCATAAGTATGCTTTTGTGTTAGCATTTGTGTTAGACATGTGGATATCTGCCATAATATGTCACAATTATTTAGTTACAGATTTGTTACCAACACTAATCATTGAATGGTTTTAAATTTGACGTTTCACTTGTTTACAGCTTAGAAATAAGGGTGTAGCCTGATATCTATGTGTAGCACTAGCCACTTTAACATGTCATGTTTTTTTAAACATGTGTAGCTAGGTAGCAGTAATTTTTGCCGGACACACAGCAGGGGAACAGCAGGCGTTACTGAACCCCACTATCACTATAGCTTGTGTATTGGTCTGTGGACACGACACTTCTGAGCAGCAACTGGCAGTGTTGTAGCCCAGGGAGTATAGCTCAGGTGGTAGAAAGATGAACATAACAGGAGACATGGAAAACGTTGTCAACCAGTTAGTTAATCTGAAACCGGACAGGCAAATTCAGGCGAGATCCATGCCTAGTTCATTTTCAGAAAAGTAAGCCGTTCTACATTATCGTAGGATAGTCGCATGCAACGGTCTGTTAGTACACCACCTGCAGCAGTAAAGACGCGCTCCGATAATACACTGCCAGCAGATCAAGCCAGCACCTCCAATGCATACTGGCTAAGCTCTGGCCATGTATCCAGCTTAGAGACACAAAACTTGAATGGGGAAGAGCCATCTGGGAGTACACTGAGAGGGCAAGACATGTAGTCTGTCACCATCTTACGGAAATGTTGCCTCCTGCTGACTGGAGCCGTCTCGGATGGTGTAGACATTGGTGGCGCTGCCACAAAACTTCGACACATTTGGAACATACTGTTCTTGCCCTGTGCAGAGGCGCTGCTTGTGCTCCCTCTTGTTGCAGAGCTGTCTCCACTGCCTCGACGCACAGAGCTGCTTTGTAAATCAGTAGCAGCAGCAGTGCTCTCGGCTGGAATGGAGAACATTATGGATTGCACCAGTGTGTCTTGGTACTTCCGCATTTTACGCTCCCGGTTCAACGGTGTGATGAGGCTTTGTAAGTTGTCCCGGTAGCGAGGGTCTAGGAGGGTGTACACCCAATAATCAGACGTGGTGTGAATGTGTTCGATGCGGCGGTCGTTTCTCAGCCACTGCAGCATGAAATCAACCATGTGCTGCAGACTCCCAACTGGCCAAGAAACGTTGTCCCCTGCAAGAGGCGTCATCTCCGCCTGCTGTGCATCACCCCACCCTTGGTCTACATACTGACTAGAGCATTGTCTACCTCCCTCTGGAGCGATGTCTTCCTCCTCCATTGACTCCTCCTCATCCTCCTCACAAAGTCCTTCAAATACATATAAATTTACAAAATTTAAAACTCAAAATTTAAAAACTTTGTATCATAATTCTGTAACATCAGTTTATGGAAACACAATAGCATTACAAAAGGATAGACAAAAAATGTACATTATGTGCTTTGTAAATACATTAAAAGTTTGTAATGGTTATGAAAATATAGACAGCGACTCTGGAGGTTCAATTGTTGATACAGCATGGTACTTTGAAAGTCCTCCAGCCCTTTGTGAGGAACCACGTTGCGCTGACTGTCCAGAAGGTGATGGAATTTGTGACTCCTCATCCTCCACCTCTTCCAAAACCTCATGCCTTAGTGCTTGCAGTGTTTTTTGAAGCAGGCAGATAAGGGGGACAGTCAGGCTGACTAGTGCATCATCTGCACTCGCCATCCGCGTTGACTCATCAAACGCACGCAAAACGTGGCAGATATCCTTCATAGAGTTATTCGCCACTCATTACACTGGCAGTGGCTGCCCATTCATTATAGGATCCAATTCTAATTACTGGTTCTCACCAACATAGCTCTCCACAGCGCAGCACCCCCCTACATCTCCTCCCTTATTTATATTTATCGGCCTAACCGACTGCTGCACTCTGCAAACGACCTTCGACTAACCTCTGCACTAATCCGTACCTCCCACTCCCAACTCCAAGACTTCACCCGCGCTGCGCCAATCCTCTGGAATGCTCTACCCCAAGAAATTAGGACTATCCGCAATTTGGATGGTTTCAGGCGCTCCCTCAAAACACATTTGTTCACAGTGGCCTATCACATTCACTAATCAAAGTCATTCTATGTGTAATTCTGTGTGTGTAGCCCATTCACTATCTCCATGCATCCCTCACTTCCTTAAAATGGCTGGACCATCATTGTAAAAACACCATTGTATATAAACACCTGTACTTTGTATCTCCCACACCTCATTGTAGATTGTAAGCTTTCACCAGCAGGGGCGGCTGATTTTGCTTTAATTATTGTATTGTTAACGTTGTTACTTATGACTCGTGTTTTGAAACTGTTAAACTGTAAAGCACTGCGGAATATTATGGCGCTATATAAATAAATAATATTATTATTCTTATTATAGAGGCCCACTCAGTAGTGGTGAAGTGTGAACGCCGCAAATTGCGAGTTGACTGCGCCTGATGCAGCTGATACTCCATTACTGTTGGCTGCTGCTCACACAACCGCTCCAACATATGTAACGAGGAATTCCACCTGGTGGGTACGTCACATATAATGCGATGTTCATGAAGGTGAAATCTGCGTTGCAGAGCTGCAATCAGCGATCTGGCCATGCTGGAACGTCGCAAGTGAGCGCACTCTAGGCGGACCTTGTGCAGCAGTGCATCAAGATCCGGATAGTCCCTCAAAAAACTCTGCACGACCAAGTTGAGCACATATGACAGACATGGTATGTGACTGAGGTTGCCAAGGCCCAGAGCTGACACCAGATTTCGGCCATTGTCACACACTACCAAGCCTGCCTGTAGATTCTCTTCCAAAAACCACACGTCGCTCTCCTGCTTTATGGCATTACAGAGCTCCTGCGCTGTGTGGCTAAGATTCCCCATGGAAATTAATTTCAGGATGGCCTGTTGACATTTGGACACGGCTGTGCTCATATCGGTCGCAACAGGTAAACGTTCACGGGTCCATGTGGAGGTAGACCGTGACGGCTCCTGCAGCGATGATTCTGAGGAACTGGAATAGGAGGAGGAATCAATGTGTACAGACTTGATTCCTGCAATCCTTGGAGTTGGCAGAACACGTACAGCGCCACTCGCAAGATCAGTACCCGGCTGCACAACATTGACCCAATGGGCAGTGAGGGAAAGGTATTGTCCCTGGCCATGGGTGTTAGAACCCTCTTGTTAGGTTTTGTTTCAGTTTGCTGGTCACATGACCTTTTTTCCCTATTTAGTCTGGCTCCGCCCTTCTGGCTTTGCTTGACTTCATTGTATTATCTACTGTTAAGCTAGCCGGGTGCTTAGGTGCCTTAATCTGTGAGTTTTGCTTGATGTTAGGATCACAAAGTATTTATTTTTCTGTTTAATTATCCATGCTACAATTTATGTTAGGAGGTGTCCACCTTTTCTCCCAGTCCCTAGATCTTGTAGGGATTACTCCCTCGCAACTATAGGTCTTCGTTCACACTAGATGAGGACTTTAGCGGGTCTGGTCGCAGGATCAGGTTCCCCGTTACATCGTAGGGATTCAGCTTAGTTGTATTGTAGGGACAGAATTCCCTTCTTTCCTTACTGGTTGTAGCAGATCATAACAATGGGTACTGGTCCACGCATCGGTGGTCAGGTGGACCTTGCTACTGAGGGCTTTTAGTAGCGCATGTTTAATTTTTCCCTCAACATGCTTTTGCAGACCAGGGACGGCTTGCCTGCTGAAATGAAATCGGCTTGGCACATTGTATTGTGGGATTGACAATGATATTCAGTTACGGAAACTGTCTGTCTCCACCAGCCTGAATCACAGCATTTCAAGGGACAGGAGTTTTGCAATGCCAGCATTCAGAGCCTGTGCTCGTGCATGGTTTGCGGAGTATGGCCGTCTTTTATCCCATGCCTGTGCTACCGCTGGCTGTTTTGTGGCCTGGGAGTGTGAGGATGACAGGGAACTTGCTGCTGTGTGTGGAATAACAGTTTGTCTCTGGACAACAGTGGCCGAGGTTCTTCCATGGCGATCCTGTGAGGAAGCATAACCAGCTGTGTGTGAGCTCGATGAAGAGGCTTCAACACAACCTGAAGATGTAGGTGCTGCTGTAGGTTGGCCTACATCTCCAGTGTGTCTTTGTAACTCAACTACGTGCTTTGTCCGCACATGTTTCCACATATTTGTGGTATTGAGGTGACTGACACTTTTAGCTATTTTTAATTTTTGATTACACAGCTTGCATTTCACATAGCAAATATCATGTGCAAGTGTGTGAAAAAAGGACCACGCAGTGCAAGTCCTGGGAGCGCACGTTTTGACTTTTGGAAGACAACTGCTCCGAACAGGTGCCAAACTGGAGGCTACAGGCAACCGAGTCTGCAGCCTAACTCTCCCTCCTGTTTGTACCGTTGGGGCAATGTCTTCCTCTATCTTCCTTCTATCACTAACCATTTCTCTAGGCCTCTCCCAGCTTTCAACCAAAGTACTGGTTCTCACCCACAAAGCTCTCCACAGTGCAGCACCCCTCCTACATCTCCTCCCTCATTTCTATCTATCGGCCTAACCGACTGCTGCGCTCTGCAAACGACTTTCGACTAACCTCTGCACTAATACGTACCTCCCACTCCCGACTCCAAGACTTCTCCTGCTCTACGCCAATCCTCTGGAATGCTGTACCCCAAGAAATTAGGACTATCCACAATTTGCATGGTTTCAGGCGCTCCCTCAAAACACATTTGTTCAGAGCGGCCTATCACATTCACTAATCAAAGTCATTCTATGTATTCTGTGTAAGTGTGTGTGTGTCTCTAGCCCATTCACTATCTCCATCCCTCAGTCCCTTAAGATGGCTGGAACATCATTGTAAATGCACCATTGTATATAAACACCTATACTTTGTATCTCCCCCATCTCATTGTACATTGTAAGCTGTCACGAGCAGGGGCGACTTATTTAGCTTAAATTATTGTATTGTTAATGTTGTTACTTATGACTTGTGTTCTGAAACTGCTAAACTGTAAAGCGCTGCGGAATATGATGGCGCTATATAAATAAATATTATTATTATTCCTCTGAGCTGCTCCCACCACCTTCCTGTTCTTCATGCCATGTTGGGTATTGGACCTCATCATCTCCACTACCCTCTTCCAACACCTGCTGTTGGGTGGTCTGGCCAGCACCATGCTCAACAGAAACTGGCACCTGGGTCTCATCATCATCATCAGATGCGTTCTGCGGTGTGCTGACCATCGGCACTGTCTCACCCGCCTCTTCAGATTCAGAGAGACACAGCTGTTGCGCATCACTGCATACTCCCTCTTCTTCACATTACAGAATGCTGCTTGGCTGGGCCCCTGTTTGCAAGCCAATAGATTCTGAGAACAGAAGCAGACACTCAGCTGGCTCCTGTACAGAACTCTCTGACTGCCTGGGCAATTTGCCAGGCGGTGAAGAGACAGATGGTTGCCCAACAGTGCTGTGGTCCTGAGAGGAGGTGGAAGCAATTGAAGTCGATGCATTGGCTGAGATCCAAACAACAACGGCTTCAATTTGTTCTTCCCGCAGCAGGGGGTACTCCGAGCTCCTACAAAAGTGCGCATAAAGGAACGCTCACGGCCGGGGAAAACTGGTGGATGCTGTGTCACTGGGGGCCGCAGCAGCCACAGAATCCCCACGTCCTCTCCCTGAAGAAACTCCACGACCACGTGCCTTACTCCCTGCCTTCTTCATCTTGGTAGATTGATAAAGAAAGTCTGAAAAGTTATAAGGCCTAAGTGTGGTTATTCCGCAGAGACTGCAGTGAACACTGCACACAACTGTTCAGTAGGTGTGAAAGGCCCCTTTGTGTACTTCTATAGTGTTTGCAACCAATGTATTGTATACGGATGGAAGCGCGTCACACTAATAGATTTTATTTATTTGTAATAGAATGGAGCAGCAACAATTAGAGAAAAATTTCAAGGATGTGCCAGTGACACACGCTCAGCAGACTACAACCAGCAGTGGTTGAAGAACTAACTGGAGCGTGATCTGCACTCCAAAAAGGAAAACCTCAGACTACAGTGAACACTGCACACAACTGTTCACTACCCAACGCGTCTCAGCAGGAAGGCAGTCTGTGCGTCAAAACAAAGGCGCAAGCATACATCCACGTACCCTGTTTATAAAGCTATAAAAAAAAATTATGTAGTAGTGACGCACACTTTATTGAGGTACAGTATTACATCGCCATTCACCATCTGTGGCTATGCAGTCTCATCTATATATACCTTATCTATCCGTTGTCATGCTTGCAAGTCGACAGTCAGGCATAAATAGCAATTTTCACTATGCACTATGCACTTTTTAAAGGTTATGTTTGTTAATAAACATGATTATTGCCACATATTATGAGTATTACATGATGGAAATTGTATAATTTTGTATAAACTGTTTAGTGACATTATTCAGCAAATGTAACATTTTAGTAATGTCACAGATAACTTGTAATGCTGATGATGTTTTGAAGTCAGACATTCATTGTCTATACAATAAAAATGGTGTACATACTGTTACTTATCCATCATTAATGGATTCAGATATGTACTTGTATGCTTTTATGTACAACCGTATAGCAGATTCCTTAACTAATTTATTTTGTGGTTTGCATTGCTGTTCAACATGTTAATGTATGTGTTTATGTTTGTCAATTCTTTATTTATCTAGATATTAGTTTAAATGAAATCATCATCTTATGGTAGTAAAGGTTATCTTTCTCTTGTTTGAAGTATAGACATTTAAAATTGACAGGTAACAAGGAAATTACTTGATCTAGTATTTAAACATCCTCCTTGACCCTGGGCTCCAACACCGCCAGTTGTTGCTCGGAAGTGCTGTTAGCACAGTCAACACTTGCTCCTGTGTTACTGGGGTTCAGTAACGTCAGCTGGTCCTCGGTTGTGCCATTGGCTCTTTTCCTTCTGCTGCCCCTCCGGGTTCCAGCACAGTCAGCTGGTCCTCGTTACTTGCATTGGCTCTTGTACCTTCTGCTACCCGTCCGGGTTCCAGTACCGTCAACTGGTTCTCCGTAGTGCCTTTGGCCTAGGTGCCTCCATCTCGGTATCCGAGTTCCAGCAACGTCTGCTGGTCCTTGGTAGTGCTTTGGAGCACAGGTACCTCCTGCTTAGTAACCGTGTCCCAGTAACGTCAGCTGGTCCTCGGTTGTGCCATTGGCTCTTTTCCTTCTGCTGCCCCTCCGGGTTCCAGTACCGTCAACTGGTTCTCCGCAGTGCCTTTGGTCTAGGTGCCTCCATCTCGGTATCCGAGTTCCAGCAACGTCTGCTGGTCCTTGGTAGTGCTTTGGAGCACAGGTACCTCCTGCTTAGTAACCGTGTCCCAGTAACATCAGCTGGTACAAGATTGTGCTACAAATACAAGATACGGAACAAGAGACACAAGAACAATAAGCAGAAGATCTAAAAGCAGAAGAACATGAAGTATAAGACCAAAATGAAGAGCAAAATATATGCTCTAAATTCTAAGCAGAAGAAGACTAAGCAGTGTATGGGGGTGAGTCCGTTCCTCCTCGTGGTGCCCCTGGAAAATGCCTGCTGCTGCAGGCTAAACTGAACACGGACAAATACTGTTGTAATTTAAATCTTTTGTGACAGCAAGAACGGAAGGATGAAAAATTCATACTTTGACAGATTACAAGTACAGGATTCTCTGTCACAAATAAGAATATGATGAAGAAGATGAAGCAGAATATGAATAAGAATAATAGTTTAATAAGAAGAATATGAGTAATGTTAACAAAGATGAATAGCAAGAAGTTTAAGAAGAAGATAAAGAAGGTGAAGATGAAGAATAATTTGATGAAAAAGATGATGCTGCAGAAGATTATGAAGGAGAAAGTGTGTGAAAAGTTAAAAAGGTGAAGATGAAGAGCATGGAAGTTGTGTAATATACATATTTGCCAAAATATAAAAAACGTTAACATTGTCAATTTCTTCGTCAATCCGAACATCTTTAAAAAAAAAAATATTTATGCTATTCCATTTGATTGGGTTAAACATCTATGCCTTTAATGTCTCCTCAACCTTCCCCAATACATTCTACATTACTCTTTCTTGTTTTCCTTCATGTACAATTAACCAACAAGGCAAGAATGGGTTTTTTTTAATTTCGATATTTTGTTCCCATAGACTTACATGGGACTTCCGGTATCGGTATCGGGTATCGCCGATATTTTAGTGATATCGGCGATACCATTCCGATTCCGATACTTTAGGATATCGGAAAGTATCGCTCAACTCTAGTCATGTTTTCAGGATCTCCTTACTATTCTACAGGTGAGAAAACCAGTGACAGTTTCTGATGCCTTAATAATAATAATTCCATCACCTGTACAATAGTATGGAAATCCTGAAAACATGATCTGTTGGGGGCCGTGAGGACGGGGTTTGGAAAACACTGCGCTAGAGCCATGTATTTGAAAATGTTCCCAAAACACTGCACACCTATGGATGAATTTTGGTTCAGTGCACCAAATATATTCACTTAATTTATTTTCTGAACTGCTCCTTTTTCTGCACTGGCTTTCCTACATGATGAAAGGCTTCAACATATGCTCCAAATGGATTAATAAATTCCATGATCTTATAAGGTACAATGAACCTTGGCTTAAATTTAGGAGATGCAACCTTCATAGGGATATTCCTTGAGGACAACCAAACCAAGTCCCCCACTTTAAAACGAGGACCATCAGTCCTATGCCGGTTGGCAAACTGCTGGGCCTTCTCCTGAGAGAGAGACAACCTCTCCACCACCTGGTCCCAAATCTGATGCATACGCTGTACAATAGAGTCAACTCCCGGACAGACAGAAGCCTCCACCTGTCCTGAAGAAAATCGAGGGTGAAACCCAGAATTGCAGAAAAATGGAGACATCAAGGTGGCAGAGATAGCTCTATTATTAAGAGCAAACTCAGCCAAAGGCAAAAAAGAGACCCAGTCATCTTGATCAGCAGACATAAAACATCTCAAATAAGTCTCCAAGGTCTGGTTTGTTCTCTCGGTTTGTCCATTGGTCTGAGGGTGAAATGCAGAGGAGAAAGACAACTGAACACCAAGTTTAGAACAAAATGTCTTCCAAAATCTGGAAACAAACTGGACTCCTCTGTCAGACACAATGTTCTCCGGAATGCCATGCAACCGATCCACATGCTGAAAGAACAAAGGCATCAATTCGGAGGAGTAAGACAACTTAGGCAATGGCACAAGATGTATCATCTTGGAACACCTATCACAGATTACCCAGATAACGGTCATTCTCTGAGAGACAGGAAGGTCAGAAATAAAATTCATAGAAATATGGGTCCATGGCCTCTTGGGTACAGGTAATGGCATTAACAAACCACTAGAACGAGAGCAAGGCTTGGAACGAGAGCAAGTCCCACAGGACTGCACAAAGTCCCTGACATCACGAGACAAAGTAGGCCACCAAAAGGAGTGACTCACCAAGTCTCTGGTACCAAAAATCCCGGGATGACCAGCCAACGCGGAACAATGAATCTCAGACATCACACTCTTTTTCCACTGGTCTGGAACAAATAACTTCCCAACAGGGCAGCACTCAGGTTTATCCTCCTGACACCCTTCCAGAGCCAGTCTCGAATTGGGCGAAATGGCGGAAAGAACCACACCCTCTTTCAAAATAACAGCAGGATCAGATAACTCAGGAGAATCTGCAAAGAAACTCCTCGAGAGGGCATCCGCCTTGACATTCATAGTGCCAGTAAGAAAAGAAACCACAAAATTAAAACGTGAGAAAAACAAGGCCCACCTGGCCTGTCTAGGATTAAGTCGCTTGGCTGATTCGAGATAAACCAGGTTCTTATGGTCCGTGAGGACCACCACCTGATGTTTGGCTCCTTCCAGCCAATGTCTCCACTCTTCAAAGGCCCACTTCATGACCAATAACTCCTGATTACCCACGTCATAATTACGTTCAGTTGGAGAAAATTTTCGAGAGAAAAAGGCACAAGGGTTACTCTTAGAGGTCTCTGGATCCCTTTGGGACAAAACGGCATCTGCCCCAATCTCAGAGGCATCAACCTCCACCTGAAAAGGCAGAGAAACATCAGGCTGCTGTAGAACAGGAGCAGAAATTAATCTCTGCTTAAGTTCCTGAAATGCAGAAACTGCCTCAGGAGGCCAATTCACCACATCGGAACCCTTTTGGTCAGATCAGTCAATGGTTTAACAATACCAGAGAAATTACCAATAAATTTACGATAAAAATTGGCAAAACCCAAAAATCTCTTTAGAGCCTTCAATGAAATAGGTTGAACCCAATCAAAGATGGCCTGAACCTTCACCGGGTCCATTTCAATAACAGACGGAGACAAAATGAATCCCAGAAATTAGATCTTCTGTACGCCAAAAAGACACTTTGATCCCTTCACAAACAGTGCATTCTCTGTCAAAATCTGGAACACAGTCCGAACATGTTTCACATGAGAGTCCCAGTCATTGGAAAAAATCAAGATATCATCCAAATTAACAATCAGAAATTTATCCACAAAATCCCTGAAAATATTATTCATGAAGGATTGGAAGACAGAAGGGGCATTAGTAAGCCCAAAAGGCATCACTAGGTACTCAAAATGCCCCTCTGGGGTATTAAACGCCGTCTTCCATTCATCCCCGTGCTTAATGCGAATAAGGTTATACGCCCCCCTGAGGTCAAGCTTGGTAAACCAACTAGCACTTTTCACTCTGGAAAATAGGTCAGAAATCAAAGGTAACGGATATTGATATTTAACAGTGATCTTATTCAGGAGGCAATAATCAATACACGGCCTCAATGAACCATCCTTTTTGGCCACAAACAAAAAACCGGCGGCCAAGGGTGAAGAGGATGGTCTGATATGACCCTTCTCCAATGACTCCTTGATATAAGATCGCATAGCATCATGTTCAGGTACAGATAAATTAAAAAGGTGACCTTTAGGAAATTTACCACCAGGCACTAACTCAATAGCGCAATCATAGCTCCTGTGAGGAGGTAAGGATGCAGACTTACTCTCACTAAACACATCAGAAAAATCAGTCAAAAAGTCAGGGACATCCTGAGACTGGGAAGAGGCAGAAAAAACAGGAGTGTCAGTATTAACACATTGGCAGCCCTAACTGGTCACAGACACAGATTTCCAATCCAAAACAGGATTATGAGTCTGTAACCAAGGGAAACCCAGGACAATAATGTCATGCAGATTATGCAACACCAGAAATTTTCAACTCTCCTGATGATCTGGTTCAACTCTCATTATCACCTGAGTAGAAAATTGTGGTTTATTCTCCGCCAAAGGGGTAGAATCAATGCCCAGCAAAGGAATAGACTTCCGCAGGGGTATCATGGGAAACCCACAACGTTTGGCAAAGTCAAAATCCATCAGGTTAATAGCTGCTCCTGAATCAACAAAAGTGTCATGTATAGTGTACAGTTCCTATAGCATCTTGTGCTTGGGTGCGAGGGAAACACATGAGACATAGGTTGGTATGAAATGACTTGTATTACTTCATACAAGCATGCAGAAAAGGTCACACAGTTTGCAGGAAACAGAGGCAGAAGACACAGCAGGCCAGAGTAACTTCAAGCTCTACATAACTCTCCAAAGCAGGTTCAGGATCTCTTCTCTGTACCGTAATTCCTCTGCAAACATGGATTTCACCAGACAGCAGGTTTCCAAAGTCCAATAGTATTCCAAAGTTCCTCAGTAGGAAATAGCTGGAGTCCAAAATCCTAGATTTCCAGGAGTCAGGTCACAGGCTGACTGAGGCTTGATTCAGGAGCACTGATTGTTCAGCTGAAGCTGCTTAAGAAGCAAGAGGGAGAGAATCAGGGCGGGAACATGAAAACTGGAAACTCCATATTAACTGAGGGCAAGAGCTGCAGAAAGACAGAAAGCAAAATGGCCGACGGAAAACTGAGTTTCAAGGAACATGTCAAAAGAGACAAAGAACCTTACAAAAAGCCTGAGCCGAAAATGTGGACAGGGAGCAAATCAGGGTAACAGTCAACAGAAATTTAGTCTGAACACTACCCAAGACAACTGAGCGCGCAAAACGTCTTCCCCGCTTAGGGCAGATGGAAATAGCATGAGAGGCGTCACCACAGTAGAAACATAACCCATTGCGCTTTCGAAACTCATGACGCTCAGCCCCAGAAGTCACTCCATCACACTGCATGGGCTCAGGAGCTGGCTCACAAGGCAACACTATCTCACGCATACCTCTGCGCTCACGCAAACGTCTATTAATTTGAATAGCCAAAGACATATAATCATTGAGACCAGAGGGAACAGGGAATCCCACCATAACATCCTTTACATTTTCTGACAGACCCTTCCGAAAAAGGGCTGCCAAAGCATCATCATTCCATTTGGTCAGGACTGCCCACTTTCGGAATTTCTGAAAGTATAGCTCAGCTTCTTCACGACCCTGATTTAATGCCAACAAGGTCTTTTCAGCTTGATCAGTGACATTAGGTTCATCGTACAATAACCCCAGAGCCAGAAAAAATACATCAACATCATTCAAAACAGGATCCCCCGGTGTCAGGGAAAAAGCCCAATCCTGAGGGTCGCCGTGCAGCAGAGAGATGACAATTTGAACCTGCTGTGCTGCGTTCCCTGAGGACTTAGGCTTGAAGGCAAAAAACAACTTACAGTTATTTTTGAAATTCAGAAATTTAGACCGATCCCCCAAAAATAAATCTGGTATGGGGATCCTAGGTTCCACAACCGGCAACCTAGCAAGATAGGTAGCAATACTCTGAACCTCAGTGGCAAGCCGCTCCACACGGCCAGACAACTGTGCAAACTCCATTGAGGGAAAAAAAAATTCCTCCTCAGCACCCAGAGAAAAAGAGGGAAAAAATGCAACAAACAGAAAAAAAAATTCTGACAACTCCCTTTTTTCTTTTTTACTATTTTTCCCTTCTGTTGAGTACCATATAATTTTCAGTTTGGCCGGTAATACTGTTATGTTTCGGTAGCTGAGTAGAAATAGCAAAAGTAGCCAAAGTAGCAATACACCAGAGGGCTGGAAACTACTGGGTTGCAGAACCCTAAACTAACCACAACACTAGAAGTAGCCGTGGAGCGTACCTACGGTGATCCTAGACGCCATCCTAAGGGACTAAATGAAGCCATTAGTTTTGTTCCATTTTTATAACATCTCGTGTTGGCATTTCTTCCATCAATATCGACTTTATTGCATATGTTGCGTTTCATTGTTTTTAATTGTTTTTTATTATTCTTCTATCAGTGCTATTCCACCGATCTATCAACTTCATATCTAATATATAACTCCCTGTTGGAGATTTCGAGTTTCCATGCCAATGAAGGTTGGACTAATATGCATGGCCCCTATCGGACTCTATATTGGACCCGTATATGAATAGGACTACATCACATGAACCAATAATTTAAATCTATTCTTGATAATAATTATGAATTTTTCCTATTGTGATGTATAATCTGAGCATAGCCTTGCAGTGATTCTAAGTTTACATTGTATGTCTCATTCAATGTTTATTTTGTATTTGACTACTTCTCAGCTGTGATCTATTCATCATGATGTCTGTTCATTGTACATATTACTTATCCATATTAATACTGCTGCCAGTTTATCTGGTTCATCTGATGTATATCATCAATGTCGGTCACATTGCTTGTAGACTTCTTGTCTAACTATGACATATTGTCTGTCTTCCACTATTCCCACCCGTGTGCCTCCGGTATGCGCACACGCTGTGGCCCACTACACGCTCGTCAGCTCTCGGCATCTCACGTGTCTTGGGAGCTTTCACTTTGTGACG
The DNA here is from genome assembly GCA_033576555.1 of Oophaga sylvatica. Classification (NCBI taxonomy): domain Eukaryota; kingdom Metazoa; phylum Chordata; class Amphibia; order Anura; family Dendrobatidae; genus Oophaga; species Oophaga sylvatica. Next base: position 156,743,306 of record JARQOD010000004.1, on the reverse strand, counting down.
CCGTCGGCCACGTGATGCCGACGCCGCCTGGCGTTCTGTGTTGCTGTGGCAGTGTTAACGTCATCATGGATGGACGCGGTGTCGGATATCTTTGGAACACAGCGTGTGACTATGACGCTATTGTTTAGACACTCCCATGGCAACGTTTGATGCCCTAGCTCATTGCTAATGGCATCAACGCCATGATTGGTTCGCCGTATCACATGTTTGCGCTGCTTCTGTTTATTGGTGGATAGTCTCTTTTTATACTTCACATTTCCTGTCTCCCATTAACCCTTGAGAAAGGCAATTCGCCGAAACGCGCGTCTGGGAGGGCGCACCAGATCGCATGGTATATCTACCTTAACAGGTATCATCCTTGAAATCCATTATATTTTTCTTGGGCTATGAATGTTTATGTGACACCCTGCACTATGGTACTTTGTGACTACGTGGTACCGTGCAATATGTAATATAATCACTGTATATGATATCTGATAGTATGATGTGCACTACGATCTTTACATAGTTATTCATTGCATGCTACCCTGGGCCAAAGTGTTTAATTGTCACCCGGGACTAGTGCAATATAATTAAGATGGCTATGTGCCCTATATGTGATGTAATGAATTTGTACATTTGCCCTGACACATTTTGACTTGTGTTTGCTCCCTATCTTCCATGTGCTATTTGGTCAATTGACCTCTGCCCCACCTCCAGTTTCCTCTATTCCTGGTATTTTTTCTAATAAAATTATATTTATTATATGTATACATCTCTTTTGGGATTATTTCTATCGCATTTTTTTCTTTGCATATATACAACAAATATAGTAAGTATGATTGGAGGGCTGCAAATGGCACCGGACCCGCAAAGGATCTTCAAGAAATTCTGGATAGGATATTCAAGATGCCGACAATTCCGTGCTCCTCCAATCTATGGCTATGCACCTGAGGAAGTGGACAGGGCATCCCTGAAATGCTTAGTTTGATAGCCTTCAATAAAGTATGCAACTCTTCTGAACTCTGTGATTCCCTTGCCTGATTTTGGAGGAGCGCGGAATTGTCGGCATCTTGAATATCCTATCCAGAATTTCTTGAAACTTAGTTATCAGACAAACTATCAATAAATGGCTCTACTTCAGTATGAAACAAAAATTAGGATTGGAAGATAGAGGTAGTGAATACAAGTATTTTTTAGTTCTTTTTTTACAGCTTTTTGAAATGCAAGTATAACTTTTAATTTATCAGAAAATCTGTCAAAAAACAACAGTCCCTCAAAAATTTTTTCCAATTTTATATCAAAGGAATATTATCATAACTAGTTTTATCAGCAGTAAGAAAAATAATCTTGGCACTCAATATGTTGAACAAAAGATCAGTTCTTTTATTATGTGCATCCAGACATCATGTAGCGTCGCCTAATATGGAGAACGCTCAGCCCAGCGTTTTCCAAACCAGGCGACGCTACCTGATGCACAACTGGACCGGGGCTTCTTAGCGCTACCTCATTGCAAATCTTTATTGCTATTCCTCATAAGCGCGATATTCACTCAAGGTGTCCAGTCTTTGACAGCCCCAATGCGTCATATTGGTCCAGTAACCGGACCCTACAGCACTTTTGATGCCTTCTTGAAGCTGCCAGTTAATTTTATTTGCATTTCATCCAGCACAAAATTACGTGTTCTGTGAATACACTGCCTCACATGGATCCTAAAGTAATAGTATTTCTCTTTTCTAGTTCCCATTAATAAGAACATTCTGATGAAGGTCCTTGACGGACTGAAAACGTTTAACACCAACTTTTTTTGTCTGGATGCACATAATAAAAGAACTGCTCTTTTGTTCAACATATTGAGTGCCAAGATTATTTTTCTTATTGATTAATGGGTTGAATACCCGACTTGAGCACCAACCATCACTTTTGAGTGCCGTGTTACCTTTTCCCATAGTTTAATCAGCAGAGCAGGATTTTATACTTGTAAAATGATCAAAGGGATTTAAACAATCAGAATCATTAAGCATATAAGAATTAAACAAGAAATGTAATTAGATCAAATTTCACTTTAAAGAAGAAGTTGATGAGTGAAGCCAATATATACACAGAGAAAAAGACTGTACAAACCAGTGTTGAGAAGTTCTAAATAAAATGGGTGCCAAATCAAGTTGATAAATGTGTTAAGAAATATATCTGGGAGTTAGGGGATCTCAACAGTAGTTTTTTCCAGCTGTTTCTCACATGCTGAATGCCTGAGTCAATATTTCATTTAGTGAAAACTTCCTAGTGAATATTTAGGCACTTAAGAGTATGCATTAATCATGGCTGCAGTGAAAAACTTGTTCCCCTAGGAGCCAAAGAACTGATCCTTGGGTTTCATTTGTAAAACACAACCTCTTAGTTCTTGGGTTTGATGGTGTTATCGCTGGCTGCACATGAAAGTAGATAGTTGATCGGAAAATTTTACAGTTAATTCTTTAGCAGGTATCAAGGGGTTATTTCAAGTTTATTAGTAAGCACTGCATGAATAACATCTAAGCTGAATTCAACAACTTCATAATTTTTAATATCCCATTAGTCAAAAGTGTCTGAGAGAAATAATCCCGTGTCCAAGTAATAAAATATGAGGATGTGAAATTGATCCATCCATGTCTGCAACTGACAAAACATTAATATATAATTGAATTATTATACACACACACATTATAGTGTCTATTGGTGAGGCCTCATCTGGAATACTGTGTCCATTGTGGGCACCACATTTAAAAAGGACATCGAAAAACTGAAGTTCTGAGAAGAGCGACCAGGATGGTAAGCGGACTGCAAAGTATTTCCTACGAGGAACGGGTAAAGGATCTGGGAATGTTTAGCTTGTAAAAAACAAGGCTAAGAGGAGACTTAATAGCTGTCTACAAATATTTGTCACAGTGCAGAGGGATCATCCTTATGCTCATTTGCACATGGAAACACGAGAAGCAATGGGATGAAACTGAAAGGGAGAAGACACAGATAAGATAATAAAAAAACCTTTTCCACAATGAGGGTGATCAATGAGTTGAACAAGCTGCCACGAGATTTGGTGAGTTCTCCTTCAATGGACGTCTTCAAACAAAGGCTGGACAGCCATCTGCTTGAGATGGGCTAGTGAATCCTTCATTGAACAGGGGGTTGGACACGATGACCCTGGGAGGTCCCTTCCAACTCTAACATTCTATGATGTAGTGGACTTTCAGGATACAAACTGCAAATAACACTGAACCAGTAATAAATTGTGGCTAAACAAATACAGGAACACAATCCATACTGCCTGGACATGGCAGAAAGTGGAAGCCATCACTGGCTGCCACAAGATTCTTGAGGAGACAGGTAGTTGAAAACCTTCAAGTGACTGTAAAAAACCTGCGGCAAGATATGGTGGCAACAGGCACCAAGGTTACAGTTTGCACAGTAATCTGCTTATTAAACACTGAAGGTCTCCATGTCGAACTCCAAAACATATACCTCTACTGGCCATAAAGCCGAAGAAAACCCACAAAAGTTGTCAGATTCTGTTAAGCAGAGCAATGAAACAAACTGGAACTCTTCGGGCCTATAAATGATCAGTATGTTTCAAGGAGCAAATATGAAGCATAAGCTGAAAAGACCTCCCTGCCTACAGTGAAGAATGGCAGAGGCTCCATGATGCTCTGTTGCTACTTTTGTTTCTGTGTTACTGGAAACCTGCAGTGTCTGGAGCGAAATACGTATTCAATCAAGTATCAGGAATTGATAAGTGAAAACGTCATGTCTTATGTGAGGAAGCTAAACCTTTGGCATCACTGGACCTTCCAAGAGGATAATGATACCAGTGGTACCTCCACCAAGGCTTGGATTGAGAAGAATTCCTGGAAGAATCTGGAGTGGCCATTACATTTACCTAACGTGACCACCATCAAAAATCTTAGATAGAATTTAAAGAAAATGGTTGCAAAACACAAATTCAAGTTCTAAAATATTAGTGAACTGGAAAGCACTGCTCATCAGTAAAGATTCTGTACAAATACCATTACCTCAAACTTTTTACCCCATCATGACCTATGACTATAGGTACGTCACAGATCGCGTCCAAGCATTTAATGGGCGCTCCCGCTCTGAGCTCGCATATTTTCTGGCACATGAAAGCTGATTTGGTCAGCTGTTACGAGCTCCTAACCACAGTGGGTGGATTCACGATCGACCCATGGCTATTATCATATTAAATGCCGCTGTCAATCTCTGACAGCGGCATTTAACTCACGCTTACATGAAGCGCGTCACAAACAGAGTCCATCAGCACCCCTGTCACATGATTGTGGGGCGCCGATGGGTTGGCATGACAACTGGGGGTCTGAATGCAATGTAAATGGGACTAACAGGCGCATGTGTGCTGAGTTGGGCAGCGGTGAGCTGGTTGTCAGTCAACATGATGTTGTCATTGCCATCCTGTAGACAAAACAGAGTGGAAGAGAAGGAACTGCTGTCAGAATGATGTCACAGGAAGAGTGGGTATGGCTGCTCTGAGCAGGAGGAGATCGGTACATGGTAAATGGCAAAACAAGCAGGTAGTTAACAATTACCGACCGATAAGTGCTTAGCCCCACAGAAAAAAAAGCCCTGGATAAAACCTTTAAAGTTTCTTGTTTAATATGTTTATTGTAACCAGCAAAAAGTTTGTACATTTTGCAAATAAAACTAATTTGCAAAGGGGGTTAAAAATGTATGAATGCAAATGTATCTAAAAAATCATGCGGCCATTTCAGGAGATGTTCAAGAAACCAAGATAACATTATATGTTTTTATCTACGGTATTTTTTATACAGGGCAAAGTGTGAAATGACTGAAACTTTAGCAAGCACAGTAAAAAAAAAAATCAAACAATAGGAAGGTACCAGTAAAGAATCCACCAAACCATGGAGTCCACATCCCAATTATTTTCAATGGAAAAGCACTCAGGTTTAAGCCACTCGACGGACTGTGATGTCAGTCTCTAAAAGTCACATTTTATAATTACAAGCCCTGTACATTAACCGCACAGGAGCATTTTCCTTCAATCTTCTGGAAATTGGCTGTTAAGTCAAATTATTGCTCCCTAGAGATGAAGGAAGGAAATTAACGGCATTTTACATATGGGAACACATAATCACATTTATATACCCAATCTATTAAAGCAGCTTACGAAAATGCTGTAATATTTAACGTTTATTACCAGACCTCAGAATTAATCTGTATAAATATTTTTTATGAAACGACTGGAAAATCACAGCATTAATTCTACATAAAGTCTAAAGATATCTCTTTGCACAAAGATTAGGTTTAGCCTATGCAATTCTGGCCACATTGATTGTGAACTGTTATTTTACACACAAATGCGAGTTTACTGAACATAGTGAAGCTGGTAACTTTAGAACTCAATTTCTATGTGCATCTTTATAGCTCACATGGGAGCCTACTGGTATTACCGAGGCACAAGTTAGGAGCTCATGGCAATCACTGCAAATAAATAGTATCAGCAAGCAGGGATAAACCAGTAATACCACTCGCAAAGGCGGACCCCGATAATAGCCTGACATTTGCAAGTATTTAAAGTGAATGTTAGGAACACATTGTTGTCAGCTATTATAGTTTTTTATGCCAACGCAGCCTTTTTTAGATTGCAAATAAAGTATTCATGACTAATACATGTATAACCATTACATGACTATATGGAGTGGGGAAACACTGTGTACAGTAAAAAAGCATCTTCTCCGTAAATATGCCGGCAAATGAGGCACGTATCAATGGTTTGGATAGTATACCCCATCTTAAATTACTCTAGTGAATTTCTGATGCCTTTCCAATAATTCCATCACCTATGCAATACTAATAAATACTAGATTCATGTTAGGGGGCCGTAATGACTGGAGATGGCAATGACCGCTCTAGTGTCACGCTGTCTAATGATATGTATACAATGTCAGTAAACTATTAATACAGGAACAACACTCTATACAACAACTAGTATAGCAACATCAGCATGTAAGTATAGAATAGATTTACCTGACACGATATCTGCTGAACTCAGGGTTAATCTTGAGGACTTGATGAGCTGAAACAGGAAAGAGGTGGACCGGGATCTAACCTGACCCTAAACTGGGGTCCTAACTAATCCCTCACCTTGGAGGTACTGATAATGGTTCAGAGGTCCAAGTCTCCAACCTAACCCTGTCTCCTATCAGACCCTGAACCCTGTAATCAGTCCTAAGAAGGATCCTGACTACCACCAAAGGGATATGGGCTGATCTCAGCTAAATACACAGATTAGACATATAAGACAGACAGGATAACACTCGCTTGCATACACACTCAAACACCAAAGGAACATAAATGGTCTGGGAAATAAACTCTAACCAAGTTGAGCTTAGAACAACTAAGGAGCTCACAACTAAAGTCTATACAGATTCATTCCTATCTGTGGTCTGCATGAAGGTTTCACTGGCAACTCCCCAAGCAGACAACCAGGAATTTAAAGGAAACCAATCAACAAATAATCAATTGCAGCCGGGAGAAACTGCACCCAGTCCCAGCACCGAGCACAGACAGAATTAACTCCCTAGCTGCCAAACACAAAGAAACAGCAGCTCAGCTGTGAGAAGTCAAAATGTGCAACCGCGACGATCTTCGTGGCAATGCACACATGACAGTACCCCCCCTTCTACGAGGGGCCTCCGGACCCTCAGGGCCAGGCCTGCCCGGGTGAGTTCTGTGGAAGGTCCGAACCAAACGATCTGCGTTAACATCAGACGCAGGGACCCACGTCCTCTCCTCTGGACCATACCCTTCCAATGCACCAAGTACTGAAGGGACCGGCGATTCAGACGTGAGTCAATGATCTTTGATACTTGAAATTCCAAGTTACCATTGACCAACACAGGAGGAGGAGGTAGAGGTGACGGTATGACTGGTGCCACATACCTTTTAAGTAATGACTTGTGGAACACATTATGAATTTTAAACGTAGGAGGGAGGTCCAGACGAAATGCCACAGGATTAATTATGGAACTGATCCTGTACGGCCCGATGAATCTGGGACCCAGTTTCCAGGAGGGCACTTTAAGTTTTATATTCCTGGTAGACAACCATACCAGATTGTTCACATTCAGATCTGGACCAGAAACTCTCCTCCTATCAGCCATACGTTTGTAACGGTTCCCCATCGTACTCAAATTATTCAATACACCTCTCCACACAGAAGCAAGTGACGACGAAAAACGCTCCTCCTCAGGAACCCCAGAAGGGCCCCCCCATTGAAAGTACAAAACTGGGGATGGAAACCATATGCCCCAAAAAACGGGGACTTACCAGTGGACTCGCTCCGCCTGTTGTTAAGAGCGAACTCTGCCAGAGGCAAGAAAAAAGACCAGTCCTCTTGGTTCTCTGAGACAAAACACCGGAGATATGTCTCTAAGCTCTGATTCAGACGCTCTGTCTGACCATTGGTCTGCGGATGAAAAGCCGAGGAAAATGACAATTGCATCCCCCGACGTAAACAAAATGCCCTCCAAAATTTGGACACAAACTGAGACCCCCTATCTGACACCACATCAGAAGGCAACCCATGAAGTCTAACGATCTCCCTAATGAACACCTGCGCCAGAGTTTTAGCATTAGGGAGTGCAGGAAGAGCAACGAAATGTGCCATCTTACTGAACCTGTCAACAACCACCAGTATGACAGTATTCCCTGACGACGGAGGAAGGTCCGTAATGAAGTCCATAGATAAATGAGTCCATGGACGCTCCGGAATTTTCAAGGGTAAAAGGGTCCCAGACGGACGGGTATGAGGGGTTTTAGAGCGAGCACACACCCCACATGACGCGACAAAAGTTATAACATCTTTATTAGCATTAGGCCACCAAAACCGGCGAGAAAGGAGATCTAAAGTAGCCTTACTCCCTGGATGTCCTGCTAGAGCAGAATTATGATGTGCCTCAATAACCTTTTGTCTCAACAGATTTGGGACAAACAGTCTCCCTGGAGGTCCTGCAGGGGCGTCCCCCTGAGCCTCTAACACCTCCTCCTCAAGCTCAGAAAATACAGCCGACACTACCACCCCCTCCTGAAGGATAGGACTCGGGTCATCCGTTTTCCCGGCCCCTGGGAAACTGCGAGACAAGGCATCAGCCTTTACATTCTTAGACCCCGGGCGATAAGTGACGACAAAATTAAACCTGGTAAAAAACAACGACCATCGAGCTTGTCTGGAATTCAGACGCTTAGCGGATTCCAAATACAACAGGTTCTTGTGATCAGTAATAACGGTAACCGGGTGGACTGCCCCCTCCAAAAAGTGACGCCATTCTTCAAAAGCTAACTTAATGGCCAAAAGTTCCCTATTGCCGATATCATAATTCCTTTCGGCAGACGACAATTTCTTAGAAAAGAAAGCGCACGGATGCCATTTACCAGGGGACGGACCCTGGGACAATATAGCACCCACCCCTACGTCAGACGCATCCACCTCCACAATGAACGGCTGAGATGCATCTGGTTGGATGAGAACGGGTGCCGAAGCAAAACATTTCTTCAAAGAGGAAAAGGCTTGGCAAGCTTTGTCCGACCATTTAGAAAAATCCGTCCCTTTTCTTGTCATGTCAGTGAGAGGTTTGACGACAGATGAGAAATTACAAATAAATTTCCGGTAGTAGTTAGCAAACCCAAAAAACGCTGCAGAGCCTTAAGATCCCCTGGCTGATCCCATTCAAGCACTGCTCTCACCTTTTCAGGGTCCATACGGAAACCGGAGGCTGACACCAAAAAACCCAAAAACTGAAGTTCCTGTACGGCAAATACACACTTCTCCAGTTTGGCGTATAGTTTATTGTCTCGCAAGATCTGCAACACCTGTCTCACATGCTCCTGATGAGACACAAGATCTGGCGAGTAAATTAAAATGTCGTCCAAATATACAACCACAAACAGCCCCACAAGGTGACGAAAAATGTCATTAACAAAATGTTGGAATACTGCTGGTGCAGTAGTCAGACCAAAAGGCATGACTAGGTTCTCATAATGTCCCTCCGGCGTGTTAAACGCCGTTTTCCACTCATCCCCCTCTTTTATCCTAATCAGATTATACGCCCCCCTGAGATCCAATTTAGAAAACCATTTGGCGCCAACAATTTGATTGAAGAGATCAGGAATAAGAGGGAGTGGATACGGATCTCGAACAGTAATCCGATTAAGTTCGCGGAAATCCAAGCAAGGGCGTAGGCCTCCATCTTTCTTCTTCACAAAGAAGAACCCCGCGTCTACTGGGGAAGATGAAGGTCTAATATGCCCTTTGGCCAGACTTTCAGAAATATAATCTTTCATAGCCTGCCTCTCAGGACCAGAAAGATTATACAACCTAGCTTTAGGCAACTTAGCATCAGGAAGGAAATTAATAGAGCAGTCATACACGCGATGAGGAGGCAACTCCTGACACCCCTCCTCAGAGAAAACATCCCCAAAATCCTCCAAAAAAGGAGGCAATGTACTAGGCACGACCGCACTGATGACTGTGTTCATGCAGTTGCTTTTGCAAAACTCACCCCATTGGCTTATTTCTCTGGACTGCCAATTAATCACAGGGTTATGTTTAACCAACCAAGGAAGTCCCAACACAATGGGAGTAGGTAGACCCTCCAACACATAACAAGATAATTGTTCCCTATGTATTGCCCCTACCCGAAGGTCAATGTTATGAACCTCATGAACAAAGCTACCTTGGCCGAGAGGCCTGGCGTCAATGGAGAATATAGGGATCGGTTTGACCAATACACTCAGATGCATACCTTGAGCCTGAGCAAACTGAGCGTCAACCAGATTAGCCCCGGAACCACTATCAAGAAGAACAGACAATCTCTCCACTCTTGTACCAACTACCACCTCCACTGGTACAAGGAACTGAGAAGAACTGGCGGATGAAATACATACTCCCAGGTTGTCGTCCACCACACAACCTGGGATTAACAGTTTTCCAGCGACTTTTGGCTCAACAAGGCACGGGATGGACATTCTCCAACAAAATGTCCCTCTTTCCCGCAGAAAAAACATCTTCTAGTCCTGCGGCGTACCGCCAATCCCCTCCTACGAAATGATGTCCCTCCCAACTGCATAGGCTCATCCGAACAGACAAGGGGAACCTCAACATAAGGGACTTTAGTGGTAGGTGGAGAAACAACAGGGAGTGGGGTTACCTCACCCCTCTCCCGAAGCTGTCTATCAGTACGGATAGCTAAGGCCATAGCAGCCTCCAGAGAAGGAGGAGACTCATACTGAGCCAAAACGTCTTTTAATTTATCAGAAAGCCCATGACAAAACTGGCTCCTAAGAGCTGGATCATTCCACTGAGTATCTGTGGCCCATCTACGAAACTCAGAAGCAAATTCCTCTGCCGGACGATCTCCCTGCTGTATCTTACGTAATTTTGTCTCAGCAAGAGAGACCCGATCTGGGTCATCATATACCAATCCCAGGGCAGTAAAAAATTGATCTACAGACAGTAGAGCCGGGGATCCCGGAGGAAGGGAAAATGCCCAGGATTGAGGGTCCCCTTGCAGAAGTGAGATAACAATTCCCACTCTCTGCTCCTCACTCCCTGATGATCGAGGCCGAAGCCGAAAATACAATTTACATGCCTCCCGGAAGGTGAAAAATTTGTCTCGCCCACCAGTGAACCTGTCCGGGAGAGCTACTTTAGGTTCAACTCTGGTTTGCTCCAGGGGAGACAAAACTTTGGACTTAATGTCCGTCAGCTCCATGGATAATCCCTGCAACTGCAGAGCCAGCTGGGCTACTGGATCCATGGTAACTGGAGATAATTTTTAGGGCCAGTGAAAATGTCACGCTGTCTAATGATATGTATACAATGTCAGTAAACTATTAATACAGGAACAACACTCTATACAACAACTAGTATAGCAACATCAGCATGTAAGTATAGAATAGATTTACCTGACACGATATCTGCTGAACTCAGGGTTAATCTTGAGGACTTGATGAGCTGAAACAGGAAAGAGGTGGACCGGGATCTAACCTGACCCTAAACTGGGGTCCTAACTAATCCCTCACCTTGGAGGTACTGATAATGGTTCAGAGGTCCAAGTCTCCAACCTAACCCTGTCTCCTATCAGACCCTGAACCCTGTAATCAGTCCTAAGAAGGATCCTGACTACCACCAAAGGGATATGGGCTGATCTCAGCTAAATACACAGATTAGACATATAAGACAGACAGGATAACACTCGCTTGCATACACACTCAAACATCAAAGGAACATAAATGGTCTGGGAAATAAACTCTAACCAAGTTGAGCTTAGAACAACTAAGGAGCTCACAACTAAAGTCTATACAGATTCATTCCTATCTGTGGTCTGCATGAAGGTTTCACTGGCAACTCCCCAAGCAGACAACCAGGAATTTAAAGGAAACCAATCAACAAATAATCAATTGCAGCCGGGAGAAACTGCACCCAGTCCCAGCACCGAGCACAGACAGAATTAACTCCCTAGCTGCCAAACACAAAGAAACAGCAGCTCAGCTGTGAGAAGTCAAAATGTGCAACCGCGACGATCTTCGTGGCAATGCACACATGACATCTACGCTGCCTCCTGCTGTGATAATCCTCACCCTCTTCCACTGATGGTACTATCATGTAGATGGGTTGAGTTCCTCTGGCCAGGACAGACAATTACTGCTACTCGGGCAGTTGCTCTTTTCATATTTCACTGTGGCTTCACTCACTGAGACAACTTGGGGTGTGCAACCCACCATCACTGGTTAGCTATGTCCTGCTGATAAAACACTGATTGGATTGAAACAGCAAAAGACAGCTCAGTAAATGAAACATTAATAAGGTTACCCTCCGATCTTGGGACTTGAAAAAGACGCTATTGGGCAACTTGAGAAGGAACTTGGGAACTTGGGAAGGAACCTCAGATTTGAATCTTTGCTTTGTTCTTTTCTAGCCTTCTGAGCTCAGCACGAGACTTCAATTTTTCTCTCATGCCCATTAACCCCTTCACCCCTGAGCCAGTTTTCACCTTCCTGACCAGGACAATTTTTTCAATTCTGACCAGTGTAAAAACTCTGGAACACTTCAACGGATCCCACCGATTCTGAGACTGTTTTCTCGTGACATATTGTACTTCATGACAGTTGTAAAAATTTGTTAAATATTTTTTGCATTTATTTGCGAAAATATCAGAAATTTGGCGAAAATGTCGCAATTTTCAAACTTTTCATTTTTATGCGCTAAAACCAGAGTTATGTCACACAAAATAGCTAATACACAACATTTCCCACATCTCTAATTTACAACAGAAGGGTTAAAAGTTGAGCAACAATTTCATATTTTTCCAACATAATTCACGAAAACATTTTTTTAGGGACCACATCACATCTGAAGCGACTTTGAGGCATCGATATGACAGAAAATACCAAAAAGTGACACCATTCTAAAAACTGCACCCCTCAAGGTGCTCAAAACCACATTCAAGAAGTTTATTAACCCTTCATGTGCTTCAATGGAACTGAAGCAATATGGAAGGAAAACATGAACATTTATCTTTTTTTCACAACTATTTTGATTTAGACCCAATTTTTTTTTCACAAGGGTAACATGGGAAAATGGACTCCAAATGTATTGTGCAATTTCTCCCGAGTTCACCGATACCCCACATGTGGGGGAAAACCACTGTTTGGGCGCACAGCAGGGCTCGGAAGAGAAGGAGCATTGTTTGACTTTTTGAATGCAAAATAAGCTGGAAGTGAGAGAAGACGCCATGTCGCATTTGGAGAGCCATTGATGTGTTCTAAACCAGGGGTGTGGAATCTTTTTTCTGCCAAGGGCCATTTGGATATTTATACCATCCTTCGGGGGCCGTACAAACTCCGCCCACAAAGTACATCCTGTCTCTGGCACTGGTGTCAGGACGTAACCTATCATTGCATGCCCTTCAGTGTTCAGTAGTGAACACTGTGTGTGTGCTCACAGAGCAAGAATAAATTAATGAGGTGGTGGCAATCAAAATACAGCTCCCTGCCAGAGCACTGCGGTCCCTGAGAATTTACCCGGGGGGCCTGATGAAAGGTCATCGAGGGCCTTAAATAGCCTGGGGGCCTGAGGTCCCCACCCCTGGTCTAAACAGTGGAAACTGACCCACAAGTGACTCTATTTTGGAAACTTGACCCCTCAAGGAACTTATATAGATGTGTTGTGAGCACCTTGATCCCCCAGGTACTTCACAGAAATTTATAACTTTGAGCAGTGAAAATAAAAAAAATAAAAAAAAATAACATTTTTTTTCCACAAAAATGTTCTTTTAGCCCTATTTTCTTATTTTAACAAGGGTAACGAGATAAAATGGACTTCAAAAATTGTTTTGCAATTTCTTGAGTACACTGATACTCCATATGTGCTGGAAAACTAATGGGTTAAGACAAATACAACAGAATTGAAAACAATAAAATACACCCCGAGGGAAAGGGTTCATGTTTGTCTCATAAACAAGGTTGAAAAACATGCACCCACTAAAAAAAAAAAAAAAAAGTTAATCGAAAAGATTAATCATTAAATACATTCATGGCTGCTTCAGCATCTTAACAAACAAAGGGAGCAAGTGCAAGAATCTGATGATGTATGCGACTTCTTTGTTCCATTAGTTTAAAGGGGTTTTCGCCATCCCCAAGCTGCAGTTAGTTTGAAATAAATTGTGCTAGTCTCAAACTCCTCAAGTCCAGGGCTGAGTTATGTCTTTTAGTTTCTCCAGTAGGAGAGACTTAAAGGGAACCTGTCAGCAGGATTGGGCACAGTAACCTACAGACAGTGTCAGGTCGGCGCCATTATACTGATTAAAATGGTTGATTAAATCCGTCTTGTGGTTGTTGTTTAATCTTTATTTTCAGTTTTTAGCTAATGAGAGTCTCGTTCTCTGGGGTGGCCTGTGTGGGGTCTGCTGTGTGCTCTGCTTAGGTATTCATCTGTATGGCTTCTGTCAGGTCACTGATCCCTCACTGACCTGCCCCCCTAGTTTAAAAAATGAATATACAGTTAGGTCCATAAATATTTGGACAGAGACAACATTTATCTAATTTTGGTTCTAGACATTACCACAATGAATTTTAAACAAAACAATTCCGATGCAGTTGAAGTTCAGACTTTCAGCTTTCATTTGAGGGTATCCACATTAAAATTGGATGAAGGGTTTAGGAGTTTCAGCTCCTTAACATGTGCCACCCTGTTTTTAAAGGGACCAAAAGTAATTGGACAGATTAAATAATTGTAAATAAAATGTTCATTTCTAGTACTTGGTTGAAAACCCTTTGTTAGCAATGACTGCCTGAAGTCTTGAACTCATGGACATCACCAGACACTGTGTTTCCTTCTTTTTGATGCTCTGCCAGGCCTTCACCGCGGTGGTTTTCAGTTGTTGTTTGTTTGTGGGCCTTTATGTCTGAAGTTTAGTCTTTAACAAGTGAAATGCATGTTCAATTGGGTTGAGATCAGGTGACTGACTTGGCCATTCAAGAATATTCCACTTCTTTGCTTTAATAAACTCCTGGGTTGCTTTGGCTTTATGTTTTGGGTCATTGTCCATCTGTAGTATGAAACGACGACCAATCAGTTTGGCTGCATTTGGCTGGATCTGAGCACACAGTATGGCTCTGAATACCTCAAAATTCATTCGGCTGCTTCTGTCCTGTGTCACATCATCAATAAACACTAGTGACCCAGTGCCACTGGCAGCCATGCATGCCCAAGCCATCACACTGCCTCCGCCATGTTTTACAGATGATGTGGTATGCTTTGGATCATGAGCTGTACCACGCCTTCGCCATACTTTTCTCTTTCCATCATTCTGGTAGAGGTTGATCTTGGCTTCATCTGTCCAAAGAATGTTCTTCCAGAACTGTGCTGCATTTTTAGATGTTTTTTAGCAAAGTCCACTCTAGCCTTTTTATTCTTGATGCTTATGAGTGGCTTGCACCGTGCAGTGAACCCTCTGTATTTACTTTCATGCAGTCTTCTCTTTATGGTAGATTTGGATATTGATATGCCTACCTCCTGGAGAGTGTTGTTCACTTGGTTGGCTGTTGTGAAGGGTTTCTCTTCACCATGGAGAGTATTCTGCGATCATCCACCACTGTTGTCTTCCGTGGGCGCCCAGGTCTTTTTGCATTGATGAGTTCACCAGTGCTTTCTTTCTTTCTCAGGATGTACCAAACTGTAGATTTTGCCACTCCTAATGTTGTAGCAATTTCTCAGATGGGTTTTTTCTGTTTTTGCAGCTTAAGGATGGCTTGTTTCACCTGCATGGAGAGCTCCTTTGACCACATGTTTCCTTCACAGCTAAACCTTCCAAATGCAAACACCACACCTCAAATCAACACCAGCCCTTTTATCTGCTTAATTGAGAATGATATAATGAAGGGATTGCCCACACCTGTCCATGAAATAGCCTTGGAGTCAATTGTCCAATTACTTTTGGTCCCTTTAAAAACAGGCTGCACATGTTAAGGAGCTGAAACTCCTAAACCCTTCATCCAATTATAATGTGGATGCCCTCAAATGAAAGCTGAAAGTCTGAACTTCAACTGCATCTGATTTGTTTTGTTTCAAATTCATTGTGGTAATGTCTAGAACCAAAATTAGATAAATGTCTCTGTCCAAATATTTATGGACCTAACTGTATGTACATACTTTAAAAGAAAAAAAAAAAACCTTCAGCAGGCAGGGGCCGGCCTTGGAACCTGCACTGCAGCATAATCGCATGTGTACTGTGTTGTTAATAAATGTGCTTGAGGTTATCCTGAGGGGTATAAAAAAAACAAACAATTTTTAAATGGCGCCCAACGCACCTGCACAGTAGCAGCTATCGGTGTATATAGGTGATCTGATAGCTGCTATTGCGCAGGCACAGACGATGCCATCTTGTTAGAGAAGAAAAAAAAATCTTCCTCCAATATGGCGCCAACGGTGCCTTTGCTATAGCAGCTATCGGATCACCTCTATATACACCGATAGCTGCTACTGTGCTTGTACAGCGGCGCCATTTTCAAATGGATTTTTTTTTGTACTATCTGAATAACATCAACCACATTTATTATTAGGACGGTAAACATGCGATTATGCTGACACCTGCCTGCAGAAGTTTTTTTTTTATTCAGTATGTACTATATTCATTATGTAAAATAGGGGGCAGGTCAGTGAGGGATCAGTGACCTGTCAGCGGGCTGCATTATGAATACCTAATCAGAGCACCACACAAAGACCTCCCACAGGCCGCCCCGGAGCACGAGCATATCATTAACTCAAAACTGAAAATAAAGATTAAACAACAACCACAAGACAGATTTCACCAACCAAGGTGTCATTCTAATCAGTATAATGGCGCCGACCTGACACTGTGTGTAGGTTACTGTGCACAATCCTGCTGGCAGGTTCCTTTAAAAAGCTGGACCTAGTGAGGGTGAGTCAAGAACTGTTTTTTAATTTTTTAAACAAACTGTATCCAGGGTACAGGGGTTTTCTGAATAAATCACCATTAGAAAAATAAAATTAATTCTTATAAGCCTCAAAGATGTAGACTGGTGTACTGTACAATAAATTAACGAATATAATGAGACAGGTGAAACAGTATCAGTCGAAGTTTAAAATATATAACCATATACGTGATAAACATCAATGTAGGTAAAAAGACCAAAATTACTAAGGTAATAAGCGACAATCATGTGTAGTGTTACTGTCTGACATTATTGTCACATTTCAGAAATATAACCAGGGTGTAACATCTAAAGCCAGGCCCATACATCTCTATTAACAAGGCTTTTATTCTTTTCCATGTTATCTTTTCAATTGAGTTACATGCACCTAGAGCACTGCTGACCTCTAACATTTCAATGGAATCTGTCAGCAGGTTTTTGCTATGTAATCTAAAGACAGTAGCAGGAGATAGAGGCTGACACACAGAATTCAGGGATGTGTCACTTGTCATAGTGCATGCTGTTGTTTGCCAACTGTGAAGGATTTATCACTAAGTGATTAACACTGCAGGACTAGTCAAACACCGCCCCTTCCTGTGATAAGCACCTCACTGGCTATGGACTTTGTACATGGAAAGCGTGGTGTGGGCGGGGTTAGCTCTCTCAGCTCTGCATCATTCTAAATGCAGAAGCTCCGATTGTATCAGAACGGCGGCACCCAGTAATGTAAGTGATACATTGTTGGATTCAGCTTCTATTTGCCTACATCAGGCTGCTCTCAGATGAGGTAGCAAAAATCTGCTGACAGAATCCCTTTAAGCCTAGCATTGCTGGCTTCAATCCAAATGTCCAAACCCATCCTTCCTATAGGCCGATCTTTTCAACTAAACTGAACTGAATTGTTCTTAAGTAAATATAGAAGTAGAATTTGTGGACATCTCAGTTCATCCACCAAGTAAAACGTTAGTAGTGTTAGATGTTGCAAGGAGAAGCATGGAGTCAGTTTATTAAGTTGCCCGTTATGTTTTACTGGACAGAGAAATGGAATTAATGGCCAAATCGCATCTATTTGCATAACTGACGCCAACGTTAGTAGAGGGAACCCTTTAATATGGGGACAGTCTGGGTTCTTTGTGTTCGTTCTTACAATGGAAAAAAAAAATCAAAAACTTTTACATATATTTTTCTGGTTTAAAAACAGACATTTAATGTGACCCAAACAGACACCTTAATAATCAATCGGTCCCTTCTGCTTCCATTGGCATCAGTTATGAAGCAGATCCATTTTGCACAGGAATTCCATTTGTTTGATCCTCAAAAAATAAAAAAAAGACAGAACAAAAAAATGATTGAAGCCTACAATATATACTTTAATGGTAGACTAAGTTGGCTTTAAACTTTACTCATATTTAGGGAAATCAATTAAGAAAAAAAAAACAAGGACCGAGTAATAGGAAAAAAATACAATAAGCACAGAAGATATTGAAAGATGTGCAAACATGGCACCATCTGCTGGTGAAAAGGAAGTATTGCAAGCAAGGGAAAAGCCAGCTTCAGCTGATGACTTGAAAAGAAAGGATTAGGGGGACATCTGCTGTTCAAGCAAAAGGTACTGAAGCCATAAATGGAGAGGCTTGTCCTGGTGACATCTGCTGGTCAAGATGTGAAATACATAATACACAATATTCTTAGCAAATGTCTACGAATGATGTATTAACATGATATATATTCTTCGAATTTACATAAATATATATCATATATCAAGTTTAAAAATATACAATAGGATAGGAAATGTCAGGTTTTATTTCTTATAGCTAGTTAACATCCTAAGTTTAGCGTTACACAACACAGCATATCGATTATCTCACCTCCAGTCAGGTTCTTGTAGAAATGGATTCTTGCTAATCAAGAGTTTTCTTAAATGTGTGCATCCTCCCAGCCATTGGGATACAGCGGCTAACTCTGGAAAATAAAGAGATCATATAAATACTAGCGATACAGTAATGGCATCCTGCAGTGCTGAAGTTCTCAGTGTAAAAACTAATGGAAATCATTTCCAGGGAATTTGTTCACCCTGTCACTGAATGGGTCCACGACCGAACAGGACCTAGTATATTAGTCAGGGACTGCTCTGATACGGGTATACCTTGACATTTGGTAGAGCGGCTTAGTATACGTTTTTTTTAAAAAAACGTATCAACCAAATACCCTGTGTTTTATCATCTTTTTACTAGAACTTGCTGTTTACTGTTACTTTTTTACAACGGAGTATTTTTATATGTTTGTTTTTCTGTGGTTTTCTATGTTTCAGGACCTAGTACTTAGAAATGTGATAGATCAATGATGTCCCTAGTCTAATATAGGAAAAACAATAAACTTACAATGTGAGTACATAGCTGTGAAATGTGCTGAAATGACAGAAAAAGATATGTAATAAAGGAAATTAAAAAACACATACCTGATAAACAGTTGCTACTTAGGTTCAGTTCTTCAAGTGAGATAAAGGTAATAAATGGTGCAAGGTGGTTTATGCTACAATAAAGAAAAAAAGGCATGGCCATTTATGTTACATACAATTCAGAGTAATAAGGTAAAGCCTCCCCTCATTAAACGTGTACAGCATCTATCAAACATGTCTAGATTAGAATATTTAGGTAGTCTTACTTAGATTTCAATCATTTTTACTTTGTTATTGACACCTTGAAACTATCTTACTGCTAACAGACCTGTTACTCCTATTCTCTGTCTTTATGTCAGATTTCAGTGTGCAGAGATGTCCTGGTGCAAATGGAGTGTTTCAATACTTCTGAAAGGGGTTCTCCAGGATTGGAAAAAAAACTATAAAAAAATAACTAAATACAATTAAAGGGAACCTGTCATGTCCTTTTTTGCTATTAACCTGTCCCCAATGCCTTCTTAGTGATGCACATTGCAACACTAACATTTTTATCTTAAGAAAAACTTCCCAGTATTTATCGCAAAAAAAATCACTTTTTTATATTTTGATGATGGCCCACCATACTTCCAGTTTCAGTCATTGGGGTGGGGATCTCTAGATTTTCGGTATAGGTCAGTCAAATGCCTGCATCAAATTCTCAACGCCCTTTACATTATAATTTCTTCCCTTCACTGCTCCCTACGTCACCTCCCAGCAGATCCCACGCTTACGCAATGACTCTCAGCTTTCCGGAGCCGCTGAGCATTGAGCTTCTGTTCAATGATTATTTTTGATATATGGAATATTAATGTGATTTACTAACTTGTAACAACACTGCCATATTTCTTGATTTTTTAATGGGTTTTTACTGTTTTTTTATGGGATTTTTTACTGCTTTGTTTGAATAAATGATGTAATAAAGATGGAGCTAAAATTTGATCCAATTTGGTTTATATGATTTATTGATCTACTTGGGGGTAATAGCTTTAATATGGTATGTCCTTGGTCCCCCCAAGATTTTTTATTTGATTCACATTGAAATAGGTTTATATTTCCAATTTTTGGTTATAATTCAGTTTCAGATCAGATTTAAAGGGTGGACAGTAGAGTTCAGCGAATTTGTTCGGATTTGGTCGCCGAATCTGATTTTGCAATATTCGTGCCATATTGGTTCCTTATTCGTGATGAACGTATGTTTGATGATCGGTTCCAAACATATTTGGCAATTTCTACTCCCATTGATTGACTCTAATGACATTTGTCTGTGTTCGACGAATATTGCTTAAACAATATTCGCTGCCGATCGCATTCGGAACCGAATCCGAACAAATTCAAACAACTCTAGTGGACAGCAGTGTGCACGGCTTCTTCTTATCTTTGCCCCCCTGCCATCTCCAATATTCGATCAGTAACACAGGGGGAGCAGCAGTGTGAGCAGCCTTTTCTTACCTCTGCCCCCCCTGCCATCTCCAGTATTAGATCAGTAACACAGGAGAGCAGCAGTGTGAGCAGCCTCTTCTTACCTCTGCCCCCCTGCCATTTCCAGTATTAGATCAGTAACACAGGAGGGCAGCAGTGTGTGCAGCCTCTTCTTACCTCTGCCCCCCTGCCATCTCCAATGTTAGATCAGTAACATAGGGGGCAGCAGTGTGCGCAGCCTCTTCTTACCTCTGCCCCGCCATCTCTAATATTCGATCAGTAACACAGGGTGAGCAGCAGTGTGAGCAGCCTCTTCTTACCTCTGCCCCCTGCCATCTCCAGTATTAGATCAGTAACACAGGAGAGCAGCAGTGTGAGCAGCCTCTTCTTACCTCTGCCCCCCTGCCATCTGCAGTATTAGATCAGTAACACAGGATTGCAGCAGTGTGTGCAGCCTCTTCTTACCTCTGCCCCCCTTCTATCTCCAATATTAGATCAGTAACACAGGGGGCAGCAGTGTGCGCAGCCTCTTCTTACCTCTTCCCCCCACCATCTCCAATATTCGATCAGTAACACAGGGGGAGCAGCAGTGTGAGCAGTCTTTTCTTACCTCTGCCCCCCTGCCATCTCCAGTATTAGATCAGTAACACAGGAGGACAGTAGTGTGTGCAGCCTCTTCTTATCTCTGCCTCCCTGCCATCTCCAGTATTAGGTCAGTAACAGAGGGCAGCAGTGTGAGCAGCCTCTTCCTAACTCTGCCCCCTGCCATCTCCAGTATTAGATCAGTAACACAGGAGGACAGTAGTGTGTGCAGCCTTTTCTTACCTCTGCCCCCCCTGCCATCTCCAGTATTAGATTAGTAACACAGGAGAGCAGCAGTGTGAGCAACCTCTTCTTACCTCTGCCCCCTGCCATCTCCAGTATTAGATCGGTAACACAGGAGGACAGTAGTGTGTGCAGCCTCTTCTTATCTCTCCCCCCCTGCCATCTCCAGCATTAGGTCAGTAACAGAGGAGGGCAGTGTGTGCAGCCTCTTCTTACCTCTGCCCCCCTGCCATCTCCAGTATTAGATCTGTAACACAGGAGGGCAGCAGTGTGAGCAGCCTCTTCCTAACTCTGCCCCCCTGCCATCTCCAGTATTAGATCAGTAACACAGGAGGGCAGCAGTGTGAGCAGTCACTTGTTACCTCTGCCCCCCCTGCCATCTCCAGTATCAGATCAGTAAAACAGGAGGGCAGCAGTGTGTGCAGCCTCTTCTTACCTCTGCCCTGTCATCTCCAGTATTAGATCAGTAACATAGGGGGCAGCAGTGTGCTCAGCCTTTTCTTATCTCTGCCCCCCTGCCATCTGCAGTATTAGATCAGTAACACAGGATTGCAGCAGTGTGTGCAGCCTCTTCTTACCTCTGCCCCCTGCCATCTCCAATATTAGATCAGTAACACAGGGGGCAGCAGTGTGCGCAACCTCTTCTTACTTCTACCCCCCTGCCATCTCCAGTATTAGATCAGTAACACAGGAGGGCAGCAGTGTGAGCAGCCTCTTCTTTACTTTGCCCCCCCTGCCATCTCCAGTATTAGATCAGTAACACAGGGGGGCAACAGTGTGCGCAGCCTCTTCTTACCTCTGCCCCCTGCCATCTCCAATATTAGATCAGTAGCACAAGGGGGCAGCAGTGTGCACAGCCTCTTCTTACCTTTGCCCCCTGCCTTCTCCAGTATTAGATCAGTAACACAGGGGGGCAGCAGTGTGCGGAGCCTCTTCTTACCTCTGCCCTCCTGGTAAGAAGGGGGTGTTGTGCCACTCACCTCTGTAGCGGAGAGGGCCACTGCTACACTCAGTTATTGCCCACATCGATGAGCTGTACAGAATGTACAGTCTGATGTGGGCAATACCAAGTGGGGTGAGATGTGCTGGGGAGGAGGCAGTCACATCCAAACTTACTCCACTGCGCCCTGCACTGAGCAGTGAGGCTGAGAACGACTTCCGCTACATTAACCTTCATGCTTGTCTCAGCTGCTAGGGTTTCATCAACCTGAGGCTGGTCACTTCTGCTGCATTCACCACCCACATCAAAGAGCTGTACAGAGATGTACAGAGTGATGTTGGCAGTGCCAAGCCAGGGGGCAGTGCTTCCCGGCTTCTGTGCACACAGATTTCTGCTGCATTCAGCGTCCATATCGAAGCACTGTACAGGAATGCACAGGGTCATGTGAGCGCGAGCAAGCAAAAGGGGTGTCAATGCTTAGTTCCTTGACGCCTTTCATATCAGCCGCTCCTGAGCCAAGTGGAGCCTTCTGTATTCAGCTTATACATCAAAACACTAGGGAAGAAACAGTGGAGAAGAAAGCCGCCTCATCCAATCAAATCCAGGAAAGAACGTCTCCTGTTACAAAGACTGCATTGTAACATGGAGGCAAAGCAGATTGCAGTTATTGTCCTTGGACATGAACTCAGCCCCTAAAGGGGTTTTCTCATGGACAAAAGTATATTATCAATAGATCTTTGAATAATAATAATTTCCACAATTGGATGTTTTTAAAAATAATGTTCCTGTGCGGAGTTAATATTATATAAGTCCCCTGCTGTGTACTGTGTAATGGCTGTGTCTCACCGTACAGGAACATGGTCTGATCATACCACATCTTCTTGGCATGTGCATGTGTATTCACCCCTTTTGCTATGAAGCCCCTAAAAATTTCTGGTGCAAGAAATTACCTTCATAAGTCGATAGTGAAAAGAAGTCCATCTGTGTGCAATCTAAGTGTCACATAGTCTGTCAGTATATACACACCTTTTCCTGAAAGACCACAGAGGCTGCAACACCATTAACAAGAGGCACCAGTAACTAAACAACACCACGAAGACCAAGAAGATCTCCAAACAAGTCAGGGACAAAGTTGTAGAGAAGTACAAGTCAGGGTTGGGTTAGAAAAAAATATCCCAATCTCTGACTATCTCCCGAAACAACATCAAATCCATTATCTTCAAATGGAAAGAACATGGTACCAAGAGAGGATAGCCCACCAAAACTCTTAGCCGAGGCAAGGAGTTCATTAATCAGAGTCCAAAGGAAACCCTAAAGGAGCTGCAGCGTTCCCAAGCAGAAACTGGAGTATCTGTCCATACGTCCACAATAAGCTGCACACTTCCTTTATGGAAGAGTGTGCAGGAAAAAACCTTTACTTACACACAAAAATTGTAAGGCTTGTTTGAGTTTGCCAAAAGAGATGTGGTAGACTTTCCAAATGTATGGAGGTAGGTGCTGTGGTCAGATGAGACCAAAAGTGAACTGAGGACATACATGTCATATGTGTCAGTTATAATCACACACAGCTCTGCTGTGAGATCAGGAGAGCGGCCATTCATGTCACACTGGTAACTCCCCCTTTCATGTAAAATAATCTTTGGAGGCAGCTTCTCATGCAGATCAGTGTCCGGCCGATAGCCCTGAACAGCTTATTTACATATAAGAAAAATGTGGATATTTCTGGAATAAGATATCAGATCGCAGATATCAAGGTATCATGTTATCCAGCTTCCTATGACCTACATGTCCACATAGATGGTTTAGTAGGGTTGATCCTACTGACAGATTCCCTTTAAGTAATGTAGGGAAGTGTGCTATCAAACTTTTAAAAAGTTGCTCTGGTGTAACTGACACCAAATTTATTATCATTATTATTATTTATTTATATAGCACCATTGATTCCATGGTGCTGTACATGCAAAGGGGTTACATACAAATTACAGATATCACTTACAGTAAACAAACTAACAATCACAGACTGATACAGAGGGGAGAGGACCCTGCCCTTACGGGCTTACATTCTACAGGATGGTGGGAAAGGAGACAGTAGGTTGTAGGGTTGCAGCAGCACCGGTAGGGGTGAGGCGGTAGCAGGGTCATTGCAGGCTGTAAGCTTTCCTGAAGAGATGGGTTGTCAGGTTACGTCTGAAGGATTCCAGAGTGGTTGATAGTCGGACGTGTTGGGGCAAAGAATTCCAGAGGATGGGGGATATTCGGGAGAAGTCTTGGAGGCGGTTGGGTGAGGAGCGAATAACTGTGGAGGAGAGAAGGAGGTCTTGGGAGGACCGGAGATTACGTGAGGGAAGATACCGGGAGATTAGTTCAGAGATATATGGAGAAGACAGGTTATAGATGGCCTTGTAGGTCAGTATTAGTAATTTGAATTGGATTCGCTGAGTGAAAGGGAGCCAGTGAAGAGATTTGCAGAGGGGAGACGCGGAGGAGTAGCGAGGAGAGAGATGAATTAGTCGGGCAGCAGAGTTAAGGATGGACTGGAGAGGTGCGAGGGTGTTAGCAGGGAGGCCAGAGAAAAGGATGTTGCAGTAGTCGAGGCGGGAGATGATGAGGGCATGCACAAGCATTTTAGTAGATTGAGGGTTGAGGAAGGTGACGGATTCTGGAAATATTTTTGAGCTGGAGGCGACAGGAGGTGGAGAGAGCTTGGATGTGCGGTTTGAAGGACAGGGTGGAGTCAAGGGTTACTCTGAGGCAGCGGACCTCCGGTACGGGAGAAAGCGTGATGTCATCACTTGTTATAGATAGGTTGGGTAAGGAATATCTGTGAGATGGGGGAAAGATGATGAGTTCAGATTTGTCCACATTGAGTTTGAGAAAGCGGGAGGAGAAGAAGGAGGATATGGCTGATAGACACTCTGGGATTCTGGAGACCAGAGAGGTGACGTCAGGGCCAGAGAGGTAGATCTGAGTGTCATTGGGATAAAGGTAGTACTGGAATCCATGGGACTTTATGAGTTGCCCCAGGCCAAGTGTATAGATTGAGAGGAGTAGGGGTCCTAGAACAGAGCCTTGGGGGACTCCAACAGAGAGAGGGTGGGACAAGGAGGTAGTGTGGGAGTGGGAGACGCTGAATGTGCGGTTGGAAAGGTATGAGGAGATCCAGGATAGGGCAAGGTCCTTGATGCCAAAGGAGGAGAGAATCTGTAGTAGAAGGCAGTGGTCGACTGTGTCGAAAGCAGAGGACAGGTCTAGAAGGAGCAGTATAGAGTATTGTCCGTTAGCTTTGGCTGTAAGTAGGTCGTTAGTAATTTTGGTCAGGGCTGTTTCAATGGAATGATGGGGACGGAAACCAGATTGTAGATTGTCAAAGAGCAAGTTAGATGAGAGGTGGGAGGAGAGTTTAGCGTGGACGTGCTGTTCCAGGAGTTTGGAAGCGAATGGGAGCAGCGATATTGGGCGATAGCTGGACATAGCTGTTGGGTCGAGGGTTGGCTTTTTAAGGATAGGCGTGATTGTGGCATGTTTGAAAGCAGAGGGAAAGGTACCAGAAGTTAGTGATAGGTTGAAGAGGTGGGTTAGGGATGGGATAAGAGTGCTGGTGAGGATGGGGAGGAGGTGGGATGGGATAGGGTCAAGTGCACAAGTGGTGAGGTGCGAGTCGGAGAGACGATGTGCAAGCTCCTCTTCAGTGATGGTGGATAAGGAGGTTACGGGGTTTGGGCATTGGTCAGGTGTACAGAGGGGTTGTGGTGGATGAGCAATAAAGACTTGCCGTGCTTGGTCTATCTTGTTTTTGAAGTGTGTGGCGAAGTCTTCGGTAGAGATTAGGGAAGTTGGAGGTGGCAATGGGGGGCAGAGGAGGGAGTTAAAAGTATTGAACAACTGTTTGGGGTTGTGGGATAAGGAAGACACAAGGGATGTAAAGTAGGCCTGTTTAGCAGAGGTGAGGGCAGATTTGAATGCGAGTGTTGCTTGTTTGAGTGCAGTAAAGTCGTATTGCGAATGCGTTTTCTTCCAGCGCCGTTCTGCAATTTTGGATGCTTGCCGAAGCTTTTTAGTGATGTTATTGTGCCAGGTTGTCTATTGATTTGTCGCACTCTATTATGCATGACGGGGCGACCGAGTCGATGGCTGATGCAAGAGTGGCATTGTAGAAACTAGTGGCAGTGTCTGTGTCATGGAGTGAGAGTATGGATGCCAGTGGTAGAATAAAGTCAGAGAGTTTGTGGGTGTCTAGGTGTGCAAGGTTTCTGCGGGGGTGCGCATGTTGCTGGACATGGGTGACAGGTGAGGAGGACAGGGATGAGAAAGTGAGTAGATGGTGGTCAGATAGAGGGAGAGGGGAGGTTGTGAAGTTAGATAGGGAGAAGAGACAGGTGAAGACCAGGTCGAGTGTGTGCCCGTCTGTGTGCGTGGCTGAGGAGGACCACTGTGTAAGTCCAAAAGATGATGTAAGGGACAGGAGTTTGGTGGCTGCCAACTGGTGGGTGTCAATGGGGATGTTGAAGTCACCTATGATTATTAAGCTGTAAGAGTTAATAAATATGAAGTGACAGAGTTGAAGTGATTACTACAGACTTGGAAGGAATGACTCCATTTATCAGAATTGTGGGCCGATATTTTTACCATTATGACAGTCCATTTCTTTACAAACCCAGTCAGAAAGCTACATTTTCCTATACCTATATGATTTATACCTGGATTATATGTGCAGAAAATATATGAGCATTTATTAAAACAAAATAATTTTACCTGTTTTGTGACACGGAGAAAACCTGCATTAATGGTAGCCAATACGATGACAGGTCTGACAGAGTGGTTAAATTATTATCATCCAGATATAACTCTCTCATCAAAACATGATTAACCAGTCTCGGAATCTGGAAACAAAGAAAGAAAGGGTTTTATTTGACAAGTACCTTTAAAGGCGAAGTACACCTTCACCACCAAATCTGTTTCACTGGACCAATGCAACTTGGTGTGCAGCATTTACACTATATAGCGGCTTACCATTTCTCGTGTTTTTCTACCTTACAACCAGAAATTTC
This sequence comes from Oophaga sylvatica, assembly GCA_033576555.1. NCBI lineage: Eukaryota > Metazoa > Chordata > Amphibia > Anura > Dendrobatidae > Oophaga > Oophaga sylvatica. The sequence goes on along the minus strand of JARQOD010000004.1, from coordinate 156,716,140 downwards.
ACAGTTTTTTTTGAGAATTTACAACAGTTCATGTAAAAAACATGTCTACAACTGTAAACATAGCACTAATTAACTGAACACTTCAGTGTTCATAACAATTCAACCCCCCCAAGTCAGTACTTTGTAGAGCCTCCCTTGGCGGCAATTGTAGCTGCAAGTCACTTTGGATAAGTCTCTATGAGCTTTCCACATCTTGCCTATGGGATTTCTGCCCATTCCTCAAGGCAAAACTGCTCCTGCTCCTTCTAGTTAGATGGTTTCCTCTAGTGAACAGCAATCTTCAAGTCTGAACACAGATTCTCAATTGGATCAAGGTCTGGGCTTTGACTAGGCCACTCAAAAACATTTACACATTTCCCCTTAAACCACTCAAGTGTTGTTTTAGCAGAATATGTTGAGTCATTGTCTTGTTGGAAGGTGAACCTCCGTCACAGTTTCAAATCAGTTACAAACAGGTTTTGATCAAGAATATCCATGTATTTCGCACCATCCATCTTCCCCTTCACTTAGACCATTTTCCTGTCTCTGCTGCCAATAAATATTCCCATAGCGTGATGCTGCCACCACCATGTTTCACTGTGGGGATGTTGTTCTCTCTTTTTGCTTTGTGTGGATGACATGTCCTAGGTCATCCACTCTGTGTCCTCCATCGCACTTCTGCGCAGGAGTACTTCTCTCTGCCCTGCCAAGGGTAGAGCAAAATGCTGTAGTCCACAAGCGCGGAGAAAGAGCGCTGGCACATGCACATCACACTACTTTGCTGCTATGCAGGAGCGCGATGGAGGAGACTGTGTGGATGATGTTGGGCGCGTCATCCACATGAAAGAAGGAGGATGGCGATCGTAAGAAGAGAGGAGGCGCCAGATCAAGAACAGCGACAGCCATTAGACCCGACTGCCCCATAGGTGTGAATAATAAAAGCTACATTTTGCGTTATGCAGAGTGCATTTCGGACATATAGACAGCATTCTAGAATGCTGTAACAGGGGGTTACAGGTGGTCATCCGACTTTATATGGGAGAAGCCTGGTGACAACTTCCCTTTAACTGGCTGCATTTGAAGAATTAGCATAGTGTTCCACTCTACACAAACCATAATTACAGTATATATTATATTTATAAACACATATACATATACACACAGTATATTACACACATTTATCTCACTATCATGTATTCGGAATGCTTTACCTCTGACAAATTATTTCCTTGTAACTTTAGAATCTGCAGGAGGCCGCAGTTCTGAATTCCTTCCAGTTCCGTGAGATAATTGTATGAACAGTCCAAATAGGTCAACAGAGGTGTTGCCTCAAGGGCCTTAGTGGATATCAGCTGGTTATGATCCAAGAGCAGCCGCTGAAGGTTTCTCAGAGGCTCTAGTCCAGCTAAAAAAAGTTAAAACGAAAACCCAAACAGTTTAAAATTTTGGGGAAAAAGGGGCCCCAAAAAAATGTAGATGTATACTTATATCATCTAATGTTTGCACTTTTTATGTACTGACTGCCTTCCACTTTTCCCCCGTTTCCCAAAAAACCCCGTTCAAACTGTCACTTTGTACCAAAATCCCATCCCTCAGTAAAGGGGGGCAATTTTTTTCCCAAAGATCATCATTTTAAAAAAAATTTTTTCCTAGTAAACAAATTTCACAAAAGAGCCAAACACTTTATCTTGTGTAAAATTAATTTTTGGTTTGGGTTAAAAAAAAAAAAAACTTCATTCTGGGGCAAACGAATCAAAAATGGGGGAAAAAAATACCCGTGGCGGGAGAAAATGAGGGGGTGTGCACCAAAATAATATTATTTTACTGATCTGTAAAACGTCATAAAAACCCGTCAGCCGGTTTTAAAACCCCTTTTTTG
>JARQOD010000004.1:156462444-156714182 GCA_033576555.1 Oophaga sylvatica | reverse complement strand
GGTTCCAGCACCAGGTTGTCTTGGTCCGCGGGCCGGATCAGACAGAGAGCCGGATGTGGCCCGATGGCCGCACTTTGCCCAGGTCTGCTCTAATCACATCATCCTGGAATGACTGATGTCCTCCATGCAATCCATGTCATGAAAAACTCATTGGGGGTGGTAACCATTTGTCTGTCTGTACATGTGTGTACATGATGAAGCCCAGGGGATACAGCCAGCTTCACCGCACATACCCGAGGCAGGCAAAACATATGGACATCATGACACTGGACTGCATGGAGACACCAACAAGGCCCATAGCAATGTCAGCCATCTTCCTGCTCACACTCCACATGCCGCAGGCCGTGACCAAATTCCAAATGCCTGAAACATTGACATTGGCCCTTTTAGATATTTGGAAAAACTGAATGTTATATTCTGACCTACCAATAAAGCCACCATCTTCACTGCTTCCTCACCTACTGCCATACTTCCCAGTACTCTATTAATAAAGCCAAGAGGGCATGATTACAATAATTCCAGTGGGGATAGAGACGTCCTGCCAGGCTAGTCGTGAGTCATCTCCATAAGGCCAGCAGCGCTTCAAGATGTTTTCAACTTTGAAAGTAAAAAATGTTCAAGAGACAGATACCACAGAAGATAGGTATATTTAACGCATGGCGGCTGTTTGGAAAGGGGGCGCGCCAAGTTCCTTTTTACTGATGATGTGCTGCAATATGACATACCCATGCATAGCAGAGCATGTTTTGAAATAAGAAAGCCAGTTTTTTTTAGTCTCATAAAACCCTTATGCAGTCACAGTCATAATTACTTTGCACTAAACAATGGTCAATTGTCAGCCTTTCCCCTTATCATACATAAAGGCTCATATCATCATTTGCATCCGTGGGGAGGTGTGGAGGATCAGAGTTACATTTGTAACAAATTTTGTGACTTTTCGCAAGGTTGTGAATGATGAATCAAGCGAAAACATCTGGAAAACAAAAAAGGGTATATAACAAGTGAAAAGGAAAAAAACTTACATAAAGGAGAGAGAAAATGAAGTAAAAATAAAGAGATAATGGAGGTCCAAAAACAAGAATGCACGTTTTGTACAAAAAATGCTTCATCAGGGGGTTCATACATAAAAGCTGAAATCCACTCACTATTACCCAAAAAGGCTGAATGTCCAAATTGAGAAAAATAACTAATTTTTCATAAGCATGTATCAGAAGTGAAAATGTGGGTAAGATCACATCACAGATATGCCCAACACCATCTTAAGGGTATGCCACACTAAGCGAGACGCAAGCAAGACGCTAGTGAGATCGCTACTGCGTCACCTTTATGCCGCAGTAGCGATCTCGTTAGCGACTTAGCTGTGTGTGACATGTAGCAGCGATGTGGCCCCTGCTGAATGTCGCTGATCGCTCATGAACGTTCTGAGCCTTTTTTGGTCGTTGGTGTCCCGCTGGTGAGCCTGAATCGCTGAGTGTGACACCCTTTATGAACGACTTCCCCCAGCATCGCAGGTGGGACTAGGTTTCCCCAACGACGCAGAGGTCGTTATACAGATCGCTGATGAGATTGTGTTTGGAATCACAGATCGCTGATGAATCTTTGTGTTTGGAATCTAACTAGCGATCACACCAGCGATCTCGCCAGGTCGTGTCGTTGTCGTGATCGCTGGTGCGATCGCTAAGTGTGGCAGTGCCTTTTACAGTTATACATATAAATCTTTTGGGTTATGTACCAAAATACTATCCCATGTGAGGGTCGGCTAACAGAGCCTCAGGATATGTTTGCCTAGTTTTTTTAGCACTGATTGGATTTTCCACTTAAAAATCCACATAAAAGAGACTTTCAAATACTCTTTTTTTTAACTCTTTTTATTGAAAGATTCCACAGGAGAAGATACAAACATATAACAATGCAATGTAAAGTCAGAATAATCCATACAGTCACCGTCCACAGTGACATAAATATGATATCACACTTTCAATAAAAAAACAAATAAACAAAACAAATAGAACAACAGTAGCATTAAAAAATGTACAGTACAACTCATTGCACCTTAAAAACCAACAGCTTCATTATCAATTCTGAGCTCATACCAGGTCAGGTTATAAGTAGGCACACCTCCCAAAGCCCACACATATCATCACTTTCATGGTCTGGAAGGGACAACAACAGGGGTGTATCGCGAGATTGATGAGACCATAGCATTAGTAGCTAAATGTGTTAAGGGTGGGGGCACACCCCTTTCCCCAAATTTTTATGGAACTTCTGGGGACATCTTCTATTTCTATTTAGTTTGTTCTCAATGGAATTATATCATTCACTAATTTTTTCCCATTGATTAATCGAAGCAGATTTCCCCCCATCCACCTCAACGCTACCGCTTTCCTAGCCATAAATAGAAATTCCCGAAGAAATATTCTATCATAATGTTTCAACATCTCTTCATCCCCAACTCCCAGAATTCACAACTCCGGACTGCATTCAATTGGTATTCCAAATATCCGTTCAGGGTATTTATTACATCCACCAATATTTTCGTATGATTCTAGATTTCCAAATAGGTGCCAGAAATCTGCCCGATTCTCCCCATCTATGACATTCATCAGTTGCCCATCTACCAAATTTATGTAATCTACTTGGGGTCAGATATGATTGGTGATGAATTTACAATTGGATTAACTTGTTATTTGCAGCTGGCAACACCATCATATGTGCTTCAAGGGCATCCTTCCCCTGGTCATCATGATAGAGGGAATTAAGTGCCGCCATTTACTTTCTATAGCGAGCTGAGTGGATGCAATTCTGGAATTTAGCAAAAAGGTATAAAGGGAGGATATCACGCTGGTTGGTCCCCCGAGTTGATAGTATTCCTACAATGGATATCTAGATATTCGCATTCTAGGAAATGGGAACTGATACATTTTTGGGTGTCTCAGTTGCAATATCTATAAAACTCCCTCTGAGAGATCCCCAAAATGTACTGTAGTTGTTCAATGATAATAAAGTTTCATGTTCAAAATCTGATTGAGTGTCATTATTCCATTTATTTCCAGAAACTTGGATCTTGCAAACCTTGAAGGTGGGAAACTCGGGATTATCCCAATCTGAGTCTCCATCTAGATCAGTGAATTTAAAACACGCTTTCCTTTCTACCAAACCTGTATCGCTAAGCTATGTGCAAACAGCAAACCCTGGGGTGGGCTGTATGAACCCTCCAATATTGCCCCTGGTGTATGCACACCTAAAAAAATACATGAGATGAGCCTCCGCATTATTAAGTCCATCCTGAATCAACCAATGCTTTAAGTAGCGCAACAGACCACTAGGTAATAAAAAAAAGATCAGACACCCATATCCACCCTGGTTTTTGGGCCTCTGCAGGGATCCAATACTTAATTTAGGTCTTAATGAGCCCAATAAATGCTGCCATCATGCCATGCATTTTCGTAAATAAGCCCTTAGAGACCTTAATTGGTGTATGTTCCAGCATATATACCGTATTTTTTGGACCATAAGACACACTTTTTTCCCCAAAATTTTTTGGGGAAAATGGGGGTGCGTCTTATGTCGCAACATCTCACAAATCCGGTGGCGGCGGTCCCGTGGCGGCGGTCCCGATGAGCCTCCCTGTGCTCGGTGGTGTCGGGGCTCTGTAAGTGGCTGCAGCGGGGCTCTGTGCTGCGTGGGGGGGCTCCGCCGGCATTTCGTTATAGCCAGAAATCCCCCAGCAGCTCCGTTGCACTTGCTGCAACGCGGTGGCCCCCAGAAAGATGGGCCCCGCATACTCAAATTCAAATCTCGGCAACGAGATCTCGTCCCGAGATTTGGTGACAAGATCTCGTTGCGGAGATCTGACGCTGAGCATGCTTGGCCATCTTTCCAGAGGCCCCAGGCGGCCATCTCTCCGGAGGCCTCCGCCTGCCAGCAAGTGCAACGGAGCTGCAGGGGGCTTTCTGGCTATGATGAAATGCCGGCGGAGCCCCCCACGCACCACAGAGCCCCGCTGCAGCCACACTACAGAGCCCCGACACCACCGCACCACAGAGCACAGAGGGCTGCATTGAAACCACCGCCACGGGACCACCGCCAAGGGACCACCGCCACGGGACTTGTAAGTATATTGCCAACCCACAGAGCACAGACACCCCACAGAGCACAGACACCCCACAGAGTACAGCCACCCCACAGAGCACAGACACCCCACAGAGCACCCTAAAACACAGAGCACCACCACCGCACCAGCCTGGACCACTGAATGACCCCTGTGACCACTCCTCTACCTGTGCTGATCCCTTTGCTGGTAAGCTGAATTCGGACTGTAAGACGGGCCCCCATTTGACACATTATTTTTTTTCCCCTATTTTCCTTCTGAAAATTTGGGGTGCGTCTTATGGTCCGGTGCGTCTTATAGTCTGAAAAATACGGTAAACATTTTGGGAGAATTATCATTTTAGTGAGGCCAATTCTACCCGCCACAGATAGGGGCAGCCTACACCATACCTCAAACTTTTTCTTCATCATATCGCCCAGTGGGTATATATTATCCCTAAGATCTTTAATCGGGTTTTGATTAATTATAATGCCTAAGTACTTACATTTTTGTACTACTTGTAGGCCAAATATCACAGGTACAGTTATGTTATCTACTAGTGGCATGACCACAGACTTACTCCAATTAATTTTAAGACCCGATAACTCTCCAAAACAATTGATAATGTCAATTGCCCTGGGAAAAGATTGCTCCACTTCATCAAGAAAGAGTACCAGGTCATCAGCATACAATCCCACCTTGTTCACCCTGGAATTTATATTGACTCCCTTCACTAAAAGATCTTGTCTAGTCCCAAGTGCAACTGGCTCAATCGCAAGAGCAAAGAGCATTGGAGATAGTGGGCAGCCCTGTCTAGTTCCTCTACCCAGATTGAAATACTCCGACAGTAAGCCATTAACAAGTATATTAGCTCTCGGCATGCAATAAAGTAGTTCAATCAACTTGAAAAATTTATCAAAGAAGCCAAATTTCAGAAGAAAACGTGTAAAAATTTCCACTCTAATGAATCAACAAGCTTTTGCAGTATCTAATGAAGCTATCTCCCAAGGTTTCTTGTGCTTGTGTCCTATCTGCGTTAGAACCTGTACCCTTCTAATATTAGAGGCAGTGGACCTTCCTGGCATAAAGCCGGATTGATCTTCATGTACAATGCTTATTATTACTGATTTCAGTCTATTAGCTATAAGTTTTGTAAGAATTTTATAGTCTGTATTAAGTAGGGATATGGGGCGATAAGTAACACACTCTTCAGCAGGTTTATCTGGTTGGGTATTACCACTATAGTGGCATCATAAAATGATTGGGGAAGTGAGTGTCTTGCAAGTGCCTCGGAAAGGGTCCAAAGCATTACCGGCCCTATCTGATCTAAATACCTTTTATATAGTTCTATGGGCATGCCATCAGGGCCCGGATTTTCCCACTAGAGAGAGACATGGTAGCTTCTCTAATTTCCTCCAAAGTGATATCTCTATCTAGAAACACCTGATCTTCACAAGAAAATTTAGGAAATTCTATATGGTCTAAGTACTCATCAATTTCTTCTATAGTGTGGGTCAATTGAGAGTCATATAATTCTCTAAAATGTTCTTCAAATCTGTTTGCAATTTGGTCAGATTTCAGTAACTGAGTTCCTTCCCTCGTATTAATGGACAGGATAGATGGAGACATTTGATTTTGTTGGACTATGTATGCCAAGAATTTACTCGGTTGGTTACCTAATTCGAAATAAGTCTGTCTAGAGAAGAAGAGTTTTCTCTGGGCTTTTTCCTGCAAATATATCAGATACTCCCTCCCCTTTCAGAGCCATTTATGTAAAGAATTATCAGAGGGGTTGTTAACCCCTTCACCCCCAAGGGTGGTTTGCACGTTAATGACCGGGCCAATTTTTACAATTCTGACCACTGTCTCTTTATGAGGTTATAACTCTGGAACGCTTCAACGGATCTTCGCGATTCTGAGATTGTTTTCTCGTGACATATTGTACTTCACGTTAGAAGTAAAATTTCTTCGATATAACTTGCGTTTATTTTTGAAAAAAATGCAAATATGGAGAAAATTTTTAAAATTTTGCAATTTTCAAACTTTGAATTTTTATTCCCTTAAAACAGAGAAATATGTCACATAAAATAGTTAAGAAATAACATTTCCCACATGTCTACTTTACATCAGCACAATTTTGGAACCAAAATTTTTTTTTGTTAGGAAGTTATAAGGGTTAAAAGTTGACCAGCGATTTCTAATTTTTACAACAAAATTTACAAAGCCATTTTTTTTAGGGACCACCTCTCATTTGAAGTCACTTTGAGGGGTCTATATGGCAGAAAATACCCAAAAGTGACACCATTCTAAAAACTGCACCCCTCAAGGTACTCAAAACCACATTCAAGAAGATTATTAACCCTTCAGGTGCTTCACAGGAACTAAAGCAACGTGGAAGGAAAAAATGAATATTTAACTTTTTAGCCACAAAAATGATCTTTTACAAACTTTTTTTTTATTTTCACAAGGGTAAAAGGAGAAAATGGACAAATAAGGTTGTTATGCAATTTCTCCTGAGTACGCCAATACCCAATATGTGGGGGAAAACCACTGTTTGGGCACACGGCAGAGCTCGTAAGGGAAGGAGCGCCGTTTGACTTTTTCAAACTAAAATTGGCTGGAATTGAGATTGGACGCCATGTCGTGTTTGGAGAGCCCCTGATGCGCCTAAACAGTGGAAACCCCCACAAGTGACACCATTTTGGAAACTAGACCCCCTAAGGTACTTATCTAGATCTGTTGTGAGCACTTTGAACTCCCAAGTGTTTCACAAAAGCTTATAATGCCTGGGTGTGAAAAAAAAAAAAAACAATTTTCCACAAAAATGATTTTTTAGTCCCAAATTTTTGAATTTTCCCAAGGAAATTGGACCCCAAAGTTGTTGTCCAATTTGTCCTGAGTACGCTGATACCCCATATGTGGGGGGGGGAACTGTTTGGGTGCACGGCAGGGCTTGGAAAGGAAGTAGTAACGTTTTGGAATGCAGACGTTGATGGGGGTCATGTTCCGTTTGCAGTGCCCCAGATGAGCCTAAACAGTGGAAACCCCCCACAAGTGACCCCATTTTGGAAACTATACCCCCTAAGGAACTTATCTAGATCTTTGGTGAGCACTTTGAACCCCCAAGTGCTTCACACAAGTTTATAATGCCCGGGCATGAAAATAAAAAATCCTATTTTTTTCCCACAAAAATTATCTTTTAGTCACTAATTTTTTATTTTCTCAAGGGTAACAGGAGAAATTGGACCACATAAGTTGTTGTACAATTTGTCCTGAGTACGCTGATACCCCATATGTGGGTGGGAACCACTGTTTGGGCGCACGGCAGAGCTCGGAATGGAAGGAGCACCATTTGACTTTTTCCAACCAAAATTGGCTGGAATTGAGATTGGATGCCATGTTGCATTTGGAGAGCCCCTGATGTGCCTAAACAGTGGAAACCCCCCACAAATGACCCCATTTTGGAAACTAGACCCCCTAAGGAACTTTTCTAGATCTTTGGTGAGCAATTTTAACCCCCAAGTGCTTCACACAAGTTTATAACGTAGAGCCGTAAAATTTAAAAATCATATTTTTTCCACAAAAATTATCTTTTCACCCCAATTTTTATTTTTCCAAGGGTAACAAGACTCCAAAAGTTATTGTGCAATTTGTCCTGAGTGCGCTGATACCCCATATGTGGGGGTAAACCACTGTTTGGGTGCATGGCAGAGTTTGGAAGGGAAGGAGTGCCGTCTGACTTTTTCAACGCAGAATTGGCTGGACGCCATGTCGTGTTTGGAGAGCTCCTGATCTGCCTAAACAGTGGAAACCCCCATAAATGACGCCATTTTGGAAACTAGACCCTCAAGGAACTTATCTAGATGTGTGGTGAGAACTTTTAACCCCCAGGTGTTTCACTAAAGTTTATAACGTACAGCCGTAAAATAAAAAATCCTTTTTTTTTTACAAAAATGATTTTTTCGTCCCCAATATTTTATTTTCACAAGGGTAACAGAAGAAATTGGAACCCAAAAGTTGTTGTCCAATTTGTCCTGAGTACGCTGATACCCAATATGTGGGAGAAAACTACTGTATGGGCGCACGTCAGGGCTCGGAAGGGAAGTAGTGACGTTTTGGATTGCAGACTTTGATGGAATGGTCTGGGGGCGTCATGTCACATTTGGAGAGCCCCTGATGCACCTATACAGTGGAAACCCCCACAAGTGACCCCATTTTGGCAAATAGACCCCACAAGGAACTTATCTAGATGTGTGGTGAGCACTTTGAACCCCGAAGTGCTTCACAGAAGTTTCTAAGGTACAGCCGTAAAAATAAAAAATCTCTTTTTTTTTTACAAAAATGATTTTTTCGCCCCCAATATTTTATTTTCACAAGGGTAACAGGAGAAATTGGACCCCAAAAGTTGTTGTCCAATTTGTCCTGAGTACGCTGATACCCAATATGTGGGAGAAAACTACTGTATGGGCGCACGTCAGGGCTCGGAAGGGAAGTAGTGACGTTTTGGATTGCAGACTTTGATGGAATGGTCTGGGGCGTCATGTCGCATTTGGAGAGCCCCTGATGCGCCTAAACAGTGGAAACCCCCCACAAGTGACCCCATTTTGGAAAATAGACCCCACAAGGAACTTGTCTAGATGTGTGGTGAGCACTTTGAACCCCGAAGTGCTTCACAGAAGTTTATAACGCACAGCCGTAAAAATAAAAAATCCTTTTTTTTTTTGCAAAAATGATTTTTTTGCCCCAATATTTTATTTTTACAAGGGTAACAGGAGAAATTGGACCCCAAAAGATGTTGTCCAATTTGTCCTGAGTACGCTGATATCCAATATGTGGGAGAAAACTACTGTATGGGTACACGTTGGGGCTCGGAAGGGAAGTAGTGACGTTTTGGATTGCAGACTTTGATGGAATGGTCTGGGGGCATCATGTCGCATTTGGAGAGCCCCTGATGCGCCTAAACAGTGGAAATCCCCAACAAGTGACCCCATTTTGGAAAATAGACCCCACAAGGAACTTATCTAGATGTGTGGTGAGCGCTATGAAGCCCCAAGTGCTTCACAGAAGTTTATAATGTACAGCCATAAAAGCAAAAAAATATTTTTTTTTGTACAAAAATGATATTTTCGCCCCCAGTTTTTTATTTTCCCAAGGGTAGCAGAAGAAATAGGACAAATTGCACAATAACTCTTGGGGTCCAGAGTACGCTGATACCCCATATGTGGGGATAAACTACTGTTTGGACGCATGGCAGAGCTGAGAAGTGAAGGAGCACCGTTTGACTTTTTCAACGCAGAATTGGCTGGAATTGAGATCAGACGCCATGTCACATTTGGAAGCCCCTGATGTGCCTAAACAGCGGAAACCCCCCAATTCTAACTCCAACTCTAACCCCAACACACCCCTAACCCTAGTCCCAACCCTAACCACAAACCTAACCCTAACACACCCCTAATCCCAACCCTAACCCTAATCCTAACTTTAGCGCCAACCCTAACCCTAACTTTAGCCGCAACCCTAACCCTAACCCTAATGGGAAAATGGAAATAAATACTTTTTTTTAATTTTATTATTTTTCCCTTACTAAGGGGGTGATAAAGGGGGGTTTGATTTACTATTTATAGCGGGTTTTTATGATTGGCAGCTGTCACGCTAAAAGACGCTTTTTATTGCAAAAATAGTTTTTGCATCATCACATTTTGAGAGCTATAATTTTTGCATATTTTGGCCCACAGAGTCATGTGAGGTCTTATTTTTTGCGGGACGAGTTGACGTTTTTATTGGTACTATTTTCGAGCACGTGACGTTTTTTGATCGCTTTTTATTTCGATTTTTGGGAGGTTAGAATGAACAAAAATCAGCAATTCATGAATTTCTTTTGGGGGAGGCGTTTATACCGTTCCGCGTGTGGTAAAATTGATAAAGCAGTTTTATTCTTCGGGTCAGTACGATTATGGCGATACCTCATTTATATCATTTTTTCATGTTTTGGCGCTTTATAGAATAAAAACAATTTTATATAAAAAATAATTATTTTTGCATCGCTTTATTCTGCGAGCTATAACTTTTTTATTTTTTCGCTGATGATGCTTTATGACGGCTCGTTTTTTGCGGGACAAGATGACGTTTTCAGCGGTACCATGTATTTTTATATCGGTCTTTTTGATCGCGTGTTATTCCACTTTTTGTTCGGCGGTATGATGATAAAGCATTGATTTTTTGCTTCGTTTTTTTTTTTTTTTTTTAAGGGGTTCACTAAAGGGGTTAACTAGGGGGACAATTTTATAGGGGGGGTCGTTACGGACGCGGCGATACCAAATATGTGTACTTTTATTGTTTTTTTTTTTTTATTTACAGGAAGAAGTGAATTTATTGGGGAATATTTTTTTTTTTTTTTATTTATTTTGGATTTTTTTTTTACACATGTTTATTTTTACTTTTTTAACTTTTTTACTTTGTCCAGGGTGGGACATCACAGTATTTTATCAGATCGCTGGTGTGGCAGTGTGCACAGCACTCTGTCACACCAGCGATCGCACAGGCATAGATGCAGGCTTCTCAGTGCCTGCTCTCGGCAGGCACTGAGGTAGCCGCCTCCCTCCAGGACCCCGGCGCCATCTTGGATCCGGGTCCTGGGAGGGAGGAAGCCCTCAGAACAGCGCGATCACATCGCGCTGCTCTGAGGGTCTCAGGGGGCGCGCAGGGAGCCCCCACCCTGCGCGATCCTCCCCTGTGCCCCCAGTACACCGCGATCATGTTTGATCGCGTGTGCTAGGGGTTAATGTGCCGGGAGCGGTCCGTGACCGCTCATGACACACAGTCATGGGTGTCAGCTGTGATAATCAGCTGACACCCGGCGGCGATTAGCTGCGCTCCCCTCAGGAGCGCAGCTGATCGCCTATGACGTACTATCCCGTCCCCGGTCATACGGGCCCAGGTACCATGGACGGGATAGTACGTCCGATGGCAGTAAGGGGTTAATATATTCAGCCTCCAATGATTTACATTCCTCAGCAAGCCTTGGCTCCCCAATACAGGATTCCCTTTTAATATATGAAATCGTGGACCTAACACATCCCCTCAAATATGCTTTAAGTGTATCCCACACCACCAATCTATCAGAAAAATCAGCATGGTCTGCTATAAACACCTCTAATTGGTCTATTATTCTATCTTGTTCCTCTATGAGGGATAGCCAAAATGGATGTATGCGGAACCTCTTAGGTCTGTTGGGGTCACCCAGATGAAGGGACATCACCAATGGAGCGTGATCTGATACTGCCCTAGGAAATATTCAATTTCACGTAGATCCGATAATGCATCATTATTCCCAAATGCATGATCAATTCTGGATAGACAACGAGTGGCAGATGTATAACAGGAAAATTATTTTTTAAGAAAATGCTGCGGTCTCCACAAATTAATCCAACCCATCTCCGTTATGAAAGCATTTAACATAGTAGTGTCTTGGTTATTAGGCCAAGAGTTTGCAGCACTCATTCTATCCAAATAAGTGTTAAGAACCATATTAAAATCACCCATGCATACCATCGTAGCATCAGGATATTGTGATACAAAAATCGCAGCCTTCTGGAGCACATCCATTTTGGGCTGTGGCGGGTTGTAGATATTAAGCAGTACATAAGACACCATATCTATAAATGCATATAATCTACCCTCCGGGTCCCTCCTAACCATTTGAACCAACCATCTCAAGGACCTATTGTATGTATCATAATGACCGCTCCCCTAGAATAGGACGTGTGTGTAGCATGTTACTGCCATTGTATCCAAGGTTTATTCATTCTGGATATAGTGTCTGGTGTTAAGTGGGTTTCCTGAAGGCATATTATCTGCGCTTGTGTTTTACGTATCTGAGAGAACACCATATTTCGTTTCTTAGCAGTCCCCAGCCCCCTAATGTTCCATGAAAAGAGTTTAAGTGACGTCATGTAGGCTTCGTATAAAATTTTTACACAGAAAAGTATTCACATCCAGAGTGCTCAATTCCATCACATACAGACATCCCTGGACGGTAAAGCATAAGTGCAATGCTGATCATTTGCTGAATTTCCAATTAAAATAAGAATCATTGACCAATAGTGATGCCCATAAACTTCTTCAAACTGAGCCTAGGCATAAGTAGAATTCTCGTATTTTCTTCCATCAATCGGAACCACCAATAATAATTACCGTATTTTTCGGACCATAGGACGCACTTTTTTCCCCAAAAAAGAAGGAGGAACTCAGAGCAAGACCTAGCAGCTCAGTAGCAAGACACTAACTGAGTTAACACATTGCACAGGCAAGATCCACAGAGTGGAGCTGCCCTAAATACTAGAGGGCTCTAGGTGGACAGGGACACATTAGATAGGCGCACCCTGACTCCATAAGAACCAGAGAGTTCTGGCGCCACCCCCCTATGCACACAGCCAGGAAACATGCACCAAGGAGACAAGAGGCAAAAGCACAGAGCTAGCAGCAGAGAGAAATCACAGCAAGACTTAGAGCAGTGAGTATGTTGGTGTGCGGGAGATGAGAGGCCATGCAGTGATGCCAGCAGGGTTGTTACAGTACCCCCCCTTTATGGCCCCTCTTCCTCAAGCCTGCCAGAATGACCTGCAGAAGAAGTATGGGACCATACACAGTCCAGGCTGACATGAGATCCTTCAGGTAAAGTGAAGTAGGCGTGCCATCACGATTCACAGAGTGCAAAGTTTCTTGGTACCCGACGGAGTCAATCTCCACAATGACTCGAGCCTCCTACTCTGGACTGAGGGAAATCAGCGACTTGGAAATTTCAGATTTGACCTCTACATCAGCTGGCCACTTAAAAACTGAGGACACCCACACTGGGTCCAATTTCAGTCCATTATCTCGAGAAGACTGGGGCTGCACCTTTGGATCAGAGGGAAGCACCTCCACCTGGGTATCTTCATCAACCGACCACATTGAAGTTGAGGGTACCCACAAAGGATCCATCCTCTGCCCGATATCAAAAGAAAATTGGACCTCTTCATCCGGGTTGGTGAAAAACAGAGACACAAAGACTTCTGCTCCAACTTCTTCATCCCCATTATCCCGTAGAATGTAAGTCCGCAAGGACAGGGTCCTCTCCCCTCTGTACCAGTCTGTCATTGTAAATTTGTTTACTGTAAACAATATCTATAACTTTGTATGTAACCCCTTCTCATGTACAGCACCATGGAATTAATGGCGCTATATAAATAAATAATAATAAATAATAATAAATAATCCACCTGCCACATGGTATCAGAAGACATCCTCACATGATCCATCTTGTGTCCTTGGTCTAGAGGAAAATTTTCAAGTGACAGGGATGTTCCAGGGGGCTGGTCACAGGTATAGTGACAGGAGATGTGTGGAGAGGGTGCCACTGCTTCCTTTTCTTCAGTGACGTCAGCACACCATGACTCAATAGCCAGCAGATCAGGTGGAGAAGGAGACACTGTAGACTGACCTTGCAGTATTGGAACTAGACATCTCTGGTGACTAGGTGGTTCCAAATGCAGCACCACGCTAGGTCTTCGGACCGGAACGGGCAGTAGAGTACCCGGCTCAGAACGACCGATGGGCAAACTGGTCAGCAGGTGAAAAACAAGTTTCTCCGTATATAACACTCCAATTTGGAGCTGCAATAGTCTCTTCAAAACCGGACTGTACCTTAGCACCCTCGCCGGATTCTGGAGCAGCTGAACAGGAACCACACACTGGCTCAATCTGGCTTGCAGCTTTGATAGCTCTGCAGGCCAAAGCTCCCACAAGGCACCGGAACAGTCAAAAACGTTGGTGGCGAGGAGGTACCCTCACTAAGGGCAGCCTCTCCTGCTGGCCCAAGGTTCCAGGACTTTAATTTCTTTGGACAGAGACCGTCCGGGTGTTCTCCACAACCGCAGCGACACTGTATGCCCTTCTTATGGATAGTTTTTGGCTACTGCTTTGCCAGCTCACTCTCCTCAGCCTTCTGGAGTTTCTGTCGGGTAGCTGCCTTGACAGGTAGAGGAACAGGAGGGTTTCGGACGATCGTGGTCTGATGTGGCGGTTTCCTCACTGGTTTCGCCCGTCTGTAGTGCGGCAAGGACAACTACAAGACAAGGTCAGAAGCAATAGCACAGAGACCAGGATATTCTGCCTCCAGGAGGGGGACAGACAGGTACAAGGCAAAGCTAGGAGTGAAGCCTCCAAGAAGGAGGAACACAGAGCAAGACCGGGCAGCTCAGCAGCAAGACAATAACTTTGTTAACACATTGCACAGGCAAGATCCACAGGGTGGAGCTGCCCTAAATACCAGAGGGCTCTCTGTGATTGGTCAGGGACACATTAAGCAGGTGCACCGTGACTCCATAAGAACCAGAGAGTTCTGGCGCTGCCACCCTATGCACACAGCCAGGAAACATGCACCAAGCAGATAGGAGACAAGAGGCACAAAGCATGGAGCTGGCAGCAGACAGAAATCACAGCAAGACCTGGAGCAGTGAGTATGTTGGTGTGCGGGAGATGGGAGGCCATGCAGTGATGCCAGCAGGGTTGTTACATTATATTAACTTCAACAGACAAAAATTGCCAGGATCCAGTACCTAATTTATCGGTATGCTCGGCATCTCCTTTACTGACAGTCGTGTTTTCAATTTCACCTTTATTCCCACTAGGCAGGTCTTGTCTGTCATTATATTCTATCTCGGCCAAAACCTAAAAAATAAAAATAAAAAATGAAATTTAGAAATAAGGCTATATACACACATGGCAATTCTGCAGCTGAGATGAGAGGACACACCTAGAGAGAGTTCCGTGCTGAACTCAGTTTACTACCTATGATCTTGCCGAAATTTGGCTGAGAATAGTATCCAGAAATACCCTATAATGTGAGCTACCTATTGGGTGACACTATGAACAGGTAAGGCAATCCGTGGTGGTGGAGAAGCTCCGGGAGTTGCCACGCCCTCATCACAAAATGGAGCCGGAACCCTTCATACAACAGGGGAGGAGGAGACGGCGTAGAAAGACATGGATGGAGACACATCACATGAGTATCTGAACTAATGATGAAACAGGTCTCCATTCAGCTACTAACCACTATACAAGCTTCCAAATTGTCTCTTACCGGCAAAATAGGTGAGGTAAAAATAGATGTGGTGCTACTAACGCTCGAGCTGCAAAATTTTCAGAAGCGTGTGAAGGAATCTGAGACCAGGGTGTCAGCACTTGAGGATTCATCAGCCTCGGTGGCGGGTAAGCTGTCATCTCTTGAGAAAGCAGCAAATATGTGGTCCCAGAGGGCTGAGCACTTAGAAAATTGGTTCCTCCGTAAAAACCTAAGAGTCCTGGGCTTCCCTTAACGTGGTGAGGGAGGAGAACCCTGTATATTTATGGAGAACTGGATAAAATCCACCTTTTCTGATGCTAAACTGTCAACAGCATTCACCATAGAGAGAGCCCACCGAATCCCAGCCCATTTTCCCCCGCCACCTTGATCAAACGCACAAAATGATGCTAACATATTGGATCAGAGGTGATGTTAACTTTTTCTGCATTTGGTCCTGTGCTTTCTCTGCTGGGATGAAGAGGAAAAACTGGGTTTCCATCTACATGGATAATAACTCACTGGATATCAATATGGGGCTTTGACTTTCTAATCTTCTGTTCCCTATACTATCTACATGCTGGAGCAAATCCACTGCCTGTTTCATTCCATTTGTCTGGTTTCATACCCACACTACAGAGGAGAAAACGAGTGACGCTATTGTTATATATAGTTATACTGTCTCACTTCATAATGGTATCTTTTCCTTCTTGTGATACTTACCTTTCCCATTTAAATTCCCTTCTTTCATCTCACTTGAAGCGCCGTTGTGTGTGTATATATGTATAAAGTTTTTATTATTGTTGGTGTACACCCAATGGTTAAATATATTGCTTAGTAACGGAGCTATGGTCTGTAATGGAAACTAAATCTTGATATTGCAGACTACACTCGTTATTGATCTAAGCCAAGTTATTGGTATACAGTCTATAGGAGACCTACTTTTTTTGCCCAAAGGGAATAATAATATTCTTGTTGCTCTAATAAGAGCTTTCTTTTTGTTGTTTTTTTCATAGGATGCAGAAAATATAATAGTCGTGCCTTATTTAGCGATCTTCTTAAACTCTTAACTTATTGCATTAAGTGTATTGTCTTGAAATGTTAGAGTCCTTGGTGGAAAAATTTGCAGGTTCTTTTCCACAGCTTATTATACTATGTAAGGGGACGTTAATCTGGTAATTACCCGGGAATTGGACAGATTTGGGGTCAATCCATCTCTGATTCCAAAGAACATACAAGCAACTTTGAGCCAATTCCTGAAAGAAGTAGGTTGGTATGATACCTGGCGCGGTCACAACCCGGTCATAAAGGTGTTTACTTGATTCTTTCCTGGGAAAAACTCTCTGTCCCGTACTGATTTCATATGTGGAAACCCGAAAGCATGCTCTATCTGACTAGAGCCACATCAGATCACTCCCCATACTAGCACAATTTCATTTAGAATATGCTGTTACACAGAGGCCTATACGCAAAATAATTCCCTTCTATCATAATTTGGACCTCATGACTGAATTCCAGATCAAAATAATGTCTTTATGCTAGAGAATGACTTAAGTGAGGATCCTCCTCTTTTTGAGATGCATTTAAGTGTTATTTGAGGGGTTGCTGTCAATCCTCTATCTCTTTTATTAAAAGAGAATCAGCTAAGAAGGAATCTGACCTAGTTCATTTTTTCACAAGAATTTGGCAAAATTATGAAATGTCCTATAAATGTCTGTTCTATTCCTGATCTAAGGATCTAGGCTTTTAGTTGAGATTAATCTGATTGTTCAAGACCATGTGTTTTGCACTTTTTCCCACCTACAAGCTAGTTGTGGTGATTCTGATGATTTATTCTTGTACTGATGGTGGTTCTTGCGATGTATTCCAGTACTGATGCTGGTTTTTGTGATTAATTTCTCTATTGTTCATGGTTCTAATGATGTATTCTTCTACTGATGATGGGTCTGGTATTGTGTTCTGTACTGATCGTAGTTCAGGCAATGTATTCCTGTACTGATGTTGGTTCTAGCAAAATATTCCTGTACTTGTGGTGGTTCTTGCAAAGTACTCCTATACAGATGGTGGTTACGGCAATTTATTCTTGCACTGATGGTGGTTCTGGAGATGTATACTGTGCAGATAGTGGTTCTGGTGATGCATTCCTGTGCTCATGCAGGTTCTGGCGAATTATTCCTGTACTGATGCTGGTTCTGGCGATGTGTATCTGTATTGTGCATGGTTTTGGTGATGTATTCCCTTAACGTGGTGAGGGAGGAGAACCCTGTATATTTATGGAGAACTGGATAAAATCCACCTTTTCTGATGCTAAACTGTCAACAGCATTCGCCATAGAGAGAGCCCACCGAGTCCCAGCCCATTCTCCCCGCCACCTTGATCAAACGCACAAAATGATGCTAACATCTTGGATCAGAGGTGATGTTAACTTTTTCTGCATTTGGTCCTGTGCTTACACTGCTGGGATGAAGAGGAAAAACTGGGTTTCCATCTACATGGATAATAACTCACAAGCATACTTCAAAGAACACGTGCCCATATCACTAGCAAAAAATGGATGGTGGTAGATTAAAGAATTAAATCACATTCACTGAATGGATAGGGGCACTATGGAGATCAATGGGACAGTCGCTAGACAAATGTGGAAAAGCAAGAGGAAAAAGAGAAACGACCAAACAGTCCCAAGTATTTGCATGTAAAAAGGAATTTTATTGAATTACAAAACAGGTGAGCAAACAGGGATAACACTCTAGCCAAATTGACACATGTGGGACAATGGGACGCACATGGGATGAAATGTGGATAATAGAATGATGTTCATAAATAATAATATCTCCACAATATCGATGACAGGAAAATGGACATTATAAGGGACAAAACACTGCCTTCATAAAAATATGCCATGTCAGAGAAAAGTAGGAGAGACTTGCTGAAGTTTTGTTGCTCAGTGCAAGTCGATACCAGGGAATGGAGTCAATGACAATATAGGTAAATGGACAATGCCTGCATGATAATTACCTGGCACCCCTTGAGAAAGGCACACGCCGAAACGCGCGTCGGGGTGGACGCACTGGGTGCCCGTTGCTGTTTTGTACCAGGTAATTATCATGCAGGCATTGTCCATTTACCTATATTGTCATTGACTCCATTCCCTGGTATCGACTTGCACTGAGCAACAAAACTTCAGCAAGTCTCTCCTACTTTTCTCTGACATGGCATATTTTTATGAAGGCAGTGTTTTGTCCCTTATAATGTCCATTTTCCTGTCATCGATATTGTGGAGATATTATTATTTATGAACATCATTCTATTATCCACATTTCATCCCATGTGCGTCCCATTGTCCCACATGTGTCAATTTGGCTAGAGTGTTATCCCTGTTTGCTCACCTGTTTTGTAATTCAATAAAATTCCTTTTTACATGCAAATACTTGGGACTGTTTGGTCGTTTCTCTTTTTCCTCTTGCTTTTCCACATGGATAATAACTCGCTGTATATCTATATGGGGCTTTGACTTTCTAATCTCCTGTTCCCTATACTATCTACATGCTGGAGCAAATCCACTGCCTGTTTCATTCCATTTGTCTGGTTTCATACCCACACTACAGAGGAGAAAACGAGTGACATTATTGTTATATATAGTTATACTGTCTTGTGGTGTATTTCCGTATTTTTGTTGCTTCTGGTGCTGTATTCTTGTACTGTTATTAGTTCTGATCCTGTACACATGTAGCCACCCATATCTTGACAGGTAACGTGATACAGAGCTATTTTACTAATGTGCCATCTGACAAGTTAAAGGTAATCTATCACCCCCTGGTAAGTTTTTACCTATTTATATGGGTATACAGGTAATAGAATAGTTAAAATAGTCATACCTGTATGCCCATATCTGTGGTCTTGATTTGCAGAAATCATCTTTTATTCTGTTGTGGTAATGAGTTATTCCAGGCTCTGGGGCATGCAGTGCCTGGAAAAAAAATGGGCCTCTTGTCTTCATTTGCATACCATCCCTCTCCCATCAGCGTCACAGTGCTCTGTGACGTGTATTGCTGGCCCCGTAATCTTGTGCCTCTGCCCTGCAATAGTGCAATTATACTTACCTTTTCTGGCATGCTATGGGCATTGGCATCATTGTTCTTCTGCACAGGCGAATTACTGCTACTGAAGTATAATTGCGCGATTGCATGGCGATTATATTATTAGGTAAAAACGTCACATGGGGTGACAAATTCACTTTAAGGATTACTACATCTGTGTTTATTTTAGGAGCATTAATTAAAAAACGAAGTACTGTAGCATGCCAAATCCTTAGGTTAGTTCACACTAGGCATTTTTTTCAGCATTTTTTTTCCATAGCAAAACCTGATCTCTTTTTTTACAGGAAAGAAGTTGTTGAAAATAAATGTTTTTCTTGTTTTTTCTTGCTGCGGTTTTGGCATGCTACATTTGTCTCTGGTGCATGTTGATAAAGTCTAGTGTTCAAAACAAAAGTCTTATTCTATAAAATCAGATTTTGGCACAAAAAAACAGCAAAACCTGGTGTATTTTTGGTGCGTTTTTTCACCACTCATTCATTTCAATGGGTGAAAAACGTTGAACAAATGCTAAAAGAAGTGACATGCTCCATTGTGCAAAAAAACATTCAGAGCACAAAATCCTGAAGATAAAGAAACAAGCTGTGTGCATGAGATTTCAGAAATCTATTAGACTTTGCTAGTATTGTTAAATGCAGTTGAAAATTTTCGTAAAAAAAAGATACAAAAACGAAGAGTGTGTAATATACTCTATCACTTCCAGGATTTGGCTAGCTGTTTGCACCGGTCATCACATGAAAAGCAATTTTCATACAAGCGGTCATGTGCCGACTAGCTTCTCTTCCTTCTTCTCTAAGTAAAACAGGGGATGTAGTTTTTCACTGAACACTGAGAGAATCATGAAGAAAAGCTACCGTAGTTGGCATGTGGCTGCAAATATGCATATCACATATGTGTGATCACTTGGCACTGCTCAAACCACTTAGGCTGTGAATAGGAGCAAGTGCCAAACTGAATTTTTGCCCTAGGTGCAGGAAAACCTAGATTCTCTTCTGCCTAGCCAAATCGTACCTCTTACTTTGCACTGGTGAGGGGTAAACACCCCAAAACACGTGTCTGCAAATGAAGTGTTTGCTGTGGTAAATTACTTACATGCAAAGCTTGGTAAAAATCATTGTTGACTTTTAAGATTGCTACATCCAATTGGTTGCGCTAAAGTACTCTTCCTCACTTACATCTAAGTCATTATTATTCGTACTCCATAAGAAATATACAAGAATATGACCACAGGGGTCTTGAAAACCCATACATTTGGTAAGCATCTTCAGAAGAAATCTGTGCATAACATACCCGTCTCCTAAAGGTCTCTGGTTCTTCATTGTGCTCAGACGCCAGTTGAGCTAAATATTTAATATCATCACTGGGTTGATGTTTGGATTGTACTGTGCCAAAGAAAAAGGATAACACAACATGACAAATATTCATATAGCCAAAATAGCAAATATATAATATACAAAAATAG
Organism: Oophaga sylvatica; assembly: GCA_033576555.1. NCBI lineage: Eukaryota > Metazoa > Chordata > Amphibia > Anura > Dendrobatidae > Oophaga > Oophaga sylvatica. Next base: position 156,693,435 of record JARQOD010000004.1, on the reverse strand, counting down.
GCATAAATGTACAGTATATGTGGTCAAATAGTATTCAGTAAAATATCTTTACTCCAGCTTCAACTGGAAGTAAAAGTTGCTGAATTGGCCCATATTATGGACTACTGGATGACCATAGTTAAGTAGAGAATATATAAAAGTTACTTAAAAAAATCAGCATATGCAATAGAAACATGTAATATGTAGTCACCGAGATCTTAGATGAGGGTCTGACTTACCACAAACAGACCTATACAGCCATGTAATTCAGAGCTAGGAAGTATGCCCAAAAATTAGAATGTCCATGGTCAATTTGATCTTATTGCAATCATTGGGAATCATTCATTTATAGAATAACTGTTGTTTTTATTTAATAAATCAAGAGAACACATGAAAACCAGCAACTGTGTAATGTATCTTATCAGAGAGATCTGCTTCTTTCTCCTCCTAAACAGATCATTCATTCTCAAATTTCTCAGTTCTCAAGTAAAATCAGCCTTCAGTGAATACAGACTTTCCCATTACTGAGATAGGACACTTGGTACTTATAATAAAGTTCTGGCTGGTACTTCTAAACTGTGACTTGCAGCAGATTTTTTGTGTCTAGCTCCTCCTCTCTATAGAATTTTTTAAGCACCAACTGCCATCTCCTATCTCAGTAATGTGAACGTCTGTCTTCACTGAATGCAGAATTTGTTCATTAGGGGCGTGCTGGTGGATCAGTGATTAGCACTGCAGTCTTGCAGCGCTGGAGTCCTTGGTTCAAATCCCACCAAGGACAACATGACAACATCAGCAAGGAGTTTATATGTTCTCCCTGTGTCTGCGTGGGTTTTCTCCAGGGTCTCCGGTTTCCTCCCACATTCCAAAGACATACTGATAAGGAATTGACTGTTGATTGTGAGCCCCAATGGGGACAGTGATGATAATGTGTTCAAACTGTAAACGCTGCGGAATATGTTGGCGCTATACAAAAAAGAAAAAGATTACGGTAATTAAGAGTGAAAGATCAATCGAGGAAGTGAATGATGCAAATTTATCCGATAAAGATATATTACAAAGTTTCTAATTTTCATGAGTATTATCGATTTATAAAATAAAAGTTAAAATAGCAGTTACTCTTACTTATGTCTGGTCTTAAATTACTTGTGAATAGTCACACTGAGCATGTGTTGTGAAGCTTCTCCAGTGCCGGCGGCGATATGCATACTCCCAGCCACATTCCGACTAGACTGTTTCTGACCTCGCTCAATACACTTATGGCCAAGAATATGCATATGACATGCCTGCAATCACATGACCACCCTTCCCAGTGCAGAAAAAAACTCACAGTGCGCAGTATGTGCAATGTCAGGATTCATAAGTCTGCAGTGACATGACGTGCCTGCAGACTTGTAGTTTAAGACCAGATAACCCCTTTAAAAAAAATATTCTGAAACTCTGATAAATTTTGGAAACCCCACTACTGTGATGGTAGTAGGGCAATATACTCGCTGTTTATAACGTAGCCCGCAGCTCACCTGCCACATATACTTTGTTTAGGTCCTCGTAATGATTTGGCGCTGATGAGGCCATCACAATTTTGAGACAGCCAATCCCATCACGACATCCACAATCTTTTTAAAAAAACGCAGTGTCCACATGGGCATACAAGAGAGCAGGTTACTAATGGCCCTCATACAGTGGCAGTTATAGACCCCAATATGCGGAAAAATCCCCACACTGTACATGGAAAGATACCGCTCATACATGTGAGTGACCGGCCTACAGCCAGGACCAAGAGGAGAAAGTACCACACATCATCCAAATACCTGGAAAATATCCGCCGGCCCAGGGGTCTGCCCTATCCAAGTCTTGTACAATCACTTTCTCAGCATCTTCACTCCTTTGCTTGACAAATTGTAAAAATGAAAGAACAGATTCCGGTAATTCCTCCTCAGGCTGCAAAGAAAAAACACTCTGTGACCGCAGATACAAGCAAACAGCCTCACGATTAAAGGGTTATTCTCATGTTCCTTTATGGGTCAGGTTGAAAATGCTTGTTAAAAAAGGAACTTTATAACTAACTTTTCAACAATGGAGGGTGTGAGGGATGGAGTTCAAGTCTCTCCCCTTCAGAAATGTGCCCCCACCCTTGCATTCCCCAAGGCCATAAAAAGTCATGCAGTGTTTATCTTTAATTAAAAACAAAGAACAAATCCTTTGAAGCTCATAACACAAAGGTGCGAAATCCCCTGCAAGCTACAGGCAAACTGAAGTCTTTTGCCTGACTTGAAACACAGGGATATACCTTGTCGTACTACAAGGAACAGCAAGGCTATGAGGTATTTAATCTGGAAAATGACCTATAATAACAGAATGCAATATCTCTGAGCCTAGCCGAGCACATCATCCAAATTGGCGTTCCTTCCCCCACACGCCCGTGCCCGGCAGCCAATTGTAGCACTCTGTGCTATGGAGTTATAAAGCTCCGCCACCAGGAATTACATACTGTAGGCAAATTTGGACTTTATGCGCTGGTAAAATCCAGCCAAATCCAGTGGCACTGCTGCCATTCCATTCCATTCAGAGCTTCGGGCGGAAAGTTGTGGGTCATTCACGGTTCTGGACTGGAAATCATACTCTGAGATGGGAAGAGAGGCTGCACAAGCCCAGGGGTGGGTGCAGAGTGTGGGAGGAGCAGCCAAGGAGAAAAGTGTCAGCTCCTCAACTGGAGCTCAGTTTTCTTCTGGCTGGAGGACCCGTTATCAGACAGAGCCAGGAAAGCCTGTAACTAAGATTTGGACCTGTGATCCATCAGCGCCTGTGGTCACATGCTACATAACACAGTAATTGCAACCTATCTATACCCTAGCCTTTGTACTACACTCCTGACTGCATACCTGTATATTGTTCTGTAAATATATTCTTGTATATTTCTAGTGCACCTTTTAGATGATTAAATATAAAATTAATCTTGGGCTGCTCTTTTATCTCGATTTACGAATCCCCACATCCGCATGCTCGGTTGTTTATATGATACACTACCGGATTGGTTCCTGACCAGATTTAAGCCTGTTGTCGGATGGGGCTTATTTCAAACGAGGAACTGGTGGCAGAATACCGTATTGTTTTAGTGAGGAGGTTTTTGTATATATTTCCCCCCTCACTGGGAGCGCCTTCACTAACTCGTACCTATAAGGGAAGCCTTTCCGCGACTATTTGCCTTCGGTGCAGTTCCCTGACTGACCTGGGGCAAGTGGTGGCGCCAGAGAGCCGACCCCCTGCTAGGTCCTTCTCTCCCCTCTCCCCGAGGTGAGTGAAGTCGAGCCCTACCTTCACCTGTGAAATCCCTCACAGAGGGATTTGTAATTCAACGGATTGCTGCTGAATTCACCGCTGCAGTCTATCAGAGGAGGCTGGAGATGCACAGTAGGCAAAAGAGGTGTCCGCTCCCGATCCTGGCCACCTTCACTGGCATTAGTGTGCTCTGCTGCTGATGAGGCAAAGCTACAGTACCTCTTGTAACAAGTGGGAGTACAGTGAGCAGAAAGCCAAGAGGTTATGGAGTGTACCGTCCGTGTGTACGTTTCTACCATTAGTGTACGATCTCGGCACCCGTTTCTACTATGTGTGTCATCAGTGTACGGTCTGTGTGTTCATTTCTACAATCAGTGTGTCATCAGGATTAATTCACATAAAAAACTGGCGTGGGCTCCCGAGCAATTATCTCCGCCAGAGAGGGCAAGCCAGTGACTGAGGGCAGAAATTAATAGCCTAGAGAGGGGCCATTGTTTTTGGCCCCCCTGGCTAAAAAAATCTGCCCCCAGCCACCCCAGAAAAGGCGCATCTGTAAAATTCGCCTATTCCGGCACTTACCCTCTCTCTTCCCATTGCCCTGTAGCAGTGGCATATGGGGTAATAAGGGGTTAATGTCACCATGCTATTGTAAGTTGACATTAAGCCTGGTTAATAATGGAGAAATGTCAATAAGACAGCTATTCATTATTAATCCACTAGTCTGAAAGGGTTAAAAAACACACACACAATGAGAATAAAGACTTTTAATGAAATAAATAAACACACATTTTTTCCATCTTTATTACACTCCCAATCCATTCGAAGCCATCGTACTCCTGGAAAAAAGACAAAATTAAAAAACAACATTATACCCATACCTGTCCGCCGTACAGTCAAGTCCCACGCTGCAATCCATCTGAAGGAGTTAAATAGTTTACAACCGGGACCGGTACTAATGCGACAGGCCCGGCTGTAAACCAAGGTGGAATGAAGGAAAAGCTGCTTGCGCAGCCTCCACGCCTGCAAGGACAAGAACTGATTAGGTGGGAAAGTTTCTGAATATTTTCCCACACTGTCAGTTGACCGCGGGTCAGGTAGGAAGTCTGCGCAGCCTCAGTAACTACCGCTGACGTATATACACTGCTCAAAAAAATAAAGGGAACACTCAAATACACATCTTACATCTGAAAGAATGAAATATTCTCATTGAATACTTTGTTCTGTACAAAGTTAAATGTGCTGACAACAAAATCACACGAAAATCATCAATGGAAATCAAATTTATTAACCAATGGAGGTCTGGATTTGGAGTCACCCACAAAATTAAAGTAGAATGTAATGTCCTTAAAACAAGTCAAAATGATGCTCAGTAGTGTGTGTGGCCTCCACGTGCCTGTATGACCTCCTGTGAAGGTATGACTTCCTACAACACCAGGGCATGCTCCTGAGAAGGCGGCGGATGGTCTCCTGAGGGATCTCCTCCCAGATCTGAACTAAAGCATCTGACAACTCGTGGACAGTCTGTGGTGCAATGTGACGTTGGTGGATGGAGTGAGACATGATGTCCCAGATGTGCTCAATCGGATTCAGGTCTGGGGAACGGGTGGGCCAGTCCATCGCTTCAATGCCTTCATCTTGCAGGAACTGCTGACACACTCCAGCTATATGAGGTCTGGCATTGTCCTGCATTAGGAGGAACCCAGGGCCAACCGCACCAGCATATGGTCTCACAAAGGGTCGGAGGATCTCATCTCGGTACCTAATGGCAGTCAGGCTACCTCTGGCGAGCATATGGAGGGCTGTGTGGCCCTCTAAAGACATGCCACCCCACACTATTTCTGACCCACTGCCAAACAGGTCATGCTGAAGGATGTTGCAGGCAGCAGATCGCTCTCCACGGCGTCTCCAGACTCTGTCACGTCTGTTACATGTGCTCAGTGTGAACCTGCTTTCATCTGTGAAGAGCACAGGGCGCCAGTGGCAAATTTTCCAATCCTGGTGTTCTGTGGCAAATGCCAAGCTTCTTGCATGGCGTTGGGCTGTGAGCACAACCCCCATATGTGGACAGTGGGCACTCAGACCATCCTCATGGAGTCGGTTTCTAACCGTTTGTGCAGACACATGCACATTTGTGGCCATCTGGAGGTCATTTTGTAGGGCTCTAGCAGTGCTCCTCCTGTTCCTCCTTGCACAAAGGCGGATGTAGTGTTCCTGATGCTTGGTTGTTGCCCTTCTACGGCCCCCTCCACATCTCCTGGTGTACTGGCCTGTCTCCTGGTAGCGCCTCCAGCCTCTGGACACTACGCTGACAGACACAGCAAACCTTCTTGCTACAGCTTGCATTGATGTGTCATCCTGGATGAGCTGCACTAACTGAGCCACCTGTGTGGGTTGTAGAGTCCGTCTTATGCTACCACGAGTGTGAAAGCACAACCAACATTCAAAAGTGACCAAATCATCAGCCAGAAAGCATTGGTACTGAGATGTGGTCTGTGGTCCCCACCTGCAGAACCCCTCCTTTATTAAGTGTGTCTTGATAATTGCCAATAATTTCCATCTGTTGTCTATTCCAGTTGCACAACAGTATGTGAAATTGATTGTCAATCAGTGTGGCTTACTAAGTGGACAGTCTGATTTCACAGAAGTTTGATATACTTATATTCTGTTGTTTAAATGTTCCTTTTAATTTTTTGAGCAGTGTATATTGAGGATTATTTGTTTTTTAAATGGTGTATAGCTTTTTTTACAATGCTATTTTAACATGAGTTTTTACAGAGAACTGCTCTATGTAAAACCTCATGTTAAATCGCATTGCATACGGATTGCATACGCACATCATACGCATGTCATAAGGACGTTAAGTGGAAAAATCGCACGAAAATCGCATGAAACTCGGATCACACTCGCATAGTACTCGTCCATTTTTTCGGTCCAGAAATCGGACCATTTTTTTTCTCGCAAATGGGTATGAGCCCTAAGTGTGTCATCAGCCGTGGGTCCATGTGTCTGATTTTACCGTCAGAGTCATCAATGTTTTTCACAGATGGATAAATAAATTACAGAACTTCTCCTACCCTTTGCAATGTTAAACACATACAGCACACAGAATATAGACTGATGCCATCCGTGTGCTGTACGTGTCTTTCACGGAACCGTTTATTGTTTCTTCAATTGTGATACCAGAGGAAAACAGACTTGTCTTGTGAGTTTTTCATGGAAACGCAGTCTGTGAAAAAACATGGATATGTGAATAGAAACACAGATTATAATGGGTACGTGTTCTGTCTGTAAATAAAGCAAATACAACGTGTACATGCAACATGGACGCCTGAATGAGGCCTAACGCGCATGAACCATCCTCTAATCTTTATATAGTGGTCAGAGGATGAAGGTATTTATATCTAATAAAGCCGACACAAAATACACAAAGGAAGTAGCAATTTATGTTTCTCTGAGTATGATATATAGCATTGACGGACTGCATTAACGCTACTGTCATTATGCGATCACGTTAGCGCAGCGTCTCCATCTGAGCTAGCAGTGACGGACCCACGAACGCTGCAGACCGCGTCCGAGGGTCCGTCACAGAATAACGGCACATCTCTAACGCACAGATGCCATCAGCGCATTGCCCGCAACGCAATGTGAACCCAGCCTAATGAGATGTACTCTGGTCGGAATCCAGCTGACACTGGAATGGAATGGCTGTCAGACACGTAGAAATGGTGATTTTTAGAAAACTGTGCAGCGGTCTCATGATTTTTGCCAGAGCTGTGTATGTATATTATATTATATATATATATATATATATTATATATATATATATATATATATATATATATATACACACAGTACAGACCAAAAGTTTGGACACACATTCTCATTCAAAGGTTTTTCTGTATTTTCATGACTACGAAAATTGTACATTCACACTGAAGGCATCAAAACTATGAATTAACACATGTGGAATTATATTGTTAACAAAAAAGTGTGAAACAACTGAAAATATGTCTTATATTCTAGGTTCTTCAAATTAGTCACCTTTTGCTTTGATGACTGCTTTGCACACTCTTGGCATTTTCTTGATGAGCTTCAAGAGGTAGTCACCGGAAATGGTCTTCCAACAATCTTGAAGGAGTTCCCAGAGATGCTTAGCACTTGTTGGCCCTTTTGCCTTCACTCTGCGGTCCAGCTCACCCCAAACCATCTCGATTGGGTTCAGGTCTGGTGACTGTGGAGGCCAGGTCATCTGGCGTAGCACCCCATCACTCTCCTTCTTGGTCAAATAGCCCTTACACAGCCTGGAGGTGTGTTTGGGGTCATTGTCCTGTTGAAAAAAAAATGATGGTCCAACTAAACGCAAACTGGATGGAATAGCATGCCGCTGTAAGATGCTGTGGTAGCCATGCTGGTTCAGTATGCCTTCAATTTTGAATAAATCCCCAATAGTGTCACCAGCAAATCACCCCCACACCATCACACCTCCTCCTCCATGCTTCACGGTGGGAACTAGGCATGTAGAGTCCATCCGTTCACCTTTTCTGCGTCGCACAAAGACAAAGTGATTGGGAACTAAAGATCTAAAATTTGGACTCATCAGACCAAAGCACAGATTTCCACTGGTCTAATGTCCATTCCTTGTGTTCTTTAGCCCAAACAAGTCTCTTCTGCTTGTTGCCTGTCCTTAGCAGTGGTTTCCTAGCAGCTATTTTACCATGAAGGCGGGCTGCACAAAGTCTCCTTTTAAGGCCGGCGTCACACTAGCGAGTTTGATGCGAGTTAGTCGCACGACTTACTCACACTCGGCACGGCAGCCCGCTCTCGGACCAGAGTGCGCGGCGGCATAGAAATACATGCAGCCGCGCACTCTGGTCCGAGAGCGGGCGGCCGTGCCGGGTGTTGATGCGAATAAGTCGTGCGACTAACTCGCATCAAACTCGCTAGTGTGACGCCGGCCTTAAAAGGAGACTTTGTGCAGCCCGCCTTCATGGTAAAATAGCTGCTAGGAAACCACTGCTAAGGACAGGCAACAAGCAGAAGAGACTTGTTTGGGCTAAAGAACACAAGGAATGGACATTAGACCAGTGGAAATCTGTGCTTTGGTCTGATGAGTCCAAATTTTAGATCTTTAGTTCCAATCACTTTGTCTTTGTGCGACGCAGAAAAGGTGAACGGATGGACTCTACATGCCTAGTTCCCACCGTGAAGCATGGAGGAGGAGGTGTGATGGTGTGGGGGTGATTTGCTGGTGACACTATTGGGGATTTATTCAAAATTGAAGGCATACTGAACCAGCATGGCTACCACAGCATCTTACAGCGGCATGCTATTCCATCCAGTTTGCGTTTAGTTGGACCATCATTTTTTTTCAACAGGACAATGACCCCAAACACACCTCCAGGCTGTGTAAGGGCTATTTGACCAAGAAGGAGAGTGATGGAGTGCTACGCCAGATGACCTGGCCTCCACAGTCACCAGACCTGAACCCAATCGAGATGGTTTGGGGTGAGCTGGACCGCAGAGTGAAGGCAAAAGGGCCAACAAGTGCTAAGCATCTCTGGGAACTCCTTCAAGATTGTTGGAAGACCATTTCCGGTGACTACCTCTTGAAGCTCATCAAGAGAATGCCAAGAGTGTGCAAAGCAGTCATCAAAGCAAAAGGTGACTAATTTGAAGAACCTAGAATATAAGACATATTTTCAGTTGTTTCACACTTTTTTGTTAACTATATAATTCCACATGTGTTAATTCATAGTTTTGATGCCTTCAGTGTGAATGTACAATTTTCGTAGTCATGAAAATACAGAAAAACCTTTGAATGAGAATGTGTGTCCAAACTTTTGGTCTGTACTGTGTATATATATATATATATATATATATATATATATATATATATATATATATATATTATATATATATATAATACATACACAGCTCTGGCAAAAATTATGAGACCGCTGCACAGTTTTCTAAAAATCACCATTTCTACGTGTCTGACAGCCATTCCATTCCAGTGTCAGCTGGATTCCGACCAGAGTACATCTCATTAGGCTGGGTTCACATTGCGTTGCGGGCAATGCGCTGATGGCATCTGTGCGTTAGAGATGTGCCGTTATTCTGTGACGGACCCTCGGACGCGGTCTGCAGCGTTCGTGGGTCCGTCACTGCTAGCTCAGATGGAGACGCTGCGCTAACGTGATCGCATAATGACAGTAGCGTTAATGCAGTCCGTCAATGCTATATATCATACTCAGAGAAACATAAATTGCTACTTCCTTTGTGTATTTTGTGTCGGCTTTATTAGATATAAATACCTTCATCCTCTGACCACTATATAAAGATTAGAGGATGGTTCATGCGCGTTAGGCCTCATTCAGGCGTCCATGTTGCATGTACACGTTGTATTTGCTTTATTTACAGACAGAACACGTACCCATTATAATCTGTGTTTCTATTCACATATCCATGTTTTTTCACAGACTGCGTTTCCATGAAAAACTCACAAGACAAGTCTGTTTTCCTCTGGTATCACAATTGAAGGAACAATAAACGGTTCCGTGAAAGACACGTACAGCACACGGATGGCATCAGTCTATATTCTGTGTGCTGTATGTGTTTAACATTGCAAAGGGTAGAGAAGTTCTGTAATTTATTTATCCATCTGTGAAAAACATTGATGACTCTGACGGTAAAATCAGACACATGGACCCACGGCTGATGACACACTTAGGGCTCATACCCATTTGCGAGAAAAAAAATGGTCCGATTTCTGGACCGAAAAAATGGACGAGTACTATGCGAGTGTGATCCGAGTTTCATGCGATTTTCGTGCGATTTTTCCACTTAACGTCCTTATGACATGCGTATGATGTGCGTATGCAATCCGTATGCAATGCGATTTAACATGAGGTTTTACATAGAGCAGTTCTCTGTAAAAACTCATGTTAAAATAGCATTGTAAAAAAAGCTATACACCATTTAAAAAACAAATAATCCTCAATATACACTGCTCAAAAAATTAAAAGGAACATTTAAACAACAGAATATAAGTATATCAAACTTCTGTGAAATCAGACTGTCCACTTAGTAAGCCACACTGATTGACAATCAATTTCACATACTGTTGTGCAACTGGAATAGACAACAGATGGAAATTATTGGCAATTATCAAGACACACTTAATAAAGGAGGGGTTCTGCAGGTGGGGACCACAGACCACATCTCAGTACCAATGCTTTCTGGCTGATGATTTGGTCACTTTTGAATGTTGGTTGTGCTTTCACACTCGTGGTAGCATAAGACGGACTCTACAACCCACACAGGTGGCTCAGTTAGTGCAGCTCATCCAGGATGACACATCAATGCAAGCTGTAGCAAGAAGGTTTGCTGTGTCTGTCAGCGTAGTGTCCAGAGGCTGGAGGCGCTACCAGGAGACAGGCCAGTACACCAGGAGATGTGGAGGGGGCCGTAGAAGGGCAACAACCAAGCATCAGGAACACTACATCCGCCTTTGTGCAAGGAGGAACAGGAGGAGCACTGCTAGAGCCCTACAAAATGACCTCCAGATGGCCACAAATGTGCATGTGTCTGCACAAACGGTTAGAAACCGACTCCATGAGGATGGTCTGAGTGCCCACTGTCCACATATGGGGGTTGTGCTCACAGCCCAACGCCATGCAAGAAGCTTGGCATTTGCCACAGAACACCAGGATTGGAAAATTTGCCACTGGCGCCCTGTGCTCTTCACAGATGAAAGCAGGTTCACACTGAGCACATGTAACAGACGTGACAGAGTCTGGAGACGCCGTGGAGAGCGATCTGCTGCCTGCAACATCCTTCAACATGACCTGTTTGGCAGTGGGTCAGAAATAGTGTGGGGTGGCATGTCTTTAGAGGGCCACACAGCCCTCCATATGCTCGCCAGAGGTAGCCTGACTGCCATTAGGTACCGAGATGAGATCCTCCGACCCTTTGTGAGACCATATGCTGGTGCGGTTGGCCCTGGGTTCCTCCTAATGCAGGACAATGCCAGACCTCATATAGCTGGAGTGTGTCAGCAGTTCCTGCAAGATGAAGGCATTGAAGCGATGGACTGGCCCACCCGTTCCCCAGACCTGAATCCGATTGAGCACATCTGGGACATCATGTCTCACTCCATCCACCAACGTCACATTGCACCACAGACTGTCCACGAGTTGTCAGATGCTTTAGTTCAGATCTGGAAACAGTTGTTGTAGCAATGTGTCTGCTGCTAGAACTCTGTGTGACATTGACCTGGTCTCTAATCTGAGCTGCTGTAAACTGCGATTTCTGAGGCTGGTGACTCGGATAAACTTATCCTCAGAAGCAGAGGTGATTCTTGGTCTTCCTTTCCTGGGGCGGTTCTCATGAGAGCCAGTTTCTTTGCAGCGCTTGATGGTTTTTGCAACTGCACTTGGGGACTTTTTCAAAGTTTTCCCAATTTTTCAGACTGACTGACCTTCATTTCTTAAAGTAATGATGGCTACTCATTTTTCTTTACTTAGCTGCTTTTTTCTTGCCATAATGCACATTCTAACAGTCTATTGAGCAGGACTATCAGCTGTGTATCCACCAGACTTCTGCACAACACAACATGATGGTCCCAACCCCATAAGGCCAGAAACCCCACTTATTAAACCTGACAGGGCACACCTGTGAAGTGAAAACCATTTCCAGTGACTACCTCTTGAAGCTCATCAAGATAATGCCAAGAGTGTGCAAAGCAGTAATCAAAGCAAAAGGTGGCTACTTTGAAGAACCTAGAATAAAGACATATTTTCAGTTGTTTCACACTTTTATATTAAGTATATAATTTCACATGTGTTAATTCATAGTTTTGATGCCTTCAGTATAAATGGACAATTTTCATAGTAATGAAAATACAGAAAAATCTTTGAATGAGGTGTGTCCAAACTTTTGGTCTGTACTGTATATATATATATATATATATATATATATATATATATATATACACATACATATATATATATATATATATACATACACACACACACACACACACACACACACAGACTTTTTTCATATAGGAAAATCTACAGCACAGGGATGACGCCACAGTACAAGCTATAGCAGCGGTGTCACAATGTCCCTGGCGTAGCCGAAGAACAATACCAAGTTAGATTTGGTGTTGCTTTCTGTCATCTTTGCTTGTAGCACATTTTTGCCTTGGGCTACGTTCCCACAATGAGCTTTTGGTGAGTTTTTTTTATGCTGCGCATTTTTGAACAAAAAAGTAACCTGTTATAGTTAATGGGTGCAGAAAATCTGCAACAGCTAAGACTCACCAAAAGCTCATTCTGAGAATGTTGCCTTAGTGGTGATTTTTAGGTGTATTATAGTTCACTATTTTTAACCTCAATTTTATAAACAAAATCAAGAATAAATTGTAATTCTATGTGTGACTTGTGTTGGAAGTTTTTGGACAAGTTTGATGGAGCCGATCATGAAGGAAGGACACAGATGACAGAAGGAACACGTGATGGAGGGACACGGTCACAAGGATGACAGAAGGAAGCACGAGATGGAGAGACACAGTCACACGGATGACAAAAGGAACCATGTGATGGAGGGACACAGTCACACAGCTGACGGGAGGGAGCAGGTGACGGAGAGAAACGGTCACACGGATGACGGGAGGAAGCACACAGTCACACGGATGACAGAAGGAAGCACGTGATGGAGGGACACGGTCACATGGACAACAGAAGGAAGCATGTGATGGAGTGACACGGTCACACAGATGACAGAAGGAAGCACGTGATGGAGGGACACGGTCATACGGATGACAGAAGGAAGCACGTGATAGAGGGACACAGTCACATGGATGACGGGAGGAAGCACGTGATGGAGGGACACGGTCATACGGAAGTAAGGAGGAAGCACGTGATGGAGGGACACAGTCACACAGATGACGGGAGGGAGCACGTGATGGAGAGACATGGTCATACGGAAGTCAGGAGGAAGCACGTGATGGAGGGACACGGTCACACAGATGACGGGAGGGAGCACGTGATGGAGAGACATGGTCACACGGATGACAGAAGGAAGCACGTGGTGGAGAGACACGGACACACGAATGACAGGAGGAAGCACGTGATGGAGAGACACGGTTACACGGATGACGGGAGGAAGCACGTAATGGAGGGACACGGTCACACAGATGACGGGAGGGAGCACGTGATGGAGAGACACGGTCACACGGATGACGGGAGGGAGCACGTAATGGAGGGACACGGTCACACAGATGACGGGAGGGAGCACGTGATGGAGAGACACGGTCACACGGATGACGGGAGGGAGCACGTGATGGAGAGACACAGTCACACGGATGACAGGAGGAAGCACGTGATGGAGAGACACGGTCACACGGATAACGGGAGGGAGCACGTGATGGAGAGACACGGTCACACAGATAACGGGAGGAAGCACGTGATGGAGAAACACAGTCACACGGATGACGGGAGGCAGCACGTGATGGAGAGACACGGTCACACGGATGACGGGAGGGAGCACGTGATGGAGAGACTCGGTCACACGGATGACAGGAGGAAGCACGTGATGGAGGGACACAGTCACACGGATGACGGGAGGGAGCACGTGATGGAGAGACACGGTCACTCGGATTACGGGAGGAAGCACGTGATGGAGAGACACGGTCAAACGGATGACGGGAGGGAGCACGTGATGGAGAGACACGGTCACACGGATGACGGGAGGGAGCACGTGATGGAGAGACACGGTCACACGGATGACAGGAGGAAGCACGTGATGGAGGGACACAGTCACACGGATGAGGGAAGGAGCACGTGATGGAGAGACACGGTCACACGGAATAGGGGAGGAAGCACATGATGGAGGGACACGGTCACACGGATGACGGGAGGAAGAACGTGATGGAGGGACACAGTCACACGGATAACGGTAGGGAGCACGTGATGGAGAGACACGGTCACACGGATTACAGGAGGAAGCACGAGATGGAGGGACACGGTCACACGGATGACAGATGGAAGCAAGTGATGGAGAGACACGGTCACACGGATGACGGGAGGAAGAACGTGATGGAGGGACACAGTCACACGGATAACGGTAGGGAGCACGTGATGGAGAGACACGGTCACACGGATTACGGGGGAGAGCACGTGATGGAGGGACACGGTCATACGGAAGTCAGGAGGAAGCACGTGATGGAGGGACACGGTCACACAGATGACGGGAGGAAGCACGTGATGGAGGAGACGGTCATACGGAAGTCAGGAGGAAGCACGTGATGGAGGGACATGGTCACACAGATGACGGGAGGGAGCACGTGATGGAGAGACACGGTCACACGGATGACAGAAGGAAGCACGTGGTGGAGAGACACGGACACACGAATGACAGGAGGAAGCACGTGATGGAGAGACACGGTTACCCGGATGACGGGAGGAAGCACGTAATGGAGGGACACGGTCACACAGATGACGGGAGGGAGCACGTGATGGAGAGACACGGTCACACGGATGACGGGAGGGAGCACGTGATGGAGAGACACAGTCACACGGATGACGGGAGGGAGCACGTGATGGAGAGACAGTCACACGGATGACAGGGAGGAGCACGTGATGGAGAGACACGGTCACACGGATGACGGAAGGGAGCACGTGATGGAGAGACACGGTCACGGATAACGGGAGAGAAGCACATGATGGAGAGACACAGTCACACGGATGACGGGAGGAAGCACGTGATGGAGAGACACGGTCACACGGATGACAGGAGGAAGCACGTGATGGAGGGACACAGACACACGGATGACGGGAGGGAGCACGTGATGGAGAGACATGGTCACACGGATTACGGGAGGAAGCACGTGATGGAGAGCACGGTCACACGGATGATGGGAGGGAGCAGGTGATGGAGAGACACGGTCACACTGATGACGGGAGGGAGCACGTGATGGAGAGACACGGTCACACGGATGACAGGAGGAAGCACGTGATGGAGGGACACAGTCACACGGATGACGGGAGGAGCACGTGATGGAGAGACATGGTCACACGGATTACGGGAGGAAGCACATGATGGAGGACACGGTCACACGGATGACGGGAGGAAGAACGCGATGGAGGGACACAGTCACACGGATAACGGTAGGGAGCACGTGATGGAGAGACACGGTCACACGGATTACGGGAGGAAGCACGTGATGGAGGGACACGGTCACACGGATGACAGAAGGAAGCAAGTGATGGAGAGACACGGTCACACGGATGACGGGAGGAAGCACATGATGGAGAGGCACGGTCACACGGATGACGAGAGGGAGCATGTGATGGAGGGTCACGGACACACGGATGACGGGAGGGAGCACGTGATGGAGGGACACGGATGATGGGAGGAAGCACGTGATGGAGAGATACGGTCACACACGGATTACGGGAGGAAGCACGTGATGGAGGGACACGGTCACACGGATGACAGAAGGAAGCAAGTGATGGAGGACACGGTCACACGGATGACGGGAGGAAGCACATGATGGAGAGGCACGGTCACACGGATGACGGGAGGGAGCACGTGATGGAGGAACACGGACACACGGATGACGGGAGGAAGCACGGGATGGAGGGACACGGTCACACGGATGACAGAAGGAAGCAAGTGATGGAGAGACACGGTCACACGGATGACGGGAGGAAGCACATAATGGAGAGCACGGTCACACGGATGATGGGAGGGAGCACATGATGGAGGGACACGGACACACGGATGACGGTGGGAAGCACGTGATGGAAGGACACCGATGACGGGAGGAAGCACGTGATGGAGGGACATGGACACACGGATGACGGGAGGAAGCACGTGATGGAGGGACACGGACACACGGATGACGAGAGGAAGCACGTGATGGAGGGACACGGACACACGGATGACGGGAGGAAGCACATGAGGGACACGGTCACATGGATGACGGAAGGGAGCACATGATAGAGGGACACAGTCACACGGATGACAGGAGTAAGCACGTAATGGAAGGACACGGTCACACAGATGATGTGAGGGAGCACGTGATGGAGAGACACGGTCACACGGATGACGGGACGGAGCACGTGATGGAGGGACACGGTCACACGGATGACGGGAGGAAGCATGGGATGGAGCGACACGGTCACACGGATGACAGGAGGAAGCACGGGATGGAGCGACACGGTCACACGGATGATGGAGGAAGCACGTGATGGAGAGACACGGTCACACGGATGACGGGAGGAAGCACATGATGGAGAGGCACGGTCACACGGATGACGAGAGGGAGCATGTGATGGAGGGTCACGGACACACGGATGACGGGAGGAAGCACGTGATGGAGGGACACGGTCATACGGATGACAGAAGGAAGCACGTGATAGAGGGACACAGTCACATGGATGACGGGAGGAAGCACGTGATGGAGGGACACGGTCATACGGAATAAGGAGGAAGCACGTGATGGAGGGACACAGTCACACAGATGACGGGAGGGAGCACGTGATGGAGAGACATGGTCATACGGAAGTCAGGAGGAAGCACGTGATGGAGGGACACGGTCACACAGATGACGGGAGGAGCACGTGATGGAGAGACATGGTCACACGGATGACAGAAGGAAGCACGTGGTGGAGAGACACGGACACACGAATGACAGGAGGAAGCACGTGATGGAGAGACACGGTTACACGGATGACGGGAGGAAGCACGTAATGGAGGGACACGGTCACACAGATGACGGGAGGGAGCACGTGATGGAGAGACACGGTCACAGGATGACGGGAGGGAGCACGTAATGGAGGGACACGGTCACACAGATGACGGGGGAGGAGCACGTGATGGAGAGACACGGTCACACGGATGACGGGAGGGAGCACGTGATGGAGAGACACAGTCACACGGATGACGGAGGAAGCACGTGATGGAGAGACACGGTCACACGGATAACGGGAGGGAGCACGTGATGGAGAGACACGGTCACACAGATAACGGGAGGAAGCACGTGATGGAGAAACACAGTCACACGGATGACGGAGGCAGCACGTGATGGAGAGACACGGTCACACGGATGACGGGAGGGAGCACGTGATGGAGAGACTCGGTCACACGGATACAGGAGGAAGCACGTGATGGAGGGACACGTCATACGGATGACGGAGGGAGCACGTGATGGAGAGACACGGTCACTCGGATTACGGGGGAGACGTGATGGAGAGACACGGTCAAACGGATGACGGGAGGGAGCACGTGATGGAGAGACACGGTCACACGGATGACGGGAGGGAGCACGTGATGGAGAGACACGGTCACACGGATGACAGGAGGAAGCACGTGATGGAGGGACACAGTCACACGGATGATGGGAAGGAGCACGTGATGGAGAGACACGGTCACACGGATTAGGGAGGAAGCACATGATGGAGGGACACGGTCACACGGATGACGGAGGAAGAACGTGATGAGGGACACAGTCACACGGATAACGGTAGGGAGCACGTGATGGGAGACACGGTCACACGGATTACGGAGGAAGCACGAGATGGAGGGACACGGTCACACGGATGACAGATGGAAGCAAGTGATGGAGAGACACGGTCACACGGATGACGGGAGGAAGAACGTGATGGAGGGACACAGTCACACGGATAACGGTAGGGAGCACGTGATGGAGAGACACGGTCACACGGATTACGGGAGGAAGCACGTGATGGAGGGAGACGGTCATACGGAAGTCAGGAGGAAGCACGTGATGGAGGACACGGTCACACAGATGACGGGAGGAAGCACGTGATGGAGGGACACGGTCATACGGAAGTCAGGAGGAAGCACGTGATGGAGGGACATGGTCACACAGATGACGGGAGGGAGCACGTGATGGAGATACACGGTCACACGGATGACAGAAGGAAGCACGTGGTGGAGAGACACGGACACACGAATGACAGGAGAAGCACGTGATGGAGAGACACGGTTACACGGATGACGGGAGGAAGCACGTAATGGAGGGACACGGTCACACAGATGACGGGAGGGAGCACGTGATGGAGAGACACGGTCACACGGATGACGGGAGGAGCACGTGATGGAGAGACACAGTCACACGGATGACGGGAGGGAGCACGTGATGGAGAGACAGTCACACGGATGACAGGAGGAAGCACGTGATGGAGAGACACGGTCACACGGATGACGGAAGGGAGCACTGATGGAGAGACACGGTCACGGATAACGGGAGGAAGCCATGAGGAGAGACACAGTCACACGGATGACGGGAGAAGCACGTGATGGAGAGACACGGTCACACGGATGACAGGAGGAAGCACGTGATGGAGGGACACAGACACACGGATGACGGGAGGGAGCACGTGATGGAGAGACACGGTCACACGGATTACGGGGAAGCACGTGATGGAGAGACACGGTCACACGGATGATGGAGGGAGCACGTGATGGAGAGACACGGTCACACTGATGACGGAGGGAGCACGTGATGGAGAGACACGGTCACACGGATGACAGGAGGAAGCACGTGATGGAGGGACACAGTCACACGGATGACGGAGGGAGCACGTGATGGAGAGACATGGTCACACGGATTACGGGAGGAAGCACATGATGGAGGGACACGGTCACACGGATGACGGGAGGAAGAACGCGATGGAGGGACACAGTCACACGGATAACGGTAGGGAGCACGTGATGGAGAGACACGGTCACACGGATTACGGGGAAGCACGTGATGGAGGGACACGGTCACACGGATGACAGAAGGAAGCAAGTGATGGAGAGACACGGTCAACGGATGACGGGAGAAGCACATGATGGAGAGGCACGGTCACACGGATGACGAGAGGAGCATGTGATGGAGGGTCACGGACACACGGATGACGGGAGGGAGCACGTGATGGAGGACACGGATGATGGGAGGAAGCACGTGATGGAGAGATACGGTCACACGGATTACGGGAGGAAGCACGTGATGGAGGGACACGGTCACACGGATGACAGAAGGAAGCAAGTGATGGAGAGACACGGTCACACGGATGACGGGAGGAAGCACATGATGGAGAGGCACGGTCACACGGATGACGGGAGGGAGCACGTGATGGAGGAACACGGACACACGGATGACGGGAGGAAGCACGGGATGGAGGGACACGGTCACACGGATGACAGAAGGAAGCAAGTGATGGAGAGACACGGTCACACGGATGACGGGAGGAAGCACATAATGGAGAGGCACGGTCACACGGATGATGGGAGGGAGCACATGATGGAGGGACACGGACACACGGATGACGGGAGGAAGCACGTGATGGAGGGACACGGACACACGGATGACGAGAGGAAGCACGTGATGGAGGGACACGGACACACGGATGACGGGAGGAAGCACATGAGGGACACGGTCACATGGATGACGGAAGGGAGCACATGATAGAGGGACACAGTCACACGGATGACAGGAGTAAGCACGTAATGGAAGGACACGGTCACACAGATGATGGAGGACCACGTGAGGGAGGACCACGTCACACGGATGACGGGACGAGCACTGAGGACACGGTCACACGGATGACGGGAGGAAGCATGGGATGGAGCGACACGTCACACGGATGAGGAGAGCACTATGGAGGACACGGTCACACGATGATGGGAGGAAGCACGGGATGGAGCGACACGGATACACGGATGATGGGAGGTAGCAGGATGGAGCACGGTCACACGGATGGAGGAGCACGGATGGAGGACAGACACGGATGACGGAGGAGCACGGATGGAGGACACGTCACACGGGAAGGGAGCACGTGATGGAGAGACACAGTCACACGGATAACGGGAGGGAGCACGAGATGGAGGGACACAGTCACACGGATGACAGGAGGGAGCACGTGATGGAGCGACACGGACACAGGGTTGACAGGAGGGAGCACGTGATGGAGCGACACGGACACACGGATGACGGGAGGGAGCACGTGATGGAGCGACACGGATACACGGATGACGGGAGAACCCTTAGAACCCACACACTGCTCCATTATCTCTCCATCACTACACCGCGCACCACATACATTAACAGGTGGCAGACGAAAACATAAAGCACGTAAAACACGATGCTCTGCCTAAATAAGAATAACACAGCTTTATTAATTATGTGCGCTAGTTTCCAGCTCGTCTTTAGCACCACGACGCAGATCCAGCACTCAGTCAGCGGTATAAAAGGAGGTAGAAACCTGCACTGCTCTTGTCCCCATAGCAACCAGGGCTCAGCGCTCTACAGAGCGGAGAAATGAAAGCTGACCTATGATTGGTGGAGCACTGACATATGACAGGCATGGCAGCTGTGCGGCCCACGGTCTCCTAGCAACGGATGAAACAATGTCCAGCCTCGGTGTAACCGGCTTCCCTCCCGCCGCCGCTGCCCACACATTCTCACCTCCTCCTCGCCACATTTTGTAACGCTGCCGTAGTCTTCCTCGGGATCCTCCTCCAGTGAATCAGTCTCCGCATTCTCTGACAAGGAAAGCCGACTAAGTTCAAGCTCGATATCATCCTCCATGTTTGCCTACGCACGTGATCACTGTTCAGGGAGGGGGAAAGGGGGAAGGGCCGTGGTGACGTCATGACAAAACTGTCAAGGACATTGATGGCCAGGTCTCTGTGAGATGAGAGCCTGTGTAAGTGCTTTGTTAGTACAGTGAGGGTGTGTAGCAAGAGTGGCCACCCCCATACACTGGAGCAGCTGCGTGGCACTGCATATTAGTCACTTGGCTGAGTCTCCCTATAAGAGAAGGCAGGGGGTGTCCCCCAATAGCTAGTACCTCAGAGAAGAGGTTACCCTGTAATGAGAGCCCCAGGACTCAGCACCTATACACAGAGTTCAGGAGTCAGGGCCCATGCTTGGGGAGTCCCAGGAGTCAGGGCCCATGCTTGGGGAGTCCCAGGAGTCAGGGCCCATGCTTGGGGAGTCCCAGGAGTCAGGGCCCATGCTTGGGGAGTCCCAGGAGTCAGGGCCCATGCTTGGGGAGTCCCAGGAGTCAGGGCCCATGCTTGGGGAGTCCCAGGAGTCAGGGCCCATGCTTGGGGAGTCCCAGGAGTCAGGGCCCATGCTTGGGGAGTCCCAGGAGTCAGGGCCCATGCTTGGGGAGTCCCAGGAGTCAGGGCCCATGCTTGGGGAGTCCCAGGAGTCAGGGCCCATGCTTGGGGAGTCCCAGGAGTCAGGGTCCATGCTTGGGGAGTCCAAGGAGTCAGGGCCCATGCTGGGGGGCGTCCCAGGAGTCAGGGCCATGCTTGGGGAGTCCCAGGAGTCAGGGTCCATGCTTGGGGAGTCCCAGGAGTCAGGGCCCATGCTTGGGGAGTCCCAGGAGTCAGGGCCCATGCTTGGGGAGTCCCAGGAGTCAGGGCCCATGCTTGGGGAGTCCCAGGAGTCAGGGCCCATGCTTGGGGAGTCCCAGGAGTCAGGGCTCATGCTTGGGGAGTCCCAGGAGTCAGGGCCCATGCTTGGGGAGTCCCAGGAGTCAGGGCCCATGCTTGGGGAGTCCCAGGAGTCAGGGTCCATGCTTGGGGAGTCCCAGGAGTCAGGGTCCATGCTTGGGGGTCCCAGGAGTCGGGCCCATGCTTGGGGAGTCCCAGGAGTCAGGGTCATGCTTGGGGAGTCCCAGGAGTCAGGGCCATGCTTGGGAGTCCCAGGAGCAGGGCCCATGCTTGGGGAGTCCCAAGAGTCTGGGCCCATGCTTGAGGAGTCCCAGGAGTCAGGGCTCATGCTTGGGGAGTCCCAGGAGTCAGGGTCCATGCTTAGGGAGTCCCAGGAGCCAGGGCCCATGCTTGGGGAGTCCCAGGAGCCAGGGCCCATGCTGGGGGGAGTCCCAGGAGTCAGGGCCCATGCTTGGGGAGTCCCAGGAGTCAGGGCCCATGCTTAGGGAGTCTCAGGAGTCAGGGCCCATGCTTGGGGAGTCCTAGGAGTCAGGGCCCATGCTTGGGGAGTCCCAGGAGTCCTGATCCATGCTTGAGGAGTCGCAGGAGTCCGGGCCCATGCTTAGGGAGTCCCAGGAGTCAGGGCCCATGCTTGGGGAGTCCCAGGAGTCAGGGCCCATGCTTGGGGAGTCCCAGAAGTCAGAGTCCATGCTTATGGAGTCCCAGGAGTCAGGGCCCATGCTTATGGAGTCCTAGAAGTCAGGGCCCATGCTTGGGGAGTCCCAGGAGTCAGGGTCCATGCTTAGGGAGTCGCAGGAGTCTGGGCCCATGCTTGGGGAGTCCCAGGAGTCAGGGCGCATGCTTATAGAGTCCCAGGAGTCAGGGCCCATGCTTGGGGAGTCCCAGGAGTCAGGGCCCATGCTTAGGTAGTCCCAGGAGTCAGGGCCGATGCTTAGGGAGTCCCAGGAGTCAAGGCCCATGCTTAGGGAGTCCCAGGAGTCAGGACCCTTTTTTAGGGAGTCCCAGGAGTCAGGGCCCATGCTTATAAGTCCCAGGAGTCCGGGCCCATGTTTGGGGAGTCCCAGGAGTCAGCGTCCATATGCAGAGTTGCAGGAGTCAGTACCCATAGGCCCCCTTCCCACATTTGTATTAGGTCCTGGTTTTAAGGATTGCAAATACAGACACACGCACATCCATTGTATTCAATGGTGATGCGCACATGTCAGATTTTTCACATGGACCCACAGACGTGTCAGTTTTATATCAGCAGAACTGACAAAATGCAGGTTTTGTGCCTATATGCAAAGTCCCAGGAGTCAGCATCCATGCTCAGAGAGTCCCAGGATTCAGCTCCCACAAAAAGGTTCCTAGGAGTCTGAGCCTTAGGAATCCGCACCCATAAGCAGAGTACCAAGCAGTCAGCGCCCATAAGTAAAGCCCAGGATTAAGAGCCCATAAGCAAAGTCCCAGGAGCCACGGCCCATAACCAGCACCCCAGGAGGTAGTGCCCATAAGCAGAGCCCTGGAAGTCTGTGCCCATAAGCAGTCAGCACTCATAAACAGAGCCCCAGGAGTCAGTGCCCATAAATAAAGTCCTGGGAGTCAGAGCCCGTAAGCAGATTCTGTGACCTTAAGCAAAGCCCTAGGAGTCAGGCCCATAATTTGAGAGCTAAGAGTCGGTGCGAGTAAGCAGAGTCCTAGTGGTCAGTGCCCATAAGAAGAGCCTCAGGAGTCAGTGCCCATAAGCCAACCCCAATGAGTCAGCACCCATAAGATAAGCACAGCCCCTGGATTCAGTGCCCATAAACAGAGCCCCAAGAGTCAGCACCCATAATCAAACTCCCAGAAATCAGAGCCAATAAGCGCAGTTGTTGTGAATATGCTGGAGGCGGCTTCTGAGCTGGGACTCCCTCCGTTGGTTGCTGAGGGTAATGAACTGATTACCGAATGGCCTTCAGCTGGCGCTGAATGGTAGGATATAAGTAGCCTGAGTTCCCAGCAGCCTTGCCTGTTATCAGTTGTTCCTTCTGGTCTTGCTTGAAGCCCTTCTAGTTTCCTGCTCTCCTTCAGATAAGTGTTTGCTGTTTTTTTCCTCTGATTTTCTCTGCTGGTTTGCTGCTTGCAGTGGACTGCAGCCTGTCCCCTTTTGGGGGTCTGGCTCTGCAATTGTGCTCCGTTTGTGTCTGCACTTTTGCTTTGCTCCTTTGTTACTTTTTATTTGCTGAATAGCGTTTTGTTACACCAGAGATCTGATTTAGGTGGACGAGATCGTGTGAGCTCAGGTTTTTTGGCAATCAGAAGTGTTGGTATTTTTGTTAGGGTTTTTTTTGGATTGCAGTCAGAATTCTTTCCTGTACTTTTCTGTCTAGACAGATTGGGCCCCAGCGTTTGCTCATTCTGTTTTCTGTCTGTGTCCTTGCTTTCTTCTTGTCTAACCGCCATTACATGTTTGGGGGCTTCCTATTTTCTTTGGGGATCTGCTCCGGGGCAGATAGCTTTCATCTTTCTGCCTTTAGGTGTAGTTATCTCTCAGGCTGTGACGAGGGTCTAGGATCACCGTAGGAACGCTCCACGGCTACTTCTAGTTGTGTGGTTGGTTCAGGTTACTGCAATCCAATAGGTTCCAGCCTCTCTGGTGTATTACCGCTTTTGCTATTTTTTGCTATTTCTCCTCAGTTACCGAAACATAACAGTATAACCGGCCAAAAAACTGAAAATTGTATTGTACTCACAGAAGGGGAAAATAGTAATAAAGAAACTCTGTTTGTTGCATTTTTTTCCCCCTCTTTTTCTCGGTGCTGAGGAGGAATTTTTTTTTTTCTCTCAATGGAGTTTGCACAGTTGTCTGCCCGTGTGGATCAGCTTGCCACTGAGGTTCGGAGTATTGCTACCTATCTTGCTGGGTTGCCGGTTGTGGAACCTAGGATCCCCATGCCAGATTTGTTTTTGGGGGATTGATCTAAATTTCTGAATTTCAAAAATAACTGTAAGTTGTTTTTTGCCTTAAAGCCTAAGTCCTCAGGGAACGCGGCACAGCAGGCTCAAATTGTCATCTCCCTGCTGCGCGGCGACCCTCAGGATTGGGCTTTTTCCCTGACACCTAGGGATCCTGTTTTGAATGATATTGATGTATTTTTTCAGGCTCTGGGGTTATTGTACGATCAACCTAATGCCACTGATCAAGCTGAAAAGATCTTGTTGGCATTAAATCAGGGTCTTGAAGACGCTGAGTTGTACTGTCAGAAATTTCGAAAGTAGGCAGTCCTGACCAAATGGAATGATGATGCTTTGGCAGCCCTTTTTCGAAAGGGTCTGTCAGAAAAAGTAAAGGACGTTATGGTGGGATTCCCTGTTTCCTCTAGTCTCAATGATTCTATGTCTTTGGCTATTCAATTTGACAGACGTTTGCGTGAGCGCAGAGGTATGCTTGAGATAGTGTTGCCTTGTGAGCCAGCTCCTGCGCCCATGCAGTGTGATGGAGTGACATCTGGGGCTCAGCGTCATGAGTTTCGTAAGCGCAATGGGTTATGTTTCTACTGTGGTGACGCTTCCCATGCTATTTCTGTCTGCCCTAAGCGGGGAAGACGTTTTGCACGCTCAGTTGTCTTGGGTAGTGTTCAGACTAAATTTCTGTTGACTGTTACCCTGATTTGCTCCCTGTCCACATTTTCTGCTCAGGCTTTTGTTGATTCAGGAGCAGCTATTAACCTGATGGATTTTGACTTTGCCAAACATTGTGGGTTTCCTGTGATACCCCTGCGGAAGTCTATTCCCCTACTGGGCATTGATTCTACCCCTTTGGCGGAGAATAAACCCCAGTTTTCTACTCAGGTGATAATGAGGGTTGAACCAGATCATCAGAAGAGTTGCAAATTTCTGGTGCTGCATAATCTGCATGACATTATTGTACTAGGTTTCCCTTGGTTACAGTCTCATAATCCTGTTTTGGATTGGAAATCTGTGTCTGTGACCAGTTGGGGCTGCCATTGTGTTAATACTGACACTCCTGTTTTTTCTGCCTCTCCCCAGTCTCAGGATGTCCCTGACTTTTGACTGATTTTTCTGATTTGTTTAGTGAAAGTAAATCTGTATCCTTGCCCCCTCACAGGAGCTATGATTGCGCTATTGAATTAGTGCCTGGTGGTAAATTTCCTAAAGGTCGCCTTTTTAATTTATCTGTACCTGAACACGATGCTATGTGATCTTATATCAAGGAGTCATTGGAGAAGGGTCATCAGACCATCCTCTTCACCCTTGGGCGCCGGTTTTTTCTTTGTGGCCAAAAAGGATGGTTCATTGAGGCCGTGTATTGATTATCGCCTCCTGAATAAGATCACTGTTAAATATCAATATCCGTTACCTTTGATTTCTGACCTATTTTCCAGAGTGAAAAGTGCTAGTTGGTTTACCAAGCTTGACCTCAGGGGGGCGTATAACCTTATCCGCATTAAGCACGGGGATGAATGGAATACGGCGTTTAATACCCCAGAGGGCATTTTGAGTACCTAGTGATGCCTTTTGGGCTTCCTAATGCCCCTTCCATCTTCCAATCCTTCATGAATGATATTTTCAGGGATTTTGTGGATAAATTTCTGATTGTTTATTTGGATGATATCTTGATTTTTTCCAATGACTGGGACTCTCATGTGAAACATTGTTCGGACTGTGTTCCAGATTTTGAGAGAGAATGCACTGTATGTGAAGGGATTAAAGTGTCTTTTTGGCGTACAGAAGATCTAATTTCTGGGATTCATTTTGTCTCCGTCTGTTATTGAAATGGACCCGGTCAAGGGTCAGGCCATCTGTGATTGGGTTCAACCTACTTCATTGAAGGCTCTTCAGAGATTTTTGGGTTTTGCCAATTTTTATCATAAATTTATTGGTAATTTCTCTGGTATTGTTAAACCATTGACTGATTTGACCAAAAAGGGTTCCGATGTGGTGAATTGGCCTCCTGAGGCAGTTTCTGCGTTTCAGGAACTTAAGCAGAGATTCATTTCTGCTCCTGTTCTACTGCAGCCTGATGTTTCTCTGCCGTTTCAGGTGGAGGTTGATGCCTCTGAGGTTGGGGCTGGTGCCGTTTTGTCCCAAAGGGATCCAGAGACCTCTAAGAGTAACCCTTGTGCCTTTTTCTCTTGAAAATTTTCTCCAACTGAACGTAATTATGACGTGGGTAATCGGGAGTTATTGGCCATGAAGTGGGCCTTTGAAGAGTGGAGACATTGGCTGGAAGGAGCCAAACATCAGGTGATGGTCCTCACGGACCATAAGAACCTGGTTTATCTCGAATCAGCCAAGCGACTTAATCCTAGACAGGCCAGGTGGGCCTTCTTTTTCACACGTTTTAATTTTGTGGTTTCTTTTCTTCTGGCACTAAGAATGTCAAGGCAGATGCCCTCTCGAGGAGTTTCTTTGCAGATTCTCCTGAGTTATCTGATCCTGCTGTTATTTTGAAAGAGGGTGTGGTTCATTTCGCCCAATTTGAGACTGGCTCTGGAAGGGTGTCTGTTATGTTTAGGTAGCTGAGGAGTGCAGGCAAAAAAGGCAATACACCAGAGCAGTTGGAATCTATGAGATTGCAGTACCCTGACTAACCACAACAACTAGAGGCAGCCGTGGAGCGTTCCTACGTTGGTCCTAGACGCCTCGTCACAGCCTGAGAAACTAACTACACCTAAAGATAGATATAGGAAAGCTATCTGCCCCGGAGCAGAACCCCAAAGATAATAGAAAGCCCCCAAACATGTAATGGCGGTTAGACAAGAAGAAATACTGACACAGACAGAAAATAGTATGAGCAAACGTTGGGGCCCAAACTAACTAAATAGAAAAGGATAGGAAGGGTACTTACTGCAATCCCAGAAAACCCTGAAAAGCACCAACTCTACTAATTTCAAAAACACCTGAGATCACACGACCTCTACCACCTAAATTAGTTCTCTGGTGTAACAAAATCAAAACAGCAGCCACTGAAAAAACTTGGAAAAAGCAAAAGTACAAACATCAGTGGCTGAACTAAACTGAGAGGGCAAAAGCCCCCGGAGGGGACCCTGAAGGCCCCCACAGAAGTGCAGGACAAAATGCAAAAATCAAGCACAAAAACAAAAAGAAAAATGTCTTATCTGTTAGCAGGAGATGCAGACACGACACAGCAGGCTACAAGGGAAACAGGAATCAAGGATGGAGACCAGAACAATTGATCACCGGCAACCCTGATGGGAAGGTGACTCCCTTATATAAGACCAGTCAGTAACACCTGATTCCCAATCTCCATCACATCTTCACTGGACAGACCAGTACCGCTTGTAACCACCAGAGGGAGCCTCTGCTCAGAACTCATCTCAAGCCCATTCACAACAGTACCCCCCCTTGAGGAGGGGTCACCGAACCCTCATTTGAGCAACCAGGTCGGTCAGGATGAGTTCTATGGTACGCACGGATGAGTCTCCTAGCATGGATGTCCGAAGCAAACACCCAAGAATTGTCTTCCTGACCATAACCTCTCCACTTAACCAAATACTGGAGTTTCCGTCTAGAAAAACGAGAATCTAATATTTTCTCAACCACATACTCCAGATTGCCCTCAACCAAAACAGGGTCAGGAGGCACAGCAGCAGGAACCACTGGCTCAACAAACCTCTTCAACAAGGACTTGTGGAACACGTTATGGATCTTAAATGTCCCTGGAAGAAGCAAACGAAAAGAAACAGGATTAAGAATCTCCATGATCTTATAAGGTCCAATGAACCTAGGCTTAAATTTAGGAGATGCTACTCTCATAGGAATATTTTTTGAGGACAACCAGACCAAGTCCCCTACTTTAAACCGAGGACCATCAGTCCTATGCCGGTTAGCAAACCGCTGGGCCCTCTCCTGAGAGAGGGACAACCTCTCCACTACCTGGTCCCAAATCTGTTGCATACGCTCCACAACAGAGTCAACACCTGGACAGACAGAAGCCTCCGTCTGTCCTGAAGAAAATCGAGGGTGAAACCCAGAATTACAGAAAAACGAGACATCAAAGTGGCAGAGCTAGCCCTATTATTAAGAGCAAACTCAGCCAAAGGCAAAAAAGAGACCCAGTCATCCTGATCAGCAGACACAAAGCATCTTAGATAAGTCTCCAATGTCTGGTTTGTTCTCTCAGTTTGACCATTGGTCTGAGGATGAAATGCCGAGGAGAAAGACAATTGAACACCCAGTTTAGAACAAAAAGTCCTCCAAAATCTGGAAACAAACTGGACTCCTCTGTCAGACACAATGTTCTCAGGAATGCCGTGTAAACGAACCACGTGCTGAAGGAACAACGGCACCAATTCAGAGGAGGAAGGCAACTTAGGTAATGGCACAAGATGTATCATCTTGGAAAACCTATCACAAATCACCCAGATGGCGGTCATTCTCTGAGAAACAGGAAGGTCGGAAATGAAATCCATAGAGATATGGGTCCATGGTCTCTTGGGCACAGGCAATGGCATCAACAAACCACTAGAGCGAGAGCAAGGCTTGGAGCGAGAGCAAGTCCCGCAGGACTGCACAAATTCCCTGACAGCACGAGACAAGGTAGGCCACCAAAAGGACCGACTAACCAAGTCTCTGGTACCAAAAATTCCGGGATGCCCAGCCAACGCGGAACAATGAATCTCAGACATCACACTCTTTTTCCACTGGTCCGGGACAAACAATTTTCCAACAGGGCAGCACTCGGGCCTATCCTCCTGACACCCCTCCAGAGCAAGTCTCAAATTAGGTGAGATGGCGGAAAGAACTACACCCTCTTTCAAAATAACAGAAGGATCAGATAACTCAGGAAGTCCGCAAGGAAGCTCCTCGAGAGGGCATCCGCCTTAACATTCTTAGTGCCAGGAAGAAAGGAAACCACAAAATTAAAACGTGTGAAAAACAAGGCCCACCTGGCCTGTCTAGGATTGAGTCGCTTGGCAGATTCCAGATAAACCAGATTCTTATGGTCAGTAAGGACCACCACCTGATGTTTGGCTCCCTCCAGCCAATGTCTCCACTCTTCAAAAGCCCACTTCATGGCCAATAACTCCCGATTACCCACGTCATAATTACGTTCAGTAGGAGAAAATTTTCGAGAGAAAAAGGCACAAGGGTTACTTTTAGAGGTTCTGGATCTTTTTGGGACAAAACGGCACCTGCCCCAATTTCAGAGGCATCAACCTCCACCTGAAATGGCAGAGAAACATCAGGCTGCCGTAGAACAGGAACAGAAGTGAATCTCTGCTTAAGTTCCTGAAATGCAGAGACTGCCTCAGGAGGCCAATTCACCACATAAGAACCCTTTTTGGTCAAATCAGTTAATGGTTTAACAATAACCGAGAAATTACCAATAAATTTACAATAAAAATTGGCAAAACCCAAAAATCTTTGAAGAGCCTTTAATGAAGTAGGTTGGACCCAATCACAGATGGCCTGAACCTTGACCGGGTCCATTTCAATAACAGATGGGGACAAAATGAATCCCAGAAATGAGATCCTCTGTACGCCAAAAAGACACTTTGATCCCTTCACATACAGAGCATTCTCTCTCAAAATCTGGAATACAGTTCGAACATGTTTCACATGAGAGTCCCAGTCATTAGAAAAAATCAAGATATCATCCAAATAAACAATCAGAAATTTATCCACAAAATCCCTGAAAATGTCATTCATGAAGGACTGGAAGACAGAAGGAGCATTAGTGAGCCCAAAGGGCATCACAAGGTACTCAAAATGCCCCTCCGGGGTATTGAATGCCGTCTTCCATTCATCCCCGTGCTTAATGCGAATAAGGTTATATGCCCCCCTGAGGTCAAGCTTGGTAAACCAAGTAGCGTTTTTCATCCTGGAAAACAGGTCAGAAATCAAGGGTAACGGGTATTGATATTTCACAGTAATATTGTTCAAAAGACGATAATCAATACACGGCCTTAATGAACCATGCTTTTTGGCCACAAAGAAAAAACCGGCACCTAAGGGTGAAGAGGATGGTCTGATATGACCCTTCTCCAATGACTCCTTGATATAAGACCGCATAGTGTCATGTTCAGGTACAGACAAGTTAAAAAGGCGACCTTTAGGGAATTTACTACCAGGCACTAATTCAATAGCGCAGTCATAGCTCCTATGGGGAGGCAAGGATGCAGATTTACTTTCGCTAAATACATCAGAAAAATTAATCAAAAAGTCAGGAACATCCTGAGCCTGGGGGGAGGCAGAAAAAACAGGAGTGTTGGTATTAACACATTGGCAGCCCCAACTGGTTACAGACACAGATTTCCAATCCAAAACAGGATTATGAGACTGTAACCAAGGGAAACCCAGTACGATAATATCATGCAGATTATACAGAACCAAAAATTTGCAGCACTCTTGATGATCAGGTTCAACCCTCATTATCACCTGAGTAGAGAACTGAGGTTTATTCTCAGCCAAAGGGGTAGAATCGATCCCAGTAGGGGAATAGACTTCTGTAGGGGTATCAAGGGAAACCCACAACGTTTAGCAAAATCATAATCCATCAGGTTAATAGCTGCTCCAGAATCAACGAAAGCCTGAGCAGAAAATGAGGACAGAGAGCATATCAGAGTGACAGTTAATAAAAACTTAGTCTGAACACTACCCAAGACAACTGAGCGTGCAAAACGTCTTCCCCGCTTAGGGCAGACTGAAATACAGTCAGGGCCAGAAATATTTGGACAGTGACACAATTTTCGCGAGTTGGGCTCTGCATGCCACCACATTGGATTTGAAATGAAACCTCTACAACAGAATTCAAGTGCAGATTGTAACGTTTAATTTGAAGGGTTGAACAAAAATATGTGTTAGAAAATGTAGGAATTGTACACATTTCTTTACAAACACTCCACATTTTAGGAGGTCAAAAGTAATTGGACAAATAAACATAACCCAAACAAAATATTTTTATTTTCAATATTTTGTGGCGAATCCTTTGGAGTCAATCACTGCCCTAAGTCTGGAACCCATGGACATCACCAAACGCTGTGTTTCCTCCTTCTTAATGCTTTGCCAGGCCTTTACAGCCGCAGCCTTCAGGTCTTGCTTGTTTGTGGGTCTTTCCCTCTTAAGTCTGGATTTGAGCAAGTGAAATGCATGCTCAATTGGGTTAAGATCTGGTGATTGACTTGGCCATTGAAGAATGTTCCACTTTTTTGCACTCATGAACTCCTGTGTAGCTTTGGCTGTATGTTTGGGGTCATTATCCATCTGTACTATGAAGCGCCGTCCAATCAAGTTTGCAGCATTTGGCTGAATCTGGGCTGAAAGTATATCCCGGTACACTTCAGAATTCATCCGGCTACTCTTGTCTGCTGTTATGTCATCAATAAACACAAGTGACCCAGTGCCATTGAAAGCCATGCATGCCCATGCCATCACGTTGCCTCCACCATGTTTTACAGAGGATGAGGTGTGCCTTGGATCATGTGCCGTTCCCTTTCTTCTCCAAACTTTTGGCTTCCCATCATTCTGGTACAGGTTGATCTTTGTCTCATCTGTCCATAGAATACTTTTCCAGAACTGAGCTGGCTTCTGGAGGTGTTTTTCAGCAAATTTAACTCTGGACTGTCTATTTTGGAATTGATGAATGGTTTGCATCTAGATGTGAACCCTTTGTATTTACTTTCATGGAGTCTTCTCTTTACTGTTGACTTAGAGACAGATACACCTACTTCACTGAGAGTGTTCTGGACTTCAGTTGATGTTGTGAACGGGTTCTTCTTCACCAAAGAAAGTATGCGGCGATCATCCACCACTGTTGTCTTCCGTGGGCTCCCAGGTCTTTTTGGATTGATGAGTTCACCAGTGCTTTCTTTCTTTCTCAGGATGTACCAAATTGTAGATTTTGCCACTTCTAATGTTGTAGCAATTTCTTGGATGGGTTTTTTTTCTGTTCTTGCAGCTTAAGGATGGCTTGTTTCACCTGCATGGAGAGCTCCTGTGACCGCATGTTTCCTTCACAGCAAAACCTTCCAAATGCAAACACCACACCTCAAATCAACTCCGGCCCTTTCATCTGCTTAATTGAGAATGACATAACAAAGGGATTGCCCACACCTGTCCATGAAATAGCCTTAGAGTCATTTGTCCAATTACTTTTGGTCCCTTTAAAAACAGGGTGGCACATGTTAAGGAGCTGAAACTCCTAAACCCTTCATCCAATTTTAATGTGGATACCCTCAAATGAAAGCTGAAAGTCTGGACTTCAACTGCATCTGAATTGTTTTGTTTCAAATTCATTGTGGTAATGTCTAGAACCAAAATTAGATAAATGTTGTCTCTGTCCAAATATATATGGACCTAACTGTAGCATGAGAGGCATCACCACAGTAGAAACATAACCCATTGCGCTTTCGAAACTCATGACGCTGTGCCCCAGACACCACTCTATCACACTGCATGGCTTCAGAAGCAGGTTCACAAGTAGTGTTGAGCGATACGATAATGCAAATATCGGCTATCAGCCGATATTAGCTCTATCGGCCTTTCGATAATTCGTTTCGATATTTTCGTCTTATCGAATACCGTAATCGGAAGTTCCCATAATTCTTTGCGAGGCAATGTGATTTTAGTCAGCCAATGAGGAATCCTAAGAAGTGTGGGCACATCCTGTACTGCTGCGGTCATGTTAACTAATGGCATGGCTGTGATTGGATGCTGAAATGATGTCAGAATGCACTATAAAAGGCGCCGCCGCCATTTTAGCGTCACTGTGCTGTGAATTCAGTAAGGGACAGAACGCTACTGTGCTGACTCTGAGGGACAGTTAGAGATTGCGATTTAGTGTACTGTGCTGTAGGCAGGCTAGCACCAACCGCTGTGTAAAGCTTCCTTTTGCCTGCAGTGTTGTTTTAACAGCTCTGCAAGGTGTGTGTGAGTGCAGGTGACGCTGCAGTTTGCTCTGTATGCAACGCTGTCTGTAGGCATCTGCACGTGTCACTCACAGACTCTTTTCTTTTTTCTTCAGTGTATAAAAGGCGCCGCCGCCATTTTAGCGTCACTGTGCTGTGAATTCAGTAAGGACAGAACGCTACTGTGCTGACTCTGAGGACAGTTAGAGATTGCGATTTAGTGTATTGTGCTGTAGGCAGGCTAGCACCAACCAGTGTGTAAAGCTTCCTTTTGCCTGCAGTGTTGTTTTAACAGCTCTGCAAGGTGTGTGTGAGTGCAGGTGACGCTGCAGTTTGCTCTGCATGCAACGCTGTCTGTAGGCATCTGCACCTGTCACTCACAGACTTTTTTTTTTTCCTTCAGTGTAATTCTTGCAGCTCCATGCAATTTAAACTATTAGTGTGACGCGCTTCCATCCGTATCCAATACATTGGTTGCAAACACTATAGAAGTAGACAAAGGAGTAGCCTTTCACAGATTGTGAACAGTTGTGTTTCAGTGTTCACTTCAGTCTGTGTTTTTTATTTTTTGAGTGCACATCACGCTCCAGTTACTTGTTCAAGCACTGCTGCTTGTACTCTGCTGAGCGTTTGTCTCAGTGGCTCATCCTTTTCATTTATCTCCAATTGGTTCTGCTCCATTCCATTTAAAATATAATCTATTAGTGTGACGCGCTTCCATCCGTATACAATACATTGGTTGCAAACACTATAGAAGTAGACAAAGGAGTAGCCTTTCACAGATTGTGAACAGTTGTGTTTCAGTGTTCACTTCAGTCTCTGCGTAATAACCACACTTAGGCCTTATAACTTTTCTGACTTTCTTTATCAATCTACCAAGATGAAGAAGTCAGTGAGTAAGGCACGTGGTCGTGGCCGTGGAGTTTCAGCAGGGAGAGGACGTGGGGATTCTGTGTCTGCTGCCGCCCTCAGTGACACAGCATCCACCATTTATCCCCGTGAGCGTTCCTTTATGCGCACTTTGGTAGGAGCTCGGCGTGCCCCCCTGCTGCGGGAAGAACAAATTGAAGCCGTTGTTGGTTGGATGGCAGCCAATGCATCGACTTCAATTCCTTCCACCTCCTCTCAGGAACACAACACTGTTGAGCAACCATCTGTCTGTTCACCGCCTGTCAAATTGCCAAGGCAGTCAGAGAGTTCTGTACAGGAGCCAGCTGAGTGTCTGCTTCTGTTCTCAGAATCTGTTGGCTCGCAAACACGGGCACAGGCAAGCAGCATTCTGCAATTTGAAGAAGAGGGAGTATGCAGTGATGCGCAACAGCTGTGTCTCTCTCAATCTGAAGAGGCGGGTGAGCCAGTGCCGATGGACAGCACACCGCAGAACGCATCTTATGATGATGATGAGACTCAGGTGCCAGGTTTTGTGGAGCATGGTGCTGCCCAGACCATCCAACAGCAGCAGGTGTTGGAAGAGGGTAGTGGAGATGATGAAGTCCGAGACCCAACATGGCGTGAGCAACAGGAAGGTGGTGGGAGCAGCTCTGAGGAAGAGATTGTCCCAACGGTACAAAGAGGAGGGAGAGGTAGGCTGCAGACTCGCTTGCCTGTAGCCTCCAGTTTGGCACCTGTTGGGAGCAGTTCTCTTAGAACTGTCAAAATTGTCGCTCCCATGACTTGCACTGCGTGGTCCTTTTTTGACAGACTTGTACATGATATTTGCTATGTTCAATGCAAGCTGTGTAAGCAAAAAGTTAAAAGAGGTAAAAATATCAGGAACCTGAATACCACAAATATGTGGACACATGTACGGACAAAGCACGTAGCTGAGTTCCAAAGACACACTGGAGATGTAGGCCAACCTACAGCAGCACCTACATCTTTAGGTCATGTTCGAGCCTCTACCTCCAGCTCTCACACACCTGTTTCGGCTTCCTCACAGGATCTCCATGGAAGAACCTCGGTCACTGTTGTCCATAGAGAAACTGTTATTCCACCCACTGCAGCAAGTTCACAGTCATCGTCACACTCCCAGAACAAAAAACAGCCATCGGTAACACAGGCATGGGATAAAAGACGGCCATACTCGGCAAACCATCCATGAGCACAGGCTCTGAATGCTGGCCTTGCAAAACTCCTGTCCCTTGAAATGCTGTCATTCAGGCTG
The DNA here is from genome assembly GCA_033576555.1 of Oophaga sylvatica. Lineage (NCBI taxonomy): Eukaryota > Metazoa > Chordata > Amphibia > Anura > Dendrobatidae > Oophaga > Oophaga sylvatica. The sequence goes on along the minus strand of JARQOD010000004.1, from coordinate 156,657,678 downwards.
GTGGAGACTGACAGTTTCAGGAACTTTATGGCATTGGCAGTCCCACAATATAATGTGCCAAGCCGATTTTATTTCAGCAGGCAAGCTGTCCCTGCTCTGCAAAAACATGTCGAGGGAAACATTAAACATGCGCTACTAAACGCCGTCAGTAGCAGGGTCCACCTGACCACCGATGCGTGGACCAGTACCCATGGCCAGGGACGATACCTTTCCCTCACTGCCCATTGGGTCAATGTTGTGGAGCCGGGTACAGATCTTGCCAGTGGCGCTGTACGTGTTCTGCCAACTCCAAGGATTGCAGGAATCCAGTCTGTGCACATTGATTCCTCCTCCTACTCCAGTTCCTCAGAATCATCGCTGCACGAGCCGTCACGGTATACCTCCACATGGACCCGTGAACGCTTACCTGTTGTGACCGATATGAGCACAGCCGTGGCCAAACGTCAACAGGCCGTACTGAAATTAATTCCCATGGGGAATCGAAGCCACACAGCACAGGAGCTCTGGGATGCCATCAAGCAGGAGAGCGATGTGTGGTTTTTGTCAGCTAATCTCCAGCCAGGCTTGGTAGTGTGTGACAATGGCCGAAATCTGGTGGCAGCTCTGGGCCTTGGCAACCTCACTCACATACCATGTCTGGCACATGTGCTCAACTTGGTCGTGCAGAGTTTTTTGAGGGACTATCCGGATCTTGATGCACTGCTGCACAAGGTCCGCCTAGAGTGCGCTCACTTGCGACGTTCCAGCATGGCCAGATCGCGCATTGCAGCTCTGCAAGTCAGATTTCGCCTTCCTGAACATCGCATCATATGTGACGTACCCACCAGGTGGAATTCCACGTTACATATGTTGGAGCGGTTGTGTGAGCAGCAGCCAGCAGTAATGGAGTATCAGCTGCAACAGGCGCAATCAACTCGCAATTTGCGCCGTTCACACTTCACCACTACTGAGTGGGCCTCTATGAACGACATCTGCGACGTTTTGCGTGCGTTTGATGTCTCAACGCGGATGGCGAGTGCAGATGATGCACTAGTCAGCATGACTGTACCCCTTATCTGCCTGCTTCAGAAATCACTGAAAGCACTAAAGGAAGAGGTTTTGAAAGAGGTGGAGGATGAGGAGTTACAAATTCAATTACCTTCAGGACAGTCAGCGCAACGTCGTTCCTCACAAAGGGCTGGGCAGGGCTCACTTTGTGAGGAGGATGAGGAGGAGGAGGAGGAGTCAATGGAGGAGGAAGAAATCCCTACAGAGGGAGGTACACAACGCTCTACTCAGTATGTAGAGCGAGGGTGGGGTGATGCAGAGGAGACAGAGATGACGCCTCTTCCAGAGGACAGCCTTTGTTGGCCAGTTGGGAGTCTGCAGCACATGGTTGATTTCATGCTTCAGTGCCTGAGAAACGACCGCCGCATCGCCCACATTCTCAGCACGTCAGATTATTGGGTGTACACCCTCCTAGACCCTCGCTACCGGGACAACTTACAAACCCTCATCACACCGGTGAACCGGGACCGTAAAATGCAGGAGTACCAAGACACACTGGTGCAATCCATACTGTTGTACATTCCAGCTGAGAGAGCTGCTGCTGCTACTGCTGCTGCTTTACAAAGCAGCTCTGTGCGTCGAGGCAGTGTAGACACCTCTACAACAAGAGGGAGCAGAAGCAGCGCCTCTGCACAGGGCAAGAACTGTATGTTACAAATGTGGCAAAGTTTTGTGACAGCGCCAGCAAGGTCTACACCATCCGAGACGGCTCCAGTCACCAGGAAGAAACGTTTCCGTAAGATGGTGACAGACTACTTGGCTTTCCCTCTAAGTGTACTCCCAGATGCCTCTTCCCCTTTCAAATTTTGGGTCTCTAAGTTGGATACATGGCCAGAGCTTAGCCAGTATGCATTGGAGGTGCTGGCTTGCCCTGCTGCCAGTGTATTATCTGAGCGTGTCTTTAGTGCTGCAGGTGGTGTAGTAACAGACCGTCGCATGCGACTATCCTCAGAGAATGTAGACCGGCTTACTTTTCTGAAAATGAACAAGGCATGGATCTCACCTGAATTTGCCTGTCCGTTTTCAGATTAAATAACTGTTTGGCAACGTTTTCCATGTCTCCTGTTATGTTCATCTTTCTACCACCTGAACTGTACTCCCTGGGCTACAACACCGCCATTTGTTGCTCGTAAGTAATTGGCAGGGGTACTGACTCCTGGCCAGCCTGGTTACAGCACGACAGCTGTTTCCTGGCAGTGTGAACGTCAATTATCCTCCAATAAGTTGTGCTGTCGTGTTGCATTCGGGTTAGCTGACTCTATGGTGCCTGCAGTTTAGGTGATTCCTATGTGTGCTGTGGGATATGTAAATAAAGGCGGTTTCCATTGTGACAATAGGATAAGCACCCACTGTAGGACTGTGTGATTCGGTAACTGCGGACGGCTTGCGTCCTGTCAACTTACATTTTCATGGGTGCGTTCTTCTACCCGTCCGGGGTCCATTACCGTCAAGTGGTTCTCCCCAGTGCCTTGGCCTAGGTGCCTCATCTCCGTATCCGAGTTCCAGCAACGTCTCTGGTCCTTGGTAGTGCTTTGGAGCACAGGTACCTCCTGCTTAGTAACCGTGTCACAGTAACGTCAGCTGGTACTCGGTTGTGACATTGCCTCTTTCCTTCTGCTACCCGTCCGGGTCCAGTCCTGTCAAGTGGTTCTCCCAGTGCCTTTGGCCTAGGTGCCTCCATCTCCGTATCCGAGTTCCAGCAACGTCTGCTGGTCCTTGGTAGTGCTTTGGAGCACAGTACCTCCTGCTTAGTAACCGTGTCACAGTAACGTCAGCTGGTACTCGGTTGTGACATTGCCTCTTTTCCTTCTGCTACCCGTCCGGGGTCCAGTACCGTCAAGTGGTTTCCCCAGTGCCTTTGGCCTAGGTGCCTCCATCTCCGTATCCGAGTTCCAGCAACGTCTGCTGGTCCTTGGTAGTGCTTTGGAGCACAGGTACCTCCTGCTTAGTAACCGTGTCACAGTAACGTCAGCTGGTACTCGGTTGTGACATTGCCTCTTTTCCTTCTGCTACCCGTCCGGGGTCCAGCACAGTCAGCTGGTCCTCGTTACTTCCATTGTCTCTTGCTCCATCTGATACCCGTCAGGGTTCCAGTAACGTCAGCTGTTTCTCGGAAATTAGACGACATTAAAGACCACCCAGAAGAAGATGACGACAACAAGGACGACGAGCATGAAGCCAACCAGCCTGAACACCATCACAAAGAAAAAATAAAAGATTACCCAGAAGAAGATCACCAACAGGACAAAGAAGGTTAAGACAAACTACAAGATACAGAACAAGAGACAGAAGAACAATAAGCAAAAGATCAAAAAACAGAAGAACATGAAGTATAAGACCAAAATGAAGAGCAAAATATATGCTCTAAATTCTAAGCAGAAGAAGACTAAGCAGTGTATGGGGGTGAGTCCGTTCCTCCTCGTGGTGCCCCTGGAAAATGCCTGCTGCTGCAGGCTAAACTGAACACGGACAAATACTGTTGTAATTTAAATCTTTTGTGACAGCAAGAACGGAAGGATGAACAATTCATACTTTTACAGATTACAAGTACAGGAATCTCTGTCACAAATAAGAATATGATGAAGAAGATGAAGAGGAAGAAGATGAAGAATTTGAATATGAAGAAGATTAATTAGTTTAACAATAACAATATGAGTAATGTAAACAAAAACATGAATAGCAAGAAGTTTAAGAAGAAGATTAAGAAGGTGAAGATGAAGAATAATTTGATGAGAAAGATGATGCTGCTGCTGAAGATTATGAAGGAGAAAGTGTGGCACTGGCAAAAGTTAAAAAGGTGAAGAGCATGGAAGTTGTGAAACATACATATTTGCCAAAATAGAAAAAAGGTTAACAACATTGTCAATTTGTTAGTCAATCCAAACGTATTTCCAAAAAAAAAATATATTAATGCTATTCCAATGCATTGGGTTAAACATGTATGCCTTTATTGTCTCCTCAACCTCCCCCAATACATTCTACATTAGTCTTTGTTGTTTTCCTTCATGTACAATTAACCAACAAGGCAAGAATGGTTTTTTTTAATTTCGATATTTTGTTCCCATAGACTTACATGGGACTTCCGCTATCGAAATCGGATATCGACGATATTTTAGTGCTATCGGCGATACAATTTCGATACGATATTTTTAGATATCGAGCAATATCGCTCAACACTATTCACAAGGCAACACTATTCCACGCATACTTCTCCGCTCACGCAAACGTCTGTCAATTTGAATCGCTAATGACATAGAATCATTGAGACCAGAGGGGACAGGGAATCCCACCATAACATCCTTTACATTATCTGACAGACCCTTCCGAAAAAGGGCCGCCAAAGCGTCGTCATTCCACTTGGTCAGGACTGCCCACCTACGGAATCTCTGACAGTATAACTCAGCGTCATTAAGCCCCTGATTTAATGCCAACAAGGCTTTTTCAGCTTGATCAGTGACATAAGGCTCATCGTACAATAACCCCAAAGCCTGAAAAAATGCATCAACATCACTCAAAACAGGATCCCCAGGTGTCAGGGAAAAAGCCCAATCCTGAGGATCGCCGCACAGGAGAGAGATGACAATTTGAACCTGCTGCTCTGCGTTCCCTGAGGACTTAGATTTTAAGGCAAAAAACAATTTACAATTATTTTTGAAATTCTGAAACTTAGCTCGATCCCCTAAAAACAAATCTGGCATGGGAATCCTAGGTTCCACAACAGGCAACCTAGCAAGATATGCAGCAATACTCTGAACCTCAGTGGCAAGCTGATCCACATGGCCAGACAACTGTGCAAACTCCATTGAGAGAAAAAATCCTCCCCAGCACCCAGAGATACAGAGGGAAAAAAAAAAAAAATGCAACAAACAGAAAAATATCTCTGACAACTCTGACAACCGTTTTTTCATTCACAAATTTTTTCCCTTCTGTGAGTACCATACAATTTTAAATTTTGGGCCGGTGATACTGTTATGTTTAGGTAGCTGAGGAGTGCAGGCAAAAAAGGCAATACACCAGAGCAGTTGGAATCTATGAGATTGCAGTACCCTGACTAACCACAACAACTAGAGGCAGCCGTGGAGCGTTCCTACGTTGGTCCTAGACACCTCGTCACAGCCTGAGAAACTAACTACACCTAAAGATAGATATAGGAAAGCTATCTGCCCCGGAGCAGAACCCCAAAGATAATAGAAAGCCCCCAAACATGTAATGGCGGTTAGACAAGAAGAAATACTGACACAGACAGAAAATAGTATGAGCAAACGTTGGGGCCCAAACTAACTAAATAGAAAAGGATAGGAAGGGTACTTACTGCAATCCCAGAAAACCCTGAAAAGCACCAACTCTACTAATTTCAAAAACACCTGAGATCACACGACCTCTACCACCTAAATTAGTTCTCTGGTGTAACAAAATCAAAACAGCAGCCACTGAAAAAACTTGGAAAAAGCAAAAGTACAAACATCAGTGGCTGAACTAAACTGAGAGGGCAAAAGCCCCCGGAGGGGACCCTGAAGGCCCCCACAGAAGTGCAGGACAAAATGCAAAAATCAAGCACAAAAACAAAAAGAAGAAAATGTCTTATCTGTTAGCAGGAGATGCAGACACGACACAGCAGGCTACAAGGGAAACAGGAATCAAGGATGGAGACCAGAACAATTGATCACCGGCAACCCTGATGGGAAGGTGACTCCCTTATATAAGACCAGTCAGTAACACCTGATTCCCAATCCTCACAATCTTCACAATCTTCACTGGACAGACCAGTACCGCTTGTAACCACCAGAGGGAGCCTCTGCTCAGAACTCATCTCAAGCCCATTCACAACAGGTGTCAGGAGGATAAACCTGAGCGCTGCCCTGTTGGGAAGTTGTTTGTTCTAGACCAGTGGAAAAAGAGTGTGATGTCTGAGATTCATTGTTCCGTGTTGGCTGGTCATCCCGAGATTTTTGGTACCAGAGACTTGGTGAGTCGCTCCTTTTGGTGGCCTACTTTGTCTCGTGACGTCAGAGAATGACCGTTATCTGGGTAATCTGTGATAGGTTTTCCAAGATGATACATCTTGTGCCATTACCTAAGTTGCCTTCCTCCTCCGAATTGGTGCCTTTGTTCTTTCAGCATGTGGTTCGGTTACATGGCATTCCGGAGAACATTGTGTCTGACAGAGAAGTCCAGTTTGTTTCCAGATTTTCGAGGACATTTTGTTCTAAACTTGGTGTTCAGTTGTCTTTCTCCTCTGCATTTCACCCGCAGACCAATGGACAAACGAGAGAACTTATTTGAGATGTTTTGTGTCTGCTGATCAGGATGACTGGGTCTCTTTTTTGCCTTTGGCTGAGTTTGCTCTTAATAATAGAGCTAGCTCTGCCACCTTGATGTCTCCATTTTTCTGCAATTCCGGGTTTCACTCTCGATTTTCTTCAGGACAGGCGGAGGCTTCTGTCTGTCCTGGGGTTGACTCTATTGTGCAGCGTATGCAGCAGATTTGGGACCAGGTGGTGGAGAGGTTGTCTCTCTCTCAGGAGAAGGCCCAGCGGTTTGCCAACCGGCATAGGACTGATGGTCCTCATTTTAAAGTGGGGGACTTGGTTTGGTTGTCCTCAAGGAATATCCCTATGAAGGTTGCATCTCCAAAATTTAAGCCAAGGTTCATTGGACCTTATAAGATCATGCAAATTATTAATCCGGTTTCCTTCCGTTTGCTTCTTCCAGGGACATTTAAGATCCATAACGTGTTCCACAAGTCCTTATTGAAGAGGTTTGTCGAACCAGTGGTTCCTATGGCTGCACCTGCCGACCCTGTTTTGGTTGAGGGCAATTTGGAGCATGTGGTTGAGAAGATATTGGATTCTCGTTTTGCTAGACGGAAACTCCAGTATTTGGTTAAGTGGAGAGGTTATGGTCAGGAGGACAATTCTTGGGTGTTTGCTTTGGACATCCATGCTGGGAGACTGAGCCATGCCTATCATCGAGCTCATCCTGATCGGCCTTTTGCGCATGTGAGGGTTCGGTGACCCCTCCTCAAGGGGGTGGTACTGTTGTGAATATGCTGGAGGCGGCTTCTGAGCTGGGACTCCCTCCGGTGGTTGCTGAGGGTAATGAACTGATTACCGAATGGCCTTCAGCTGGCGCTGAATGGTAGGATATAAGTAGCCTGAGTTCCCAGCAGCCTTGCCGGTTATCAATTGTTCCTTCTGGTCTTGCTTGAAGCACTGCTAGTTTCCTGCTCTCCTTCAGATAAGTGTTTGCTGTTTTTTTTTCCTCTGTTTGATTTTCTCTGCTGGTTTGCTGCTTGTAGTGGACTGCAGCCTGTCCCCTTTTGGGGGTCTGGCGCTGCAATTGTGCTCCGTTTGTGTCTGCACTTTTGCTTTGCTCCTTTGCTCCTTTGTTACTTTTTATTTGCTGAATAGCGTTTTGTTACACCAGAGATCTGATTTAGGTGGATGAGATCGTGTGATCTCAGGTTTTTGGCAATCAGAAGTGTTGGTATTTTTGTTAGGGTTTTTTTTTGGATTGCAGTCAGAATTCTTTCCTGTACTTTTCTGTCTAGACAGATTGGGCCCCAGCGTTTGCTCATACTATTTTCTGTCTGTGTCCGTGCTTTCTTCTTGTCTAACTGCCATTACATGTTTGGGGGCTTCCTATTTTCTTTGGGAATTTGCTCTGAGGCAGATAGCTTTCATCTTTCTGCCTTTAGGTGTAGTTATCTCTCAGGCTGTGACGAGGCGTCTAGGATCACCGTAGGAACGCTCCACGGCTACTTCTAGTTGTGTGGTTAGTTCAGGCTACTGCAATCCAATAGGTTCCAGCCTCTCTGGTGTATTACCGCTTTTGCTATTTTTTGCTATTTCTCCTCAGTTACCGAAACATAACACGGAGTCAGCTCCCATAAGCAGAGCCCCAGGAGTCAGTGCCTGTAAGCAGAGCCCCAGGAGTCAGTGCCTGTAACTGGAGCCCTAGGAGTCAGTGCCTGTAAGCAGATCCCCAGGAGTCAGTGCCTGTAAGCAGTGCCTGTCATGTGTGCATCGCCACGAAGATCGTCGCGGTTGCACATTCTGACTTCTCACAGCTGAGTTGCTGTTTCTTTGTGTTTGGCAGTGAGGGAGTTAATTCTGTCTGTGCTCGGTTCTGGGACTGGGTTCAGTTTCTCCCGGCTGCAATTGATTATTTGTTGATTGGTTTCCTTTAAATCCATGGTTGTCTGTTTTGGGAGTTGCCAGTGAAATTCTTCATGCAGACCACAGATAGGATTGAATCTGTATAGACTTAAGTTAAAGAGCTCCTTAGTTGTTTTAAGCTCAACTTGATCAGAGTTTTATATCCCAGACCATTTATGTTCCTTCTGTGTTTGAGTGTGTATGCGAGTCTGTGTTTTCTCCAGTCTGTCCTATATGTCTAATCTGTGTATTTAGCAGAGATCAGCCCATATCCCTTTGGTGGTAGTCAGGGTCCTTCTTAGGACTGATTACAGGGTTCAGGGACTGATAGGAGACTAGGTTAGGCTGGAGACTTGGACCTCTGAACCATTATCAGTACCTCCAAGGTGAGGGATTAGTTAGGACCCCAGTTTTAGGGTCAGGTTAGACCCCGGTCCTCCTCTTTCCTGTGACAGCGTATCAAGTCCTCAAGATTAACCCTGAGTTCAACGGATATCGTGTCAGGTAAATCTATTCTATATTTACATGCTGATGTTGCTAAACTATATGTTGTATAGAGTGTTGTTCCTGTATTAATAGTTTACTGACATCGTACACATATCATTAGACAGCGTGACATTTTCACTGGCCAATAAAATTATCCCCAGTTGCCATGGATCCAGTAGCCCAGCTGGCTCTGCAGTTGCAGGGATTATCCATGGAGCTGACGGACATTAAGTCCAAAGTTTTGTCTCCCCTGGAGCAAACCAGATTTGAACCTAAAGTAGCTCTCCCGGACAGGTTCACTGGTGGGCGAGACAAATTTTTCACATTCCGGGAAGCATGTAAATTGTATTTTCGGCTTCGGCCTCGATCATCAGGGAGTGAAGAGCAGAGAGTGGGAATTGTTATCTCGCTCCTACAAGGGGACCCTCAATCCTGGGCATTCTCCCTTCCTCCGGGATCCCCGGCTCTACAGTCTGTAGATCGATTTTTTACTGCCCTGGGTTTGGTATATGATGACCCAGATCGGGTCTCTCTTGCTGAGACAAAATTACGTAAGATACAGCAGGGAGATCGTCCGGCGGAGGAATTTGCTTCTGAGTTCCGTAGATGGGCCACAGATACTCAGTGGAATGACCCAGCTCTTAGGAGTCAGTTTTGTCATGGGCTTTCTGACAAATTAAAGGACGTTTTGGCTCAGTATGATTCTCCTCCATCACTGGAGGCTGCTATGGCCCTAGCTATCCGTACTGATAGACGGCTTCGGGAGAGGGGTGAGGTAACTCCGCCCCCGGTAGTTGCTCCACCTACTACAAAAGTCCCTTATGTTGAGGTTCCCCTTGTCTGTTCAGAGGAGCCTATGCAGTTGGGAGGGACATCATTTCGTAGGAGGGGATTGGTGGTACGCAGCAGGACTAGAAGGTGTTTCTTCTGCGGGAAAGAGGGACATTTTGTTGGGGGATGTCCATCCCGTGCCTTGTTGAGCAAAAAGTTGCCGGAAAACTGTTAATCCCAGGTTGTGTGGTGGACGACAACCTGGGAGTATGTATTTCGTCCGCTAGTTCTTCTCAGTTCCTTGTACCAGTGGAGATGGTGGTTGGTACGAGAGTGGAGAGATTTTCTGTTCTTCTTGATAGTGGGTCCGGGGCTAATCTGGTTGACGCTCAGTTTGCTCAGGCTCAAGGTATGCCTCTGAGTGTATTGGCCAAACCGATCCCTATATTCTCCATTGACGCCAGGCCCTCTCGGCCAAGGTAGCTTTGTTCATGAGGTCCATAACATTGATATTCGGGTAGGGGCGATACATAGGGAACAATTATCTTGTTATGTGTTGGAGGGTCTACCTACTCCCATTGTGTTGGGACTTCCTTGGTTGGTTAAACATAACCCTGTGATTAATTGGCAGTCCAGAGAGATAAGCCAATGGGGTGAGTTTTGCAAAAGTAACTGCATGAACACAGTCATCAGTGCGGTTGTGCCTAGTACATTGCCTCCTTTTTTGGAGGACTTTGGGGATGTGTTCTCTGAGGAGGGGTGTCAGGAGTTGCCTCCTCATCGCGTGTATGACTGCTCTATTAATTTACTTCCTGATGCTAAGTTACCTAAAGCTAGGTTATATAACCTTTCTGGTCCTGAGAGGCAGGCTATGAAAGACTATATTTCGGAAAGTCTGGCCAAAGGGCATATTAGACCTTCATCTTCCCCAGTGGCCGCGGGGTTCTTCTTTGTGAAGAAAAAAGATGGAGGCCTACGCCCTTGCTTGGATTTCCGCGAACTTAATCGGATTACTGTTCGAGATCCGTATCCTCTCCCTCTTATTCCTGATCTCTTCAATCAAATTGTTGGCGCCAAATGGTTCTCTAAATTGGATCTCAGGGGGGCGTATAATTTGATTAGGATAAAAGAGGGGGATGAGTGGAAAACGGCGTTTAACACGCCGGAGGGACATTATGAGAACCTTGTCATGCCTTTTGGTCTGACTACTGCACCAGCAGTATTCCAACATTTTGTTAATGACATTTTTCGTCACCTTGTGGGGCTGTTTGTGGTCGTATATTTGGATGACATTTTAATTTACTCGCCAGATCTTGTGTCTCACCAGGAGCATGTGAGACAGGTGTTGCAGATCTTGCGAGACAATAAACTATACGCCAAACTGGAAAAGTGTGTATTTGCTGTACAGGAACTTCAGTTTTTGGGTTTCTTGGTGTCAGCCTCCGGTTTCCGTATGGACCCTGAAAAAGTGAGAGCAGTGCTTGAATGGGAACAGCCAGAGGATCTTAAGGCTCTGCAGCGTTTTCTGGGTTTGCTAACTACTACCGGAAATGTATTTGTAATTTCTCATCTGTTGTCAAACCTCTCACTGACATGACAAGAAAAGGGACGGATTTTTCTAAATGGTCGGACAAAGCTTGCCAAGCTTTTTCCTCTTTGAAAAAATGTTTTGCTTCGGCACCCGTTCTCATCCAACCAGATGCATCACAGCCGTTCATTGTGGAGGTGGACGCGTCTGACGTAGGGGTGGGTGCAATATTGTCCAGGGTCCGTCCCCTGGTAAATGGCATCCGTGCGCTTTCTTTTCTAAGAAGTTGTCGTCCGCCGAAAGGAATTATGATATCGGCAATAGGGAACTTTTGGCCATTAAGTTGGCTTTTGAAGAATGGCGTCACTTTTTGGAGGGGGCAGTCCACCCGGTCACCGTCATTACTGATCACAAAAACCTGCTGTATTTGGAATCTGCTAAGCGTCTGAATTCCAGACAAGCTCGATGGTCGTTGTTTTTTACCAGGTTTAATTTTGTCGTCACATATCGCCCTGGGTCTAAGAATGTTAAGGCTGATGCCTTGTCTCGCAGTTTCCCAGGGGCCGGGAAAACGGATGACCCGATTCCTATCCTTCAGGAGGGGGTGGTAGTGTCGGCTGTATGTTCTGAGCTTGAGGAGGAGGTATTAGAGGCTCAGGGGGACGCCCCTGCAGGACCTTCAGGGAGACTGTTTGTCCCAAATCAGTTGAGACAAAAGGTTATTGAGGCACATCATAATTCTGCTTTAGCAGGACATCCAGGGAGTAAGGCTACTTTAGATCTCCTTTCTCGCCGGTTTTGGTGGCCTAACGTTAATAAAGATGTTATAACTTTTGTCGCGTCCTGTGGGGTTTGTGCTCGCTCTAAGACCCCGCATACCCGTCCGTCTGGGACCCTCTTCCCCTTGAAACTTCCGGAGCGTCCATGGACTCATTTGTCTATGGACTTCATTACGGATCTTCCTCCGTCGTCAGGGAAAACTGTCATACTGGTGGTTGTTGACAGGTTCAGTAAGATGGCACATTTCATTGCTCTTCCTGCCCTCCCTAATGCTAAAACTCTGGCGCAGGTGTTCATTGGGGAGATTGTGAGACTTCATGGGTTGCCTTCTGATGTGGTGTCAGATAGGGGGTCTCAGTTTGTGTCTAAATTTTGGAGGGCATTTTGTTTACGTCGGGGGATGCAATTGTCATTTTCCTCGGCTTTTCATCCGCAGACCAATGGTCAGACAGAGCGTCTGAATCAAAGCCTTGAGACTTATCTTCGGTGTTTTGTCTCAGAGAACCAGGAGGACTGGTCTTCTTTCTTGCCTCTGGCAGAGTTCGCTCTTAACAACAGGCGGAGCGAGTCCACTGGTAAATCCCCGTTTTTTGGGGCATATGGTTTTCATCCCCAGTTTTGTACTTTCAATGGGGGGGGCCCTTCTGGGGTTCCTGAGGAGGAGCGTTTCTCGTCGTCACTTGCTTCAGTGTGGAGAGGTGTATTGAATAATCTGAGTGCTATGGGGAACCGTTATAAACGTATGGCTGATAGGAGGAGAGTTTCTGGTCCAGATCTGAATGTGAACGATCTGGTATGGTTGTCTACCAGGAATATAAAACTTAAAGTTCCCTCCTGGAAACTGGGTCCCAGATTCATCGGGCCGTACAGGATCAGTTCCATAATTAATCCTGTGGCATTTCGTCTGGACCTCCCTCCTACGTTTAAAATCCACAATGTGTTCCACAAGTCATTACTTAAGAGGTACGTGGCACCAGTCATACCGTCACCTCTACCTCCTCCTCCAGTGGTGGTCAATGGTAACTTGGAGTTTCAAGTGTCAAAGATCATTGACTCACGTCTGAATCGCCGGTCCCTTCAGTACTTGGTGCATTGGAAGGGGTATGGTCCAGAGGAGAGGACGTGGGTTCCTGCGTCTGACATTAACGCAGATCGTTTGGTTCGGACCTTCCACAGAACTCACCCGGGCAGACCTGGCCCTGAGGGTCCGGAGGCCCCTCGTAGAAGGGGGGGTACTGTCATGTGTGCATCGCCACGAAGATCGTCGCGGTTGCACATTCTGACTTCTCACAGCTGAGTTGCTGTTTCTTTGTGTTTGGCAGTGAGGGAGTTAATTCTGTCTGTGCTCGGTTCTGGGACTGGGTTCAGTTTCTCCCGGCTGCAATTGATTATTTGTTGATTGGTTTCCTTTAAATCCATGGTTGTCTGTTTTGGGAGTTGCCAGTGAAATTCTTCATGCAGACCACAGATAGGATTGAATCTGTATAGACTTAAGTTAAAGAGCTCCTTAGTTGTTTTAAGCTCAACTTGATCAGAGTTTTATATCCCAGACCATTTATGTTCCTTCTGTGTTTGAGTGTGTATGCGAGTCTGTGTTTTCTCCAGTCTGTCCTATATGTCTAATCTGTGTATTTAGCAGAGATCAGCCCATATCCCTTTGGTGGTAGTCAGGGTCCTTCTTAGGACTGATTACAGGGTTCAGGGACTGATAGGAGACTAGGTTAGGCTGGAGACTTGGACCTCTGAACCATTATCAGTACCTCCAAGGTGAGGGATTAGTTAGGACCCCAGTTTTAGGGTCAGGTTAGACCCCGGCCCTCCTCTTTCCTGTGACAGCGTATCAAGTCCTCAAGATTAACCCTGAGTTCAACGGATATCGTGTCAGGTAAATCTATTCTATATTTACATGCTGATGTTGCTAAACTATATGTTGTATAGAGTGTTGTTCCTGTATTAATAGTTTACTGACATCGTACACATATCATTAGACAGCGTGACAGTGCCCCAGGAGTCAGTGCCTGTAAGCAGTGCCCCAGGAGTCAGCGCCCATAAGCAGAGCCCCAGGAGTCAGTGCCTGTAACTGGATCCCTAGGAGTCAGTGCCTGTAAGCAGGGCCCCAGGAGTCAGCGCCCATAAGCAGAGCCACAGGAGTCAGTGCCTGTAACTGGAGCCCTAGGAGTCAGTGTCTGTAAGCAGGGCCCCAGGAGTCATTGCCTGTAAGCAGGGCCCCAGGAGCCAGTGCCTGTAAGCAGATCCCCAGGAGTCAGTTCCTGTAAGCAGTGCCCCAGGAGTCATTGCCCATAAGCAGAGCCCCAGGAGTCAGTGCCTGTAACTGGAGCCCTAGGAGTCAGTGCCTGTAAGCAGGGCCCCTGGAGTCATTGCCTGTAAGCATGGCCCCTGGAGTCATTGCCTGTAAGCAGAGCCCCAGGAGCCAGTGCCTGCAAGCAGGGCCCCAGGAGCCAGTGCCTGTAAGCAGAGCCCCTGGAGTCAGTGTCTGTAAGCAGGGCCCCAGGAGTCATTGCCTGTAAGAAAGGTCCCAGGAGTCATTGCCTGTAAGCAGGGCCCCAGGAGCCGGTGCCTGTAAGCAGAGTCCCTGGAGTCAGTGTCTGTAAGCAGAGCCCCAGGAGCCAGTGGCTGTAAGCAGAGCCCCAGGAGTCAGTGCCTGTAAGCAGAGCCCCAGGAGTCAGTGCCTGAAAGCAGAGCCCATGGAGTCAGTGCCTGTAAGCAGAGCCCCAGTATTCAGTGCCTGTAAGCAGAGCCCCGGAGTCAGTGCTTTTAAGCAGAGCCCCAGGAGTCAGTGCCTTTAAGCAGAGCCACAGGAGCGACTGCCTGTAAGCAGGCCCCTGGAGTCATTGCCTGTAAGCAGGGCCCCAGGAGTCAGTGCCTGTAAACAGGGCCCCTGGAGTCAGTGCCTGTAAGCAGAGCCCCAGGAGCCAGTGCCTGTAAGCAGGGCCCCAGGAGCCAGTGCATGTAAGAAGAGCCCTTGGAGGCAGTGCCTGCAACTGGAGCCCTAGGAGTCAGTGCCTGTAAGCAGAGCCCCAGGAGTCAGTGCCTGTAAGCAGAGCCCAGGAGTCATTGCCTTTAAGCAGAGCCCAGGAGTCAGTGCCTGTAAGCAGAGCCCCAGGAGCTAGTGCCTGTAACTGGAGCCCCAGGAGCCAGTGCCTGTAAGCAGAGCCCCAGGAGCTAGTGCCTGTAAGCAGAGCCCCAGGAGCCAGTCCCTGTAGCAGGGCCCTAGGAGTCATTCCCTGTAAGAACCAGTGCCTGTAACTGGAGCCCTAGGAGTCAGTGCCTGTAAGCAGAGCCCCAGGAGTCAGTGCCTGTAACTGGAGCCCCAGAAGCCACTGCCTGTAAGCAGGGTCCCAGGAGTCGTTACCTGTAAGCAGGGTCCCTGGAGTCATTGCCTGTAAGCAGAGCCCCAGGAGTCAGTGCCTGTAGCTGGAACCCCAGGAGTCAGTGCCTGTAGCTGGAACCTCAGGAGCCAGTGCCTCTAAGCAGGGTCCCAGGGGTCATTGCCTGTAAGCAGAGCCCCAGGAGTCAGTGCCTGTAGCTGGAACCCCAGGAGCCAGTGCCTCTAAGTAGGGCACCAGGAGCCAGTGCCTGTAAGCAGGGCCTCAGGAGCCAGTACCTGTAAGCAGGGCCTCAGGAGCCAGTACCTGTAAGCAGGGCCTCAGGAGCCAATACCTTTAAGCAGGACCTCAGGAGCCAGTACCTGTAAGCAGGGCCTCAGGAGCCAGTACCTGTAAGCAATGCCTCAAGAGCCAGGACCTGTATGCAGGGCCTCAGGAGCCAGTACCTGTAAGCAGGGCCTCAGGAGCCAGTACCTGTAAGCAGGGCCTCAGGAGCCAGTACCTGTAAGCAATGCCTCAAGAGCCAGGACCTGTATGCAGGGCCTCAGGAGCCAGTACCTCTAAGCAGGGCCTCAGGAGCCAGTACCTGTAAGCAGGGCCTCAGGAGCCAGTACCTGTAAGCAGGGCCTCAGGAGCCAGTACCTGTAAGCAGGGCCCCAGGAGCCAGTGCCTGTAAGCAGGGCCTCAAGAGCCAGTACCTGTAAGCAGGGCCTCAGGAGCCAGTACCTGTAAGCAGGGCCTCAGGAGCCAGTACCTTTAAGCAGGACCTCAGGAGCCAGTACCTGTAAGCAGGGCCTCAGGAGCCAGTACCTGTAAGCAAGGCCTCAAGAGCCAGGACCTGTATGCAGGGCCTCAGGAGCCAGTACCTGTAAGCAGGGCCTCAGGAGCCAGTACCTGTAAGCAGGGCCTCAGGAGCAAGTACCTGTAAGCAGGGCCCCAGGAGCCAGTACCTGTAAGCAGGGCCCCAGGAGCCAGTACGTGTAAGCAGGGCCTCAAGAGCCAGTACCTGTAAGCAGGAGCCAGTGCCTGTACGCACGGCCTCAAGAGCCAGGATCTGTAAGCAAGGCCCGAGGAGCCAGTGCCTGTAAGCAGAGCCCATGAGTCAACGCCTATAGAGCTGCTTTTGCATTACATGTTTTTCTATTTTATTTCATAGTGCGGATTTTACTCATAGATTTTGTGTGAAGTTTATAATCAAAATGCACAACATTTATCAATACCAGTAAAGTGGACAAAGGAGATTTCCACTTTCGTAAAACCCCTGTCCACGGCTGCAGTTTTTTCTTTACTCATCCTCCTCAGGTCCAGCACTGAGTATCTGCCACTGCTCCCAATGTCTATGATAGTCTGCAGCGCTGATGTCACTTCGACAGTGCTGCAGTCAGTAACTGAGCTCTTCGCTGGAGACCCTGCATGAGACTCAGCAGAGCTGGACTTGGTGTGTTTGAGTTTGGGGATGAATAATATACAGTTTGTATTAGAAAAAAAAAAAGTGGTCGCAGGAATTTTTAATGCCAAAAAAAACCCTTCCATTTCATCCACCCACTACTATTCTAATTATTAGTGTTGAATCTACGTATAAATTGGATTTTATTGCTTTTTTTATATCAGCAACATGTCAATTTCTGTTGCGGAAACATAACCTGTGACATACATTTTCATCATGGGTCGTGTGCAGGTTGTATAGAGCGAGCTCAGGTACTAAGTCTACTCCATACCGAGCAGATGCTGGCTGTGTTACATAGCCGGCATCTTCTTATACCAGCAACGACCAGAGCGAGCTCCATTCACTGGTGTTTAGGTATTTATACACTGCTGTCAATCACTGACAGCGGCAGTTAGCAGTTCAATGACTTGTGCAATGACTCCCATCGACTTTCAGTGACACGGTTGTGGATTACTATGGCAGCTGAAGGTCTATTTGGCTGTTGTACAGTATTTTTGTGAAGTCTAGCCACAGGCTGGACTTCATAGAAGACAATCATACTAGACCATTGCGCCTGAGCCTTATAAGAGACTGAGATTACTGAGCGAGCTGTAGGTCACAACTGAATGTAAGGCTTCCTACACATGACCGTTTTCTGTATCCATATGCAGTGTGTTTTTTTAAGGACCGCAAATATGGACACGCAAACCCATTGTATTCAATGGTGTTGCGTACATGTGAGGTTCTTCACACAGATCGTGTGTCCATGTGAAAAAACAGCAGACATGTCACTTTTTTACATGCACCATAAACAAAATATGTGCCGCAAACGTGCATACTGATGACACACGATGCCTGGGAAAAAACTGTACATTTCGATATAAATAGCTTGGGAAGGGGCCACAGATATTGACCCCCCTCCCAAGCTATCAACAACAGCCCTCAGCTGGCCCAGACATGACGCATCCATAATATACTTCAAATCTGGTGCTTAGCCTTGCTATTCCCACTTGCCCTGTGGTGGTGGCAAGTGGGGTAATAGGGTTGTTGGGTTATGTCATCTTTGTATTGTCAGCTGACATCAAGCCCAGGGGTTAGTAATGGTGAGGCGTCTATAAGAGGGTTGAAGAGGGTTAAAAGACCCCCATTAGCAGAATCAACTTCATGCATTCGTAATCATTGCCATGGTAGCCTAAGATCATCTGATGATGCCAGGATATGGTGGCCTGTAAGATCCTGTTATAAGTCGGGTCTTACAGGCTTTGTCAGTAAGTCACTAAGAGGTCTCAGGCACGGCAGTACATGAGTACTGCAGTGCATGATAACAGAGTAAAAAATATACAAGCACTAAATTAGAATATCATCAGAAAGTTAATTTATTTCAGTTCTTCAATACAGAAATACTCTGTTTCATGTGTCCTCCCTTTCCTGCCACCCCGTTTGTCTTAGTGTTTGCTCACTGTACTTGGACCCTTGGTATGTGACCCGGCTTGTCTTTTGACCTGTTTTATTGTCTCTCATCTCGGTTATATCTGCTCCCATCTGGCTCTGACTTTTGGCTTGTATTTGACCTCATGAAACGCTGTGACCTCTGGTACTTTTTGTCCTGACTGTTGCTGACTTGGCTCGTCTGACCCCTCTTTCGCCACTGGGTGGCTCTTGTGCTGCTGCTCTGTGATATTACGCTGTGTGTGCAACCTCTCTTCCCTCACCAGCATCCCCTGGTGGAGGTTGCACTATAGTGCACTACAGCAGCATTACAATACAGTTCTAATCATGTAACACACATTCCATTAAATCCCTCGTCTCCTGTAATAAAACAAAAATAGAAAACAACAATATCCCTCACCTTTCCGACGTTGTGTCCCACACCGTAATCCATGTCTGGGGGATAAACAGTTTTAAACCTGGAAGGTGCCAAAATGCGATTGTCCAGGCTGAGAACCACTGGGGAATGAGCTGCTGCGAGCGCAACATCAGTGACTAGTGGTGACGTCATCAAGGTTACTGTCAGTCACTGTGGCTGCTTTCCCAGTCGGGCAAATGAACTGCAGTGACCTCGGTGAGATCCCCGCTAACACAGTGAGAAAAAGTCTCAGGTGACTTCACCACAGTTCACCTGGAGAATTTCACTTCATTGAATTTGAACTGCGGTGTACTCATCTATGCACCATTTGGATTAGTAATAGGGAGGTGTCTTATAGAGACTGTAAGGTTCTATGTATATATTCCTGAAACTCAGTTTGTTCGTCAGCCATTTTACTTTCTGTCTTTCTGTAGCTATCTTGCCCTCAGTCAAAATGGAGTTTCCAGCTTGCATGTTCCCGCCCTGATTCTCTCCTTTGCTTCTTAAGCAGCCACAGCTGAGCAATCAGTGCTTCAGAATCTAGCCTGCAGTGAACCTGTGACTTGACTCCTGTAAGCCTTGGACCTTGTACTCCAGCTATTCCTACTGAGGAACTCTGAAGCACTTGTGGACTCTGAACCCTGCTCTTTGAAAGACCCACGTTTGCATGGACTTACGGTAACAGAGAAGAAGATCCTGAATCTGTGTTGGAGAGTGATTTGCTGAGCTTAGTTTACTCTGGCCTGCTGTGTCTCCTGCTTCTGTGTCTGCAAACTGTGTGACTATTTCTGCCAACTTGTATGAAGTAATACAGGACTTTTCTATATCAAACCTGTGTCTCATGTATGTTCATCGCACCCAAGCACAAGACGCTATATGAACTGTACTACATACATTACAGAGACCTCCGAATTACTAACCTGAGGTCTTGATGTCACCTGACAATACAAAGGTGACATCAACCCCACAAATATGAACCCCGCTTGCCAGCACTACAGGGCATGTGGGAAGAGCCAGGCAAAGTGCTGGAATTAGCTTATCTAATAAACGCCCCTTTTCTGGGCAGCTGCGAGCTGCTAATTTTAGGCTGGGGGGGACCAATATCCATTGCCCCTTAAAAATTGGGGGACCCCATGCTGTTTTTTTTTTTCAATTAATTTAAATGATTTAAAAAATCAGGGTGGGGACCCCTCTTATTCTTGAAAACCAGCCTTGCTGAAACTGACACCTGAGGTTTGCACCCCCCAGCTGTGAGTTTTGCCTTGCTGGTTATCAAAAATACAGGGGAACCGACGCCGGGTTTTTTTTTATTATTTATTTACAGTGCAGGCACCAGCTGATGAATACTCCCATCAGCCGCTCCTGCTCTTACTGTTATTAGCGGCAGCAGGCGTCGGCTGATGGGAGCAGTAGTCCCATCAACCAACACCAATGACCAGATGTAAACTTTATATCTCCAATCAAAGCTGCAGAGACATGCTTTCATTTGACAATGTGGGAACCGTGGCTGTCTGAACGCCGTTGATTAGTTTACCACCAATCAGAAGCAGTGTTCGCCACGCTGTCAAGCACATGACCGCTCATCAAACACCTGGTGTTCTGGGGGCGGAACCCGAACTACAACGCCGACTTTCAGGTGAAGTGCGTGTTCAGTGTCCGTACCCAAACAGTAGGTGTTCCGTATGGACGCCGAACTTTACTGTTCTGGTTCGCCCATCTCTACTTCTTACCCTTTGCTTTCTAGTTTGGTGATCGTCAATCCAAGGACAAGGGTAGGCTTTTCTCTTTGCTGACATCATTTTCATACCACAGTCAATGACAGTTATAGCGGTGGAGTTTGTAGTTATTGCTGCAGAGGTCCCTTCTGTGTCTTTGCATCTGGTATGATGGAGAAGGAAGCTTCGCTACTGAATTTAGAAAAGTTAGCCACCTTGTACCAAGAGGTAAGCTCTGATGGCTTCAGAACAAATTCAGAAGGGAAGAATCCAGAATCAGGAGAGTGAATCTGAAATAAGATTTAATGAAGCCTACAAGTAAGGTAGTAGCTCCTGCGGTAACAAAAAAATGTAGATGCCACTTATGTGTTAAACAGTTTTGCTTTGAACAGATGCCACATTATACTTTTGAGGACATACTTGTTCAATGCTACTCACTTATTGGCAGTAGAAAAGTGGCGAATAAATAAGCAAGATACGTGGAGATTCTTCAAGAAATATATTGTCTGTTGAAACACGTTTAACCCCTTAGTGACAGAGCCATTTTGCAGCTTAATGACAGGGCCAATTTTTACAATTCTGACCACTGTCACTTTATGAGGTTATAACTCTGGAACGCTTTAACGAATCCAGCTGATTCTCAGATTGTTTTTTCGTGACATATTGTACTTCACGTTAGTGGTAAAACTTCTTTGATATGACTTGTGTTTATTTATGAAAAAAACGGAAATATGGCGAAAATTTTGAAAATTTAACAATTTTCAAACTTTAAATTTTTATGCCCTTAAATCAGAGAGATATGTCACACAAATTTCTTAATAAATAACATTTCCCACATGTCTACTTTACATCAGCACAATTTTGGGACCAAAATGTTTTTTTGTTACGAAGTTATAAGGGTTAAAAGTTGACCAGCGATTTCTCATTTTTACAACACCATTTTTATTTTAGGGACCACATCACATTTGAAGTCACTTTGAGGGGTCTATATGATAGAAAATACCCATAAGTGACACCATTCTAAAAACTGCACCCTCAAGGTGCTCAAAACCACATTCAAAAAGTTTATTAACCCTTTACGTGCTTCACAGGAACTGAAGCAATGTGGAAGGAAAAAATTAACATTTAACTTTTTTTGCAAAAACTTTACTTCGGAACCTATTTTTTTTATTTTCACAACTGTTAAAAGAAAAAATGAACCACAAAATTTGTTGTGCAATTTCTCCTGAATAAGCCGATACCCCATATGTGGGGGTAAACCACTTTTTGGGCGCACGGCAGAGGTCGCAAGGGAAGGAGCGACATTTGACTTTTTCAACGCAGAATTGGCTGGACGCCATGTCGCGTTTGTAGAGGCCCTGATGTGTCTAAACCCCATATGTCAAAGTCAAGGCCCGCGGGCCAGATCCGGCCCGCGAATTGATTATCTATGGCCCCCTGGCAGGCGGCTGAGCAGGCGGGGGGGCCCACTCGCAGTCTGGCACCCCCGCGCCCGTTAGCGGAGGAGAGCGGTGTCAGCGCCGCCACTGGGCCCTACCCCCCCGCCTGCTCAGGGCCCCGGCAGCAGCTGGCAACAATACTTACCTCTCCCGTGCCTCCGCTGCCGCAGCTCCGGGCTCCAGGGGGCGCCGGCGCTTCCTCTCACAGCCGGCCGCTGAATGACGTCATCATTCAGCGGCCGGCTGTGGCACAGAGCGCGGGGACGCTGAACAGGTAAGACGTCTCTGTGTGTGTGTCTCTGTGTGTGTATGTAGTGCGGTGCTTTGTGTGTGTATGTATGTGTGTGTGTGTATGTGTGTGTGTATGTATGTATGTGAGAGAGTGCTTGTGTGCTGTCTGTGTGTGATGATGGCAGGCATTGCTGATAATGGGGAGGCATTGATGATGGGGAGAAGATGATGATGGGCAGGCATTGCTGATAATGGGGAGGCATTGATGATGATGGGGAGAAGATGATGATGGGCAGACATTGATGTTGATGGGGAGGAGATGATGATGGGCAGGCATTGCTGATAATGGGGAGGCATTGATGATGATGGGGAGAAGATGATGATAATGGGCAGGCATTGATGATAATGGGCAGGCATTGATGATAATGGGCAGGCATTGATGATGATGGGGAGGAGATGATGATGATGGGCAGGCATTGATGATAATGGGGAGGCCATGATGATGATGGGGAGGCAATGATGATGATAATGGGGAGTCTTTCCACAGCGCCCTTTCCTGAGCTGTAACAGTGCAGAACGCAGCACAGCGCAGAGGAGAGCTCCATATTTTGTATGGAGCATTATATGGGGACCAGTATCCTGTATGGAGCATTATATGGGGACCAGTATCCTGTATGGAGCATTATATTGGGTCCAGTATCCTGTATGGAGCATTATATTGGGTCCAGTATTCTGTATGGAGCATTATATGGGGGGTGACATCCTGCATGGGGTATTATATGGGTGATGAGGGGGAGACTGTGGTGCCCATAATATTGTATGGAGGACTGTACTGTCCAGTCTGTTCTGTGCGCTGTGAGGATTTGGCGGTTTTTGAGCTATTGTACAATTTACAATAGATTTCACTCATGTAATGGAAGAAGAGAAGTATTTGGCATTGTACTGTACCCATATTTCTCTGCTGTATCTGTGCATCATGAATCGTGGTCTGTGTTAAAGGGGCCCACTGAGGCTCTTTCGCCCGGGGCCCATAAAAACCTGGAGCCGGCCCTGGCACCAACACTACATTTCCCACAATGCACCGGTAGCAGGGCCGGCGTCAGTCCGGCCCTCGGCTTGTAGCAAATTTTTTTTTTTGGCCCTCGGTGTGTTTGACTTTGACATCCCTGGTCTAAACAGTGGAAACCCATCACAAGTGACCCCATTTTGGAAACTAGACCCCCTAAGGAACTTATCTAGATGTGTGGTGAGCACTTTGAACCTCCAAGTGCTTCACAGAAGTTTATAACATAGAACAGTGAAAATAAAAAATCATATTTTTTCCACAAAAACAATCTTTTCACCCCAATTTTTATTTTCCCAAGGGTAACAAGACCCCAAAAGTTTTTGTGCAATTTGTCCTGAGCATGCTGATACCCCATATGTGGGGTAAACCACTGTTTGGGTGCATGGCAGAGCTTGGAAGGGAAGGAGCGCCGTTTGACTTTTTCAACGCAGAATTGGCTGGACATCATGCCGTGTTTGTAGAGGCCCTGATGTGTCTAAACAGTGGAAACCCCCTACAAGTGACCCCATTTTGGAAATTAGACCCCCTAAGGAACTTATATAGATGTGTGGTGAGCACTTTGAACCCCCAAGTGCTTCACAGAAGTTTATAACTCCCGGGCATGAAAATAAAAAGTCATATTTTTTTCACAAACCTGATCGTTTAGTCCCCAATTTTTTATTTTCCCAAGGGTAACAGGAGAAATTAGACCACAAAAGTTGTCCAATTTGTCCTGAGTACGCTGATACCCCATATGTGGGGTGGGACCACTGTTTGGGTGCACGGCAGGGCTTGGAAGGGAAGGAGCGCCGTTTGACTTTTTCAAACCAAAATTGGCTGGAATTGAAATTGGACGCCATGTCGCGTTTGGAGAGCCCCTGATACGCCTAAACAGTTGAAACCCCCCACAAATCACACCATTTTGGAAACTAGACCCCTTAAGGAACTTATCTAGATGTGTGGTGAGCACTTTGAACCCCAAGTGCTTCACTGAAATTAATAAACGTAGAGCCGTGAAAATAAAAAAATCATTTTTTTCCTCAAAAATGATTCTTTAGCCCGCTATATTTTTATTTTCCCAAGGGTAACAAGAGAAATTGGACCCAAAAAGTTGTTGTGCAATTTTTCCTGTGTACGCTGATACCCCAAATGTAGGGTGAAACCACTGTTTGGGCGCATGGGAGTGCTTGGAAGGGAAGGAGCGCCATTTTGTAATGCAGACTTTGATGGAATGTTCTGCGGGCGTCATGTTGTGTTTGCAGAGCCCTTGATGTACCTAAACAGTAGAAACCCCCTGCAAGTGACACCATTTTGGAAACTAGACCCCCAAGGAGCTTATCTAGATGTGTGGTGAGCACTTTGAACCCCCAAGTGCTTCACAGAAATTTATAAACGCAGAGCCGTGAAAATGAAAAATATTTTTTTTTTCTCAAAAATGATTTTTTTAGCCAGCTATTTTTTATTTTCCCAAGGGTAACAGGACAAATTGCACACCAATTTTGGGGTTCTAATTTCTCCTGAGTACGCTGATACCCCATATGTTGGGGTAAACCACTGTTTGGGCGCACGGCAGGGCTCGGAAGGGAGGGAGCGCCATTTGACTTTTTGAACGCCACGTCGTGTTTGGAGACACCCTGATGTGTCTAAACAGTGGAAACCCCCCACAAGTGACCCCATTTTGGAAACTAGATCCCTTAAGGAACTTATCTAGATGTGTGGTGAGCACTTTGAACCCACAAGTGTTTCACAGAAATTTATAAACCCAGTGCTGTGAAAATAAAAAATCATTTTTTTCTCAATGTCACACACAGCGATATCACTGGGGAGATCGCTGTTGCGTCACAAAACTAGTGACTCAGCAGCGAGATCGCTGTGTATGACGGGGGCTTTACATAGGTTGAAAAAAGACCTAGGTCCATCAATTTCAAACTTTTTTCACCAATTGTTGATTTTGTCACTACATTAATGATTACCCGCAATGTTATGTTAACTCACAATGTTATCACAGTGTTAAAATTACTTATTTCTGAAACTACGAATTTGTCCAGTAGATTATGTCCTGCACCCCAGGTCAAAGGAAAATCAGTGCGGAGTTCCGAACTACTAAACCATGGCACCTGTAGTGAAATTTTTTAATTCATATGTCATTAGTTATTCCTGCAATAACATATGCGTTCTTGTATTTAGTGAATTATTATAGAAGGAAAAGCAGAGTATTGGAAAATACCAAGGTTAACGTTTCTGTCTTCTCGGGCCTTGATCACTATTATCCTTTGATACTGAGATAACATACGCCAATATGCTAGACCTAATATGCACCAATCAATATGAAACTAGGTGAATTTAAAATTATCAATAGTTATAACACAAAGTTGGATGAAAATAGAAATATTTCTGTTGGTAATCATGTCATGTATCACAACAGACTTTGATGAAAAATATTTAACGTAGATTGAAGAGAGAAATGGAAAGGAAAACTGAGACAGCAGCCAAT
This sequence comes from Oophaga sylvatica, assembly GCA_033576555.1. NCBI lineage: Eukaryota > Metazoa > Chordata > Amphibia > Anura > Dendrobatidae > Oophaga > Oophaga sylvatica. The sequence goes on along the minus strand of JARQOD010000004.1, from coordinate 156,632,366 downwards.
ACCTTGTGTAAAGACTGGCCAGAGATTTCGGTTGTCTATAAAATATATCATCATTTCTCCTCTTCATCTCATCATACTGGTAGGTCTCATTCAGATGTTCGTGTTTGAGAAATTCAAATCTCGGCAATGAGATCTCCACAGTGAGATCTCGTCTCCCGAGATCTCGGAAAGAGATCTCGTTGCCGAGATTTGAATTTCTCGTTGCGGCGGCCATCTTTCCGGAGGCCCTGGCGGCCATGTTTCAGGAAGCCACCGCGTCGCAACAGCGGAGCTGCGGGGGGCTTTCGCGGTTAGGACGAAATGCCGGCGGAGCCCCCCACACAGCACAGAGCCCCACTGCAGCCACATCAGAGCCCCGACACCACCGCACCGGAGGCAGCATTGGGACCGCCACCACCGGACCGCCGCCGGATTGTAAGTACCGTATATACTCATGTATAAACCGACCCGTGTATAAGCCAACCCCCCTAATTTTGCCACAAAAAACTGGGAAAACGTATTGACTCGCTTATAAGCCTAGGGTGAAAAATGATTATGCCCCCATATGATGCTCCACAGATTATGCCCCCATATGCTGCACAGATTATGCCCAATATACTCCACAGATTATGCCCCCATATGCTCCAGATTATGCCCCCCATATGCTCCAGATTATGCCCAATATGCTTCAGAGATTATGCCCCCATATGCTCCAGATTATGCCCAATATGCTTCAGAGATTATGCCCCCATATGCTCCAGATTATGCCCCCATATATTCCACAGATTATGCCACCGTATGATCCACAGATTATGCCCCCATATGCTCCAGATTATGCCCCCATATATTCCACAGATTATGCCCCCATATGCTCCAGATTATGCCCCCATATGCTCCAGATTATGCCCCATATGTTCTACAGATTATGCCCCCATATGCTCCAGATTATGCCCCATATGTTCCACAGATTATGCCCCATATGCTCCAGATTATGCCCCCATATGCTCCAGATTATGCCCATATGTTCCACAGTTTATGCCCCCATATGCTCCATATTATGCCCCCATATGCTCCAGATTATGCCCCATATGCTCCAGATTATGCCCCCATATGCTCCAGATTATGCCCCCATATGCTCCAGATTATGCCCCATATGTTCCACAGCTTATGCCCCCATATGCTCAATATTATGCCTCCATATGTTCCACAGATTATGCCCCCTTATGCTCCAGATTATGCCCCCATATGTTCCACAGATTATGCCCCCATATGCTCCATATTATGCCCCCATATGCTCCAGATTATGCCCTCATATGCTCCAGATTATGCCCCCATATGCTGCAAAATTATGCCCCATGTGCTCCATAGTATAGGCCTCATATGCTGCTGCAAAAAAAAAAAAATTACATACTCACCTCTCGTCGCTGGGGGCCAGGTGCCGGTGTCCTGAGCAGGCGTTGACACCGGCGCGCTATGGGGGACAGGTGCCGGTGTCACCGCTCGCTCAGGACCCGGCACCTGAGATATTTACCTGTCCCGTTCCACCGCTGCGTCCTCGTCTGACTCCTCTGGCTGTGAATGATCTGGCAGGGGACGCGGCGCGCACTAACGTCATCGCGCCCTCTGCCTGATCATTCACAGCCAGAGGAGTCAGACGAGGACGCCGCGTGCAGCGGTGGAACGGGACAGGTAAATATCGCTATACTCACCCCTCCGCCGGGGCGGTCTCTGCAGCCTCTCCTCTTCTCCCGGCGCTCTCCGCAGCACTACCTTCCTGCAGCCGTCACATGGCACCGCTTATTAAAGTCATGAATATGTGCATATTCATGACTTTAATGAGCGGTGCCATGTGACCGCTGCAGGAAGGAGCCGGAGATCGTGGGAGAAGCAGTGGGGCTGCAGAGACCGCGCCGGCAGAGGGGTGAGTATGGTCCGACACCCCCGCAACCCCTCCCCTGCCGGCCCCGTATATGACCCGCGTATAAGCCGAGAGGAGGACTTTCAGCCCTAAAAAATGGGCTGAAAATCTCGGCTTATACACGAGTATATACGGTACATTGCGACCATAAGACGCACCCCCATTTTCCCCAAAAATTTTTTGGGAAAAAAGTGCGTCTTATGGTCCGAAAAATACGGTAAGTAGTCCAGTCTCTGACATTATAGATTTTTTTAGTGCCATTATGTACAGGTACGTCATGTGTCGTGTCCCTGAAATGCCGAGCCCGCATGTTTCCCGGCAAATGATGGCGCATTTAATCTGCCTCTAACAGTTGCGGGTTGAGCGGACCTCTCCCCTCTGTTGTTGACCTGTTAAATGCTACTGTCAATCTCTCACAGCGACATCTGCACATACCGACAGGGGGTCGCTTTATTTTACAGTCCCATCTGTGAGCCCGTGATGCGATAGCTGGGCGTCGATTGGTTGTCATGACTGCTGATGCCCACTGTGCTTGTCATTACGATCCTCCTGTGAAAACTATCCTGTAGCTGGTGTTTATAGGAGATCGTGATTTTCGCTTTCCATATAGTATAGGCAATCATACAATCAAAGCTTCAAATGCAGAACAAATGCAGTAAAAAGTTAATAAATATTTTTAAAAATATGAAAAAAAATTAAAAAAATCGCAAAAGTTCAAAACACTCCCTTTTGCCCCAATTAAAAAAAAATGCATATTTCAGATTGCTGGTTTGTAAAAGTCCGATCTATAAAAATATAAAATAAATGAATCCAATTGGTAAATTGTGTAATAAGAAAAAAAATCGAAATGCCAGAATTACCGCAAAATTGCAATAAAATGCAGTAGGAGGCAATCAAAACACTGTATCTATCGCAAAAGCATGTAATTTAAAACGTCCATTTAGGGTGTAAAAAATAAGCCATCACACAGCCCCATATTGTGAAAATGTAAAAAGTTGCAAGTCTCAGAAAAAGACGACACAAGCAATTTTTTTTTTTTTTACAAATTTCCGAAATTGTTTTTTTTACCACTTAAATAAAAAATAAACCTACACATGTTTGGTATCTGCATAATAGTATGAATTTTTACAATCATATTGCCAGCTCAGTTTTACCATATAGTGAACATGGTAAATAAAACCCCAAAAAACAATTGTGGAATTGCACTTTTTTTGCAATCTCAATGCACCCAGAATTTTTTTCCCACTCTCCAGTTACACAAAATAGTTATTAAATAACATTTCACACATGCCTACTTTACATCTGCATCATTTTTTAAACACATTTCTTGTTTGTTAGTAATTTAGAACAAACCATTTTTTAGGGACCACATCACATTTGAAGACACTTTGGGGGGCCTATATGACAGAAAATACCCAAATGTGACACCATTCTAAAAACTGCACCCTTCAATGTACTCAAAACCAAATTCAAGAAGTTTATTAACCCTTCAGATGCTTCACAGGAACTAAAGCAATGTGGAAGGAAAAAATTAACACTTAATTTTTTTCACAAAAATTGTACTTTAGCTCCAAAATTGTTATTTTCACAAGAATAACAGGAGAAAATGGATCAACACTTGTTCAATTTCTCCTGAGTATGCCAATACGCCATATGTGGGGAAAATCCACTGTTTGGGTGCACGTTAGAGCTCCAAAGGGAAGGCGCGCCTTTTTGACTTTTTGAACACAATTATGTCTGGGATCAAGAGCGATCACCATGTCGCATTTGGAGAGCCGCTGATGTGCCTAAGCAGTAACAATCGCCCATAAGTGACCATATTTTGAAAACTAGACCCTCAAGAAATGTATTTAGGTGTGTGGTGAGCACCTTGAACCCCAGGTGCTTCACAGAAGTTTATAACGTAGAGCTGTGAAAAAAAAAATCACATTTTACCCACAAAAATATACTTTTAGCCCCAGTTTTTTATTTTCACAAGGAAACAGGAGAAAATGGACCCCAAAATTTGCTGTCAAATTTCTCCTGATATGCTGATACCCCATAGGTGGAGGAAAACTACTGTTTGGGCTCACGGCAGGGCTCAGAAACGAAGGAGTGACGTTTTGGAACACAGACTTCATTGAATGGTCTGCGGGCGTCATGTCGCATTTGGAGAGCCCCTGATGTGCCTAATCAGTAAAAAAACCTCCACAAGTTACCCCAATTTGGAAACTAAACCTCTTTAAGGATTTTATCCTGGGGTATAGTGAGAAATTTGAACCCACAGGTACTACGAATTTGATAACATTAGGTCGTCACATTAAAAAGTTTCATTTTTTTGACGAAAATGTTGTTTTAGCCTCAAATTTGTCATTTTCACAATAGATAATAAGAGGAAACGGACCCCATAATTTGTTGCACAATTTGTCCCTAAGAAGACTGTACGATACCATATGTGGTCAAAAACTTCTGCTTGGGCACTTGGCAAGGCTTGGAAAGGAAAGAGCGTTATTTGCCTAGGATCGATTGTGAATGCCATGTGCATTTGAAGAGCCCCAAGGCCCAACATCAGAACCCCCCTTAAGTGACCCCATTTTTGAAATTAGACCCCTCAAGGAATTCATCTAGGGGTGTGGTAAGTATTTTGAACCCATAGGTGCCTCTCAGAATTTTATAACATTGATACATGGAAATATGACATTTCAGAGATAACAATGTAATTTTTTTATTTGCTGAAAGTTTGTCAAGCTTTCAGAGCACAGATTTTGCTAGAATAGGCAACATTTGCAGAGCCCCAAAGGTGCCGAAATAGCAGATACCCCCCAAAAGTGACACCATTTTAGAAACTGTACCTCTCAATTAATTCATCTACTGCTGCAGTGACTATTTCGCAACATCAAAGCCAGGCTTTTTTTCTGGAGAGCACTTTATCAATACTCCAGGAACTATTAATTTAGGACTCTTTACCTTATATATTCTCTTTGTGTGATCTTATAATCTCATCTTTTGGGGGGTAATACACTAATCTATATCTATATTGTCACTCTGCACTTGCAGCATACTAGCACAACTCTGAACAAAATTTAGATTAGTGTGTCTCCCTTCTATTTCCACCACACCTCCCAGACTTTCCTTATTCACATACTGTAGAATCATCGGTAAAATGATTATTTTATTAATTCCTGACCATCACAGTGCACATTGTGTATTCCATGTTTTGTTGCCTTTAACATGGAAATTACAATTGAATCAGGAAACAGATGTATTTTTGAATGGTACGATATTACTGAAAAAAATTATTACTTTTTACTAATTTCTCTGCCTCTCTATTTACCCTTTTTTTCTGAACAGCATCCCCTACATGATAATCTCTGCTTACAATTATGTTTTTAATTTTTTTGTATCAATAAAATGAAATTTTAATATGGATCTCTTCTTAACACTCAACCATTCATGTGAATTGGTGATTGCACTTTACATTGCTTATATAGCTTCTAGAAGTGCCATTATCACTTTGAACAGATATTTTGTGGTTAATGAGTTTCTTTACTGTTTTGATAACAGATTCTTTCCTTTTTCATGGATTTCAAAGCCATGGAGAACACTTGGCGATCTAAGGCAGTTGACATGTTTAAGCAGAATGTCATGGTTGGTTCTCAAGATACCTCTATTAATCATAAAGAAACTAAGTTAAGTTATAAGAATGCCTTTCATAAAAAACTTTGAAAAAACAAACAAAACCACACTAGAGAATTATTAAGCCCAAAAATAGTCCCTAGAGGACTACGGGTTTAGCTTTACCCAACCTTTGATCTAGACCAGGGTTCCCAAACTCCAGTCCTCAAGGCCCACCAACAGATCATGTTTTCAGGATTTCCTTAGTATTGCTCAGGTGATAATTGCATCACCTGTGCAATACAAAGGAAATCCTGAAAACATGATCTGTTGGTGGGCCTTGAGGACTGGAGTTAAGCCCCCGTCTCACATAGCGAGATCGCTGCTGAGTCACAAGTTTTGTGACGCAACAGCGATCTCCCCAGTGATATCGCTGTGTGTGACACTTATCAGCGACCGGCCCCCCTGCCGGGTATCGCTGACCATGCTCGAATGCCCTGGACATTTTTTTGATCGTTAGTCTCCCGCTGGCTAGCACGCATCGCTGCGTGTAGCAGGCGGGAGACCAGCGAGCTGGAGCTGGTAACCAAGGTAAACATCGGGTTTCTAAGCGCGCGCGGCACTAAGAAACCCGATGTGTACGTTAGATACCAGCGCGCTGGTGCAGGGAGCTGGTAACCAAGGTAAACAGCAGGTTTCTAAGCGCCGCGCGGCTCTTAGAAACCCGATGTTTACCTTGGTTACTAGCTCTCTGCACCAGCGCGCTGGTATGCCGGTAACTAAGCGACGTTACCCGCATAGTCGCTGTCCTGATCGCTGCTGAGATCTGCCTGTTTGGCAGCTCACCAGCGATCATGTAGCGACACATCAGCGATCCTGACAAGTTCATATCGTTGTCGGGATCGCTGGTGAGTCGCTATGTGTGACGGGGCCCTTAGGGAACTCTGATCTAGATGATGAAGCTTTGACAAACAGGTGGATACTAACTGCTTCCATGTATTCGCTGGATTTCATCAAAATCATCAAAGACAGAAATCTCGTATCGCTGAATGAAACAGGCAATGAATTAGACTCTTTGCACAAAACCTTGCATAAAGATATGACAGGCAAACATCTTGACAACTGGTTTAAGGAATTAAGAAAAGATGTCAACAAGTAGGAAGCCGATATCAAACAGGGTAAATCCAAAAAATACAGGATTTAAAGGATTATGAAACCCACAAAGTGTACCGCTGGCAACAACCCAAGAAGATAGTTTTTTCTAAAACCTTCCCCAAAGATAGGACTGATACTTCCAGCATTTCGGAAACAAAAGAAGTGCCTCTATTAGCGATTTTGAATATTCTAGAGACTAATATTTAAGAAGCGGTAGCTGTTGCAAATTTCCTGATATTTTTAACAAACCACAAAGACCAAGAAAAAATAAACAGCAATATAAGGTAATAAATCTATATGAGCACACTCTAATGGATATTCAATGCAATGTCCTCGAAAGAAGAATTAACGTTTTCCCCTTCCTCACACCTAGATGTCTTTACCTTGATAAAAGATGTTGACTTATTTGCCCGAAAAATTATGCTTAAAAAATTACATTTTAAACCAGAAACCAAATCTATGTTTACAATAAAGGAGGCTCTCCAAATCTTAGAATCTTTGGAAGAGGAAAACAGTACCATTCCACCCCATTTATTTACCAAATCTGGCAAATTTCCCTCATTGGGATTATGCCCCATGGTAAAGGTTTTTACCAAACTAGTAACCAAGGAAGTAGAATCCTTGGCGGTCAATCAGAAGAACCATAATAATTTATCTAGACAAGAGAGATCAGCTCTGGAAGAGTTAAAAACATGGGATGATGTGGTTTACAAACCAGTGGATAAAGGCGCTAATGTTATCATAATGTCATGGGGCAGTTGAAGGAATACAGGGGACGAGGAACCTGGGCCCCTGAACTGCCCTAAAGCTAAGGGGGAACCTGTCTTTCCTTACCTTGTGGGTACGCTTAAAGGTAGCATGGCCCAAGCCACCGACCTGTCCCTGTCTCCTGTTTAGCCCTGAGCTAAACCCACCAACCCCCTCCCAGAAGGTGAGACAGGGAATCATGTAAATAACACAAAACAACCAAAGGAAAGACAGACACCTAAGGGTTAAATCAACTTAAACAATAAACACTTAGCTCTCTCTGCTGTAATGCTCCGCACAGCAGAGTAATAATGCACCAGATGAGGGAAGCAACTGAAGTACAACTGCTCTCAGCAGCTCCTGACTCCTGCTTGGTTGGTTTCCAGAGGAAGCAATATAACCAACACCAGCTGACAACTCAGGAGACCTTTTAAAGGGAGTGGGTGTGGTCGCCACCTCTCTCAGACAAATCATCAGGCATGCAATTCCACCAGCGGCCACCGGGAGCAAAGACAGATTAACCCCCGCTGGCCAGACAGGAAAAAGGTTTCAACATGCAGAGAGAGATCTGCCACAGATCCAAATGTGGATCGTGACAGTACCCCCCCTTTAATGAGGGGCCTCTGGACCCTCAACATCGCACCTCATATACCACCTTTGGTGAGAACGCCTCGATTCACCAGGGTTCACCCCAGCAGTCACCTGACTCTCAGGTCTATGGCAAACGCGGACAGATGGAAGTGGCCATAACGTATGCTCCAGAGGTACCACAAATCTCCAGAGCGCGACCTGGGGAATGAGTTATGTATGGGCATAACTGGGGGTAACTCCAGCTGGTAAGTCCCCGGGCCAAGAATGGCCAACACCCGATATGGCCCGATCACCTAAGAACTCCAGACTCCAGCAGCACACTTCTACCGGATGTTTTTGGTGGACACCCATACAAACTTGTTCACACACAGGTCCGGACCTGAACGTTCATTGCCACACACGCATTTGCCACAAGATGGTGAACTCTTTGAGGAACTGACAACAGAGGCGTCCCCCTGTGTCACCAAACTCATTTCTCAGAGGAAACCACCACCCTTCCCTGACCCCTCCTCCCAAGAGGGCTCCAACTCACAGGGTTGGCTAATGAGGGTTGGAACTTGCCCTACTCCTTGGCAGCACCTCTGCTGCCCCCACTGGAGAAGAAGGGGAGGGTTGCAGAAAGACGGCAGAGACAGTAGCCCCCAGGCAGCAGCCCTCACACGACTGACCCCAGCTGACTACCTCCCTGGAACGCCAATCTATGACCGGGTTGTATTTTGTCAGCCAAGTGAGGCCTAAAACGATGGGTATTGGCATACCCTCCAAGACGTAACATGACAGGGACTCCTCATGACGAGTCCCTATGCGCAGGCGTATATCATGCACGACCTGGGTCACACTTCCCTGGCTGAGTGGGACAGAGTCAATAGTCTGGACGCCTAATGGTTTAGCTAGCGTCCTATACACTAGGCCATTGGTCCGGACAAAGTGAGCATCCACCAAATTGACTCCTGCTCCACTGTCCACAAGCACCACTATTCCCTTAGATACCCCGCCAATCACCACTCTCGCAGTCAGGGTACACTGAGGGGAAGAAGTGGAGGAAATATACACTCCCTGGTCACCTCCCTCCACACGACTAGGGGGATGCGGCTTCTTAGATGGCACAGATGTTTTGGCGCGAGCTGGGCAGACCCCAATAAAATGACCAGTCTGCCCACAGAAAAAACATGCCCCCACACCACGTCAAACCAAAGGCAACCCCGTTTGGGAACCAACTGCTACCACCTGCATAGATTCGTCCGACTGCTCAACTGTGTCCTCCTCCCTAACAAGGAGAACAGGGGGCAGTTTTGGTGTATGCCTCTCCCTAAGGTGTCTATCCACCCAGATGGCAAGGGACATGGCGGCCTCCAATGACCTGGGGGCGGCGTACTGCACCAGAGTATCCTGCAACCTTGGAGACAGACCCTGCACAAAATGACTCCTAAAGGCAGGATCATTCCACTGTGTCAGTGGCCCATCTCCTGAACTCCGAGCAGTACTCCTCAACCGGCCGGTCCCCCTGCTTGATTTTACGGAGTCGGGATTCCGCCAGGGAGACGCCATCAGGATCTCCATACACCAGCACCAGAGTCGCAAAAAAAACCTTGTCCGTAAAGATGGTGAATCGGCCGGCAGGGAGAAGGCCCAGGATTGGGGATCACCCCTAAGAAGGGAGACAATAATCCCCACACACTGTTCCTCACTCCCTGATGAACGAGGGTGGAGCCTGAAATACAATTTACAGGCTTTCTGAAAAACCAGAAATTTTTCTCTCCCTCTAGAAAACCTGTCAGGGAGAGATATCTTAGGTTCTGGTTGAACCTGCATCTGAGCCGAGGCCCAGAACCCCACCAACTGCTGTAGCTGCTGCACCACCTCACCCTGCAGCAACTTAAGCTCATCTGTGAGGGTCTGCAGCAATTGGGCAAAGGCTTGCATTTGGGCCATGGCTCACCAGAAAGGGGAAAAGAAAAAAAAAACTGTGTTGGTTGGTAATAATGTCACGGGGCAGTTGAAGGAATACAGGGGACGAGGAACCTGGGCCCCTGAACTGCCCCTAAAGCTAAGGGGGAACCTGTCTTTCCTTACCTTGGGAGTACACCTGTCTCCTGTTTAGCCCTGAGCTAAACCCACCAACCTCCCTCCCCAGGAAGTGAGACAGGGAATAATGTGAATAACACAAAACAACCAAAGGAAAGACAGACACCTAAGGGTTAAATCAACTTAAACAATAAACACTTAGCTGTCTCTGCTGTAAAGCTCCGCACAGCAGAGTGATAAGGCACCAGATGAGGGAAGCAACTGAAGTACAACTGCCCTCAGCAGCTCTTGACTCCAGCTTGGTTGGTTTCCACAGGAAGCAATATTACCAACACCAGCTGACAACTCAGGAGACCTTTTAACAGGAGTGGGTGTGGTCGCCACCTCCCTCAGACAAGTCATCAGGCGTGCAATTCCACCAGCCACCAACGGGTGCAAAGACTGAGATTAACCCCGCTGGCCAGACAGGAAAAAGGTTTCAACATGCAGAGAGAGATCTGCCACAGATCCAAATGTGGATCGTGACACATATGGTCAACACACATGAATGAAAGACAGGCCCTTAAACAACTGAATGATAGCAAATGTTATAAAAAAAATTAATGTCAAACGCCTTTCCATGTCAGCATTATATCTAAAAGGCTGTTGGACCATGTTCGGGACAGCCATCCAAAGCTTCCTACCTTCTACCTAATACCAATGGAGCTCAAAAAAACCTGGATCCCCCGGAGTGCCCAATAGTCTCGGGCAATAGGGAATTATGTGAATTGATTTCTGATATTGTTGATAATTTTTTTTAAAACCTCTCTTATCTAACTTTCCCTCCTTCATCAGGGATACTACTCAGGCCCTACAAATGATTGACTTACTGCACCTCAATAAGAACATGATGGTAACTGCGAACCTAGAGACCCTATACACCTCAATTAGACATCACGATGGTCTCAAGGCCTCCTCTTGGTTCCTACATTCCAGCCACCTAAACCGCGATCTTGTGGAGCTCATTCTGATCCTCCTTGAGTTTCTACTAAACCACAATACCTTTATCTTTGACTGCAACATCTATCTCCAGATACAAGGTACTGCCATGGGGGCCTCTTGTGCCCCCTCTTACGTAAACCTGTTTTTAGGGTTCTGGGAAAGGAACTTATTTTTGTGGGACAATATATCAGAAATGAACAAGGTCCATAATTGGATCCAATCTCTTGACGACATACTGTTCTTTTGGGAAGGTATGAACTGAAGGAGAAGTGTTTAATCTGCTGCAAAAACTGAATTCCAATGAAAGCAACATATAACTTACCTTCAAATCTGGCAGGAAAGTGGAATTTCTGGACATCTTTATCCAAGCATCTGAAGATGGTACCCTACACACTGATGTCTATCGAAAATCCATAGCCACCAATTCCCTGCTTATGGCCGACTCATCGCATCTTCAATCTACAGTGAAAATAATACCTAAAGGCCAGTTTCTTAGAATAAAGAGAATCTGCTCTGATGATTTGCCCTTCCAAGCCCAATCTAAACACGTAGCCACTAGATTTTATGAAGGTGGCTGTAGCAGAAGACTCATAAGGAAGAGATAGCACAGAGCATTGAAAGCAACAAGGAATAAATTACTCTACAGCAATCAACAAAGAGAGACATTGAAGGATAATGCACAGATATGATTTATTTCAACTTTTAGTAATCAGTAGCAACAGCTAACTGAAATCATTAAGAAAAACTAGAACATCTTGTTAACAGACCCCATCCTCAAATAGATTCTACCATCCTCACCGTAATTTTTAGCCAAAAGATTGGCCAATTTGAAAGACCTACTAGTTTATAGCCATTATGAACCAACAAGAAGAAAGAGGGGTGAGTCTACAAACCAGAACGACATCTTTCCTTGTGGCCTATGTAAAGCCTGTCTGAAATTGATTAAATCCAAAACCTTTAATAACTTTGATGGCTCTTGTACCTACCAAATCCACAAAAACATTAACTGCTCCTCCACAGGGGTGGTCTATCATGCACAATGTCCCTGCGGTAAGGTATACATCGAACTAACCACACATGAACTAAAAGTTAGGGTCCGGGTACATGTTCGTGACATCGACAAGGCACCCTCAATAGATAATGACTCCCTCCTCAAGATGCTTCCACGCCACTTCAAGAGGAATCACAATTGCAATTCCAGAGGTCTACAAATTATAGGCATCAACCAGGTGTTTATGGGACCTAGGAGTGGGGACCTGGGAAGAATCCTGGCTCAAAGAGAAAGCCAGTGGATTTACCATTTGAGTACATTAAAACCTGAAGGGGGTGAATGAAAATATGGGCATCACAGCATTTCTTTAATTTTATTAAACATCATTGTGTATAGGTATCTTTTTCATGTGTGGTAGGTCAGTTTTTTTGTTTAATGTATGAGAACAATTTTTATAAGTTTGGATTTTAAATATTAATTTTACATTACAACTAGCATTATTTCCTACTGACAGCGTTGGAAGAATTCAGTTCTATGTCCGGCAGGCATACCATCCCTTTCCGCCTACGAGAGTCAAGCCTCCAATTTATTGGCATTGAAAATCACTGATGTTCATCAATCTTCTTGGTCATAAGTTTCAGGATCAACCTTTATCGGACTTCTTTTTAATTGGATGGACTTCCATTGGAATTTTTCTCTAATGGTGGGCAACTACACTGTTTTAACACCCCATTTTGTCACATTATTGACTATTATTATGTATTTATAGGTCCGTGAGATATTGATTTGTCTTTATGTTCCATACTTCATATGGTAATACCAGAAGCTTCTTGAAAAAATTGGCATAATTATATTAGAAGTGTATATAGAATTGTATCAGAAGATATATGTAAATGCCACTAAACAAAGGCCAGGTAAAGGACAGTTCATCATTATTGATGAGAAAATAGTGAAATATTCGGATTCAAGCAAATTGTCACGAATAATTTCTTACTTCCGTAAGAAAAATATTTAGAATTGAAAGTCCTCGGTGGTTGATACCTTTTAATGGCTAACTGAAAAGATGGTAACAAATTGCAAGCTTTCGAGACTACTCAGGTCTATTCATCAGGCATAGACTAATACCTTTTTGATTTCATCGCTGGAGGTTCTCTTCCCCCACCCTTTTCTAAGTGACAATATATTGTGCCCAGCTTGTGCTTCTGGCGATATTCACCTGTAAATTAAGTGCTTTCTTTCCATCATAATATGTCAAACATGTTGCTGCTTACCGTGGTTTAGGCACAATGGGGCTCAGAAGGAGGGGGGCATTTGGATTTTGGAGCACAGAATTCACTGGATTTTGTTTGAAAGTCTGGGAATCATTTCGCATTTCCAGACTCTTGTTCTACCTGTAACGTTGGAATCAGTGACAGATGACGGACGTGAGTGGCGTCTGGTTTTGTGTGGGATAAATTAGGGGTTTTATTGGTAACATTTTGAGGTACATAATATTTTTTCATCGCTTCCAGTATTAGGCTGGGATCACATTCTTGTGTTCTATGCTGAGCACTTACATCGGGGTTTCCATGTAAATCCCACAAAAATGCGATTCGGACGAAACCCCCAATGGAACCCATCTACCATAATGAGGCAGATTGAGACACTTTGTAGTCTGTTTGGCGTCTGCTTCAGTGGTATCCATATGTTTAGGCGTGCACAGATCTGTGGTCGCCCACACTTGTGCACCAAAAGGATGCCTAAAATGATACCGCCGGAACCGAGACCATTTCAGAGTGCCTCTATCTGTATCATAAGTGAGTGGTTCCATTGGGGGTTTTGTCTGAATCGCGTTTTTGCAGAATTTTTGCTCGACTTAACTGCTCAGTGGAGAGCGCAGGATAAATCTGCATTATTCTGATTTTTGGAAGGTAGAATGAACAAATAGAAAGCAGTACAAGAATAGCTCTTATTTTTATTTTTGCAACGGTTTACCGTGCGGTATAAGTGATAAGGAGGATTTATTCTATTGGTTGGTGCTATTACAGCTATACCAGATTTATATCGGGGTTTTTTAGGCTTTGCTGCTATCACTCAGTAAAAATGCTTTTTTATAAAAAGTAGGTTTTTTGTCACCATATTCTGAAAGCTATAACTTTTTTATTTTTTGTCAAACAGAGCTGTATGAAACCTTATTGTTTGCTGGACGAGTTGCAGATTTTTTTTGGTGCCATTTTGGGGGACATAATGCTTTTTGCTTGCTTTGAACCGCCATTTAATGCTTGTCGTTATGGGGTTACTCAAACTCACAGACTCTGATTCTTTACTGTAGTGAGACTATGGAATGCTCTGCGACACAATGTAGTGGCTGATTAATTTGATAAGTTCATGGGGGACCTGAATGCCTTTTTTGATGTAATAATATACGTTAAGGGAACTAGAATTTTTGATGGATTTGATTACCATATCTCAAATCAGAAAGGAATATTCCCCCTGATATTGGGCAATTAGCATTTATCTCTCTATCAACAGATTATAGGGTGAACGCAATGGATCTGTGTTATTTTTCAACCTTAACAAGTATGACACTAAACATCACTGCCTTAAGCTGTTGCATCAGCTATAATTCAACCATTAATTTGAATCCTGGGTAGAGATGCAACTTTATATTTCTCATTTGAAACATTTTTTATCATAGATAACGCTCTAATTTGGAGTATAATACGTCAATATAAAGCTCAAATAATGAATAAGTTTCATTTTGACAATTCACCCCATGTACTTTCTCATATTACAAGATCAAGCAATATTTTTTTATCAATGGCTTAAAACTATGCCATCAGCAAGCTGTGTCTAATCAGATTAGCCACAGTGCATCTAGACTAGTGTCAGTGAGAAAGGTGTTAAGATCTTTTGTTGAATCCAGACAAAGTCCAGACAGATTCAACAAGCAGAGTTATATCAAAGCTTAAGTGCTGAATAGCAAATCCATTCTCAAATAACAGATATTTGGATAGCATCTCTGTTTATATTACCAGTCTTTCCCTCTTATCTCTGTGTGGGTGCTGCAAACATGAATTTCAGCACATACAGTGATAATGTATCAAGCAAAATAAAGGCAGAACAACCAGATAGTTTTGTTCTGAAAATAAAGACTTAATACAATTACTATAATAAGCAATTATTATTGTAAATTGACATATTTTAATGCTCTGTTGTTCAAATAGGTAAATATATATGAGCGGGCACCACTTCAAAATAAATCGGGATCACCTATTGCATATCAATAGTAAACATAGACGATACTCAGATCTACCTCTCTGGCCCAGATGTCACCTCTCTGCTGTCCAGAATCCCGGAGTGTCTATCAGCCATATCCTCCTTCTTCACCTCTCGTTTCTTAAAACTCAATGTAGACAAAACCGAACTCATCATCTTTCCTCCATCTCACGTATCTTCCCTACCCGATCTATCTATTATGGTAAATGGCATCACAATCTCTCCCGCACCTGAAATCCGCTGCCTCGGAGTAACTCTCGACTCTGCCCTGTCCTTCAAACCACACATCCAAACTCTTGCCACCTCCTGTCGCCTCCAACTTAAAAACATTTCCAGAATCCGTCCCTTCCTCAGCCCTCAATCTACTAAAACTCTTGTGCATGCCCTCATCATCTCCCGCCTTGATTACTGCAACACCCTCCTCTGTGGCCTCCCCGTCAACTCTCTTGCACCACTCCAATCTGTCCTCAATTCTGCTGCCCGACTAATCCACATCTCCCCTCGCTACTCCCCTGCTTCTCCCCTCTGCAAATCCCTCCACTGGCTCCCAATTCCCCAACGAATCCAGTTCAAACTACTAACACTGACCTACAAAGCCGTCCACAACCTGTCTCCTCCCTATATCTCTGAACTAATCTCCCAGTATCTTCCTTCACGTAATCTTCGATCCTCCCAAGACCTCCTACTATCCTCCACACTTATTCGTTCCTCACACAACCGCCTCCAAGATTTCTCCCGAATATCCCCATCCTCTGGAATTCCACGCCTCAACATGTACGATTATCCACCACCCTTGGATCCTTCAGACGGAACCTGAAAACCCATCTCTTCAGGAAAGCCTACAGCCTGCAATAACCATTCCGCCTCGCCGCCACCACCCTAGCTGCCGCCACCACCAGAGCTGCCGCCTTGCCGCCACCACCAGAGCTGCCGCACCCCCGACCTTCTGTTTCTTCCCCATTATCCCGTAGAATGTAAGTCCGCAAGGACAGGGTCCTCTCCCCTCTGTACCAGTCTGTCATTGTAAATTTGTTTACTGTAAACGATATCTATAACTTTGTATGTAACCCCTTCTCATGTACAGCACCAAGGAATTAATGGCGCTATATAAATAAATAATAATAATAATAATAACATAGCAACAAGCAAGGAAAGTATATGCACACAAACCAGACAGGGATCACCAAACAAAAAACAATTCTTTATTAGAGAACACGTACAATTTAAAAACACTTAAAATAGTCCACAATATGGACTGAAAAAAATCAAGATCCATAATAAAGAGTATAATACTCGAGGACCAGTTAGCCTAATAAATGACAGTCAGAGTATCAAGCTGACTCTGACTGTCATTTATTAGGCTAACGGGTCCTCAAGTATTATACTCTTTATTATTGATCTTGATTTTTTTCAGTCCATGTTGTGGATTATTTTAAGTGTTTTTAAATTGTATGTGTACTCAAATAATTGTTTATAGTTTGGTGATCCCTGTCTTGTGTGCATATACTTTCCTTGCTTGTTGCTGTTGTTCAAATAGTCAATGAAACAATATACATGGAATATATATCCAGTATGCAAGTTTAGATTTTTCAATTATTAAAAAAAATCAACCTCCTAGAAATCTTTTATATTGCATTCTGAACAAAACTGTCCATTTTGTTAGGTACCTTGAAAATGTAACTTTGGTTATGGTTTATGATTGCCTAAGGTTCTTTTCACGGGATTGTTTTTGGCTTCCATTAAATGAATACACTGGGCTAACTTCCAGCTTAAGGGTATGCCACACTAAACAACATCGCTAACGGGATCGCTAAAAAACGTCACTATTTAGCGATCCCGTTAGCGATGTTGTTGTGTGCGGCATCTACCAGCGACGTGGCCCCTGCTGTGATCTCGTCCGTCGTCCTGATCGTTCCGGACCCTATTTTCATCGCTGGCGTCCCGCTGGTAAGTATCTAATCGCTGAGTGTGGCACCTTTTTTAGCGATTTAGCGGTACTTTTGTACCGCTAAAGTCGTTAAGGAGATCGCTAACCGCGATAGCGTCCTTAACGATATCGCTAAATTAGGTAGCTACTAGCGATATAGAAATAATCCCGCTAGCGATCTCATTAGTATGCGACGCTAACGAGATCGCTAGCGGGATTGTGTAGTGTGGCAGTACCTTTATATACAGTGCTCAATGAATACACCCCAACATATTTATCATAAACCATTCAGTTTCCTTTCCGAATCAAAATTTTCTATGGATACCGTACTAGAAAATAGGCTTATATATTTGGGAGCTCCTGTTGGTGGAGTCAGGCTTGAGCTACAGGTAGCTGCCAGGTACCACTCCTAGGCTGTTTCCGGTATTGCAGCTGGGGTCAGGTTCACAGACATGGACTCAGTTCAGACTACTCCTTGGGCAGGAAGCATACTGACACAGAGTCAAAAACAGGTCTAGATTCTGAGACTGCTATAACAGTCTGGATACACGGAGTACACGTTCAGACACACAGGTCTCAGGAACTTGCCACACACGGCACTGACCACACATGGACTGGACCAGAGTAGCAGGTTCAGTCACTGGCTGCAGAAAAGCCAGGGCTTTGTGTTCAGGCAGGGTCACACACAGACCAGGGAAGCAGGTTCAAGCACTGGCCGTGCAAGGACCAGGGGTTTGGGTTCAGGACCTGGCTGGCTTACCCTAATGGGGAAGGTGCCTTTTATACTCAGATTCCTCACATTTTACCATGTATGTGCTGCCCCTTCATGACCGGTAGTCTCTGGAAGGACAAAGCCAGACATGACGACCTTCTCACACGCATCACCTTTCTGGTTTGCTCCTGGAAGCGGGAAAGGGAAGATTTTGCTGAAAATTTGAGACGTGGCTTATCAAAGAACTTTCGGAAAGCCATCAGGAAGACCTGCAGGTATGAGGTCATTTAATTAGCCTAACATTGGGCCATTGATTGCAAACAAAATATGTTATTTTGCACACCCAAAAAAATAATTTTCCTAACAAATTTATTCAAGACCATTTATAAACACCAGTAGAATATCAGCATATAACGATGAAAATGGCAACTCGACAATCAATAGCAAAATGGAGAAAACAAAAAAAATGGCAATAAAAATTTCCAAGTTTATTATTACACGTAAATAACAATTCCAAAAAAGAAAATTACAAAAAATGTATTCAAAATAATGTATGTATATAAATATGATAGAAAATGAAGAGTATATGATCCAGCTCCTTAAAATTGCAAATTCTTTATTGATCCATAAAATAGATGAATTCACCAAATTCCTCAATAGTGAGAGTGCGCATGCAGCATACAGATACAGAATTTTTGTGATTTTCTTTTTTTTTTAATTGTTATTTATATGTAATAATAAACTTGGAAATTTTTTATTGGCCTTTTTTTGGACTCGGTTTTCTCCTTGTTTTGCTTTTGTCATTCAAAACCATGTTGCAAAAATAGGCACACGAGTCATAAGAACAATGCTAAAGTTTAGTCTACCAAATTCTAATTAACAAGAATTCCACTACAGGTAAGTCTAATTATTCATTAAACAGGTGTCCAGCAAACCATTGACTATATAAGGCTGAGGTCACACTAGCGACAAAATCGGACGACTGCAATGCGATGAAATATTGCATTGCAGTCTGACCTATGTTAATCTATGGAGCAGCTCCCAGTATCAGATTTTTTGTGGTCCGTTTTAAACGTCCGAGTGCAATCGCAGCATGCTGCGATTGTCACCGATTGTGGGTCGACTATCGCCAATGCAAGTTTATGGGAGCGATGAAAAATCTGATTACAAACAGACCGCACGTGTGACTTTCGATTAAATCACACCAGTGTCCTTTAGAAAAGCCGGCAATTCATCCCCGGCTATACTGTAAAAGCACACTGACAGCTTTAATAAAGAATGGAATCAATACATATACACACATAGAATACATATATATATATATATATACACATGTCATTGTGACATATATATATACATATATTTATAGTTCATCCACTTCTACATACTGTAATAGCCGCTAATTCAATTGCCGGCTTTTGTGAAAATACAGAACCCGACATGAAATGACACATGGTTTACATACAGTTAACCATGTCATTTCATGTATTTTTATATATGGTTTAAACTTACAATTACATGAGTATATGTGTGCAAAATTGCAGACATGTAGGGGTTAATTAAAGGTATAAATTCGTTGAAAAAAAATGCGTGGGCTCCCGCTGTATTTTCTTCACCAGACAGACAAAGCCAGCGAGTGGGGGCAGATAATAATAGCCTAAGGAGGGTACATTTTTTTTGTGCCCCCCCTGGCTACTAACATCTGCCCCCAGACACCCAGAAAAGGCAAATCTCTAATTAGATTCGCCCTTTCTGGCACTTTGCCGGTCTATTCCCATTGCCCTGTAGCGGTGGCGAATGGGTTAATAAGGGGTTAAAGCCACCTTGCAATTGAAAGGTGACTTTAAGCCAGGTTAATAATTGTGTCGGGGAGCTACATTTCATTGATGTTGTCATAAATTCACAGATACACTGAAAGAGAAGATGCTACCATCACTCTGTGCACTTGGTGTACATCATGAGAGTGATCCAAAACACACATGTAAGGTCACTGTTATATTTCTGAAGAAGAAATGGTGAAAGTGATTTAGTGGCCAAGTATGTCTCCTCATCTGAACACAATCAAATACCTAAGGGAAATTATGAAGAGACAATTGACTATCACTGGCCATCTAGCATACAGGCTCTAAAATATGTCATTCTTGAAGAAAAGTCAATGATATTGCAATATGTTGTCAACTTGTTCATTCCATGCCTAGAAGACTTGGTGCTGTTCTTAAAAAACATGGAGGTCATAAAAATACGTGACACAGTAGTTTTTTGTTAGTTGTATTCATTTTTGCATGAAGTAATTTAAGTAAAACTGAACATTTTAAAATAAATGTTATGTTATTAATCTATTGTTCATGTTATGGGTTAAAAAATGTTCTCAGTCAGATATTGATTAAGATATTACTTTCCAATTGGGATGTAAATATTTATGCTGAGTGCTGTACTCATTGGAAGCCTTCAACAAATGCCATATGGTGGTGTCGTTCATTCTTAGGATAACGTAAAAAAATTGTGGTTCAGTAGACATATTTCTACCAGATGCCAGTATATGAAATTTCATACAGCAGAAAGGACATAAATCCTGCTGTTTTATACTTGAATGGTGGCCAAAGTGACTCAATGGAGATCTATGGATCTATGGATTCATTTAAAGAGGTTGTTCACTCCTACGATATTGATGACCTATACCTAAGATTGCTCATCAATACTACAGGTGCTTCTCACAAAATTAGAATATCACCAAAAAGTGAATTTATTTCAGTTCTTCAATACAAAAAGTGAAATTCACATACTATATAGAGTCATTACAAACAGAGTGATCTATTTCAAGTGTTTATTTCTGTTTATGTTGATGATTATGGATTACAGCCAATGAAAACCCAAAAGTCATTATCTCAGTAAATTAGAATAATTAAGAAAAAACACTTGCAAAGGCTTCCTAAGCATTTAAAAAGGTCCCTTAGTCTGTTTCAGTAGGCTCCAGAATCATGGGGAAGACTGCTGACCTGACAAATGTCCAGAATGCAGTCATTGACAAACTCCTCAAGGAAAGTAAATTTTGCATTTCATTTGGAAACAAGGTCCCAGAGTCTGGAGGAAGAGTGGAGAGGCACACAATCCAAGCTGCTTGAGGTCTAGTGTGATGTTTACACAATCAGTGATGGTTTGGGTAGCCATGTCATCTGCTGGTGTAGGTCCACTGTGTTTTATCAAGACCAAAGTCAGTGCAGCCGTCTACCAGGAAATTTTACAGCACATCATGCATCCCTCTGCTAAAAAGCTTTATGAAGATGGAAATTTCATTCTCCATCATTCTCCAGCAAGACTTGGCACCTGTCCACACTGCCAAAAGTACCAATACCTGGTTTAAAAACAACAGTATCATTGTGCTTGATTGGCCAGCAAACTCGCCTGACCTTAACTCCATAGAGAATCTATAGGGTATTGTCAAGAGGAAGATACCACCAGACACCAGACCCAACAATGCAGATGTACGGAAGGCTGCTATCAAAGCAACCTGGACTTCCATAACACCTCAGCAATTCCTACAGGCTGAGTGCCTCCATGCAGCATTGATGCAGTAATTGATGCAAAAGGAGCCCCAACCAAGTATTGAGTGCATTAACTGAGCATACATTTCAGTAGGCCAATATTTCGGATTTTAAAATAATTTTTCAAGATGGTGTTATAAAGTATTCTAATTTACTGAGATAATAAACACATCTCCAGATAAAGGTCAGGTAGCTGTGAACACAGTTCACAGGTAAGCTACTATTAACTCCATAAGTACACATTTAAATACTGGAGGACAACAAGGAGTTTTTTGCAAAATGTATCAAAATTTATTTTATACATACAAACAGGATAACCATCACCATTAAAATATAACAGATGTGTGTTTGAAAGACACCAAAAAATGGCAACACTTCAGCACAAATATAATATACCCATAAGTATTGAGTCAAAGGGTCCCCAGTATTTGTTATCTATATAGCACAGGAGATAGGACCAAATGTCAAGTGACCTAAGAAAATAGTGGTTCCCAACGCTAAGATACCGGCATCCCTAGCTAACCGTAAGTCATACACCATTAAAAGGTGAAAGGGGGAGCCAGAATGGGGGTCTCACCATGTGCTTGTTGCCATCAGAAAAGCCCCGACGCGCGTTTCGCTGCTGTGAGCCTCACTTTCTCAAGGGGAAGTGAGATAATGACTTTTGGGTTTTCACTGGCTGTAAGCCATAATCATCAACATTAACAGAAATAAGCACTTGAAATATATCACTCTGTAATGACTCTATATAATATATGAGTTTCCCTTTATGTACTGAAAAACCAATAAAATTAACTTTTTGATGATATTCAAATTTTGTGAGAAGCACCTGTATATCATTTTTATCTAATAGTTTGGGGTCTCAGCTGTTTTCAGCTTTGCTGAGTCAGAACAACACATCTCCATACAGTATATTAGCCATTAATGAATACTGCAGCTCAACTGCTTTTGAATAGAGTTTGAGCTGAGCTGCAGTACCCGTGAAGAACAGCTAAATAGCTCTTATGGCTTCTTATATTATTTACATACTTTTGAAACTGATAATAGCTGTGTGAAGACAGGGGGTGTCAACTGGTGTTCTGCTAGCCAAAACCGCATGGACCAGGGAACATCCCACCAAACGCCCACTCTCCTTTTAACGTGGGAATAACACTACTCAGGCAATACAGGGTGACGGTAAAACAGTGTGGCAATAATTTATTGAACCACCAACAAACAACATATAGAACAATCCCAGCAATTACTCAAGATGGTGCACATTACAGTATCTCACCCTTCCGCTGGCTCGCCGGGATTAGAACAGCTGCAACTTTGGAGATTCCAGGGCCGACTTCGACCAGCAGTGGAACCCCACTTTTGTTGGGCACCCACCGATAGGAGGTAACGAGAAGCTTAAGATGATGACAGTCCATTGATGTAAGAGTCCAGGTGACCTGATTGTCCCAACCTGGATTCTTTAAATATCTTTGAGGGTTTAGTGATGGTCAGTGAAGCAGCTCTGTATTTCTTCAGTTGGAGCCATGATGCCATGTAGAGTGTCTCTAAAAACAGGCAGATCCTCCTTTTTATAGTTCACAACTTCTCATTCCCTCATGGGAAACCTTCACTGCTGGAGTGTTCAAACAAGATGAATAGTGTCACGGTTCCACCCCTCAGGGTATCTGGGATGAAGTTACTGACAGCTCGGCCATCCAATCCAGTACAGGGGCATGCTGAGCTGTCAGTGTGTTGATTGATGGCTCAACTAGCCAATCTGACTGGGAGGCGTCGACTGTCTCAGGTGTTCACTATCCCAGGTAATTGCTATGCCTACATAACTGAGCAGCTTCTCCCAGACCATTGCCAGACGTACATTCATCCTGTGAGTAGTGTTGAGCATTCCGATACCGCAAGTATCGGGTATCGGCCGATATTCGCGTTATCGCAATTCCGATACTTAATTCCGATACTTTTTCCATATCGTATACCGGAATCGGAAGTTCCCATAATTCTTTGAGAGGCAATGTGATTTTAGTCAGCCAATGAGGAATCCTACGAAGTGTGGGCACATCCTGTAATGATGCGGTCATCTTAACTAATGGCATGGCTGTGATTGGCTGCTGAAATGATGTCAGAATGCACTATAAAAGGCGCCGCAGCCATTTTAGCGTCACTGTGCTGTGAACTCAGTTAGGGACAGAACGCTGCTGTGCTGACTCTGAGGGACAGTTAGATATTGCGATTTTGTGTACTACTGTGCTTGAGGCAGGCTAGTTTACCAACCGCTGTGTAAAGCTTCATTTTGCCAGTGTTGTTTTAACAGCTCTGTGCAAGGTGTGTGTGTGACAGTGCAGGTGACGCTGCAGTTTGCTCTGCATCCACCACTGTTTGTAGGCATCTGCACGTGTCACTTTTTTTTTTTTTTTTTTTATTTTATTTAGTGGAATTGGTGCAGCTCCATTATATTAGAAAAAAATCAAATCTATTAGTGTGACGTGCTTCCATCCGTATACAATACATTGGTTGCAAACACTATAGAAGTACAGAAAGGAGCTTTTCACAGATTGTGGACAGTTGTGTTTCAGTGTTCACTTCAGTCTGTGTTTTTTACTTTTTTGAGTGCAGATCACGCTCCAGTTACATGTTCAAGCACTGCTGCTTGTACTCTGCTGAGCGTGTCTCAGTGGCTCATCCTTTTCATTTATCTCCAATTGGTTCTGCTACATTCCATTTAAAATAAATCTAATCTATTAGTGTGACGCGCTTCCATCCGTATACAATACATTGGTTGCAAACACTATAGAAGTACAGAAAGGAGCTTTTCACAGATTGTGGACAGTTGTGTTTCAGTGTTCACTTCAGTCTGTGTTTTTTACTTTTTTTAGTGCAGATCACGCTCCAGTTACATGTTCAAGCACTGCTGCTTGTACTCTGCTGAGCGTGTCTCAGTGGCTCATCCTTTTCATTTATCTCCAATTGGTTCTGCTACATTCCATTTAAAATAAATCTAATCTATTAGTGTGACGCGCTTCCATCCGTATACAATACATTGGTTGCAAACACTATAGAAGTACAGAAAGGAGCTTTTCACAGATTGTGGACAGTTGTGTTTCAGTGTTCACTTCAGTCTGTGTTTTTTACTTTTTTTAGTGCAGATCACGCTCCAGTTACATGTTCAAGCACTGCTGCTTGTACTCTGCTGAGCGTGTCTCAGTGGCTCATCCTTTTCATTTATCTCCAATTGGTTCTGCTACATTCCATTTAAAATAAATCTAATCTATTAGTGTGACGCGCTTCCATCCGTATACAATACATTGGTTGCAAACACTATAGAAGTACAGAAAGGAGCTTTTCACAGATTGTGGACAGTTGTGTTTCAGTGTTCACTTCAGTCTGTGTTTTTTACTTTTTTGAGTGCAGATCACGCTCCAGTTACATGTTCAAGCACTGCTGCTTGTACTCTGCTGAGCGTGTCTCAGTGGCTCATCCTTTTCATTTATCTCCAATTGGTTCTGCTACATTCCATTTAAAATAAATCTAATCTATTAGTGTGACGCGCTTCCATCCGTATACAATACATTGGTTGCAAACACTATAGAAGTACAGAAAGGAGCTTTTCACAGATTGTGGACAGTTGTGTTTCAGTGTTCACTTCAGTCTGTGTTTTTTACTTTTTTTAGTGCAGATCACGCTCCAGTTACATGTTCAAGCACTGCTGCTTGTACTCTGCTGAGCGTGTCTCAGTGGCTCATCCTTTTCATTTATCTCCAATTGGTTCTGCTACATTCCATTTAAAATAAATCTAATCTATTAGTGTGACGCGCTTCCATCCGTATACAATACATTGGTTGCAAACAATATAGAAGTACACAAACGGGCCTTTCACAGCTACTGAACATGGGTTTTTAATTTTTAACTAAAATATGTATTTTTTCAAATGACACAAATATAAGTAATGTTGAAGAGGAATAGTCCTACATCCATTGTTTGCACAATATTACAGGTGTACATCATGTCCCTTAATCAACAATGTATTATTATATTTACTTGTATGCTTTTATTTAAAAGCCAAGAACACAGAAGGATAACCTTCGCACTGCAGCTGTTGTCAAAGTTCAACCCACATTATGCACTTCCAACATTGCAGCATTTGAGGCATGATGTGAGTTGGATTGGTCAAAGTTATGGAGTGAGAAGGTTCACCATCAGTACCCTATAGCATAAGTATGCTTTTGTGTTAGCATTTGTGTTAGACATGTGGATATCTGCCATAATATGTCACAATTATTTAGTTACAGATTTGTTACCAACACTAATCATTGAATGGTTTTAAATTTGACGTTTCACTTGTTTACAGCTTAGAAATAAGGGTGTAGCCTGATATCTATGTGTAGCACTAGCCACTTTAACATGTCATGTTTTTTTAAACATGTGTAGCTAGGTAGCAGTAATTTTTGCCGGACACACAGCAGGGGAACAGCAGGCGTTACTGAACCCCACTATCACTATAGCTTGTGTATTGGTCTGTGGACACGACACTTCTGAGCAGCAACTGGCAGTGTTGTAGCCCAGGGAGTATAGCTCAGGTGGTAGAAAGATGAACATAACAGGAGACATGGAAAACGTTGTCAACCAGTTAGTTAATCTGAAACCGGACAGGCAAATTCAGGCGAGATCCATGCCTAGTTCATTTTCAGAAAAGTAAGCCGTTCTACATTATCGTAGGATAGTCGCATGCAACGGTCTGTTAGTACACCACCTGCAGCAGTAAAGACGCGCTCCGATAATACACTGCCAGCAGATCAAGCCAGCACCTCCAATGCATACTGGCTAAGCTCTGGCCATGTATCCAGCTTAGAGACACAAAACTTGAATGGGGAAGAGCCATCTGGGAGTACACTGAGAGGGCAAGACATGTAGTCTGTCACCATCTTACGGAAATGTTGCCTCCTGCTGACTGGAGCCGTCTCGGATGGTGTAGACATTGGTGGCGCTGCCACAAAACTTCGACACATTTGGAACATACTGTTCTTGCCCTGTGCAGAGGCGCTGCTTGTGCTCCCTCTTGTTGCAGAGCTGTCTCCACTGCCTCGACGCACAGAGCTGCTTTGTAAATCAGTAGCAGCAGCAGTGCTCTCGGCTGGAATGGAGAACATTATGGATTGCACCAGTGTGTCTTGGTACTTCCGCATTTTACGCTCCCGGTTCAACGGTGTGATGAGGCTTTGTAAGTTGTCCCGGTAGCGAGGGTCTAGGAGGGTGTACACCCAATAATCAGACGTGGTGTGAATGTGTTCGATGCGGCGGTCGTTTCTCAGCCACTGCAGCATGAAATCAACCATGTGCTGCAGACTCCCAACTGGCAAAGAAACGTTGTCCCCTGCAAGAGGCGTCATCTCCGCCTGCTGTGCATCACCCCACCCTTGGTCTACATACTGACTAGAGCATTGTCTACCTCCCTCTGGAGCGATGTCTTCCTCCTCCATTGACTCCTCCTCATCCTCCTCACAAAGTCCTTCAAATACATATAAATTTACAAAATTTAAAACTCAAAATTTAAAAACTTTGTATCATAATTCTGTAACATCAGTTTATGGAAACACAATAGCATTACAAAAGGATAGACAAAAAATGTACATTATGTGCTTTGTAAATACATTAAAAGTTTGTAATGGTTATGAAAATATAGACAGCGACTCTGGAGGTTCAATTGTTGATACAGCATGGTACTTTGAAAGTCCTCCAGCCCTTTGTGAGGAACCACGTTGCGCTGACTGTCCAGAAGGTGATGGAATTTGTGACTCCTCATCCTCCACCTCTTCCAAAACCTCATGCCTTAGTGCTTGCAGTGTTTTTTGAAGCAGGCAGATAAGGGGGACAGTCAGGCTGACTAGTGCATCATCTGCACTCGCCATCCGCGTTGACTCATCAAACGCACGCAAAACGTGGCAGATATCCTTCATAGAGTTATTCGCCACTCATTACACTGGCAGTGGCTGCCCATTCATTATAGGATCCAATTCTAATTACTGGTTCTCACCAACATAGCTCTCCACAGCGCAGCACCCCCCTACATCTCCTCCCTTATTTATATTTATCGGCCTAACCGACTGCTGCACTCTGCAAACGACCTTCGACTAACCTCTGCACTAATCCGTACCTCCCACTCCCAACTCCAAGACTTCACCCGCGCTGCGCCAATCCTCTGGAATGCTCTACCCCAAGAAATTAGGACTATCCGCAATTTGGATGGTTTCAGGCGCTCCCTCAAAACACATTTGTTCACAGTGGCCTATCACATTCACTAATCAAAGTCATTCTATGTGTAATTCTGTGTGTGTAGCCCATTCACTATCTCCATGCATCCCTCACTTCCTTAAAATGGCTGGACCATCATTGTAAAAACACCATTGTATATAAACACCTGTACTTTGTATCTCCCACACCTCATTGTAGATTGTAAGCTTTCACCAGCAGGGGCGGCTGATTTTGCTTTAATTATTGTATTGTTAACGTTGTTACTTATGACTCGTGTTTTGAAACTGTTAAACTGTAAGCACTGCGGAATATTATGGCGCTTATAAATAAATAATATTATTATTCTTATTATAGAGGCCCACTCAGTAGTGGTGAAGTGTGAACGCCGCAAATTGCGAGTTGACTGCGCCTGATGCAGCTGATACTCCATTACTGTTGGCTGCTGCTCACACAACCGCTCCAACATATGTAACGAGGAATTCCACCTGGTGGGTACGTCACATATAATGCGATGTTCATGAAGGTGAAATCTGCGTTGCAGAGCTGCAATCAGCGATCTGGCCATGCTGGAACGTCGCAAGTGAGCGCACTCTAGGCGGACCTTGTGCAGCAGTGCATCAAGATCCGGATAGTCCCTCAAAAAACTCTGCACGACCAAGTTGAGCACATATGACAGACATGGTATGTGACTGAGGTTGCCAAGGCCCAGAGCTGACACCAGATTTCGGCCATTGTCACACACTACCAAGCCTGCCTGTAGATTCTCTTCCAAAAACCACACGTCGCTCTCCTGCTTTATGGCATTACAGAGCTCCTGCGCTGTGTGGCTAAGTTTCCCCCATGGAAATTAATTTCAGGATGGCCTGTTGACATTTGGACACGGCTGTGCTCATATCGGTCGCAACAGGTAAACGTTCACGGGTCCATGTGGAGGTAGACCGTGACGGCTCCTGCAGCGATGATTCTGAGGAACTGGAATAGGAGGAGGAATCAATGTGTACAGACTTGATTCCTGCAATCCTTGGAGTTGGCAGAACACGTACAGCGCCACTCGCAAGATCAGTACCCGGCTGCACAACTTTGACCCAATGGGCAGTGAGGGAAAGGTATTGTCCCTGGCCATGGGTGTTAGAACCCTCTTGTTAGGTTTTGTTTCAGTTTGCTGGTCACATGACCTTTTTTCCCTATTTAGTCTGGCTCCGCCCTTCTGGCTTTGCTTGACTTCATTGTATTATCTACTGTTAAGCTAGCCGGGTGCTTAGGTGCCTTAATCTGTGAGTTTTGCTTGATGTTAGGATCACAAAGTATTTATTTTTCTGTTTAATTATCCATGCTACAATTTATGTTAGGAGGTGTCCACCTTTTCTCCCAGTCCCTAGATCTTGTAGGGATTACTCCCTCGCAACTATAGGTCTTCGTTCACACTAGATGAGGACTTTAGCGGGTCTGGTCGCAGGATCAGGTTCCCCGTTACATCGTAGGGATTCAGCTTAGTTGTATTGTAGGGACAGAATTCCCTTCTTTCCTTACTGGTTGTAGCAGATCATAACAATGGGTACTGGTCCACGCATCGGTGGTCAGGTGGACCTTGCTACTGAGGGCTTTTAGTAGCGCATGTTTAATTTTTCCCTCAACATGCTTTTGCAGACCAGGGACGGCTTGCCTGCTGAAATGAAATCGGCTTGGCACATTGTATTGTGGGATTGACAATGATATTCAGTTACGGAAATGTCTGTCTCCACCAGCCTGAATCACAGCATTTCAAGGGACAGGAGTTTTGCAATGCCAGCATTCAGAGCCTGTGCTCGTGCTGGTTTGCGGAGTATGGCCGTCTTTTATCCCATGCCTGTGCTACCGCTGGCTGTTTTGTGGCCTGGGAGTGTGAGGATGACAGGGAACTTGCTGCTGTGTGTGGAATAACAGTTTGTCTCTGGACAACAGTGGCCGAGGTTCTTCCATGGCGATCCTGTGAGGAAGCATAACCAGCTGTGTGTGAGCTCGATGAAGAGGCTTCAACACAACCTGAAGATTTTAGGTGCTGCTGTAGGTTGGCCTACATCTCCAGTGTGTCTTTGTAACTCAACTACGTGCTTTGTCCGCACATGTTTCCACATATTTGTGGTATTGAGGTGACTGACACTTTTAGCTATTTTTAATTTTTGATTACACAGCTTGCATTTCACATAGCAAATATCATGTGCAAGTGTGTGAAAAAAGGACCACGCAGTGCAAGTCCTGGGAGCGCACGTTTTGACTTTTGGAAGACAACTGCTCCGAACAGGTGCCAAACTGGAGGCTACAGGCAACCGAGTCTGCAGCCTAACTCTCCCTCCTGTTTGTACCGTTGGGGCAATGTCTTCCTCTATCTTCCTTCTATCACTAACCATTTCTCTAGGCCTCTCCAGCTTTCAACCAAAGTACTGGTTCTCACCCACAAAGCTCTCCACAGTGCAGCACCCCTCCTACATCTCCTCCCTCATTTCTATCTATCGGCCTAACCGACTGCTGCGCTCTGCAAACGACTTTCGACTAACCTCTGCACTAATACGTACCTCCCACTCCCGACTCCAAGACTTCTCCTGCTCTACGCCAATCCTCTGGAATGCTGTACCCCAAGAAATTAGGACTATCCACAATTTGCATGGTTTCAGGCGCTCCCTCAAAACACATTTGTTCAGAGCGGCCTATCACATTCACTAATCAAAGTCATTCTATGTATTCTGTGTAAGTGTGTGTGTGTCTCTAGCCCATTCACTATCTCCATCCCTCAGTCCCTTAAGATGGCTGGAACATCATTGTAAATGCACCATTGTATATAAACACCTATACTTTGTATCTCCCCCATCTCATTGTACATTGTAAGCTGTCACGAGCAGGGGCGACTTATTTAGCTTAAATTATTGTATTGTTAACGTTGTTACTTATGACTTGTGTTCTGAAACTGCTAAACTGTAAAGCGCTGCGGAATATGATGGCGCTATATAATAAATAATATTATTATTATTCCTCTGAGCTGCTCCACCACCTTCCTGTTCTTCATGCCATGTTGGGTATTGGACCTCATCATCTCCACTACCTCTTCCAACACCTGCTGTTGGGTGGTCTGGCCAGCACCATGCTCAACAGAAACTGGCACCTGGGTCTCATCATCATCATCAGATGCGTTCTGCGGTGTGCTGACCAACGGCACTGTCTCACCCGCCTCTTCAGATTCAGAGAGACACAGCTGTTGCGCATCACTGCATACTCCCTCTTCTTCACATTACAGAATGCTGCTTGGCTGGGCCCCTGTTTGCAAGCCAATAGATTCTGAGAACAGAAGCAGACACTCAGCTGGCTCCTGTACAGAACTCTCTGACTGCCTGGGCAATTTGCCAGGCGGTGAAGAGACAGATGGTTGCCCAACAGTGCTGTGGTCCTGAGAGGAGGTGGAAGCAATTGAAGTCGATGCATTGGCTGAGATCCAAACAAAAAACGGCTTCAATTTGTTCTTCCCGCAGCAGGGGGGTAACTCCGAGCTCCTACAAAAGTGCGCATAAAGGAACGCTCACGGCCCGGGGAAAACTGGTGGATGCTGTGTCACTGGGGGCCGCAGCAGCCACAGAATCCCCACGTCCTCTCCCTGAAGAAACTCCACGACCACGTGCCTTACTCCCTGCCTTCTTCATCTTGATAGATTGATAAAGAAAGTCTGAAAAGTTATAAGGCCTAAGTGTGGTTATTCCGCAGAGACTGCAGTGAACACTGCACACAACTGTTCAGTAGGTGTGAAAGGCCCCTTTGTGTACTTCTATAGTGTTTGCAACCAATGTATTGTATACGGATGGAAGCGCGTCACACTAATAGATTTTATTTATTTGTAATAGAATGGAGCAGCAACAATTAGAGAAAAATTTCAAGGATGTGCCAGTGACACACGCTCAGCAGACTACAACCAGCAGTGGTTGAAGAACTAACTGGAGCGTGATCTGCACTCCAAAAAGGAAAACCTCAGACTACAGTGAACACTGCACACAACTGTTCACTACCAACGCGTCTCAGCAGGAAGGCAGTCTGTGCGTCAAAACAAAGGCGCAAGCATACATCCACGTACCCTGTTTATAAAGCTATATAAAAAAAATTATGTAGTAGTGACGCACACTTTATTGAGGTACAGTATTACATCGCCATTCACCATCTGTGGCTATGCAGTCTCATCTATATATACCTTATCTATCCGTTGTCATGCTTGCAAGTCGACAGTCAGGCATAAATAGCAATTTTCACTATGCACTATGCACTTTTTAAAGGTTATGTTTGTTAATAAACATGATTATGCCACATATTATGAGTATTACATGATGGAAATTTTTATAATTTTGTATAAACTGTTTAGTGACATTATTCAGCAAATGTAACATTTTAGTAATGTCACAGATAACTTGTAATGCTGATGATGTTTTGAAGTCAGACATTCATTGTCTATACAATAAAAATGGTGTACATACTGTTACTTATCCATCATTAATGGATTCAGATATGTACTTGTATGCTTTTATGTACAACCGTATAGCAGATTCCTTAACTAATTTATTTTGTGGTTTGCATTGCTGTTCAACATGTTAATGTATGTGTTTATGTTTGTCAATTCTTTATTTATCTAGATATTAGTTTAAATGAAATCATCATCTTATGGTAGTAAAGGTTATCTTTCTCTTGTTTGAAGTATAGACATTTAAAATTGACAGGTAACAAGGAAATTACTTGATCTAGTATTTAAACATCCTCCTTGACCCTGGGCTCCAACACCGCCAGTTGTTGCTCGGAAGTGCTGTTAGCACAGTCAACACTTGCTCCTGTGTTACTGGGGTTCAGTAACGTCAGCTGGTCCTCGGTTGTGCCATTGGCTCTTTTCCTTCTGCTGCCCCTCCGGGTTCCAGCACAGTCAGCTGGTCCTCGTTACTTGCATTGGCTCTTGTACCTTCTGCTACCCGTCCGGGTTCCAGTACCGTCAACTGGTTCTCCGCAGTGCCTTTGGCCTAGGTGCCTCCATCTCGGTATCCGAGTTCCAGCAACGTCTGCTGGTCCTTGGTAGTGCTTTGGAGCACAGGTACCTCCTGCTTAGTAACCGTGTCCAGTAACGTCAGCTGGTCCTCGGTTGTGCCATTGGCTCTTTTCCTTCTGCTGCCCCTCCGGGTTCCAGTACCGTCAACTGGTTCTCCGCAGTGCCTTTGGCCTAGGTGCCTCCATCTCGGTATCCGAGTTCCAGCAACGTCTGCTGGTCTTGGTAGTGCTTTGGAGCACAGGTACCTCCTGCTTAGTAACCGTGTCCCAGTAACATCAGCTGGTACAAGATTGTGCTACAAATACAAGATACGGAACAAGAGACACAAGAACAATAAGCAGAAGATCTAAAAGCAGAAGAACATGAAGTATAAGACCAAAATGAAGAGCAAAATATATGCTCTAAATTCTAAGCAGAAGAAGACTAAGCAGTGTATGGGGGTGAGTCCGTTCCTCCTCGTGGTGCCCCTGGAAAATGCCTGCTGCTGCAGGCTAAACTGAACACGGACAAATACTGTTGTAATTTAAATCTTTTGTGACAGCAAGAACGGAAGGATGAAAAATTCATACTTTGACAGATTACAAGTACAGGATTCTCTGTCACAAATAAGAATATGATGAAGAAGATGAAGCAGAATATGAATAAGAATAATAGTTTAATAAGAAGAATATGAGTAATGTTAACAAAGATGAATAGCAAGAAGTTTAAGAAGAAGATAAAGAAGGTGAAGATGAAGAATAATTTGATGAAAAAGATGATGCTGCAGAAGATTATGAAGGAGAAAGTGTGTGAAAAGTTAAAAAGGTGAAGATGAAGAGCATGGAAGTTGTGTAATATACATATTTGCCAAAATATAAAAAACGTTAACATTGTCAATTTCTTCGTCAATCCGAACATCTTTAAAAAAAAAAAATATTTATGCTATTCCATTTGATTGGGTTAAACATCTATGCCTTTAATGTCTCCTCAACCTTCCCCAATACATTCTACATTACTCTTTCTTGTTTTCCTTCATGTACAATTAACCAACAAGGCAAGAATGGGTTTTTTTTAATTTCGATATTTTGTTCCCATAGACTTACATGGGACTTCGGTATCGGTATCGGGTATCGCCGATATTTTAGTGATATCGGCGATACCATTCCGATTCCGATACTTTAGGATATCGGTAAAGTATCGCTCAACTCTACCTGTGAGGTTTGTGCTTTGTGCTCCCTGTGCCTTGAGTTCTATATGCTTGATCTATTGCCTGACCTTGGACTTCGTTCTGACCATCTGCCTGTTTAACCCCTTCTGCTCTGATACGTTATCCTCCCGGTACTCTGACCTCGGAACTTTACCTGACTACGCTTTTGTCTCTTCTTTCTGTATATGACATAAACAACAATTCCTCAAAAAGGAAAAAAGATGTACTAGTCCATATTATCAAAAAATATTAAAGTCTTTATTTATTACATAATGAACTACAATTGACACAAACGTTTAGTATTTACAACCATAAAAATGCTGTCGTGAGGCACATGCCTCCCCTAATCCACAACCGCAAACATGGGTATATAGCAATAAGTATATAATATATAAATCAAGGATTATTTCAATATTTTTTATATAACACCATTCTCTGAAAATAGCTATTGCTACTGATGTAATATATATTACATATATCGAATACCCAAATATAACAACCACCATATCCTAATAATATAACCCATATATATATGTGTAGTACAAACTCCCAAAAATGGCGGTCAGCTATAAGGACATAGCTTCAATATGGTGGTGCTGCCACAATAAGATGACCATAAATGCTATATCGATACTCACTGATGATATATCAGGTGCGCAGCAAGCGGGTGGAGACAGGGGCATGTGCCTGCCCCAACGCACGTTTCGGTCCAGCCTTCGTCAGGGGGCACACACCATCCTCGTCTCCACTGCTTTTTATATATGTTCAGCATCATACTGATCGGCCACCTGTGTCTAACACACCCCCAGGAAGTGATGTCACCACCTCAGTGACGCGCACATCCCCACGGCAACCACGACGCCTCCAGGCATCGGCGTCATGCAGTCCAGCGCATGCGCTGCCACATAGAGACGTCAATAGCCAAGAAGAGTCGCAGGAGACGAGCAGGCGCGCGCGTGCGCAGTGGAGACTATCAGTTCCGATTCCATATACTGCATATGACAGTCCCTTTATTTTTACTCATTATAGCTTGTCTGCCTAGTGTAAGGTTTCAACTCACTCGGCTGCTTCAGAGGTAATCAGGAGACACTTTTCTTATGCAAAAAGTCCTTAGGTTTATTACATCATAAACCTCAAAGCAACATATAGTACAAGTCTTCAGTAAAGCTTCTTAAGATCTCTACAAACACAGATACAGGAAGGCTTCTCCATTCCTACACAGAGACCTCTCTGTGTTGTCCCGCCTGGACACATGGAAGTCTGTCCACACTGGCAGACTCCCACACACTCTCTCTAACAGGTGCCAAGCACACTCCATTACATAGGCATAACCCCGCCCACAGGTGAGGTCAGGATCACATGGTTAGGTCACCTGATCATGACCTCATCACTAGTGTTGAGCGATACGATACTGCAAATATCGGGTATCGGCCGATATTAGCTGTATCGGGCTTTCGATTCCGAGTACCGATATTTTCGTCATATCGGATACCGGAATCGGATTTGTCACTGTCACTGTGAGTGTCCGTCGGTCGGGTCTGTCAGGAGTCAGCGGCACTTACCTGGCAGAAGATCTCCGGCGGTCACGTCCTGGACTGCTTGATGGCCGCCATTATCTTCTCCCTGGCGGTCACATGCAGTTTTTCGCGATAACTGCAGTGACTGCAGGGTAATCCCGGCCGTAAACCAGTCCGATGACGTCACCGCCGGGGAAGCAGGTAATCAGCTGTGCTGCGCCGGGATGACAGGCTCTGCCTGCCTGCCTGCCTCTGATGTCATTCTGATGTAGCAGAGCTGGATCGTCGTGGGACACTCGTTACTATGGACTGTGTCGGACAGGTGGTATATTGCTGTTTTTTTTTTTCATTTTTTTACAGGAGATCGATGGCGTCGCAGGATGAGACTGTAATAAAAGTAATGAAAACTGTGTTGTTTTTTTTTATTAAATTAAAAAACTTTTTTATGAACATTCACCCGTTCCGGTACATCAACAATTTAACTATTTACATACAGGGACCCTGTCCGGGTTATTTATAATTCTTTGGCAGGGGTGTTCCAGGTACCACCTTGGTACTCTTCTGATGCTTGCCAAACATCCGAGACACCAAGGACCACCAGGACCTGATGACGTCTGTGGCCTGTACAGTCAAGTCGTGACCCACTATCTGTGTCTGTGTGGCCACCTCTTTCATCTCCCTCCGGGTCTGGAGCCCTATGTCCCGGACTGAACGAACCCCAGGGGGCCTAACAGGCGCCGGGTACGGGCCAGCTATCATTATCATGTCCATAGCTGGGGCTGCTGAGGAGACCACTGAGGGAGGCTGGGGAGATTTACGGCGTGGGGTGGGCACTTGTGCAGAGGCCTGGATGTGGGAGGCTGAAGGCTCCGAGGGTCTCACAGGTTCCTGACACTCTGGGGACCAGGGGTCGCACCTGGTGACATTTAGGGCATACCATCCATTGTAACCCCAGTGTCGGGTGTAAGTTACCAAGTCTCCTGGCAACAGGTCCCTCCCCGGGTGTCCTTCTGGGAGGTGAGTCTCCACGTCCCGCCGGGTCACAAACACTTCTAAATAAAGTCCAGGCTCCTGGATGAAGCCCCAAGCAGCTTTCAATTTAAAGCTCCGTACTGCACCCTTACGCCGCGGCTCCCTCACCGTACTTTTATCTTTTCTCATCCGTCCTTATCTGCCCGGTCCTTCTCGATGTGACGTTGGTGAAGCTTCTGGGATTCGCGCTGCTCCCTTTGTCGCTCGGCTTCTCTCTCCCGACGTCTCCACTCTTCCTCCTGACGCCGGTTGTAATTCTCCTCCACCAGCATCTCCATGTCTCCACCATCAAACTGCAGCTTACGATGTCCGGTTTGCGGCAGCTCTCCTGGCGCCCGACAGTCCTGGCGGCGCTCACCTGCGGAGGAAGCAGCCGGCTCTGGAACAGATGACAGTCGGGGCTCCGGTACAGACAGGTAGACCTCTGGTGCCTGCGTGGCCTCCTCCATGAGGACGGGTGTCGCTTCTTCTGTCTCAGCGACGGGGGCAGACAGCGGGATCTGGGGTGCTGCCGGTGCAGAGTTTTTTGCAGGAACGGGTGCCTCCACTGCGACGTCAACCGGATCACATTGCAAGGGCTGGGATGCCCGCACGGACTCCTCTACTAGAACGGGTGCCTCACCTTCCGGTACAGACACTTCAGGTAAGAGGGATTGGCGCCGCTCCAAGTTTAGTTTTAGGGCACGCCAGCTGGCTTCCATCCTGGCGACCTCCTCCTGGTGCCGGGCCTGGCCTCTTAGGGTATTCTCCGCTTCTTGCTGCGTAGGAGGGTTTCCAGGCCGGGTGCCCAACGGTGGTTCCGTGGCGTTCGGGTCGCTTCCGTGGGGGGAGAGCTCTGACTGCTCCATCCCTTCACACTTCTGCTCGTGTCCATTAGCCATCTCTGCCAAGTCACATGTGTCATTAGCATCTGGAGAGGGCCCCTCTTTTGTAGTGAGGCGGGACCTTCGTGTTAGTTTCGCACACTGAGGTGGATGAGGAGGCGGAACTCAAGAGTTTGTGGGGCACGATCTTACATTGCAGTACCATTTAGAGTGGTCGGCCATCGTTTTCGCGCCACTGAGTGAGTGTACACCCACGAAGAACACGCCCTTCTTCTTCACCAGTGCCTCGTCGTGACGCAGATATGGCGGAAAAATGGCAAATACATTCTCTGATGATTTTAGCAATTCTCAAGCACAAAACCAGTTCAATTCAGGCACACAGGACTCGCTTATAGCGAGCTACAGAATCCTGTTCGTGACGCCCAAGTTGAGTCGCACAGAGCCAGAGGTTTTGGGGTACTCGGCACCGAGCCCGTCGACTTCTATGGGGTATGTCACGGCTTTACCCGGCAATTGAATCAGAGTCTATTTTACTATGTAGAAGTGTATAAACTATAAATATATGTATATATATATGTCACAATGACATGTATATATATATAATGTATTCTATGTGTGTATATTTTGTGTTTACAACGAAAGAAAGTGTTTTTTTAGTTGCGATATTTTGTTCCCATAGACTTACATGGGACTTCCGGTATCGGAATCGGATATCGACGATATTTAGTGATATCGGCGATACCATTCCGATCCGATATTTTTAGATATCGAGCAGTATCGCTCAACACTACTCATCACAGGTCCTTCAGATACACACAACCATATACAGGTTTTATCTTAGGTATTCAGACACATACCCCTTGGGTGGGTTTGTAGGAGACTGGACCCACCCAGCTCTCCTAGTCACCTGGAAGCCTCCCAATATATAGTACAACTCTCAGCAATAGATCTGCTGAACCAAAACATATCCAGGCTTCCATCACAGGGCCACCCACCTCTGCGATACATAACGTCCATCCATCACATGCCTCCATGCATATCCCGAGGAGCCTACACAGTGCCCCCTAGCTGCATCAGGGGTCACTACACCACATACCTCCCCCTCTGTTCAAACTTGTGGGGTTGAACACTTGTTACCCGACCAGAGATCCTTCTCGGTCGTCTCTGCCAGTCAAACCGTCTGGCTAAGTCCCAGTGGTCAGTACGGCGTCTCAATTCCCTTGCACCCATACGTCCTGTCTGGTCTGAGTCCTTTTTATTTCGTCCACTACAGGTTCTCTTGCTTAGGTCACTCATCACTGAGCTAACTGAGGCATCACTATTTCTACCTCTTCCATCAGGCGCTCTTCGCCTCTCAACACTACGGATTGAAGGTGGCGGCCATCTTCTTTCCATTTCCTGCAGCTCTCTGTTGACCTGCTCCCTCTCCAGTCGTAGCTGCTCTACTTCTCTCAAGTATGACACACGATACTCCAGGAGCATCCGGATATTCCCAAGGCTCTCCCTGGATCCGACAACGAGGAATGGGACCATCCCATCTTCACCCCTGACCTGGACTTCGTCATCAGCCGGAATCCTGACTCTCGTCACACCGGACTTATTCACCATCTCCTGCATCACTTTCCCAAGTCTTCCGATGACTTTCTTCACCAGACCTCTGGGCACTTGAATGATGTCTTCCACCAAGCCAAGCTGATTTTGCGTCTTTCTTGCTTGCTCCAGACGTCGAGCGGCTTCTTTATTTCTCAACAGGATCACCTGTTTCGTGCGGAGACAATGTAGGTGCATGTCCCTCAGGATAGCCACTCGCTTCAGTGTGACTTCCTTAGTTGACAGTATGACTTTCATCTCTGGCACCCAGTTCACACTGCATGCTTCTACTGCCTTTCTAAAGGCCTCATGCACCTCCTCAATGGCACACACTTCTCGCCTGTCTTCGGGTATCTCTATTACACACTTGAAAACCGACCCGTCACCTTCTTGGACAGACTGTTGGACCTCCTCATCCTGAGCGTTAGTACAGTTTTCCAAGACATCGCTGTCCCTTGTGTATCCATCTGCATGGCACTTCTGCTGGATTTCTTCTCCCGTGGATTTCTGGAGCTGAGCACTAGTCTCCTCCTTTATCTTGAGCTCTCTGAGAACTCTATCTCGCTCTTCTGCCAAGCCGCGACACTCATCCTCCTCCGGAGAAGCTCCTGCTGATGCTTCTCTTGGGCCTCTCTGAGCTTAGAGACTTCCTTCTCCAGCTCCTCCACTTTATGCTCAATCACTTGTCTTAGGACCCTTTCTCGCTCGACTGTCTTTTTCACTGACTCTTTAAGCAGCTCCATCTCATGGTCCTGCTCTCTTTTAGCCAGCACATGTCGCACCATTACCTCTTCAATTAAATTTTCGGCTGAGTACTCTTGCCCACGCACACTCTGCGTCTCCAGAGTTCCCCCCGTTCCTGCATCCGCAGTTTCCACTGTCTCACGACTCCCGGTAACTTCAGAGAGCTCCAACTCTGCCTCCTTATCGAGGACAGTCACCTGACCGGTACCTGACCCTGACTCTTCCTCATCATTTCTCTTCTTAGAGGATGTAGCCTGTCCCGCCTTTCCGCGGCCCCTGCGGCGAGAGGAAGATCGGCCATTTTTACTTGGCTCCACCTTACTGCACTCGCTTTCCCTTGCGGTCGAGTCACAGTCTGCACAAGAGTCACTCCCACTCCCCCTGTCATCCTGGAACAGCACGTCCCCACCTAGACAGGTGTCAGACCCCTGTGCTGGAGCTAAACCGTTTCCCACGGTCACACGTCTCGTCACCTCCAAGTCCCCGAGTTGGTCTGACCCACACTTTCTTCTGGTCACCTGTGGCTCGGGACTATCGCTATTAGGGGTTACCTCCTTTTCACACTTCACACGACAAGGAACCACTACAGCCGCCTGCTGTGATGGGGCTCCCTTAGGGTTATTCCGTCTCTCCTCTGAGCAACCCCACACTTCATCAACCTCCCATGCATTTTCAAAAAATACAAAGTCCCGTTTCCTCTCATAGGGGTACAATACGTTCGGTGGTATACCGCCATCTTGATCCTCGACACTTGTGGACATCTCAAGCATCACCCTGTCTACCAAATAGTCCACAGTGAACCCGTGGATGCAGCACACCTGGACCTTTTTCTCGGTCAGACAGAGAACTAGCGGAGTTCCTTTCAGAGTCACCTGACTCTTTGAGTCCAACTGTCCAGAGACTCCTTCCCTATGTAACATTACAGCACACACCTGTTGCCTGTTATCAAACGGGAAGTCTATGCCACATGCGGAATACGTATAACACCCACACCGCTGTTCCTCAGATATGTCCACTGAGGAAACCGGTGCCACCCCTTTTTGATTTTCCACCCCCTTTTGGGACTCCGCCCCCTTCCGGCCACCATCCCAATTTGGGTTACCACCACCCCTTTTGAGATTCCGCCCCCTTTTGGGCCACCATCCCAATTTTGGGTTGCCGCCCCCCTTTTGGGACTCCTCCCCCTCTAGGGACACCACCCAACACTGGGGTACACATCACGGCTCTTACAGGCCCCAGTCCACACAGTACCCTTAGACAGTGACTTTCACTTAGGGCGTGTACTGGCCCTTTAAGAGTTTGTGTGCCTCGGTTCACACTGTCCTTTTTTTCCACACCAGCTCCTGCTGGTACTGCCACCGCTTCCGTTGCAGCCACCAACAACCAGCACCTTCAGATGCTACTCCTAAGCTGCTGTGGCTGTTACTGCAGCTCCGGCTGCTGCAGAACTTCTTGCTGCAACAGTCACTGTAGCTCCTGCTACCACAAGTCTCTGCACGCTGCGCTGTCTTGCCGCTTGTCACCTTCGTGACCCCACGAGTCACAGCCAGCCGCTTGTCACCTTCATGACTCCTCCGAGCCACAGCAAACACCTCACACGTGTTCCAGAAAAAAACAGTTTCTCACTGACCCGTCAGCACAACACAGACTCCTGTCTGTCACACTCTTGGCCACAGAGTTTTCCGGACACCTCCTCTCAGAGGCACCCAACAGAGCAAATACAGTTTCTCACTGACCCGTCAGCACAACACAGACTCCTGTCTGTCACACTCTCGGCCAGAGAGATTTTCCGGACACCTCCTCTCTCATAGAGGCATCCCACAAGGACAAAAACAATCTCTCACTGACCCGTCAGTACACCACAGACACCTGTCTGTTACCTGTTGGCCACGCAGGTTTCCGGACACCTCCTCTGAGGTATCCTCTCAGCATGCTTTTTTTCTCCATTTTCAATGACCCCAGTCAACATAACACAGACTCCTGTCTGTCACCACTGGCTTAACAGCGTCTTCAGATACCTCATATCAGAGGCACCACATAAACATAACCACAGTTTATTCGTGACCACTGGTCACACTCTCGGTTTTCACAGACCGTCCGTTCCTCCTCTGGTTCCTGATTCCCAGTCCTGGAACATGTGCTCCTTGGGCCGCTGCCAGCATTCCATCCACCAATTGTAAGGTTTCAACTCACTCGGCTGCTTCAGAGGTAATCAGGAGACACTTTTCCTATGCAAAAAGTCCTTAGGTTTATTACATCATAAACCTCAAAGCAACATATAGTACAAGTCTTCAGTAAAGCTTCTTAAGATCTCTACAAACACAGATACAGGAAGGCTTCTCCATTCCTACACAGAGACCTCTCTGTGTTGTCCCGCCTGGACACATGGAAGTCTGTCCACACTGGCAGACTCCCACACACTCTCTCTAACAGGTGCCAAGCACACTCCATTACATAGGTATAACCCCGCCCACAGGTGAGGTCAGGATCACATGGTTAGGTCACCTGATCATGACCTCATCACAGGTCCTTCAGATACACACAACCATATTCAGGTTTTATCTTAGGTATTCAGACACATACCCCTTGGGTGGGTTTGTAGGTGACTGGACCCACCCAGCTCTCCTAGTCACCTGGAAGCCTCCCAATATATAGTACAACTCTCAGCAATAGATCTGCTGAACCAAAACATATCCAGGCTTCCATCACAGGGCCATCCACCTCTGCGATACATAACGTCCATCCATCACATGCCTCCATGCATATCCCGAGGAGCCTACACAGTGCCCCCTAGCTGCATCAGGGGTCACTACACCACACTAGATTATTTGTATATCGGCATCAGAGAATATAATCTAAGACAACCTTAATAGATAAGATAACGATATTAATATATGTTGGAAAAAGGAGGAAACAGTATAGAACTATATAATAGACTAGGATCAATCCCCAAAATTATGCAGTATACAACAACTCCAATATCTCTGCCATAATTACAATAATAGCAAGGAATATAAATCCCATTCAATATTTATTAGAAAAATCTTCATAAAGTTGCTGTCTTCATCTTTTTCTTCAGTAGCCTTATTGGGAATATCAATCTCTTATTTCAAATTTTCAAGGTAAGCCAACCAATTAGATTCTAATTGACGTTCAACTATGATAATGTTGCCTTGTTGTTAATTTTTAATTTTTATTTTTCGATTTTAACAATTGTTATTTGTTTTCACCATCCTTGTCTCATGCACAAAAAGATTAATTTATATCAGTTGGTTGGCTTACCTTGAACGGATGGATGTGTCCTTGTGTTAATAAGTCACCACATGTATACAATCTAGAGAAGGTTGTTATAATATCCCCTGATATGTGGCTATATGTGTTGTTAGCAATACTTTTTCTGTATATGACGTACCCTCCTGGCTTCTGACCTTGGACTCCTTGACTCTTCTGACTCACGACTTGGCCATGAGAAGTGACTAGCATCACATTATGTCTGGCCTATACGCTTTTCTTTTTCACCAGTATGGATCCTGTTTACACTCTTTGTGACCAGGTGGCAATTTTGATGCAGATGACTCAGGATCTGGCGAAGGATTGCTGGAGTCTGGAGTCATCGCAATATCTGTTGCAGAGTCAGTTAAATAACTTGATGAAGATCCCACATATCCCCCCCACTGGCTGTGATGTCAGTATCCTCTGATGTACAGTTG
The DNA here is from genome assembly GCA_033576555.1 of Oophaga sylvatica. Lineage (NCBI taxonomy): Eukaryota > Metazoa > Chordata > Amphibia > Anura > Dendrobatidae > Oophaga > Oophaga sylvatica. The sequence continues at coordinate 156,589,062 of JARQOD010000004.1, read as the reverse complement.
GTCTCTCCCAAACCTGTGATATCCCTCCCTGATAAATTTTCGGGAGAGAAAGACCATTTTAGGGTATTCAGAGAGAGCTGTAAGCTAATTTTTACCCTGCGTCCCTGGTGGTCAGGGGAGGAGTTGCAGCAGGTGGGAAAAAAACATGTTCCTACTGCGATGGGATCCTCAGACCTGGGCATTTTCTTTGTCCCCACAAGCCCCAGAATGGTTTTCTGAAGATGCCTTTTTTGACAGTTTAGGTCTGATATATGATGAACTCGACAGAATCCAGGGTGCTGAGGCTAAGATCATGAACCTGGCACAAGGGGGTCGCACAGCTGAGGACTACTCTACTGAGTTCCGGCAGTGATCCACTGAAGTTCTATGGAACGATGCTACTCTCAGGTGCCAGTTCCAAAGAGGCCTTTCTGAGACACTCAAGGATGCTCTGGTCCTCCATGACTTCCCTTGTTCTCTGCGGGAGGCCATGACTCAGGCCATACAAATGGACCACAGAATCTGTGAGAGACATGGTGAACAGCAGGTTGCATGTTACACTTCCCCGGAGCAGATCCATTTACCCGAGCTTAGAGGTGCCAGTCTTCGAGTTGCGAACAGAAGACGGAAACAGGATCTTGGTCTTTGTCTATACTGTGGTCTCTCTGGACATTTTCTTAAGAATTGCCCAACTCGTCCTCAAGCTGTCAAACCATCGGGAGAACGTCTGAGTCTGGGTGACGTCCGAGGAGTTCACCCAGACTCCCAGGTACCTTTTTCTTCCTCTGATAAAGTACTGGTAAATTCAATGATTTCCTTCAGGAGCCAGATATTGTCAACATTGGCGTTCATTGACTGTGGGTCTCCAGCTAACTTTATTGATTCGGGACTGGTTCTGAAGTTAGGCTTAGGGACAGTTAGATTGGAAAGACTCATTCAAGTCATCACCCTTGATAAGACACCGTTAGCTCACAATTTGGTTGAGAGTACAATGGTGGATATCACTCTTCAAGTGGGAGCACTCCACTCTGAATCCATCTCCTGTTTTATGTTGGAAAATGTACCTGCTGAATTGGTACTGGGGTTTCCATGGTTGCAGATTCACAATCCTGTTATTGACTGGTGTCAGAAGGAAATTGTGAAATGGAGCCCCAAGTGTTACAAAAAATGTCTAAAAGATGTACAAATATGCTCTGCTAGCCTGGAGGATCTTCTGGGGTACCTGAAGGACTTCGGAGATGTGTACTCATAAAAAGATGCGGAGATACTACCTCCCCATCGTCCCTATTATTGTGCTATAGATATTATTCCTAGTGCCAAATTGCCAAAAGCTCGCCTTTACAATTTGTCGGGGCCTGAATGGCCACCATGAAAGAATATGTTAACGAAAGTTTATGGAAGGGTCATATCCATCCTTCCTCCTCCCCTATAGTTGCTGGATTTTTCTTTGTTGAAAAGAAAGATGGAGGTCTCCGTCCTTGCCTTGATTTCCGAGAACTAAAAAAGATCACGGTTAAAAATACTTACCCAACTTCCACTCATCCCCGACCTATATAACCAGCTTCTGGGGGCCAGGGTGTTTTCTAAACTTGATCTTAGAAGGACTTACAATTTGATACTCATCTGGAAGGGTGATGAGTGGAAAACGGCATTTTTAACGTCTGAGGGTCTTTTTGAAAACCTTGTCATGCCTTTTGTATTATCTAATGCACCTGCTGTGTTTTAAAATTTTATGAATTATATTTTCTCTGATTGCATTGGAAGATTTGTTGTTGTAATATACCTCGATGACATTCTAATTTTCTCTTCTGACTTGGACACTCACCAGGAACATGTCCATGTTGTGTTACAGAGGTTACAGGAGAACTTTCTGTTTGCTAAGTTAGAGAAATGTGTTTTTCTGTTAATGAGATCTCTTTCTTGGGGTTTATCTTGTCAGCAGAAGGGTTTAAGATGGACCCTGGGAAGGTGCAGGCCATAATTTATTGGGTTCAACCTTGTGATCTTAAGGCTTTGCAGCGTTTTCTGGGATTCGCCAACTATTACAGAAAATTTATCAAGGAGTTTTCACAGATTTCTAAACCAATAACTGACCTTACATGTAAGGGGGCTAATCTCAAGTTTTGGTCACTGGGTGCTATCAGGGCTTTTGAAAGATTAAGGCTAAGTGCACACGATCAGGAATAATTGCGTTTTTTCGCGTTGTTTCCGCGATTTTCCGCGGTTAAACCGCGAAAAAAACGCAAGCATTAAGCATTCTATACTTGTTAATTGATTGCGCATGTTTTGTACACATGTTGCGGTATTTTCCGCGAAAAAAACGCTTTGCGGAAAATCTAGCAACATGTTCATTAATTTAGCGTAACCGCGGTGATTCCGCCGCCATAGGAATGCATTGAAACGCTTACTTTCCGCATGTGGCTATGCCCACTATGCGCAATGTAAGCGGTTCATGTGCGGATGGTACCCAGGGTCTGGAGCAGAGGAGACTCTCCTCCAGGCCCTGGGTACCATATCCCTGGTAAAACAATAATTAAAATAAAAAATAATGATATTTCTCACCTTCCGGCGTCCCACGCAGCTTTCCCGCCTTCAGCGACGCTCCCGCCAACTTCCGTTCCCAGTGATGCTTTGCGAGATCACCCAGATGGCGTAGCGGTCTCGCGAGATGCTACGTCATCGGGGTGATTTGTCGCAAAGGACTTCTGGGACCGGAAGTTGCCGGGAGCATCGCTGAAGGCGGGAAAGCTGCGTGGGACGCCGGAAGGTGAGAATATCATTATTTATTATTTTTTTTATTATTTTTACATTAGATCTTTTTACTATTGATGCGGCACAGGCGGCATCAATAGTAAAAAGTTGGTCACACGTGTCAAACACTATGTGTGACTCGTGTGACCAACCTGTCAATCAGTTTTCCAAGCGATGCTACAGATCGCTAGGAAAACGCTAGCATTCTGCAAGCTAATTACGCTTGCAAAACGCTATTATTCTGGCGGGAATCAGCATACAAAAAACGTGCGTATTTCCTGCGGGAGAAGTGCGGGATTGCCGCGGAAATTTCCGCGGCAATTCCGCAACGTGTGAACTTAGCCTAACAGAGAGTTTCATATCCGTACCCATTCTGATCCAGCCTGATCTCCAAAAACCGTTCATTGTAGAGGTGGATGCTTCGGAGATCCTGGGTGGGGCAGTCTTATCGCAGGGGCCCAAAACTCTGACTAACCTGTGTCCATGTGCTTTTTTTTCTAAAAAATTTTCACTGGCAGAGAGAAATTATGACGTGGGTAATTGGGAGTTACTTGCTGTCAAATTGGCCTTTGAGGAATGGAGCCATTTTTTGGAGAGGGCGGTTCATTCAGTTACAGTGATCACGGATCACAAGAATTTAGCTTACATTGAATGGGCTAAAAGGTTAACTCCTGGACAGGCCATATGGTCCTTGTTTTTCTCTCAATTTAATTTTTCTATTACATTCAGGCCTGGGTCTAAGAATGTGAAAGCTGATGCTTTATCTCGTAGTCTAGTTCCATTTCTCCTCCAGAACCCCCATCCTCCATTATTTCTCAGGGTATTGTGGTGTCTATGGTAACGTCAGTATTGGAAGAGGAAATTTGTAAAGTCCAGTCGTTGGCTCCTTCCACTTCCCCGGGGTCCATATTATTTGTGCCTGTGTACCTAAGATTGCGGGTGCTACAGGAATTTCATGATTCTGTTTTAAGTGGTCATCCTGGGGTTACTGCCACAAGGAAAGCTGTTGCTAGACTTTTTTGGTGGCCGTCCATACATAGGGATGTTAAAGATTTTGTATCTGCTTGTGAAGTCTACGCACGCGCCAAAGTCAGTCACAGCCAGCCGGCTGGGGAATTGGCTCCATTGCCCATTCCAGTAAGACCATAGACTCATTTGTCCATGGATTTCATTACAGATTTGCCTCTGTCTGATGGGTAAACCGCTATCTGGGTGGTATTTGACCGATTCAGCAAACAAGCTCATTTTGTTCCTTTGTCAGGATTGCCTAATGCAGAGACACTCTCCAGGTTGTTTAATTCTCATATTGTAAGGTTACATGGGATCCCTCTGAACATTGTGTCTGATAGGGGAGTACAATTTGTCTCTAAATTTTGGAGAGCTTTTTGCAGTAAACTAGGGTTTGATTTGTCATTTTCATCTGCCTATCACCCTGAAACCAACGGTTAGACTGAGAGGACAAATCAGTCTTTGGAACAAATTTTAAGGTGCTTTGTGGCAGCTCGACAGGAGGACTGGTCTTCGTTTTTACCTCTTGCTGAGTTTGCTGTTAACAGTTGAGTAAATCAATCTACTGGAACCTCACCTTTCTTCTGTAGTTATGGTTTTCATCCCCATTTTGGTGAATTTTCCAGGATTAGTTCTGAATGCCCTGGGGTGGAGGTCGCCGTACAGAAATTTAGGATGTCTGGACGGAGGTTCAGAAGCATATTGGGACTGCTCAGATTCGCCAAAAACTAAAGGCAGATAGAAGATGTTTGGTGGGTCCTGTTTTTTAAGATTGGGTCCAAAGTTTATTGGTCCATATGATATCCTAGAGGTGGTCAATCCTGTGGCATTTAGGTTAAAGCTTCCTTCATCCCTTCACATCTCTAACATATTCCATAAATCCCTATTAAAGGAGTATGTCCCTTATGCATTGTCTCCATCATCCCCACCTCCTCCGATTTCAGTAGACGGTGGCCTGGAGTATGAAGTTCAAAGGGTTGTGGATTCTTGGTGGATCGGTAATTCCCTGCAGTACCTCATCCACTGGAAGGGATATGGACCAGAGGAGAGATCCTGGGTGTCACGCTGTATAGCAGATATATATATGTGATGTCAGTAATCTATATCAAAAGGGCAACATACTATATAACATGCGCATAGATATATGATAACATAGAATTACCTGACAGAATGTCCAGTGGGTCAATACTGAATCCGTTATACGCTGTCTCCGGCTAGAGGGTGACCGGGGTCTATGCTGACCCTAAACTGGGGTCCTGACTAATCCCTCTACCTGGAGGTACTGTTAAAGGTACAGAGGTCCAGGCCACCAGCGTAAACCCTGTCTCCTATCAATCCCTGCCAACTGTAATCTAGTCCTAAGAAGGACCCTGATTACCACCAAAGGGAATGAACAGGTAACGGTTAATGAACAGAAAGACATACAAGAAAGACAAGAAATAAAGTAAATAAAGTCTTACATACAACACTCACACACAGTAGGAACACCTAAGGTCTCAGAGATAAACTATAAGCTATAAGAGTAAAAACAACTAAGGAGCTCTTAGCTTAAGTATTCTCAGAACCGCTCCAGTCTGCTAGACTACATGAATGCTTTCACCGGCGTCTAACACCCAGACTGGCAGGAATATAAAGGAAACTAATTAGAACATAATCAAAAGCAGCCGGGCGAGGCTGGACCTAGTCTTAGCAAAGGCTAGGTAAAATTAACTCTCTCATTACCAAACACAAAGAAACAGCAGCTCAGCTGTGAGAAGTCAGAATGTGCAATCGCGACGATCTTCGTGGCGATGCACCCATGACAGTACCCCCCTTCTACGAGGGGCCTCCGGACCCTCATGACCAGGTCTGTTCGGGTAAGTTGTGCAAAAGGTCCGAACCAATCGATCTGCGTTAGCATCAGACGCAGGGACCCACGTCCTCTCCTCAGGACCATACCCCTCCAATGAACTAAGTACTGAGGGGATCGGCGACTGAGACGTGAGTCAATGATTTTCGACCCATGAAATTCCACGTTATCATTGACTACCACTGAAGGAGGAGGTAGAGGTGACGGTATGACTGGTGCCACATACTTTTTAAGTAATGACTTGTGAAACACATTATGAATTTTAAACGTAGGAGGGAGGTCCAGACGAAATGCCACAGGATTAATTATGGAACTGATCCTGTACGGCCCGATGAATCTGGGACCCAACCTCCAGGAGGAAACTTTAAGTTTTATATTCCTGGTAGACAACCAAACCAGATCGTTCACCTTCAGATCTAGACCAGAAACTCTCCTCCTATCAGCCATCCGTTTGTAACGGTTCCCCGTAACCTTCAGTCTTAAGCGATCTGGAACTATCAGTCTCCCTGGAAGTTCCACAGGGGCGTCCCCCTGAGCCCCAATACTCCCCCTCAAGCTCAGAGCATACAGCTGACACTACAACTCCCTCCTGAGGAATAGGAACCGGATCATCCGTCTTCCCGGCCCCTGGGAAAGTACGAGATAAGGCATCAGGAAGCAACTTTATTGAGCAGTCATATGCGCGATGAGGAGGTAACTCTTTACACCCCTCCTCTGAGAACATCTCCCCAAAGTCCGCCAGAAAAGGAGGCAAAGTCCTAGGCACAACCGCACCGATGACCGTGCTCATGCAGTTATTCCTGCAAAATTCACCCCACTGGCTTATCTTTCTGGATTGCCAATCAATCACTGGGTTATGTTTAGCCAACCAAGGAAGTCCCAACACAATAGGAGTAGGTAGACCCTCCAACACATAACAAGACAATTGCTCTTTATGTATTGCCCCTACTCGAAGATCTATGTTATGAACAGCTTGTACCAAGCTACCTTGACCGAGAGGTCTAGAATCAATAGAGACTATAGGGACTGGTTTGGCCAATACACTCAGTTGCATACCATGCACCTGGGCAAACCGAGCGTCCACCAGATTAGTCCCGGACCCACTATCAAGAAAAACAGAAATCCTCTCAGTTCTAGTACCAATCACCACCTCCGCAGGCACGAGAAACTGAGAGGGATTTGGGGACGAAATACACACTCCCAGGTTAACTCCTTTGCTCAAAGAGGCCCGGGATGGACACCCCCAACAAAATGTCCCTCTCTCCCGCAAAAGAAACACCTTCTAGTCTTGCGGTGCACCGCCGATTCCCTCCTACAAAATGATGTCCCTCCCAACTGCATGGGCTCCTCAGAACAGACCAGGGGAACCTCAGTATAAGGGACTTTAGTAGTAGGTGGAGTCATCACGGGAGGCGGAGTTACCTCGCGTCTTCCCCGAATTCGTCTATCCATGCGAATAGCGAGGGCCATAGCAGCCTCCAGTGATGGAGGAGAATCATACTGAGCCAACACATCTTTTAATTTGTCAGACAACCCTTGACAAAACTGGCTCCTAAGAGCTGGGTCATTCCACTGAGTATCTGTTGCCCATCTACGGAACTCAGAAGAATATTCCTCCGCTGGACGATTTCCTTGCCGTATTTTACGTAACTTTGTTTCAGCAAGGGAGACTCGATCCGGATCATCATATACCAGACCCAGGGCAGTAAAAAATCGATCCACTGACTGGAGATCTGGGGAGCCTGGAGGAATAGAGAATGCCCAAGATTGAGGGTCCCTTGTAAGAGCGAGATAACAATTCCCACCCTCTGCTCTTCACTCCCAGATGACCGAGGCCGCAGCCGAAAGTACAATTTACATGCCTCCCGGAAGGTAAAAAATTTGTCCCCCCACCAGTGAACCTGTCCGGGAGAGCAACCTTAGGTTCAGATCTGGTTTGCTCCGGGGGGGACAAAACCTTGGACTTAATGTCTGCAAACTCCATGGACAACCCCTGCAACTGCCGGGCCAGCTGGGCTACTGGATCCATGACAGCTGGGGAGAATCTTTAGTATGGCCGGTGAAAATGTCACGCTGTATAGCAGATATATATATGTGATGTCAGTAATCTATATCAAAAGGGCAACATACTATATAACATGCGCATAGATATATGATAACATAGAATTACCTGACAGAATGTCCAGTGGGTCAATACTGAATCCGTTATACGCTGTCTCCGGCTAGAGGGTGACCGGGGTCTATGCTGACCCTAAACTGGGGTCCTGACTAATCCCTCTACCTGGAGGTACTGTTAAAGGTACAGAGGTCCAGGCCACCAGCGTAAACCCTGTCTCCTATCAATCCCTGCCAACTGTAATCTAGTCCTAAGAAGGACCCTGATTACCACCAAAGGGAATGAACAGGTAACGGTTAATGAACAGAAAGACATACAAGAAAGACAAGGAATAAAGTAAATAAAGTCTTACATACAACACTCACACACAGTAGGAACACCTAAGGTCTCAGAGATAAACTATAAGCTATAAGAGTAAAAACAACTAAGGAGCTCTTAGCTTAAGTATTCTCAGAACCGCTCCAGTCTGCTAGACTACATGAATGCTTTCACCGGCGTCTAACACCCAGACTGGCAGGAATATAAAGGAAACTAATTAGAACATAATCAAAAGCAGCCGGGCGAGGCTGGACCTAGTCTTAGCAAAGAGCTAGGTAAAATTAACTCTCTCATTACCAAACACAAAGAACAGCAGCTCAGCTGTGAGAAGTCAGAATGTGCAATCGCGACGATCTTCGTGGCGATGCACCCATGACACTGGGTCCCTGCTTGAGACGTGAAGGCCGATCGGTTAGTCATGGCCTTCCATCTAAAATTTCCTGGGAAGCCTGGGGGTCCTGTGCCCCCAAGAAGAGGGGGTACTGTCATGAGTCCACCCCTCAGGGTGTCTGGGATGCAGTTACTGAGATCTCGGCCATCCCATCCAGTACAGGGGCTTGCTGAAGCTTTCAGTACTTTGATGGACAGCACGGCCATCCAATCTTTTACAGGGGCGTGCTGAGCTGTCAGTGTGTTGATTGACGACTCAACTAGCCAATCTGACTGGGAGGCGTCGGCTGTCTCAGGTGTTCACTATCCCAGGTAATTGCTATGCCTACTTAATTGAGCAGCTTCTCCCAGACCATTGCCAGACGTACATTCATCCTGTGAGGTTTGTGCATTGTGCTCCCTGTGCCCTCAGTTCTATATGCTTGATCTGTTGCCTGACCTTGGACTTCATTCTGGTAAATGATTTTCTAGTGGGACAATATTTGGTTAGGGTGATGGAAGACCCAGTGTTCAAAGGTCCCTAGACCTTGATATCACTGACCTTGTCCAGCTGGAGGTTGCTATTTAGTTGGCTGGAGTAGGGTGGTCAGTCTGCCATATAGTGTGAACAGGGTATATCACTTCATCCTTTGTTGGTGTATCCTGAGGGTAGTGCCTCTCAGACACTGATGGCTCATCTTGACAGACGTTGACTGGATGGGCTGGCAGTCGGACTCCAGGCATCGGGCCCGATTCCTGTAGACAATCTTTTGCCATGTGTCAAAGGTGCCCACACGTGTAACAGCGCAGTGGGTTGGGCAAGTCATGGGTTCTGTTTGTAAACCTTTGTCCTCATGGGATTTATCTAATAAGAGGCAACATTCAGAAATACTATGTGTTAGGGTTCGAGTTCCCACTCCTGCACAAGGGGAGTCTCGAACCAGTGCCGCTGCGGTCTCCCATTCATCTCCGGCCGCAGTGGATCCTGCTCAGCAGAGACGTCGTTCCAAGCATCTTGCCCACTCCACTACTGGGCAGTGACTTGCTGCTGCCTTTCCTGGATCTGCTATTATAGCCAGTTCTGGAGCAGACGTCTTTGGGATAAAGTCCTGCATTTTCCCTTCTGAGCGTGCCCAGAGTGAGATCTCTCATTGGAGATCAGGGGTCACATGCTCAGGTACTGCAGCAGCTCCTATTGGCCCACCAGGAAGGCCCTGTTACTACTAGTCTTCTGAACAGGTTCTCATTGGTCCTTGTTCCTGGAAGGTCCTGTAGCTGTTGCTATAAAAGGGTAGCATGGCTGGGCCGCCATGCGCTAATATCAACCATTGTATGCTATGCGCCAGTGTGGTCATGCGTGTGTGTGGTTAGGGACCCGGCTGAAATAAGCCATAGAATACCGACTTAATCGGTGAGGAGTTTAGTGTGCTAGCTGGTCAGGGTCGGTGTCCTAGATGCCCTAGATTACCGGCATAACCGGTGAGGAGTTTGATTGCCGTATTCAGGGTCTGGCGTTCAGACGCCATAGATTGCGGGTGACTCCCGCGAGGACATTAGCGCATGACCACGTATTATGCTCGCTTAGCAATTAACCGTGTGCCTGAGAGCCTGACAGGACACGGTGTTTGTTCTCAGCGGCTCTGTGACGTAACAGAGTTCGCTCTCGACGCTAGACAGCGCCCTAGCGTTTTACTTTGCTGCTCACTGAAGCTAAGTGAGTTCGCACATATCACCATATAGCACTGTGGCATCCTGTTAGCGGCTCTGTGAATTAACAGAGTCTGCACTTACTGCCACAACGCGCTACGGCGTTTATTTTAGCGACTCTGCGGGATAACAGAGTTCGCTACTTTCGTCATCTTACTAGCAGCAGGCTTTGCTTGCACGGTGGACCCGGGCTGCGAACGCACCTCTCCACTTTATATATTTGGTGCGTTCCGCAGACCCTAACATAATATTAGCGCCAGGGTCTGGCTAGTAAAATGGCGGACGAACAGCGTCTATTGCAGTACATCCAGCAGCTGAAGGGTAGGTTGGAGGCTCTTGAGAGCACAACCTCAGCTGTGGATGTTACCGCAGTCGCTGTTCAGGCTGCTAGCGTGGCTGCAGTCAGTTTGTCCTCTGCCACCTCTGCCCCTACATTATCCCACCTCCCGCTTCCTGATAAGTTTGCCGGTGATAGCAAGCAATGTCGGGGATTCGTGAGTCAGTGCTCTATACATCTCGAGCTTCTGGCTGCACGTTTTCCCACGGATCGGGCACAAGTGGGTTTTGTACTTTCTCTACTCTCGGGCAGAGCGTTGGAGTGGGCAACGCCGCTGTGGGAGCGCGATGATCGTGTGGTGCAGAGTGCTCCTCGTTTCTTGGAGGCTCTTAAAAAGGTCTTTTTAGGACCCCAGGTCACCCACGATACGGCGCTACAACTGCTGGCATTGACACAGGGTTCGTCTTTGGTCAGTCAGTTTTCCGTCCAGTTTCGGACTCTGGCTGCTGAGCTAGATTGGTCTGATAAAGTTCTTATTCCTATCTACTGGCGGGGACTGGCTGACCATGTTAAAGACGCTTTGGCTACCAGGGAGATTCCCGCCACACTGGAGAAGCTTATCTCCATATCTACCCGCATTGACCTCCGTTTTCACGAGCGGAGGTTGGAGCGGGCCCAGTGTAGGCAGAGGTTTCGGTTGGCTCCTACCTTTGCCAAACCTCTCGAATTCCCCGATCTGGCGTCCGAACCTCAAAAGGCCACAGAAGTTCCTCATGCAGGACCTAAGTCTCGGTCCGTCCGAGTATCCGTGGTTTGTAACCATTGTCAGCAGACAGGACACTATGCCAACAGATGTCCACAGCGATCGGGGAAGCGATCGCGTCTAGTGGCCCTGGGAGGAGGTTCACTAGAGACAGCGGCATTTTCCTCCAAGATAACATTTAAAGGGACAATCACTGTTGGTACTTCCATTCTCACCGCCGACCTTTGCGTGGACTCAGGAGCAGAGGGGAATTTCATGTCCTCTAGCTTTGCTCGCCGTCATGCAATACCTCTGGTGGCGCTTGACAAATCAGTGACTGTTCGGGTAGTGAATGGGTCGTCATTGCCCTCACAAATTACACACCAGACTGTCCCACTTGCATTGTCTGTATCTCCTTCCCATCAGGAATTTATTTCCCTACTCGTCCTTCCCGAGGGAATAGACGAGATCCTACTAGGTATACCTTGGCTCCGTTTCCACTCCCCACATATAGAGTGGACTTCGGGTAGGATACTGGGTTGGAGTGATGCATGTACAGGCAGATGTGTCAGAAGTTGCGTTCAGGTTACCACTACTGAGTTACCCGCAGATCTTACTCCACTTCCCAAGCACTACTGGTCATATGCAGACGTGTTCTCCAAGAAGGCTGCGGAGACTCTTCCGCCTCATCGCCCTATGACTGTCCTATCGACCTCTTGCCTGGCGCAGAACCTCCTCGGGGAAGGGTCTATCCCCTCTCTCTTCCTGAGACAGAGGCCATGTCGCAATATATTCAGGAGAACCTGGCAAGAGGGTTTATTAGGAAGTCGGTGTCACCGGCAGGGGCGGGATTTTTCTTTGTGCAGAAGAAAAACGGAGAATTGCGTCCGTGTATTGATTACAGGGGTCTTAACGCCATCACCGTTAAAAACAAGTACCCGTTGCCCCTGATCTCTGAGCTATTTGATAGGCTTCGGGGAGCAAGGGTATTCACTAAACTAGATCTGCGCGGTGCTTATAACCTGATTCGCATCCGTGAGGGGGACGAATGGAAGACGGCTTTTAATACCAGGGATGGGCATTACGAATATCTGGTGATGCCCTTTGGGCTCTGTAATGCTCCAGCCGTTTTCCAAGACTTTGTCAATGACATCTTCCGGGATATGCTCTCCACCTCGGTCGTAGTCTATCTGGATGATATACTCATCTTCTCTCCAGATATTGACTCCCACTGGAGGGATGTTGGCAGGGTCTTCGACCTCCTACGGGCAAATTCCCTTTACGCAAAGTTGGAGAAATGTGTGTTTGAGCAGGAGTCCTTACCTTTCCTGGGCTATATCATCTCCGCCCAGGGATTGGCTATGGATCCTGCCAAACTACAGGCGGTGATGGACTGGCAAGAACCCCACTCTCTAAAGGCGGTGCAGCGCTTTATGGGGTTCATTAATTACTACCGTCAGTTCATTCCCCACTTCTCAACTTTGGTAGCTCCCGTGGTTGCCCTTACCAAAAAGGGAGCTAATCCCAAATTGTGGTATGAAGAGGTCTCCAAGGCCTTCACGTCTATTAAGTCTCATTTCGCTAGAGCTCCCATCCTACATCGCCCGATGTTGATAAGCCATTTATATTGGAGGTGGATGCCTCGTCCGTTGGTGCTGGAGCAGTCCTCTTCCAAAAGGATGCTCAAGGTCGGAAGCATCCATGCTTCTTTTTCTCCAAGACCTTCACACCAGCAGAGAGGAATTATTCCATCGGGGACAGGGAGTTGCTAGCAATGAAGTTGGCCTTCTCGGAGTGGAGACATCTGTTGGAGGGAGCTCGCTTTCCCTTCCAAGTCTTTACGGATCACAAAAACCTGGTATATCTTCAGACAGCCCAGCGGCTTAATTCTCGCCAAGCCAGATGGTCCTTGTTCTTCTCCCGGTTTCATTTCACACTGCATTTCCTCTCGGGAGAGAAGAACATTCGTGCCGACGCTCTCTCTCGCTCTGTAGTGTCCTCGGAGGAGGAGGTGGAGGAGCCTCGGCTTATCGTCCCCACAGAGAGCCTGAGAACAGTGGCCCCGGTTTCGCTAGAGTCTGTGCCCCCGGGCAAGACTTTTGTGCCTACTAATTTGCGACCGGAGGTACTCTCTTGGGCACATTCGTCCAGGGTGGGTGGACACTTTGGGGCAAAGAGGACATCTGAATTGCTGGCGAGGACATATTGGTGGCCGCATATGGTCCGTGATGTTGGGGACTATGTTCGGGCGTGTGTCTCCTGCGCCAAAAATAAGTCTCCACGACAACGGCCAGCTGGGTTACTTTACCCTTTGCCGGTGGCAGACAGGCCCTGGGAGATGGTTGGGATGGACTTTGTGGTGGGCTTGCCCAAGTCTCGGGGTTGCACCATCATTTGGGTAATCACCGACCATTTCTCTAAAATGGTGCATCTGGTGCCACTACCACGGTTACCTTCTGCACGGGCTCTGGCAGCGTTGTTTGTTAGGCACATCTTCCGTTTACACGGCATGCCGGACAAGATTGTCAGTGACCGAGGTCCCCAGTTTGCGTCTCGGTTCTGGAGAGAGCTTTGTCGTCTACTCAGTATTGAGTTAAATCTCTCTTCAGCGTACCATCCTGAGACGAATGGGTTGGTAGAGAGGGCCAACCAGACCTTGGTCACCTATCTACGACATTTTGTCTCAGCCAGGCAGGATGACTGGGCATCCTTGCTACCATGGGCTGAGTTTGCATTAAACAATGCTGTGGCTGATTCCACCGGACAGACCCCATTCCTCCTGAACTACGGTCAGCATCCGCGGGTACCAGTGCCTATGCCCGTGTCTTCCGCCGATTCCAGGGTGGCAGACTGGGCTGTGGAGGCACGGGACATTTGGGACCGCACGCAGGATGCCATTCAGGCCTCCAAAGAGAGGATGAGGTCTTCGGCCGATGCCCATCGGCGCCCCGCTCCTACATTTGCTCCTGGGGATTTGGTGTGGCTCTCCGCCCGTAACATCAGGCTGCGAGTTGAGTCCACTAAGTTGGCACCCCGCTACCTGGGTCCTTTCAAGGTCCTCGAGCAGGTTAACCCTGTGGTATACCGTTTAGCTCTTCCACCACGCCTGGGTATCTCTGACACCTTTCACGTGTCCCTCCTGAAACCCGTGCTCATGTCCCGGTTTTCTGAGTCATCTGCCGGGACATCGGGTTCATCTGCGGATGACCATGAGGTGAACGCCATCGTGGGGTGTAAGGTGGTACGGGGCAAAAAGTTTTATTTGGTGGACTGGAGGGGCTATGGGCCTGAGGATAGGTCTTGGGAGCCTGCCGAGCATGTTCACGCTCTGCAGCTCATCGCTGCCTTTGAACGCAGCGAGGCCCAGAGAAGGGGGGGCCCTAGGAGGGGGGGTAATGTTAGGGTTCGAGTTCCCACTCCTGCACAAGGGGAGTCTCGAACCAGTGCCGCTGCGGTCTCCCATTCATCTCCGGCCGCAGTGGATCCTGCTCAGCAGAGACGTCGTTCCAAGCGTCTTGCCCACTCCACTACTGGGCAGTGACTTGCTGCTGCCTTTCCTGGATCTGCTATTATAGCCAGTTCTGGAGCAGACGTCTTTGGGATAAAGTCCTGCATTTTCCCTTCTGAGCGTGCCCAGAGTGAGATCTCTCATTGGAGATCAGGGGTCACATGCTCAGGTACTGCAGCAGCTCCTATTGGCCCACCAGGAAGGCCCTGTTACTACTAGTCTTCTGAACAGGTTCTCATTGGTCCTTGTTCCTGGAAGGTCCTGTAGCTGTTGCTATAAAAGGGTAGCATGGCTGGGCCGCCATGCGCTAATATCAACCATTGTATGCTATGCGCCAGTGTGGTCATGCGTGTGTGTGGTTAGGGACCCGGCTGAAATAAGCCACTAGAATACCGACTTAATCGGTGAGGAGTTTAGTGTGCTAGCTGGTCAGGGTCGGTGTCCTAGATGCCCTAGATTACCGGCATAACCGGTGAGGAGTTTGATTGCCGTATTCAGGGTCTGGCGTTCAGACGCCATAGATTGCGGGTGACTCCCGCGAGGACATTAGCGCATGACACGTATTATGCTCGCTTAGCAATTAACCGTGTGCCTGAGAGCCTGACAGGACACGGTGTTTGTTCTCAGCGGCTCTGTGACGTAACAGAGTTCGCTCTCGACGCTAGACAGCGCCCTAGCGTTTTACTTTGCGGCTCACTGAAGCTAAGTGAGTTCGCACATATCACCATATAGCACTGTGGCATCCCGTTAGCGGCTCTGTGAATTAACAGAGTCTGCACTTACTGCCACAACGCGCTACGGCGTTTATTTTAGCGACTCTGCGGGATAACAGAGTTCGCTACTTTCGTCATCTTACTAGCAGCAGGCTTTGCTTGCACGGTGGACCCCGGGCTGCGAACGCACCTCTCCACTTTATATATTTGGTGCGTTCCGCAGACCCTAACACTATGTCTGGATAATTAAGAATAAATACTGTGTCATCACATGCTGGGTGCCAGACCCCAGGCAATGTGATATTGATGAACTGCCCTAGTAGAAGTATTAGATTGGACTGACTTTAAATTGGTTATCCAAAAATGTAATAAAATGGCCAGTCACATAATCATTCAAACAGCAGTCCGTTCTAGTGACAGGTCAGGTGGGGCTGCAGTCTGAAGAAACAGCTCCCGAGATCTATGTCTCAACTGACAGAGCTGTATTGTAAGAACACATATTGTACATACAGTCTATAAGTCTGTACATTCGCTCTCACACAACGTTGGTCGAAGCCATAGATTTACTCTTGAATCTATAGACAACTCTGTGCATACAGCTCATGCAGGAGCTGCAGACTTCAGAGCAGTGTTTTGACTGTTTGGTGTGGGTCTCAGGACCTGGACCCACCAATCAGTAGCACTGTGCAGCACCTGTCATATATGAAAACTTTTATATAGTGACAGTTACACTTTAAGTGTCTCAATAGAAGATCTGAAAGCTGGTAAAAGAAAAATTAAAAACACTTGAAATGTACATTTTTACATGCGTTTTAACATGCAGGGAAAAAAAAAGTGAGTGTAAAGGACCTTTTAAACAATCCTGTAGTCTGGTAATTGTTGCTGTTCACTTTTTGACCTGAAAGTGCAAGCAATTGTTTACACCATATAATTTCAAGAAGTGAGAAAAACAACCATTTTTATGCAATCATGATTTAACATTCACACCAAGAATACACTGAAATTCATTCTTACATGAATTCACAGGGGACTCTAATCATGTTTGTAATTGTTTTCAAGATCTTCTGTGCTTTACCTGTATAATTTATGAAGTTTTCTGACTTTTAAGTAAAGACAAAATTAATCACCTTGCGCAGGATGTTCTAAGAATCAAGGACGCTGAATTATGTAAGGTACATTTTTAATCATGGATATGTAGATAATCTTTAGGAAGACAGCATATATATATTTCTTGGAGGTAAGTCATTCATAATTCTTAGAATGAGTTGTTCATAAAATGAGTAATGGATGACTAAATATTTAATCTTCCTGTATTATTTACAGTGTTGTTTGATATATTGTCTCAATCTTTGTTCAGACGACAATTGCATGTTGCTACAGTAGTGCATGTATATTCGCGACTTGCTAGCTCCCTTTAAATGAGAAATGTTGACATTTGCAGATTTAATGCTTCTTATACGTTTGTTTTTATAATTTCATTACAAGCTTTTTTCCCTCTTTTTCTTTCTACAAATGTACATTGAAAGTTTAGCCATAGCAAGACAAAACCTGTAGCAAGAGACAGTGTAAGTAATTTACAGCTACAGACGCCGACAATCATGTGAGGATTAGAATTCTAAAATTTTGCACTAGGTTACTTGAGGCAACAAGTACACATCGAACGCAGTTCATTTTTTTTCCAAGTATTTTATGGATCACTGAGTATTCAACAGTTAATCTAGAGTCTATGAGGAAAGAGAATGGGTGCCTTATTTGGGATAGTTCAAGTGTTGCAGACTAAATTTTCTATAGCATTGCTATGGAGGGATTTTTTTATGAATTTTCATGGAATGATGGAGACAATTAGGCCGGCGTCACGCTAAGGAGGAATACGGATGAGTGAGAGGTGTGAAAACCACACATTACACACAGACCTATATTTCTCTATGGGGTAGCTCTGATCATGCGTATTTTTCTTGGGTGTATCTTACGGTGCGAGAAACCCGCAGCATGCTGCGATTGTACGCATATTACGCCCGTTGAAAGTCTATGGGTGCGAGAAAACAACGGATTACACACGGACCAGGCGTGTGACTTGCGAGAAATACGCAAGACTTCTGCAGCTCACAGGAAATGGTGCAACACATGCAGGAGGAAGCTGACACATGCAAATTAGCTCAAAAAGAGCGCCAGACATCCCGGAAGAACGCCTCCACAGAGTCAGCCATGATGCCTACGCTCATCAATGGACATGTTGAGAGTCTTGCTTGCACGAGTGGCCCGAAATGTGCCACAAAAGATATGCACATTACGCGGACTGCGCAAGGAAAGAGGCGGCATGGAGGCGCATCTGTGGGCAGACGTTTCCCCACTTCGGCGACAGCCCACGCGAGGAGTAGCAGTGAATGAGTAAGTTACTTGCTTTTTTTACAATCTTCTTAACGGTTACAGCGTAGTTGTAGCGCAGAATTAGCCCCCAATTTTTATTAAACTATTTTTTGCGCAAAAATGTTAGTATATTCACATCCTACTAGACCTCCAGGACTATATAACGTGTATGTAGACTAATTAGGCTTTGTCATGCTAGCTACATTATTACATTATATGTGTCATTGCAGTGGATGATGTTATGAGAAGATGGAGAAGCATCCGCGACCAATACAGGCGCCAATGCCAGCAGAGGGCCAAGAGCGGGTCAGCAGTACCCAGAAAGCGAAACTACGTTTACTTTGACAGGCTGGGTTTTATTGCACCTATTCTGGATCTCAAACCGTAAGTACATACATCACACCACATAACACATATGCAGTTTAGGCTCACCTCTCCAACATGTTCTAATCCCCTATAATTTCCCAACAGATCTGAGGATCCTACTGCACGGGCGCCTACACCTCAACCCATTCCACCACCGAAACAACCTTAGCAACAACAGGGTCAAATGGCTGCCTATAATCCCACTTCCCAATATGGCCACTTGTACAGCTCCAGTGTTGGAGGCTGGTCCCAACCTGGATGTGCTCAACATGGTCATATTGTGGGGTATAATTCTCGTGGGTATCATTTTACACAGGAATATAATCTCCCTTATCTGTATGGCAATGTGCCCACACACCAACCTGACCGTGGGCAGATGTTAGCTCAGGGGCCTGAAAATCAACCCCAACAGGGTGATGGTCAAGGTGGTCATCCAAGTCACCCACAAAGAGATGCTGGGAACCTGCCAACCCCACCACCCACATACCACCAGCTGTGATTTTGTATGTAACTTATATTTTAGGATTTAAAAACAAGTTAGTAATGGTTTGATATTTACTTTAACCTCCTCTTGTCTCTAAGACATTTGCAGTAATCTAGATGCCTGTAAACAACATATGCTAGCAATATGCTGTTCAGTAGGCATAGTCAACCTCTATTATTTTCATTATCTGTTTATATTGAGAGAAATTTAAGTTCTTTGTGACCATTCATCTGAATGGCTACAAAGACCATATGGTACTTAGCTGATGGTATATGGGCTATGGGAAAATATTATAATTTCGTTCTATATTATCATTTATACCCATGTTTGTTATTTTTTCCCCATCCCTGGTAAAAATTGTTGGCTAATGCATCATTGCATTAGTCTAGTCTTACAACCCAACCATATGGTGCAGATATGGTGCTCACTAGTGGTAGTGAAAGTTGGTTATTTGGTTAAATGTAATTTCACTCCATGTTGGCTACTGCATATTTAAAGTAGTATATTCTTGTCAACCAAACATATGGGTAACATATGGTCTTCACTATAAATAGTGAACTGTTGTATTTTTTCAACATTTATTTTGACTAACACTTGTCAAATCCATCTTTGCACTTGTGTGATGTGATGATTCCGACATATGGGTCACATATGATCAGCACTACCCATAGTGGCTATTGGTTTTTGCCTTTACATACTATTATGTATGGAACAATTTGTAATGTTGTCATGCCTTATTTTGGTTCTTGTGTCAGACTGCACACTTACACTATTGTGCTGTAACTACATATACCATATGAAGCAAATATGGTAGTCACTACCTCAATTGGCAGTTTGCACATATAAATATCTATTTTTTAAAAAGTTTGGAGTCTTTTTTCATTACTTCTTTGTACTCAAACACAAACACATCTGTTATGACCATTAACAACAGACAGAGACTATGAGAATTTGGGAAGTGGCATTGGTCCTCAAAACCTCTGGTAATCCTCTTCCAGTCTTCCATCTTTGGCTCAGGCATCACCATTTGATGCAGTTTGTTCCAGAGTTGTGAGCAGGTATCACGCACAATGCCAGAGATGGTGGACCTCCCAATCCAAACTCCAAATGGAGGGCGCCATAGGATATGCCAGTAGTTATGAACCTACAAGTAACCAAATGTACACAGAACAATCAATACACATGCAGAAAGCTTGAACAAAGGCACTATACTGAACCCTTACATGATTTCATGTCCAAACAATCATCAGTTGAATTGACCCCAATTAAACATTTTCAATAATTTTGTCATACACATTATTGTTTGGGTAATTCAAGGTGATATATGGCCTATATTAGGAGTTTATTTCTGCTACAGCCATAAGGGTAAAGGGAAAGTAGTGGGAAAACACATCATCAACAGACTGTATGTAGGTGAGGAATACATACCGTAGTGTAAGTAGAAGTTGCTCCTCTGCAGAGATAGCTTGCCTCATCCTGGTATCCTGGTAGGTGATCCCAGGGTGCTCACTCTCAAAAAAAGCATCAAATGTGGGAGTGGGCATACGACAAAACATCAAAAACTTGTATGGATGAGTCGCCAGAGATGCATACAGGCAGGGAAAATTGTCTTTAGTGAGGCGTTGCCTCAAATGCGGATGCACCCACATTCGCCTCCTCCGCTGATCAATGATCACTGGGTAAGGGTGGCCAAAGCGGCGGGACAAAACCCAGTTGTACAACACTCGATCAGTTGGGGTGAACTGAAGACTGTCAGACATCTTGTCAAGCAAGCATCAGCCCTCCAACACTAGCAGACCACAAAAATGGCAAGATTGGGGGTTGCAACCGGATGCAGAGGCAATAAATAGCCTTGCTGATGATGATTTGAATGATTTTCAGGCCTAAAAACCGTTAAATGTCCATTTTGCAAGGCTGCAAGAAAAATACGCTATACTGATGCCATACAGATTGCATACGGATGCTTACATGCGCAAAATACGCAGCCGAACCCTGAAAACGGATGAAATACGGATTGTTGTGCCTGCAACATTTTGGCGTAATACGGCCGTACAATACGGTCTGTATTTTTGTACGATGAGTGTGTCTCCAGCCTTACAAAAGTTTTATCATTATTCACATTCACAAAATAATTTCACTTTTCATTTTTACTCAATAATAAATTGTATTCATATCTAAATACCAATTATTAAGTAATTTGGCATTACCGTACTTACTTATATTATGTGTATATGGTATAATGCACTGCTTACTGTAAATGATATAAATTAAAAGTCACCGAAGAGTTCCGTGACCACAGAAAAAACACAAGGTCGTAGGCAGAGGTCGCAGTTATTTTAGTTGACGTCTAATATCTTTGATAAAATACAGTACGTTATACTTAATTTCTTCTAACAGAAATCTTCCCCTTTGAAATGAGCAGTGCTGCATATTACAGTACCCATTTCCATAATAGCGACACCCAATGCCTTGTATGCCTTTCTAGCCAAAGCAGCTTTAAAATGTTTCATCCACAATCTCCTTATATACACTGATGAGCAAAAGGGTAACAATGTTTTGAACTATTGACTTTCAGGCTCCATATCTCACCATCCACTACTGCATCGAATGTGAGACTACCATCATTTTATAGACAATCATCTTGGCTTTCTCATACATAAATCTGAATTGCAACTATTTAGGAAATTAGTTATACAGATTCTTGTCATGTCACTGCATTATTACTGTTTTTCTCCTGGTGGTGGAAAAATCTTTTTTTTCATGGTTGCTACAAAATACAACCTGTTCTCACATTCCCTAATAGCTCAGTGTATTATTAGGTTGATTCACTAGCAAAAGGTCATTGGTTCGAATTGAGGGGCAGCCATGAAGAACATTTCCCAAGAAAAGAGAAACAGCATGCATCATCCACCTCTTCGATAGCGGTCTCTTGGCCATGAAAATTGCCAAACTGCATCATGTGAGTGCCATGACAGTTGGAAGGATATGAAATTAAGTCCTTCCAACTATTTAAAAGCCAAGAGGTGGACATCCAGGTAAAATGCTGTATCTGAATCAACAAATCAGCTCATCACAAGGTCTGTCAGTTCTCTTGCAATAAACTATCTCCGAAATTAAAAAGTCAATAAATAAGGGCAGAGCTTACCAAAGGAATTGCACGGACCCAGAGCCAGATAGCAGACACCCTGACGCACGTTTTGCGTTCACACAGGATGCTTTCTCAAGGGGAAGTGGAGGAATAGTGTGGCAAGAACCTTAAGAATTCATGGAAACCAGTCACATGGTCAGTCACCTGGTCACAATCACCCAATGATAGCCGGCGCATGCGCGGTGCGCCCGACGGGTCCTAACATGGAGAGCACAGGTGTTATAGATTCTGGAAGAGATGCATGGAGATCCCACCAATGTTGGAGTGTTGTGGATGCGCTTGTTCAGCCTTTTGCAAAGGGAGGGGGAGTCAGTGATGCAATACATTAATATGCTACAGGAGGTGCACACACTATCGCCCGATGGGATGATGTGAGGGTAATAGGAGTGGGGCCTCCTGATGTGATATTGAGGGACCAGTTCGTGGATGGTCTCAGAGACATGTCGCTTAAGCAAGCTTTGCGGAGCGCCTGTGTGCTAGGCTATGTATGACTTTCTTAGAAGTTGGGGGGAAGTGCACTTAAGAGCAGGAGCAGGGGACAGCAGCCTTGGCATGGATGGTCCAGAGCAATGAGGTACCCACCTCGCCCGTGGCTGAACCAGAGTGGGCCCGAGAGATCCGGAAGGAAATATGGGAAATGCGGGAAGAGTGGACCAGCCACAGAAAAGCCCCTACCGCAGCTACAAATATGCCCAGAGACAGGAGTGACTCAGTACCACTTGCTCACTGAACACCACCAGGGGATGGGACAACCCTTGCAGAACAGACTTTGACTTGTTTCAAGTGTGAGAATGCCGGACATTATGCCAGAGGGTGTGCGGGACAGGGTGGCCTCCATCTCGGCAGCCGTTAAACTAGTGGGCTCCGTGGATGGGGGATGCCGCCCAGAGCCTGAGAGACCAAGGAGGAGAGAAAGCAGTCCCAGAAGTTTAATTTCTACAAGTCCCCTCGTATGGGCTGAGATGAATGGGCGAGTCGTTCGCTACCTAGTCGATACTGGATCGCAGGTGACCACCATGCCGGAAACGTATTTTAGATGTCATTTTCCTGAGGTGGCGCGGTCGGAGTGGGGCCCAGTAATCAGGCTGATGGCAGCCAATCAGTTGCACATCCCGGTCGCAGGGGTGGTCTGGATGGAGATCAAAGTGTGCGGCAAAGATGTGGGCTGAAAAGGAGTCGTGTTGGTCGCCAGAGATGCTGGCAACGGTCCTGTGGTGAGACTAGGGATGAATGTGCTGTAAGAACTCTGAACTCTTCTGATGAGCGAGCCGCAAGATGCCTTTCTGGACCGATGGAGCACATGAACCCCCCAGAGGAAGGTGTGACAACGATTGATATGGGTTGCCCAGGCTCAGGAAACGTCAAACGAAGGAATGGTTCTGGGGAAGGTGATAATCCTTGCAGCTGCTAAACTCATCTTACCGCCTGGTCAGACTGTGCTCAAGTTGCCAGTACGAGTTTGTACACCTCTCGAGGGGGTGGAAGTACAGATAGAGCCAACCCTGATGGACCAGATACCCTCGGGACTCCTCGTTGCTCTGACAGTCACATTCCATGATGGTAATGTTGTGGTGCAGTGAGTCAACCTGGGAGAAGATGATCTCACCCTCTTACCTAAGAGTGAAGTGGCTCAGGTATTGGGAATGCCGGAAGAGCTGGTGCAATTAAAAGCCATGCAATTGGCAGCAGGATCCCTGGACTGTAGCCATTACAGTGACACCGGAGCAACTGCCTGGAGGCATTAAAGAGGAACTCTATCGGCAACAGGTGCAACGGGTAAAAGCACGGCCTGAAAGTGAAGCTGCAAAAATGTCACTTTTTCTGCAAACAAATTGAGTACTTGGGACACATCGCATCCACTGAATGAGTGAGACATGCGCATGAGAAGATAGCGGCGGTACAGGACTGGCCCACCCCGAAAACAGTGAAAGACGTTCGGGCCTTTCTGGGGCTTACCGAGTACTACCGAAGTTCGTGAAGAATTTCACCCATATCACTAATCCGCTGCTGGAACTACTAAAGGGAGTGCTGTCTGGTTCAAAGAATCAGACTATCCAATGGGGAAATAGCCAGGAAGAAGCCTTCAGGGCCTTGAAGATGGCATTGACTGAGGCCCCAATACTCGCCTATGTGGATTTCTCACAGCCCTTCATCCTTCATACCAATGGAAGCCTACATGGCCTGGGGGCCGTACTCTTGCAAATGCAAGAAGAGAAAGAACGAGTGATCGCCTATGCGAGGTGGTGTCTTCACGACTTGGAATGGAACCCGGACAACTACAACTCCTTCAAGTTGGAATTGCTGGCGTTGGTGTAGGCGATGACCGAAAAGTTTGCAGAATACTTGTCGGGGTCCAAAGTTCTGGTGCGCACCGATAACAATCCCCTAGCCCACCTGGAAAATGCAAAATTGGGGCCTTGGAACAACGATGGGTTGCGCGCATGGCGAAGTATCGGTACAAGATTGCTTACCGGGCCGGGGCCGAGTATACGCATGCTGATTCTCTTTTGAGAGTGACCCATGAGCAGCCTAAACACGACCGAGATGAAGAATTGGAGGCAGAAGAAATTCCTGGCTTTTGGGACCTTGCCAGGTCATTGGTGGAGATGCAGGGACAGATCAGAGAAGCGTCTGGAGAACAGGTGCTGGGACCACCTCAGCATCACTGGGTGCAACTCCAGCAAGCAGATAAGGAACTTGCCTAGTTGACAGTGGGTAGCTCTGAAGTGACTCCACAGCCAGCGCGAGGGAGATGCTATGTCCCCAGTGGCTCTGCAGATTTTGAGACAGTGGGAGAGACTCCAGTTGAAGAACGGCTTTCTGTATAGAAGAGTGCAGCTGGTGCGGGAGTTGAGGGTTACTTGGCAAGTAGTGCTCCCAGAGAAGTTGATCTGTGTAGTGGCTGCGGAGGCCCATGAGAGAGGAGCTCACTTTGGTCTGGAGAAGACATTCTAGTGGTTACAGAAGCTGGTATATCACCCCCGATTGAAGACTGCAGTAGAGGAGGTCTGTTAACAATGTTGGAGCTGTGAACTAGCCAAGCCTCCGGAGCATAGAACCCCAAAGCCGACCATCGTGACTTCTGCCCCCTTAGAGTTATTGATGATCGACTACTTAGCTGTGGGCCCAGCCCATTTCGAGTATCAACATTGTCGAGTGATGACTGACCACTTTACCAAATTTGCTGTGTTGACTCCGACTTGGGATCAGACTGCTGAGTCAGCGGCACATGCCATTTGCCCAGACTTTATTTGGGTGCATAGTTGCCCGAAAAGGATCCATTCTGACCAAGGCGCTTGCTTCCAAGGCTGAGTGATGGAGGAGTTGCATCATCTGTACCAGATTGAGAAGTCAAGGACGACGCCCTATCATGGAATGGAGCATGCAAATGCTTCAATCAGACGTTGATTCAGATGCTCCGAACATTGGAGGAAGATCGGAAGATATGGTGGCCTGAGTTCGTGGATGAATTGGTCTGGGTGTACAATAATCATGTGCACAGTACAACAGGATACACTCCATATACCCTGCTGTTCGGACGAAAGAGACAAGAAATCACAGAGCTGGAGTTGGATCCGGAAGAAGACTACCCGTGGACGGGGGTGTCTTCCTGGGTCAGAGAACATCGACATTGGCTACAGACTGTTCACCAGCTGGTGCAGACGAAGTTCCAAGAACTCCAACACCATGAAATGGCATCTATTCGAGTGACAGCTCTAAGGGCAAAAGATTGAGTGTTTATCCGGGACATTGCATCGATTGGAGAAAACCCCGTATCGAGTAAAACGCAGAGTTGGATCTGACGGGCCAGTGTATGAAGTTCAATCTGAACGGGAAGAAGGAGCACCTACCCGAATAGTCCATCACAGTATGTTGCGCCCTTGTCTTTCACAGGGCCCTGAAGAAGGAGAGAGAGTGCCAGACATCATCGAAATGCTCACCCCAACAGACCTCGACTGTAATGAGGAAGAGACACCCGCTGCAGCCTCAGACTTGGAGGATTCACTGTCCACCGGCCCCAGATAAGTGTCTGGGCCTGAAGCAACAGAGACGACAGATTCATCAGACCAAAATATTCTCCCGACTTCTATCAGTCAACCTGCCTTATGTCGGTCGTAGCGGTCAACAGCTGGAATACCCCCCCATTCATTATGAACAAGATAAGTTTATTTGGCAAAGAATTATCCAAGGAATGGAGGAGTATGAACGTCTGACGAAAGAGCTCTCACCCGTGGAATGGCGGGTTAAAGGAGGGCGGGAGTGTAAGGAGGAAGACCGGGTTGCGGGTACCTACACCATGCTGGGTCCTGAACTGTCGAGGCTGCTTCCAGCGTTGCTGAGGGGAAAGAATGGAGAACCGGACAGGTCCCATGACCCTGGGAGAGGGTGTGTGGCTAGGTCGGGCAGGGAGCAGGAAGCGCGGGGAAAGAGCAGAGAGTTCCCCCAGCATCGAGAGAAGAAGCAGGTGTGTGCCAAGCTCTGCAGAGAGAGAGACAGTGCATAAGGGGTATCAGCATACTCAGGAGAAATTACAACTTTTTCTGTCAATTTTCTCCTTTTACCCTTGTGAAAATAAAAAAAAATGTTTGTAAAAGATAATTTTTGTGACTAAAAAGTTAAATGTTAATTTTTTTCTTCCACATTCCAAAAATTCCTGTGACGCACCTGAAGGGTTAATAAACTTCTTGAATGTGGTTTTGATCAGATTGAGGGGTGCAGTTTTTAGAATGGTGTCTCTTTTGGGTATTTTCAGCCATGTAGACCCCTAAAACTGACTTCAAATGTGAGGTGGTCCCGAAAAAAATGGTTTTGTAAATTTTGTTGTTAAAATGAGAAATCGCAGGTCAAATTTTAACCCTTATAACTTCCTAACAAAAAAATTGTTTCCAAAATTGTGATGATGTAAAGTAGACATGTGTGAAATGTTATTTAAAAACTATTTTATGTAACATATTTCTCTGTTTTAAGGGCATAAAAATTCAAAATTTGAAAATTGCGAAATTTTCAAAATTTTCACCATATTTCCGTTTTTTTCATTAATAAATGCAAGTTATATCGAAGAAATTTTACCACTTTCATAAAGTACAATATGTCACGAGAAAACAGTCTCAGAATCGCCAAGATCAGTTGAAGCGTTCCAGAGTTATAACCTCATAAAGGGACAGTGGTCAGAATTGTAAAAATTGGCCGGTCATTAACATGCAAACAACCCATGGGAGTAAAGGGGTTAAAGATAACAGTGTCATTATAATTCTCCTGGAAAAAAATGTCTGCTCTACTCTGAGCCCCTGAATAAATTGCTCCTCACTGTATTGCCGGCATAAATTCTGACCACCACACTGTCCCTCTTATGGTATATGCTCTCCACACTGCCCCTCCTTTCCATACTGTGTCCCTTCTTCACACTATCCTCTCACACTGTGTCCCCTCTAAAGAGAACAGTCTCTATACTGTGCCCCCTCACCACACGCCTCCTCTTTGGCTTACTATCCTTTCCTGGATGTGCCCTTACACTGTCCCCCCATGCTAACCCCCACACATACATACACTTCTCAGTCTTTATTCTATGCCAAGTCACACTTTTCTCCCCCATACTGTTTCCTTACACTATTCCCTCAGTAGTCTCCTTACACATTTCCCCCTCCCTCCTAGTACATTTACCCTCTCACTTCCCATACTGACTCCTCACACATCACTCCTGACTCCACATACTGTGTCCACACCCATCCCATTACCCTCACTCCTTACCATGCTGTGTCTACACTTAAGGGTATGCCACACTGAACAATATCGCTAACGGGATCGCTAAAAAACGTCACTATTTAGCGATCCCGTTAGCGATGTTGTTCAGTGCGGCATCTGCCAGCGACGAGCTTCCTGCTGTGATCTCGCTCGTCGCTGGAATCGTTCCGGACCCTATTTTCTCGTTGGCGCTCCCGCTGGGTAAGTATATATCGCTAAGTGTGGCACCTTTTCTTAGCGATTTAGCGGTACTTTGTACCGCTAAAGTCGTTAAGAAGATCGCTAACGGCGATAGCGTCGTTAACTATATCGCTAAATGTGGCCGCACTTAGCGATATAGAAACAATCCCGCTAGCGATCGCATTAGTATGCGTCGTTATCGTGATCGCTAGTGGGATTGTTTAGTGTGGCAGTACCTTTACTGTGCTCCTTGCTCCCCAAATTTGTGTCCTCAAATATTCCATCGTTACACTAAATCTCCCCAGCTATGTTTCACTAAATTTCCCCCACACTGTAAACCCCCATCACAATAAATCTCCTCCAGCCCCATTACACTAAATCTCCCCTTTTCACACACAGTAAATCTCCCCCCCACAAACAGTAAATCTCCCCCAGCCCATTATGCTAAATCTCTCCCCTCAAACACAGTAAAGGTACTGTCACACTAAGCGAGATCGCTAACGAGATCGCTACTGCGTCACCGATTTTATGACGCCGTTAGCGACGCAGCTGTGTGTGAGATGTAGCAGCGATGTGGCCCCTGCTGCAATGTCGCTGGTCACTCATGAACGTTCTGAGCCGTTTTTTGGTCGTTGGTGTCTCGCTGGTGAGCCTGAATCGCTGAGTGTGACACCCTTTATGAACGACTTTACCAGTGTCGCAGGTGGGACTAGGTCGTTATACAGATCGCTGATCTCTGCTGAGATCTTTGTGTTTGGAAGCTAACTAGCGATCACATAGCGATCGCACAAGCGATCTCGCCAGGTCGTGTCGTTGTCGTGATCGCTGGTGCGATCACTAAGTGTGACAGTGCCTTAAGTCTCACCCAGCCTTGTTACACTAAATCTCCCTACAGTAAATCTACCCTAGCCCCATTACACTAAATCTCCCCTCCACACACAGTAAATCTCCCCTGCCCCATTACACCAAATCTTCCCCACGCAGTAAATGCCCCCTCACACAGAGTATATACAGTACCCCCCACACAGAGTGTATATCCCCAGAGTATATATCCCTACAAACAGAAAATCTACCCCTCCACCCCATTACATTTAATCTTTGGTGTCTTCAGCTCCAGTGTGGAACACATAATAATAATAATAATCTTTATTTATATAGCGCCAACATATTCCGCAGCGCTTTACAGTTTAACAGTTTCAAAACATAAGTCATAAGTAACAACGTTAACCATACAATAATTAAAGCAAAATAAGCCGACCCTGCTCGTGAGAGCTTACAATCTACAATGAGGTGGGGGAGATACAAAGTACAGGTGTGTATATACAATGGTGCATTTACAATGATGGTCCAGCCATCTTGAGGGAGTGAGGGATGGATGGAGATAGTGAATGGGCTAAACACACACACTTACACATAGAATGACTTTGATTAGTGAATGTGATAGGCCGTTCTGAACAAATGTGTTTTGAGGGACCGCCTGAAACCATGCAAATTGTGGATAGTCCTAATTTCTTGGGTAGAGCATTCCAGAGGATTGGCGCAGCGCGGGAGAAGTCTTGGAGTCGGGAGTGGGAGGTACGGATTAGGGCAGAGGTTAGTCGAAAGTCGTTTGCAGAGTGCAGCAGTCGGTTAGGACGATAGATAGAAATGAGGGAGGAGATGTAGGGGGGTGCTGCACTGTGGAGAGCTTTGTGGGTGAGAACCAGTACTTTAAATTGGATCCTATAATGAATGGGCAGCCAGTGTAAGGACTGGCGAAGAGCGGACACGTCCGAGTACCGATTAGCCAGATGGATGACCCTGGCTGCTGCATTAAGGATGGACTGGAGAGGGGATAGTCGAGTAATGGGGAGGCCAAGTAATAGAGCGTTGCAGTAGTCCAGGCGGGAGTGGATCAGTGCTACAGTGAGGGTTTTTGTTGTTTCCATGGTGAGAAAAGGGCGGATTCTAGAGATGTTCTTTAGGTGTAGACGGCAAGAGCGGGCAAGAGATTGTATATGGGAGGTGAAGGAGAGATTGGTGTCAAAAATAACACCCAGACAGCGAGCCTGCTGCCGGGGTGTTATTATGGTGCTGCCCACAGAGAGGGAAATGTCCGATTTAGGGAGGTTAGTAGACGGCGGGAGCAGAAGGAGTTCAGTTTTGGAGAGGTTAAGTTTCAGATAGAGAGCGGACATGATGTTGGAGACTGCGGACAGACAGTCGGTGGCGTTCTGTAGAACAGCGGGGGTAAGGTCGGGGGATGACGTGTATAGTTGTGTGTCATCAGCATAAAGATGGTACTGAAAGCCAAATCTGCTGATGGTCTGTCCAATTGGGGCCGTGTAGAGAGAGAAGAGAAGGGGGCCAAGGACTGAGCCCTGGGGTACACCGACAGTGAGAGGAAGAGGAGATGACGTGGAGCCAGAGAACGAAACACTGAAGGAGCGGTCAGAAATATAGGAGGAGAACCAGGAGAGAACAGTGTCCTTAATACCTAGTGACTGGAGCCTAGACAGTAGGAGACAGTGGTCAACAGTGTCGAAAGCTGCAGAAAGGTCGAGAAGAATGAGCAGAGAATGGTCGCCGTTACGTTTTGCTGTCAGTAGGTCATTGTAGTAGAGAAATCAGCCGCACTCAGTATTGAATGTGAAGAAAATAAATTTTCATTTATTACATCAATGATCTGAACAAAAACACAAATACTTGTGTGATAGGTGAAAAAAAAATAAAGACAGAGCTGGCGGGGTTTAACGTTTCGACCATACGTGGTCTTTTTCAAAAACCTCACTGTGAAGTAGAGCATAGAAAAAAACATAAAATAAACAAAAAAGTAACATTTTTAGCATTGGACAGGTAGCATAAACAAAGTGATATATCCATATATACATCTATATACAAAGAATTTACTATATACATTAACTTAATAATTCAAAATCCTGAAACTAGAATATATTAAATATAGTCATATCTAGATGATCGCATGAACAGCAAAAAACTACATATAGAGCTTTTGGTTAGATAGATATACATTTGGGGGAGCGGTACACATAACCCCAAAGGTCAAACAGTGACCTTCTAAGCGGTGGTAAGCTGCCAAACAGCCCTGAAGAAACATTAATCTATATATAGGCAGTGGAATATATGTCATAGTATCTTAGAATTAATTTTCATCAAAAATCAGGGGGTTAATATAACGGCATAGCTACCAGTTGTTAAATAGATGCTCATCTACATTCTTATGGACTTAAAGATTCCAGGGTAACTGATCGAGTAGGCACAAACTGAAAACTGACCTTATAGTGCAGAGTGTGAATGGAAGGTAAGCAGGAGCCAAGTCCCATGCAGGCTGCATGTGAAAATAAATCAAGGAAATAAATGAGTAACAGAGACAAATGGAGTGTAGAAATAAAACCGCAAATAGGGAGATAGCTGAGGTTATATGGCATGTCACAAACCTGGTGTATGAAGCAAAATAAGGGAGCCGTCCGTCCAGAGGAATAGGATGTGGGCCGTGTATTGCATGCTGGTGCTTTAAATAGGGCCTCGGAGATCTAAATCCGGAAGCACTGCGCCAGACATGACGCTCAGTGGAGCTGGAATGAGGCTAGACACGCAGAGACGTGTCATTGTGGACTGCGCATGCGCGTAGTTGCATGACGTCTAAATGTCACATGAGCTAAAGAGAAGGCTGGACGGAGGCTAGGCACGCAGGAGCGTGCCACCCAATCTGCGTCTGCGCAGTGGGAAATAAGGATAAGGACTGGAGAACATAGGAAAAGCAAAATGCTAGGAACGGTAATAGGATTAGACGACAGAGAGGGTGAGAAGGAAACAAAAGGGCAGCAGAATATGCACAATAAGAGTAAGCAGTAAAGAAAAAGGAGGGAAAAAAAAGGGTTAGGAAGAAACATATATATCCAAAGACCAAAAGAGGAGAGGGAGAGATAAAGATTCCCTATTAAATAATGCGATTATTAGAACCAGAAATTCATGAAAAAGCAATATTATAAGAAAACAAAATTGAATAAGTAAAAAATATAATGAAGACAATAATGTAAAAAATTAATGTAAAAAATTGAAAAAATGGAAAAAATAAATGAAAATAAAAATAAAAATTAGTAGGTCATTGGTCACTTTGATGAATGCAGTTTCAGTCGAATGTAGGGGGCGGAAGCCGGACTGTGAAGGGTCTAGGAGGGAGTGAGTGGAGAGGTAACTGGTAAGGCGGGAGTAGACTAGGCGCTCCAAAAGTTTAGAGATGGAGGGGAGATTGGAGACCGGTCTGTAGTTGTTTGTGCAGGAAGGGTCGAGAGCGGGTTTCTTTAGTAGCGGAGTAATGATGGAGTGTTTGAAGGAGGATGGAAAAATGTCAGAGGAGAGAGAGAGATTAAAGATTGTAGTTAGGTGAGTTGTGACAACTGGAGAGAGAGACTGGAGGAGCTGTGAGGGGATGGGGTCGGTAGTGCATGTAGTCGGACGAGAGGAAGAGAGGAGTCTGGAGACTTCTTCTTCTGTGATGGGATCAAATGTGGAAAGTGAGCCAGGGGAAATGCAGGGAGGGATGGGAGTCACAGCACTTGGTGGTTGAGAGCAGATTTCCTGACGGATAGTATCTATTTTTTCTATAAAGTGGGAGGCCAGGTCGTCAGCACAAATGTCTGTGATAGGGGCTTGTGCTTTTGGCCTGAGGAGGGAGTGAAAAGTGTCAAAAAGTTTCTTGGGGTTGTTGGCTAGTGAGGAGATCAGGGTGGTGAAGTAGGTCTGTTTGGCGAGGTGAAGGGCAGCATTATAAGTTCTTAACATGAATTTAAAGTGGATCAAGTCTTCTAGTGTGCGGGTTTTTCTCAGAGGCGTTCAGCACTCCTAGAGCATCGCTGATGAAGTCGAGTTTGCAATGTGAGCCAGGGCTGTTTTACTGTGTGTTTGGAGGTTCTGAGGGTGAGCGGTGCTACTTAGTCAAGGGTGCTTCTAAGAATGTCATTGTAGTGATGAACAGCCAGATCAGGACAGGAAAAAGAGGAGATTGGGAACAGCGATGAGTGTAGGGAGTCTGAAAGTGTCTGAGGGTTAATGGCTTGTAGATTTCTGAATGTGTGGTAGGTAGGAGTGCGCTGGGGTGGTGGAGGATCTGTGAGCGTGAAGGAGAGAATGTTGTGGTCAGAGAGTGGAAGGGGTGAGTTATTTAGGTGGGAGATTGAACAGAGGCGGACAAAGACCAGGTCAAGGGTGTTGCCATCCTTGTGTGTCTCAGAGGTTGAAAGCTGTGAGAGGCCTAGAGAAGTGGTTAGTGATAGAAGCTGAGATGCAGATGTGGAAGTAGGGCTGTAAATGGGGATGTTGAAGTCTCCAAGGATAAGGGTTGGTAGTTCTGAGGACATGAAGTGCGGCAGCCAGGCTGAGAAGTGGTCAAGGAACTGGGTGGGCGAGCCTGGGGGCCGATATATGACCGCTACTCTGAGGGAGATGGGATGGAAGAGCCTGATGGACCTCAAAAGAAGGGAATGAGAGTGATGGAATTGGGGGGATGACCTGGAAAGTGCATTGTGGGGACAGGAGTATGCCAACTCCACCACCATGTCTGTTTGTGGGTCTCGGGGAATGGGAGAACTGTAAACCACCATAGGAAATGGCAGCAGGGAAGACAGTGTCAGAATCCTGAATCCAGGTTTCAGTGAGGGCCAACAGATTAAGAGAGTGGTTCAGAAAGTAGTTGTGCAGGAAGGATAGCTTGTTGCATGCAGACCGTGGATTCCAGAGGGCACAATTGAAAGGAGATGAGGGAGTGCAAGTAATATTAATAAGATTATTATGGTTTCGGTATGAGGTAGGGTAGGGATTGAGGTTGGGGGATGGTGGACCAGGGTTGGGGGAGATGTCCCCTGAAATCAGTAGGAGTAGGAAGATAAAGAGCAAGTAGTTGTTGGAATTGTAAGTAGGTTTTTCTGTGATGTGTTTGGGCAAGATGGGCTGAGGTTTTTCAGGAAGGTGAGGAGTGCATGGGAGCTGTACATGGGAGAGGGAAGTATGGAGGGGCTGATGTGTATGAGTCGTGATGGAGGGGGGATGGGGCGGTGAATGTGGATGGCAAGGGAACACAGGAGGAAAGAGATAAAGTACATAATGAAAAAGAAGGCAAAGTGTGGGGTACCTGATTCCAGCCCTGATTAACTGCCATGAATAACTGCCGTTTTCAAGATGCTTGTCTTCTGTGATGCTTTGCTTCTGGGATGCATGCGCCCCCACACTGCATGCGCCCCTTAGACTACTCCTAAATATATAGCCCACACTACAGGGTCAGGAAAGTAGGATTGTGGGAGCTGCTTTGGGATAATTTGGCAGCTGGGGCCAGCACACCAGGGGGTGGTTAGATCATCAAAGGCACTAGAGATGGCTACATCTATATGTTATAGCACCTTCCACCTGATAACATCTACAGAGGCCCCAGTCACAGGAATACACAGCAGTAAGCACAGTGCAAAAAATGAATTATACAAAAGCTTTACCAGGCACATTAAACTATGTTGCAAGATGGTACAGCAGTGGTTGGCAGCAATCAGAAGTATGGAGTGCATACCATTACTATATATTTCCACATGCAAGACAGAAAGGGCTTGTGTCATTCAGCTGTTTGATTCCAATGAAGGGATTGGAACACATTTCACTCATGCTCTTTGCCCTTCTAGACTCCAGCGAGTGACATCAATAGCGTGATCATATCACCTGATTACGCTGCTGACATCGCTCTGACCCTGCGGTCAGAGCATCAATTGTACACGCATCTAATTGATGCAAGTTCAGTTGATCACTGGACACTGGTAGCTAGCACGCTGCAGTCTGTGAACTGGATGTCAGCTTGACAGCTGGCTCAGAGAATGGCAGACTCCCAGTCTGGGGGGTAGAATGCAGCCACCTGGGGAGACAATTCAGACCGCCACATTAGGCGGCCTGACTGCGCCTCCCTCCTGACTGCTCCTGGAACGCATGCCCCGGTTGCCCCCTCAGATACGATGGCTATAGATTATGTTATCATCTGCCTTTAACAGCTGAGAGTGGAGCTGAGTTCCACCTTCAACTGTAACCTGTTAAATGACGTCATCTTGACAACTTCAGTTAGGCCCTCTTCACACGTCATTGTCTCCAGTACATGTGGTGATAGTTTTAACACGTACTGGAGACACTTACACACGTAGATTCATTCAAATCTATGGATCTATGCACATGTCAGTGTATTTCCACAGACTGTGTGTCCATTGAAAACATGTTAACATGTCATGTTGACAGTCCCGCACATGTGCACACTGATGACACACAGATCACATCCATGTGTCATCAGTGTGACACATACCAGCACCTGGGAAAAGCAGTGCAGTTATTCCCAGTCACCAGTGCTGAATCCAGTTCTCATCATTGCCGTCTGGTCTCCTTGCAATCAGTGAGACCAGGCGACTCTGATGAGACTTGTATTCAGCACCCACTTTCTGTGTATCATATTAAAGGGAACCTGTCAGTTTGTTTTTCCGCAATATACTGTGGCCACTGCCTTTCGGGACTTATATACAGCATTCTATAATGCCCCTTGACAAAGGCTTGTGCTGGCCAAAACGCGTGTCGAGGAGGTTGCACTGCTATAGATTGTCCATGGCCACTTGATCAGGTATACTAATAATAATTGATAATTAATTGTATATACCTTCAATATAATGGTTGTTTGTTTACAAGGCCATTTGGGAGTGTGCAATACAATGGGGTAATATCTTGATTTTTTGAACTATTGATGGGAATACTATTTACCCTTTTAGCATGTGCGCCTTTTTGCTCGTGTGTGCATGTGGTTCTGCCTTTTCCCTTCCCTCCTTTCCTTCTCCATGTGATGTATTTAATAAAACATTTTTCTTATTTTTTGGAAAACGTTCTTGGGATTTTTTTATAGTATTTTTCATTAGTGCTATGGTGTAAGTAGCGATTTATCCCTTCGCTGTCCTTGATATATTTGTTGGCTACACATTACATGAATAAGGATTTATACTTGGTGTGCTTTAGTGTGGTTTCCATGATGACTTTATAGCATTCTATAATGCTGTAGATAAGCCCCTGATCTAACCTGAAAGAGAAGAAAAACAAGTTATATTATATTCAGCCTGAGGCATTCCGATGTGGTCCGGTCCGATGGGCATCGCAGGTTCGGGTCCGGCGCCTCCCATCTTCATGCGATTACGTCCTCTTCCTTGCTTTGTGTGCGGCTCCTGCACAGGGTACTGATCTGCCCTGTTGAGGGCAGAGCAAAGTACTGCAGTGCGCAGGCACTGGACCTCTCTGACCTTTTCCGGCACCTGCGCACTGTAGTACTTTGCTCTGCCCTCAGCAGGGCAGATCAGTACACCTGCGCAGGAGCCATGACATGAAGTAAGGAAGAGGATGTCATCACATGAAGATGGGAGGCGCCGGATCTGGAACTGCGACGCCCACCGGACCGCCCAGGGGTGAGTATAATATAACTTGTTTTTCTTCTCTTTCAGGTTAGATCAGGGGCTTATCTACAGTATTAGCTG
Organism: Oophaga sylvatica; assembly: GCA_033576555.1. NCBI lineage: Eukaryota > Metazoa > Chordata > Amphibia > Anura > Dendrobatidae > Oophaga > Oophaga sylvatica. The sequence continues at coordinate 156,552,907 of JARQOD010000004.1, read as the reverse complement.
AGGAAAAGCCGATAGCTGGACACTGATGTTATTATTCTGGGAATGGGCCAAGAGCCACAAAGATTCCCAACCTATTAATAACACTGTAGAAGATAATTGTTGTGCACTCAAATCTATAAATGGCGAGGTGCTAGTGTCATGGAATAAATCCCAAATTAGTAATAAAAATAGCACTGCACTCTCAGACAGGAATTCCATGCAAAATAGAACAAATTTTATTGTTACAACCAACCAAAGTGAGAAGCATGATAATCAAAGCGACATGAAAGTGACGTTTCGACTCTCCCGAGTCTTTTTCAAACGCCGCTATGTAGAAAAAAATAACAAAACATGGTTGAAATAAACAGAACAAATAACAGATCAACATAAAAACAATATAATAAAACAAGAAAAACATATCACCAATTTTCTATCATGAAAAGGTGCAAATACCATGAAGACTGACAAGCACCAACCGTATGCCGAAAGTGAAGAAGGTGAACAGTAAAGCAGTGATGGGAATCCACCCAAGTTATGAGTATAGCTAGAAGAATCATGAAGTTAGAAACAACAGAGGAAAATTATACCTGAGAATTGCTTCAGAAGAAGTTTTTTAAGGGAAATTAATGCATTGCTAGATAGAAGGAAATTGGTAAAAAATTAGTTAAGGTAAATGCTGTAAAGGTTCAACACTGGTGAGAGGTCTGTATGGTAATAAATACCTGTTGCAATAGAATAGTCTAGAGCCAAACTCAGGAAGAGGTATCTCCCCAAGGAAAGGCCTGGGATGTAAAAATGTAGGAGGAAAAGAGAATTAGAGATAAATTATCAAGATAAAAGAGAAGGTGGAAACTAATGAAATTAATTGTGTATAACATAAATACCTGGATGGTTGTTGAATAAATAGCAATTAAGGACTTTCAAGTTGAAAGGTGTATAGTCTGTTCGGAGAAAAAGTATATGGACCTTAGTGATAATGAAGGTAGTATGTCATACCGTAGATATGCGTAAGATATAACAAGTGGGCATAGTCCCATACGCAAAAGAAAATAATTACTGTATTGTCAAGAGTAATCAAGGGCCCCCAAGTCCGAGCTGTGGTGCCAGTAAAAGGTTAAACTAGCCGGCAAAGGAATTGATCAAAAAGTACTGCACAACGCAAATTACCTTAAGCTGGTGTGAGGCAGCGACGCTCCCGCGTCTTGCTGGGTAGTAGTGTGCTGTAGGAGTGAGCACGCCGGAAATAAAAGCCGGCGAGTATCGCCGGACCGGATGTGCGTCATCCGGACCGGAAGTACCAATGACGGTAATGAAAATGCCACTGCGGCTGCGTAGGGAGCCCTGGGGATGTGAGCCCTGTGTAGTGTAGTGCGCATGCGTTGTATGGAGACGGGGAAACGGTGTAACAAAGGAGAAGGAGTAAAGAAAGCGATAAAGTGGTAGGGAAATTGTTGAATAGAGTGAATGAACAACAAGGAAGGGAGAGGGAAAATGAGGAGAAAGGGGGAGGAGAGAAATAGGTAGAATAAATGCATAAAGTAAGGAATAATCTGGGTGAGACAGAACTAATGTATTAAGACTAGGTAAGGGGGGGGAAAGAGAACTGAAGGGAAAATGGGGTGTCCTCCTACAGGAAATGTCATGTACCATATGCAATGATTAATCATATGATGTAGGCGATGTGAACTCACCAGTGTTGGCTAAAGTCAGCGGGTCTAAGAAAAATAGGAGACATAATTAATCAAATTGAAAAGTACTGTAAATCCCACAAGTAACTAGACAGACCAATCAATTTCACGATTTAATCCTCGTGGTGATAATGTATCCAGGGTATATTTCCAAAAGGTCTCTCTACGTTTGAGTATTTTGATGTGATTACCACCCCTGCGTGGGCGTGGGACGTGTTCTAGAACCTGAAATTTAAGCTGTGCGACCGTATGTTTTGACTTAGCAAAGTGGTCTGGCAATGGAAGCCACGTTTTGCCACATCTTATAGTGGACTTGTGTCCGGCTATTCTATCCCTGATGTGTTGAGTGGTCTCCCCTACATAGAGGAGACCACAAGGACATTTGATGACATAAATTACGAAGTTGGAGTCACACGTAAAGTAGCCGTTGATCGGGTACGATTTTCCTGTTCGTGGGTGTAGTACACTGTCAGATTTGATCACGTTGGAACAGGCCGCACAACCAAGACACGGAAAAGTGCCCTTCCGTCGGGTGTGTAATAGTTTCTGCGTTGCAGTTGGATGTGAGCTACCAATGTCGGCCCTCACTAACTTGTCCTTGATGTTGGTAGGTCTTCTGGTACTGACCAAGACAGGGTTTTGAAAAGGAGTGATATCCGGGTATGACTGGGCTAGGAGGGGCCAGTGTTTTTTAATTGTGGCGTAGATCTTGGGCATAAAAGGATGGTGCGTATGCACAAATGGTATTCTGTCGAGGGATTGGCGTGGGGGGGAGGGGGTGGAGAAGACCTTGCTATTGTCATCTCTTTGTCAAGTAGTTTTTCCGGGTAATGCCTTTCTCTGAATTTATCGGCCATGGTTTGGAGTCTAGTGTCACATGTTGTGGGATTTGTCACTATGCGTGCGACCCGCTTGAATTGGGAGCGGGGCAGACTATTCTTAGTGGACTTTGGATGGCAGCTTGAATAGTGAAGGAGACTATTGCAGTCCGTAGGTTTAGTAAAGAGGTCGGTTGTCAAGTTCCCTGCTTGATCTTTGATTACCACCGTGTCAAGGAATGGGATACGTGAGTCGTCATAGTGCATAGTGAACTGTAGTTCAGGGAAGATCGAGTTAAGGTAATGGAAAAAACACAGTAGACTGTCCGACGAACCATTCCAGATGAGGAAAATATCATCGATGTATCGATGGTAGAGTGACACGTGTTGTGCAAAAAGTGTCTGGTTATACACATATTCAGACTCAAAGCAATCCATGTAAGCGTTAGCGTACGCCGGAGCTACGTTGGACCCCATTGCGGTCCCCCGCTTCTGTACGTAGAAGGTATCTCCAAATAGGAAGAAATTCTCATGTAGCACCAATTGGAGAAGATCTAGGCAGAACTGGATGGAGGTGGGTGATAGGCTAGACCTATCCAGTAGTCGTTTAGTGGCCCTGATTCCCTTGTCATGCGTAATGGACGTATACAGGCTACATACATCAAGAGTAACCAGAAAGCTCGTAGTTGGTATAGTGCCCAGTTGCTTAATTATGTTAAGGAAGTGACCTGTATCCAGGAGGAAGGACCTCGTATCCTTAATTAGGGGTGTGAGGATCTTTTCTAAATAAATGGAGAGTGGGGCTAAAATTGACTCGGTAGAGGCTACGATCGGCCTACCAGGAGGATTATTGAGATCTTTGTGGATTTTGGGTAAGGTGTAGAAAATTGGGGTAATCGGATGATCGTTTTTTAGAAAAGTAGCGGTTTTAGAATCAATGATGGACTTGTCCAAAGCGGATTGAATAAGCCCCTGTATTTTCATTTTAATCATAGGGGTGGGATCCCTGGAGACCACCATATATGTGTCTGTGTCTGAGAGTTGTCTGTCGATCTCATGGCGATATTGGGTTTGGTCCATCACCACGATGGCGCCCCCTTATCGGCTGGTTTGATCACAATATGAGAATTAGAGCATAGGGAAGTTACTGCTTGTTTCTCATCCGGGGAGAAGTTCGAGTGAGTAGGAAAGGAGCCTAGTCTATGCTGGTGTGATAGTGACTTCACTTCACGATCTACTAAAGAGATAAACGTTTCCACCGGGTGGTACACGTGTGGTGGAGAGAATGTACTCGGATTACGGAGACCCAGGTTTAGAATAGACAATTCAAGAGGAGGGTGAGTAGAGGTATCAAGAGGTGACTTAGAGAAATGTGTTTTTAATCTTAAATTTCTATAGAATCTTTGCAGGTCCTGTTCCAATTGAAAAGAATTCCAGTTCGGGGTCGGGCAGAAAGATAGTCCTTTTTGGAGGACTGAGAGTTCCATTGGTGTAAGGGAGTAACTGGAAATATTTGCTACCTGATTGGGTAGCCTACCTGTGAGCGAGTAGTCATTTTTTCGCTGCGATCTTCTAGTGCGCTTGTAGTGTGATGACCTCCCCTGCGACCTCTGGATAAAAAAGGTTGCCTGTTTGATCCTGTAGAGGACTCGCTGCCAGAACTGTAAGATCCCCTCCTTTGGTGTGAGCGTGGTCGCTGCCAATTGCCTGATCCGGACCCGGTTGAATCGTTCCATCTGTAGACTCTATTCTGGGAGTCGTCCTCTTGATCCCTCTGAAATTTGAGTCTCTTGCGTTCTTGAAGAACTTTTTGATGTTCCGCAATGATTTTGTCCGTTTTGTTTTTCAAATTAGTCCAGTCCGTGGAGGATAAAGAGCTGCTCAATTGGGTTTCAATAGAATCAATGCAATTACGGGTTTCAGTAATTTCCTTCTGCAGAAACTCGATAGTAAGGATAATTATATCTAATGAACACTTGTTCAAAATTTTCTGGTATTTTTCACAGAATTCCTTATTCTCAGAGAAAAGGGTAGGGCGTAAATGGCACCTAAGACCCCTTGGGATCTTACTCTGCCGATGATATTCGGCTAGGGTGGTGCAATGCAAGTCGAATGAGACTAGTTTGCGTTCACATCGCCTACATCATATGATTAATCATTGCATATGGTACATGACATTTCCTGTAGGAGGACACCCCATTTTCCCTTCAGTTCTCTTTCCCCCCCCCTACCTAGTCTTAATACATTAGTTCTGTCTCACCCAGATTATTCCTTACTTTATGCATTTATTCTACCTATTTCTCTCCTCCCCCTTTCTCCTCATTTTCCCTCTCCCTTCCTTGTTGTTCATTCACTCTATTCAACAATTTCCCTACCACTTTATCGCTTTCTTTACTCCTTCTCCTTTGTTACACCGTTTCCCCGTCTCCATACAACGCATGCGCACTACACTACACAGGGCTCACATCCCCAGGGCTCCCTACGCAGCCGCAGTGGCATTTTCATTACCGTCATTGGTACTTCCGGTCCGGATGACGCACATCCGGTCCGGCGATACTCGCCGGCTTTTATTTCCGGCGTGCTCACTCCTACAGCACACTACTACCCAGCAAGACGCGGGAGCGTCGCTGCCTCACACCAGCTTAAGGTAATTTCGCGTTGTGCAGTACTTTTTGATCAATTCCTTTGCCGGCTAGTTTAACCTTTTACTGGCACCACAGCTCGGACTTGGGGGCCCTTGATTACTCTTGACAATACAGTAATTATTTTCTTTTGCGTATGGGACTATGCCCACTTGTTATATCTTACGCATATCTACGGTATGACATACTACCTTCATTATCACTAAGGTCCATATACTTTTTCTCCGAACAGACTATACACCTTTCAACTTGAAAGTCCTTAATTGCTATTTATTCAACAACCATCCAGGTATTTATGTTATACACAATTAATTTCATTAGTTTCCACCTTCTCTTTTATCTTGATAATTTATCTCTAATTCTCTTTTCCTCCTACATTTTTACATCCCAGCCCTTTCCTTGGGGAGATACCTCTTCCTGAGTTTGGCTCTAGACTATTCTATTGCAACAGGTATTTATTACCATACAGACCTCTCACCAGTGTTGAACCTTTACAGCATTTACCTTAACTAATTTTTTACCAATTTCCTTCTATCTAGCAATGCATTAATTTCCCTTAAAAAACTTCTTCTGAAGCAATTCTCAGGTATAATTTTCCTCTGTTGTTTCTAACTTCATGATTCTTCTAGCTATACTCATAACTTGGGTGGATTCCCATCACTGCTTTACTGTTCACCTTCTTCACTTTCGGCATACGGTTGGTGCTTGTCAGTCTTCATGGTATTTGCACCTTTTCATGATAGAAAATTGGTGCTATGTTTTACTTGTTTTATTATATTGTTTTTATGTTGATCTGTTATTTGTTCTGTTTATTTCAACCATGTTTTGTTATTTTTTTCTACATAGCGGCGTTTGAAAAAGACTCGGGAGAGTCGAAACGTCACTTTCATGTCGCTTTGATTATCATGCTTCTCACTTTGGTTGGTTGTAACAATAAAATTTGTTCTATTTTGCATGGAATTCCTGCCTGAGAGTGCAGTGCTATTTTTATTACTATTAATAACACTGGTTATTTTTACTGGTTAGTAAAAAGTAGGGCCAAAAAAAATGATGGTTGGGCCCTCCAAATTTTATTAACCAGCAAAGGCTATGCAGACAGCATTAGGCTGATATTAATAGGCTGGGAAGGGGCCATTGATATTGGCCTCCTCCCAGACTGAGAACATAAGCACTCAGCCACCCCAGAAATTGTACATCCAGTAGATTCTTCAATTCTGCCTCAGCTCTTCCCACTTGCACTTGTGTGGTGGCAAGTGGGGTAATGGTTTTGGAGTTGATGTCAGCTGTTTTATGTCAGCTAACATCAAGACCAGGTGTTGTATATCTTTTACCAGGTCCAATTTTATCATGACTACAAAGAGTTAACATTGGCATTAACCTTTTAAGCCCAAGGGAAGGGCAATCCTTCTGCCATTTGTCCCTAGAGGTTTCCTCCACAGGGGTTTTTTCCTCTCCTGAGCTCTGTAGGATGACTCGTTGTGAGTCAGAGGTTTGCCAAGTTTAGTTCCCTTAATGCTTTTGTAGGGACTATTAGTTTATAAGTTTACAAAAGTGATTTATAAAAAAAAGTGTAAAAAAATATGACTTGGAATTTATAACCCGTCACAGCTTTGCTGTTTAGGAGTCAGGTGGAAGTTGCGGACAAGTTAAGGTGGACTCATTTTAACTAACAGAGGAGGTAAAAACCTCATGGTGGTGAAGAGGCTAGGTTTTGGTGGCCAGCCTCAAGGACGTTGTAATGGTAACGTCAATCAGGGACAGGCACAGTGGTTAAGCACAGGAGTGAGGATAATAGGGTCATTAGTGCCCTGAAAGTTTACTGGCTATGCTTGAATGGCAAGCCAGGTCATGCCGCCCCTTTTATGGCTATCTGTCCTGGTGCTATATGTCAGACAGCTGGGCGTATCACAGTACTTGTGAATCCCAATGTACTAGCACTTCACCTGACTCCTACTGTGGTTGATTTAATCCTTTGATTTAAATAAAGCTGTGGCCAGTTTTACAACAAAAATAGTGTGTTTTGTGTATTTATTGTAAGTGCCTATACTATAGGTATACTATAGGTATGGTTGTTTTAAAATGAAGTGGGGTTCCGTCCCATATACTAAAGTCAAGCTCCTCAATTGATGTAACGATGTAGCAAAAGTTGCTTGGAAACATGATCTGTCCAGTGGTTGAGTTTATTGGTCAAAAATAGGAAAGCGGGGGAAAATGATGATTGCTCACCAGACTATGCTTGGAGACCGATCGTGCCTGGAATTCAGTGGCTGACTACCACATATGAACAAGCTTGAAAACAAAGGATTTTTACGGCGTAGATCTGTGTTTCTATGCAGTGTTGCCAGACATAATGTGCCTGAAAATGTTTTAATGCAACCTTGAAAATAAATATTGGTTTTAACCGCCACCCGACAACGCTGGATCCTTTTCCCTTTTTTTTGGTGTTTCCACAAGCTCACTTGGATCCATGCCGGGTGTTGGTTGACGGTGAGAAAAGCAGCACATAGCAGAGAGGTGAGCTGACTATACTTCCTTTTCACTTAAACTCTAAAAACCTGTTTTTCATGTATGGATTCAATAATATAAATACAATGTACCGAAATCTCCCAAATTCGGGCAGATATCTCAACAAAAATGCATGAAAAACATTCTACAATAAAGGTTTAGAATATGATCTCATTAAAAAAAGCGCATAATAGCACCTGAATGCCGCAAAGAATATATATACCTATTTTCATGTGCATATTTAATAAATGAATCACTACAAATAAGCAGCATATATATTCAACCCTATTACAGTGAAAATTTAAACAGAAAAAAAAAGGTGTTTTTATTTTCATATATAAAAATGCATTAAGAAAACTGCTGCTCAGAATATTGTTACAAGCACTTACACCTGGAAAGGGTTAGGAATAATTTAATATAAATATAAAAGGTCATTTCTATAGTTGAGACCTTCTGGGTAACGCGCATTCATGGCCAATATCCAAAAAGCTTCCCGACACTGAAGCATGTGCTCCCAGTCACCTCCCCTAGTCACCTCGTAGTTGCACTATATTCGTGTACACCACATGATTTGGCACTCACAGCCATTTCCAACATTTTGATGGAAAATGATATGTATAGTGGTGATGTTAAAAATGTCATTATTATGGCATTAGAACATCTTTTGATTACAAATTTTTCAGGTTTGACACGCAGTATTATCTGCAGACATGAGGCTGTCCAATGGGGGCGAAATTTTTGCCCTCATTGGCAAATCTATATATGTCCTTCTGGGAGAGTAGGTACATTCACATGGTGAATAATCCCTTTTTGGATAGGGTTCTGTGGTGGGGGAGATACATCGATGATGTCATTCTTATTTGGTGTGGCCCCGTCGATGTGTCTCCCCTACCATCCTTTCCTGACTTTATTAGATACATTAATGGAAATGCATTGAATATTAGTTTTACACTTCAGGTGCATGGCACTGTTGCTACGTATTTGGATGTAACACTTATGGGGATGACTCTCTGGGGATAATTCATACATCTACATAAAGGAAAGATATCAGCGGTAATGCAATCTTGCATGCGGACAGTTGCCATCCGCCGCATGTAATCCGTAATCTTACACTGGGAGAATTCATACGTGCCAAAAGGACATGTTCCAATGCTGTCCTGTATAATCAGGAGAGTAAGAGAATCAGAAATAGGCTCTCTAGCAGAGGCTATAAAAAAATCGATGTTGGATAGGGCAGCTAATAGAGCAGATAAAAAATTCAGGAATAGTTTGCTATCTGAAAAGGATTGTGGTAACAGTGGGGTCATTAAAAGTCGGAGCAATGTTCCCACTTTTTCGACTGCATACCGTTTAAACTACAAAAATATTGTTAAATTGCTACATAGGCATTTACCAATGTTGCATCAGGACCACATTTTGTTTGAAATTCTGTTAAAAGGATATAGATGTGTCCCTAAAAAAGCTAAAAATCTTGGACATTTTTTATCCCCTTTATTATGTATGTCAAAAATTCCCAGAAGCCCACTTGGCTCACTTATATTGGTTGCTATAGATGTGGGGAAAAAACTTGTGGACTATGCCAATATATAAATAGAACAGACAAATATGTTAATAATGTTACCCATAGGGAATACAAGATAAAAGCACATCAATTGCAATACCACGCACGTTATCTATATGGCGACGTGTGTAGTATGTGACAAATATTATATAGGTTGTACTATCAGAAGTTTAAAGAAAAGGTTGAGTGAGCATATTATCGCTGCAAATCCTGGGTCCGCAGCAAGTCGGAAAAATATCTCAGGTTTATCTAAGCATTTTTTGGATATGCATGGTGGGGACTTACAGGGTTTAAGGGTTAAGGGAATTGAAAGGGTAAATAGACCGATTAGGGAGGTGAATGGGAGCGCACACTTCAGTATTGGGAAGCTTTTTAAGGCCCCGTTACACTAAGCGAGATCGCTAGCGAGATCGCTGAAGCGTCACCGATTTTGTGACGCAACAGCGACTTAGCCAGCGATCTCGCTTAGTGTGACACGCAGCGACGACCAGCCCCCCTGCTGGGTATCACTGATCGTTGTTGAATGTCCTGGACCATTTTTTCATCTTTGGTCTCCCGCTGGCCAGCGCGCATCGCTGCGTGTGACAGCAGGAAACTGTTATGTTTCGGTAACTGAGGAGAAATAGCAAAAAATAGCAAAAGCGATAATACACCAGAGAGGCTGGAACCTATTGGATTGCAGTAACCTGAACTAACCACACACCTAGAAGTAGCCGTGGAGCGTTCCTACGGTGATCCTAGACGCCTCGTCACAGCCTGCGAGATAACTACACCTAAAGGCAGAAAGATGAAAGCTATCTGCCCCGGAGCAGATCCCCAAAGAAAATAGGAAGCCCCCAAACATGTAATGGCGGTTAGACAAGAAGAAAGCACGGACACAGACAGAAAATAGAATGAGCAAATGCTGAGGCCCAATCTGTCTAGACAGAAAAGTACAGGAAAGAATTCTGACTGCAATCCAACAAAACCCTAACAAAAATACCAACACTTCTGATTGCCAAAAAACCTGAGATCACATGATCTCATCCACCTAAATCAGATCTCTGGTGTAACAAAACGCTATTCAACAAATAAAAAGTAACAAAGGAGCAAAGCAAAAGTGCAGACAAAAACGGAGCACAATTGCAGTGCCAGACCACCAAAAGGGGACAGGCTGCAGTCCACTGCAAGCAGCAAACCAGCAGAGAAAATCAAACAGAGGAAAAAAAAAACAGCAAACACTTATCTGAAGGAGAGCAGGAAACTAGCAGTGCTTCAAGCAAGACCAGAAGGAACAATTGATAACCGGCAAGGCTGCTGGGAACTCAGGCCACTTATATCCTATCATTCAGCGCCAGCTAAAGGCCATTCAGTAATCAGTTCATTACCCTCAGCAACCACCGGAGGGAGCCCCAGCTCAGAAGTTGCCTCCAGCATATTCACAACAGGAGACCAACGATCAGCAAGCTGGTATCCAATGTACACATCGGGTAACTAAGGGCTGCGCAGCGCCTAGTTACCCGATATGTACCCTAGATACCGGCTCCCAGCTTCTGCTGTAGAGCGCTGGGAGCAGGTATCCAGTGTACATATCGGGTAACTAGGCACCGCGCAGCCCTTAGTTACCCAATGTGTACATTGGATACTGGCTCCCAGCGCTCTACAGCAGAAGCTGGGAGCCGGTATCTAGGGTATATATCGGGTAACTAGGAGCCGCGCAGCCCTTAGTTACCTGATGTGTACATTGGATACCAGCGTGCTCGCTGGTCCTGATCGCTGGTGAGTCTGCCCATGTGACAGCTCACCAGCGATCAGCTAACGATGTCCCAGCGATCCCATCCGGGTCACATCGTTGGTGGGATCACTGGGACATTGAAGAGTGTGACGGGACCCTTAGATGGGGCCATGAATGCGCATTACCCAGGACTCAACTACAGAAATGACCTTTTATATTTCTATTAAATTATTCCTAACCTTTTCCAGGTTTAAGTGCTTGTAACAATTTTCTGAGCAGCAGTTTTCTTAATGCATTTTTATATATGAAAATAAAAACACCTTTTTTTCTGTTTAAATTTTCACTGTATTAGGGTTGAATATATATGCTGCTTATTTGTAGTGATTGATAAATTGCACATGCACATGAAAATAGGTATATATATTCTTTGCGGCATTTAGGTGCTATTATGCGCTTTTTTATGAGATCATATTCTAAACCTTTAATGTAGAATGTTTTTTGTGCATTTTTGTTGAGATATCTGCATGAATTTGGGAGATTTTGGTACATTGTATTTATATTATTGTATCCATACATGAAAAAAAGCTTTTTAGAATTTAATGTTTGTAGATTTTCAGCTAACCTTACCAGTTCACAATAAGTGATGTATGTAAATATCTTTATTTGTTTAATATGCACATGAAATAAGCATGCACATATGCTCTTTATGCTGTATTTTAACAGTGACATGCGTTTCTGTGTGACCACATTCTATGAAAATAGTATTGGTTGTTAAATATTTAAATGGAAGTGGTCTCCTTAATTAATCACATGTGCTTTTGCAATGGTTGAGAACATATAAAGGAATTGTTGATTTTATATCTGTATGCCATACAGGAAGGATCGCTTCAGGTCCGAAACGTGTCAGCTGTTGGGGGCTTCCCCCTTATGTATTGTTTTTTAACCATGAAGATTTTCTGAGTTTATTGGTGCTTTCCCATCTCCAATAGTCAGCAGCTGGCTTGACAACAGTCCAGTAGAAACATCGGCTGTCATATGGACCCTCATGTTTGTGTTCAGCTACACTTTCTTTCACGTGTCTCCAAAGGTATGATGCTTTTAGGCAGGCATTGAGCTAATCTGCAGGTGTTGATGTTGATCATAATTAGCCCCCATAGTGGCATGAAAATAATGAAGCAGGTGTTGATCTTGGTATAACGGGTAGTGTTTGTCGAAAGTTACCTGCCAAAACAACAACTACACCTCCCATGATAGAATTGTTTCCACGCAAGTCTTGCAGCAGTCTGTCCACTGTTTCCAGAGCCCTCTTGCATGACATCGTGCATTCATCCCAAATGATGGCACTGCACTTTTGAAGCAGTTTAGCCTGTCCTGATCCTTTGGCAATGATGCAAACTGGACTGTCATTGTGAGACAGGTAAAGTGGTAGCTTGAATGTCAAATGTGCAGTCCTACCAGCAGTTAAAAGTGTAGCTGTAATTCCAGAAGATGCCACTGCAAGTGCAATCTTTTGTTGTTGTCAAAATTTTTCAAGGAGCAAGTTGATTAGAAATGTATTTTCTGTTCCACCTAAAGCATCTAGGAAGACAATCGCACTTTTGTTGGTTGCAGTGAAACTTAAAATTTGGTTGTAGGCATTTCTTTGGTCTCGTACAAACAGTGGCTCATTATGAGAGTCAAATACTGTGAGTTCATCAATGTTGTAGTTTGTTTCTCTGAAAATCTCCCTGCACATTTGGTTAGCTTCCTGATTTCTTGTTGGTGTAGGCAAGCCAAGAAGGAGTAAAGCCCTCGTCACACTAAGCGAGATCGCTAGCGAAATCGCTGCTGAGTCACATCAGCAGCGATCTCGCTATGTTTGACACTTACCAGCGATTAGGCCCCTGCTGTGAGATTGCTGGTCGTGTCAGAAATGCCTGGAAATTTCTATGGTCATTGAGATCCCGCTGGGTAGCATGCATCGGTGTGTTTGACACTTTTTACCAACGATCTCGCTAGCGACTCTGCACTGAGACTTATAGGAAACATATCGTTACACAGGTCGCTACTGGTCACCGATCGTTGCTGCGTCGTTGGGAAGATCTGACTGTTTGGCATCTCACCAGCGACCACATAGCGACCCAGCAACGATCCCTGCCAGGTCGTATCGTTGTCGGGATCGCTGCTGCGTCGCTGAGTGTGACGGTACCCTAATGCTTTTCCAGACATTTCCATGCAGTGCTCCTCAAGGAGAATTAAGGTTTTGTTGAAAGTGTATTTAGTGAAGTTGATAAGTTGCTGAGGATTTTCCTTTTTAACCTGCATGAGGATGTCTTAACTGAGATCAGTTTTGAACTTTGTCCAAATGTCAAGGGGATTTGAAATGTTACAGGTTGTTAGAAGAATAGCAAAGAGATGTCTTAGTCGCTTTAGGGTTTGTGTGGCTGCAGCTTCACTGAGAGTCATGTCCCAGTGTGCGTCATTTTCCAGAAGTCCTCATCTTTGGCAAGCTTCCCTGAATGTTTCACAAACATGGCCTCAGACAGTCTTCAAGTCAGAAAATGATGTTAAACCTTTAACAACATGAAGTAACATGCGCAGGTAGAAGCACTCTGCATATGACGGATGAACAGTGTAGACGCGACCAAGAGTATCATTTGCTTTGACCCTTGGATGGCCTTCAACATCAAGCCCCTGTTTTCTCTGTTCTAGTGTTTTTCTGGATGCATTCCAAGTGTAGTACTTTGGTAGATCACAGTAGAGTATTGTTTTTGCAAATGTATCTTGTTAACAAAGTTCAAAAAATGCTAAGAGGATGGTCTTAGGTGGTGTTTGATGCTGCTGGATCAGGTTTGCTGGGTCAAAGGAAATCCTCTGTCCATGTTCCAAGTGAACACTGAGATGCATAACTAGTGGGTAGTGCTCGTGATTGGAGAACCCTAGTATTTGCCAAACAGCTTCATTGCTTGGGTGGCATGGTGGTTCAGTGATTAGCACTGCAGACTTGCAGCGCTGGGGTCCTAAGTTCAAATCCCACCAAGGACAACATCTGCAAGGAGTTTGTATGTTATCCCCATGTTTGCATGGGTTTCCTCTGGGTACTCTGGTTTCCTCCCACTTTCTAAAGACATACTGATAGGGAATTTAGAGTGTGAGCCCCATTGGGGACAGTGCCAATAATGTCTGTAAAGCGCTGTGGAATTAATGGTGCTATATAAATGAGTAAAATAAATAAATAAATTGCTGCTGATGTACCTGCCCATCTGGAATGCCTCTACTTCATCAATAGGTCCATTTTTCTGGAGTTCAAACACTGCTTGATCACTTCTTTTGTAGACATATTTGCATATGTACTTGATTGATTTCGCAGAGTGGCAAGATTTGACGTTCATGTGGGCGTAGAAAATTTTTGAGAGCAGAGGATTATAAGGCACCACCCACTCGTCAATTTCTATCTCTTGGGGTGATGATCCAACCCGCATTTTGAGCTTTGCTATGAAACCACCATCCCCTCGTTTTCTTCTTCAGCAGACTGCATATCCATCTTGTCCAGTTTGTGTTTCTTGGACCAGGTTTCGTGGGTAATTCTTTGAACACCTGCCATCAACCATGCAGGGAGAATTTTTGTTGAGATTACCACAGGGACCATGGATCATTTTCTTTGTGATGGTGTCAAACAGCAACGGGTCATTCTCAGAGTCTGGCAATTCTGTACTGATGATATTGTCAATTTCATTGGGCTGTATTTTCTGTTTCAGCCAGATCACGATATGAGCATGAGGAAGGCCTCTTTTTTGCCTTTCTACTGAATACATCCAGCACTGTGCCTCACCAAAAACGTGTGCTTTTGTAATCAGATGAACCATTTTTGCAAGTTTTCTTTTGAAAACTCATGCAATGATGTCACGGCGATGGACAGTTTTCTGGCCTGGTAACAGGTGCTCTCTGATTTCTTCCCAATTAAGATTGCAAGTAAAGGTAATAAAAAGATCTGGACAGCCAAATGTACTTTACATAAGTCATTGCATCTTGCGTGTATTCATGCATGTGTCGTGGGCTTCCAGTGAAAATTGATGGAAGGATTTCCATTTTACCCAAGTCATTTGGATCGGCATCATTTGCCACAGCATCTCTAAGGTGAACGTGTTACTTGGCTCTGAGTTTCTTTTGATTTAGTCAGATATACAGAAGACGTTCACTCTCAATTTTTGCATACATTTCAATAATGAATTGGTGGAGGAGATGTCTGCATTTGAGGATGTGATTTTCCTCACTAACTCTTGTCATGATCCTATAGCCATAAAAGTCCATGGCCACACTTTTTTCCCTGAACGGTTGCCTGTTGCAGGATTTGTCTGAGGTATTTCAAAGTGATAGCCATCCTGTCCCTGGCAAAAGATAATTGGATATTTCAGTGCATCATAGGACCTGAGTTTCTGCCACCCGTTGCTAACCATTTTTCCTTTCCTGAAGCACAATGTCACGGCTGTGAAACTCATTTCCCACAATCAAAATAGCTACCTCATCAAATGTGGGGGCATTGAAATGCCGCTGATGCTCACCTTGTGGTGTTTTGTCAGCTCTGATTACAACTTTGTAATCGTCACTTGGCATGCATTCAAGTGCACTCTTGAAAAGTTGAACATATGGATTGTTTAAGTGAAGGAACTGCTGCAAGTTAGTGACAGTACACAAGGCGAGTGTTTGGAATTAAAAAGCATCTCAGCTGAGCTTCTGCTTCTGCATTTCCCATGAAGTAGAGTTGAAGAAATTGAGGTTCTTTTCCTTGTAATGGAAGCAGTGAGCCAATTGAGTGCTAAATCTTTCCTTGAACTTTGAACTTGGACATAAATCCAGTTGAAAAAACTTCTCTTTTTGCATCAAATGATGTAATTTGGAAGCAGGAGTTGTACTAAGTTCCTGATGTTGTCCAAGAAATGGTTTGATATTGCAGTGGTGCCTGTCATCAGAGACTTCAGGGGATCTGGGGTGGTGAGAGGAGAGGAAGCAGTTTTACCTTGCCATTTGCACAGCATAAACCTGGCGGTTCATCTTTCCACTTCAGGGCATTGCAATACATGCAGACCATATCCATTTTTCCTATGTTAACTATTGGATTATCCTGATAGTTGATGTCTGAGTGGTAGCAAAAGGCAGAGTATTTCAAATTTCCAGCTTTTTCCTGTATCCTGGTGAAAGCAGATGTGATTCTCATGTCTGTAAGGGCCCCGTCACACATAGCGACACGCCAGCGATCCCGACAATGATATGCATTTGTTAGGATCGCTGGTGTGTCACTACATGATTGCTGCTGAGCTGCCAAACAGGCAGCTCAGGCAGCGATCAGGACAGCGACACTGCGGGTAACGTCGCTTAGTTACCCGCAGTGTACATTGGACACCAGCCCGCTGGTGCAGGGAGCTGGTAACCAAGGTACACATCGGGTTTCCAGGTGCTGCGCGGCACCTGGAAACCCGATGTGTACCTTGGTTACCAGCTCCCCTGCAGCAGTGCGCTGGTATCCAATGTACAAATCGGCTTTCCAGGCGACGCTGGGCGCCTGGAAACCCGATGTGTACCTTGGTTACCAGCTGATCGCTGGTCTCCTGCCTGCCACACGCAGCGATGCATGCTGGCCAGCAGGAGACTAACGATCAAAAAAATGTCCAGGACATTCAGCGACGATCAGCAATACCCAGCAAGGGGCGCTGATCGTCGCTGAATGTCACACACAGCGATATCACTGGGGAGATCGCTGTTGCATCACAAAACTAGTTGTGTGTGACGGGGGCTTAAGTCTTGCTTCTCTCTGCAGAGATGTTTCAGTGGCACTTGAGGAAGCAGCTTTTGTTCTCATGTCTGCAAGTCTTACTTCTCTCTGCTGAGACATTTCAGTGGACCTTGAGGAAGCAGCTCTTATTCTCATATCTGCAAGTCTTACTTCTCTCTGCCTTTCACACAGCCAAATCATATCTCATACTTTGCACTGACGAGGACCAATAGTTCGAAACACCGTGTCTGTAAATTGAGATATGATTTGGCTTTTATCCTAAGTCACATTACAAGACTCGTTAAAGGGTTAATTGTGACTTGTAGGATCACTACTTCCAATAGGTGGCGCTATAGAGTTCAAGTCCTCTTTTTCTCTTAAGAGGCAATTTGCATATTCTCTCTGCTGAGACATTTCAGTGGCCCTTGAGGAAGCAGCTCTTGCCTCCGTTTCTTCCATTTCTGTACTCATTTCTGTAAGTCTTGGCTTCCTTTCTTCTTTTTGTAAGTCTTGCTCAGTGAGGCGTAATACAGCTTTTCTCTTAGAGAAAGCAGATTTCAACCTTGTGGGAGTGTAATACCATTTAGTTAGAAATTGTAAAGAAGGACTAATTTAAAGTGGCATTAGTTGTAGCTGTATAAAATTTTTTAGAGTGATCTAGGCATTGTCAGGTTGGCACTGTTACCCTAATTAAAATGATACCTGAGTTGGAGAAATCCGCCTTGTATCTCTTTTTTAATCTGTATTTGAATTTTTAAGTTAATGAGATGCTTCATGCCGATTCTGGGCTCCCCTGCAGTCTGTGTCAGAAGGTGGTCTGTGTCGGCACAGTAATAAATTGTGTTATTTCCAGCTTTACAGAAGGACGATAACAACATAGAAATGATAAGAATAATAGGCCTTAGTTACCACAACTGTCTGCAAGGAAAACTGCTGCTCATAGCAACCAATCAAAGCTCAGATTTCATCTTTTAAACAGCTCTGGTGAAAAGAAAGATGCTTAGTGATATGTTGCTATGGACAACACAGGCAGTGTAACCTGTTATGGTCAAGAAGATGTGTCTTTGAAATATATATATTAGATATTATATATATATATATATATATATATATATATATATATATTAGATATTTATTACACTGTGTGCAGAGTTATTAGGCAAATGAGTATTTTGATCACATCATCCTTTTTATACATGTTGTCCTACTCCAAACTGTATAGGCTTGAAAGCCAACTGCCAATTATGTAAATCAGGTGATTTGCATCTCTGTAATGAGGAGGGGTGTGGTCTAATGACATCAACACCCTATATAAGGTGTGCTTAATTATTAGGCAACTTCCTTTCCTTTGGCAAAATGGGTCAGAAGAGAGATTTGACGGACTCTGAAAAGTCAAAAATTGGGAGATGTCTTGCAGAGGGATGCAGCAGTCTTGAAATTGCCAAACTTTTGAAGCGTGATCACTAAACAATCAAGCGTTTCATGGCAAATAACCAACAGGGTCGCAAGAAGCGTGTTGATAAAAAAGGCGCAAAATAACTGCCCATGAATTGAGGAAAATCAAGCGTGAAGCTGCAACTTTACTGGAGTATCAAAAAGCACAAGATGTGCCATACTCAGGGACATGGCCAAGGTAAGGAAGGCTGAAAAATGACCACCTTTGAACAAGAAACATAAGATAAAACATCAATACTGGGCCAAGAAATATGTTAAGACTGATTTTTCTAAGATTTTATGGACTGATGAAATGAGAGTGACTCTTGATGGGCCAGGTGGATGGGCCCGAGGCTGAATCAGTGAAGGGCAGAGAGCTCCACTCTGACTCAGATGCCAGCAAGGTAGAGGTGGGGTACTGGTATGGGCTGGTATCATCAAAGATGAACTAGTGGGACCTTTTCGGGTTGAGGATGGAGTGAAAATCAACTCCCAGACCTACTGCCAGTTTCTGGAAGACACCTTCTTCAAGCAGTGGTACAGGAAGAAGTCGGTATCGTTCAAGAAAAACATGATTTTCATGCAGGACAATACTCCATCACATGCATCCAATTACTCCACAGCGTGGCTGGCCAGTAAAGGTCTAAAAGAAGAAAAAATAATGACATGGCCCCCTTGTTCACCTGATCTAAACCCCATAGAGAACCTGTGGTCCCTCATAAAGTGTGAGATCTACAGGGAGGGAAAACATTACACCTCTCGGAACAGTGTCTGGGAGGCTGTGGTGGCTGCTGCACGCAATGTTGATCATAAACAGATTAAGCAACTGACAGAATCTATGGATGGAAGGCTTTTGAGTGTCATCGTAAAGAAAGGTGGCTATGTTGGTCACTGATTTTTTTTTATTTGTTTTTGAATGGCAGAAATGTTTATTTCTAAATTTTGTGTTGTTATATTGGTTTACCTGGTGAAAATAAACAAGTGAGATGGGTATACATTTGGTTTTTATTAAATTGCCTAATAATTCTGCACAGTAATAGTTACCTGCACAAATAGATATCCTCCTAAGATAGCCAAATCTGAAAAAAAACACTCTAACTTCCAAAAATATTAAGCTTTGATATTTATGAGTCTTTTGGGTTGATTGAGAACATAGTTGTTGTTCAATAATAAAAAGAATCCTCTCAAATATAACTTGTCTAATAATTATGCAAACAGTGTATATATATATTACATATTTATTATACGGGGCTTTGCGTGTGAAGTGAGTGTGGCTATGCAGAGTGGGTGGGGCTATGTGGAGTGCGCGTTGCTTGATACATACACACACACACATACACACACTCAGCTTTATATATATAGTTGAAGTGTCACTGGTCAGATTAAAAAAAAAAAATTGGCCTGGTCATTAATGTTTAAATTGGCTCTATCACTAAGGGATTAAAGTCCCCTAAGGGGACCAAAAGTAAAGTTAAAAAATGTTTTAAAAATATTAAAGAAAAGCAAAAAAAACAAAAACATTTGAATCCGTCCCTGTCTCCTTGCCAGCTATAAGTACTTTATCTGGTCTTTACCTATGCGCTCAGCTGTGGCAGTTCTATCGCTTTGCCCTGTTACTGGCATCGGCCCCTTTATTGACTATTTTTCTTTGATTTTCTCTTTGTTTGTACCTTCTGGTTCTAACCCAATGACCTGACTATTCCCGCCAGCCCACTCCACTTCACCAGTAAAGCAGCCACTCTGATGACTCAAACCAGGGTCCCTGTGGAAGTACACATGCCACATGCCAGGGCTCTCCTAAGACCTGATAGTTAGAGTAGCTACCTCAAAACTTGCCAATGAAAGCCCTATTTGTTTGGCGACCATGCAAATCCACTTTATATTTAATCTTCAAAATATCATTAATTTTTAAAATATAAGTTTCTGGTAATGCAGATGATTTTCCTACCAGTTCGCATTCAAGCCTTACTTAGGCTCTGTTCACATGTTTAGGCATTGAGTAAAATGTAAAAAGTAAACCCCACAAAAACGTGATTCATTTGTAATGGCACCCTATATAAAAAGTGCAATCTGGTATGCTTTCCTATACAAGAATAAAAAAGAATACCACACATACAGGTTTGAAGGACACCAAAAATACACTATTTTTATACTGTCAGGTGGATAGGGGTCTACGTTATTCAGAATTTGCTCCATGAGTCTCAAAATAGTGCTAAAACCAAAATACATTTTAATGCATTTTATATTTCACTGTAGACTTTCAAGTGACATCTGGTCACAAAAATAACCTTCTTCAAAAAATGAAAAATGAATCAACTAAAATGCAGACAAAAAAATGTGTATGTATTCAGTCTTAAAAAAGAGAGAGATTTATGAATCGCTAATAATAAATTAATTGTTTCTTTTAGTGGCATTTCCAGCAATGTATCTATTTATTTGTATGTAAACTACTATCATAGTAACAGATATATTCCACATTATTATTTTTGTTTGCTTTTTAATGCAATTACACTTCACAAGTGATTTAAGTGACCAGAAAAAAAGTAAGTAACAAAACAATCAGAATGTTCAATTGCATAGTCAGAGGAAGCAAACATCAAGAAGATTCATGTGCTTGCAGACACAACTAATTATGATTCCACTTTAAAAATTCCATCACTTCTGTCCAGGACTTGTTATTGCACATCACATGAAATAAACCAAAAGTGAGAAAAATATGTAATTAAGGTCAATCTAATCCTAAGGCAATTTACAGGTATAGAATATAATGTAATTAATTGAAACTAATCAACATTACAGAACAATGTGGATCCACCCAAAATCTCATAAATTATTCAGAGTCTTTTTAGAATGGATTTCCTGGAAAACATTCTGAAAAACAGAATTTGCAATAAAAAAAATATAAATAAGCTTAAATGCCATTTATCAACCTTTAGGTTTACTGTCACTAAAGCTTAGTCAAATTCAAGTTAATGGTTGGATCCTGCACGAAAATACAATCTTCAAAAATAAATTCATCAAAAGTTAACTATTCAGTTCTCAATACAGAATAAACCAATTAATAGAGTAATTACAAACAGGTGATCTATTTAGTGTTATTTCTGTAGTTATGATTATGCTCACCCAATGCAAAACCTAAAAGTCCATTGTCCTCAGTAAATATAAATTTATAACACCACTTGAAAAATATTATAAAATCAATGTTGGCCTACTGAAATGTATTCAGTAAATCATCAATACTTGGTTGGGTCTTTTGCATCATTACTGCATCATGTGGAGGGAATGAGCGATCACCCGTTGCACGCGGTGTAGGAAGCCGGATCTTGATACACCTAGCTCACTTCATGTGGGGTTGTGCCTCCATCTTCCTCTGACAATACCCCATTGGTTATCTATGGGTTAAGTCAGGGTACTGATTTTTAAACAGGTATTGCACTTTTGCATGTGGACAGGTGTCAATCAGCTGAGAATGAAATTTCATCTACAGAAAGCTGTGAGAGGTAAGTATGAAGTGTGTAAAATTTCTGTAGAAAGCAGGGGACTTGGTCTTGATAAAACCACTATACATGGTCCCAAACCACACTGATTTGGAAACTTCACATTTAGACCCTACAGGTTGGAATTGTGTGCTCTCCACTCTTCTCCAGACTCAGGACTTTGATTTCCAAATTAAATGCAAAATTTACTTTATTGAAAACATGGTTAAACACCGTGGACCAGTAAGCAACAGTCCAGTTATTTTTGTCCTTGGTCCAGGTAAGACGCTTCTGGCTTGTCTATTGGTCATGATTGGCTTGACACAAGGAAAGCGACACTTATAGCCCATGTCCTGGATACGTCTGTGTGTGGTGGCTCTTGAAGCAATGACTCCTTGTGAATCTCCCCCAAATTTTTGAATGGCCTTTTCTTAACAATCCTTTCAAGGCTGCAGTAATCCCAGTTGCTTGTGCACCTTTTTCTACAACAGTTTTTTCCTTCCACTCAACTTTCCATTAATATGCTTGGATACAGCACTCTGTGAACAGCTTCTTTAGCAATGACCTTTTGTGGCTTACCCTCCTTGTGGAGTGTGTCAATGACTGCCTTCTGGACATCAGTCAAGTCAGCAGTCTTCCCCATGATTATGGAGCCTACTGAAACAGATTAAGGGACTTTTTTAAATGCTTAGGAAGCCTTTGCAGGTGTTTTTGTTAATTATTCTAATTTACTGAGATAATGACTTTTGGGTGTTCATTGGCTGTAAGCCATAATCATCAACATTAACAGAAATAAATACTTGAAATAGATCACTCTCTTTGCAATGACTCTATATAATATATGTCCTTACAATTCAGAAAACTAAATTAGTGCCATAGCAATTTATAAGTGTGATGAGATTTTGATTGATTGAAAAACACATTTTAAAAGCAATTGAGAGCAGATATTGATAGATGTGGCTTAATCTAACATTTTTGGAGTATTCTGGCCCATTCCTTTGGGGCATTACTTAAAGGGAATCTGTCACCCCAAAAATGCCATATCAAGTAAAGATATGGCTGAATAGAGCGTCCCATAACCAAGCTAACGGTGGGTATCATATATCATGATACCCCCGTTTTCATAGCAAAATACCTTTGTAAAGTTGGTGATTGTAGGTGTCAATCACTGCAGTCAGGTCAGGAGGGCGGCGGTTTTCATGTCCTCCCCCGCCCCCGCTCCTCGTAATCTGTTGCGTATCGCCGTCTGTGAATACCACAGACGGCGTTAGTTTCCCGCAATTGTGCAATTTAAAATTCTGCCCGGCGCATGCCTGGGCAAAGCATAAAATGACTACAGCGCATGCGCTAGTCTTTCCTTGCCCCGAAAAAAAATGCTTGCCTTGGACGACTTCCGGGGTAAGGAAAGACTAGCACATGCGCTGTAGTCATTTTATGCTTTGCCCACTGCTGGGCAAAGCATACTGCGCATGCCGGTGTAGAATTTAAAATTGGCAATTGCGGGAAACTAACGCCGTCTGTGGTATTCACAGACGGCGATACGCAACAGATTACGAGGAGCAGGGGCGGGGGAGGACATGAAAACCGCCGCCCTCCTGACCTGACTGCAGTGATTGACACGTTCAATCACCAACTTTACAAAGGTATTTTGCTATGAAAACGGGGGTATCATGATATATGATACCCACCGTTAGCTTAGTTATGGGACGCTCTATTCAGCCATATCTTTACTTGATATGGCATTTTTGGGGTGACAGATTCCCTTTAATAGGTCTCATTGCAGAACATCCGTGTACAGGTTAATGCAATGAAATGGGGTGCGTGTTTTTAACTTTAAATCCCACCGAGTAGCATATGTTCCCCATGCTTTTCAATGGCTTAGTTTTTGTACAAACCAAATTCTCCTGGACACTTAGTGAACTGATTCATCAAAGGGTTTAGCTAGATTTTTGGTGTAAACACTTTGAAAAAAATATTGTGTCTTTTAGTACCAGCCTATATTAAATTGCCAAAGGCAAATAAAGATCCCTTATAAAAACCCCAGATAAAATTTAACTTTTAATAATGTGATAATAAGTAACAGAAAAAAAGCTCTTTAAAAACACATGACACTTAATTAGAACAGTCAGTCGTGGGTTTAGTAAAGTGCTTGTGCTACTATAGTAACTATCTCTTTGCAGCAAAGTAAAGTATCAGAAAGACTGATTAATCATACATATAGTTTTGTATTAACTTCACTACTATATTGCTGGTAGGCAAGAGTAGATTTCTAATGTGGCTGCAATCATTCATAGTCAGTTATACCAACTCTATAGGTTCAGCAGGTTCATTATTAATGGCTCTGCCAATACCTCCTAAAATAATTAGACCAGCATACCAAGCATGCTGCTTCTTTTTGTTAGTTATACCTGTTACACAGGATTGGAAGGCTCATTGTCAACGACTCTGCCAAAACCATCTTAATTGATCAAATCATCATATCAGGCATGCTGCTTATCTACTGCCAATACCCTTAACACTAGAACTACTGATGGAGTCATTTTGACTCCTTTCGTTTTTTATTTCTCTTCTGTGACTACATTTTTCAGAATTCCGGCTTGAAACTCGGTGACTTTTCCTCAAATATGATGTGAAAAAAGATTTTGTGAGAATAAATAATTTTGGTGAAAAATTTGCGCGTTTTTTTCAAAATTTACCAAGAACTACTGAAGGGAGTCATTTTGACTCCCTACTATATTTTGAGGTCCTTTTGTCACTAAATGTTGCTATAAAGTTTTGTGCATAATTTTTTCACTCTGTCTTATTTACCCTGATGTTCATATAGATGTAGTTCAATTTACATGTCAACTTTTCACATTTTCCTTGTGTTTTACCTGCTTGTATTACTGTGTAATGCTGAACAAAATAGCTTGTTTACTCTAGGCTCTTATCTTATGCTAATTTTTGATTCATATATATTGACACATATAAAGAACTGTACGCTTGCAGAAGCATGCAGGAACAATAATTTACAGTTTACTCTATCTGATGAGGAGCTAGATGCATTCATTGCGATATTCTATGCTCGTGGAATATCTGGCACGAACCGTCACTCGATTAGCAGTATTTGGTGTAATGACTGGGGAATACCGTTTTGCAAAGCGACAATGTCTAGGGACCGCTTTGTTGAAATTATGAGGTTTCTCAGATTTGATGAGAAATCTACTCGATCGGAGAGACTGCAAACGGACAAGTTTGCTCTATTTTCTACTGTGTGGGACAGGTTTATTGAAAATTGTATTGCGTGTTACAAACCTGGCCCATACATAGCGGTGGATGAGCAACTTTTCCCAAGCAAAACTAGTTGTCCATTCACGCAGTACATGCCTTCCAAACCAGATAAATATGGCCACAAATATTGGCTAGCTGTTGATAAGGAGAGCAAATATCTGGCAAATGGCTTCCCTTATCTAGGCAAAGATGACACACGCCGTGCTGAGGACCGTTTAGCTGACCATGTGGTAATGAAGTTATTGGACCCGTTTTTGAAAAAAGGTCGCAATGTTACAACCGATAATTATTTTACTTCAGTAAAATTAGCTAAACAGCTAAAAAGCAAAGGAACAACCATCGTGGGAACACTGAACAAGATAAGGCGAGAAGTGCCTAAAGAAATAAAATCCATGAAAGAGGAATTGTACAACACTAAAGTGTTTAGAAATGAAGACAATTTTACACTTACAGTATATCAAGGAAAGCCCAACAAAAATGTTGTCATTTTGAGTTCCGTCCATCCAGATGTTGTTGTTGCGTCTGATTCCGCTAAAAAAACTCCAGAAACGGTAAAGTTTTACAATGAAACAAAATATGGAGTAGATGTAGTGGATCAGATGGCACGAAAATATACCACACGAACATGCACAAGGAGATGGCCTGTTCATGCATTTGAAAATGCCTTAGACTTTGTGGGTATAAATGCATGGATAATATTCAATGAGATAACCCACCAAAAAATGTCACGCAAGGCATTTTTGCAAACGCTTGTGAGAGAGTTGAGTGGTCCTTATGTCACAGATAGGGAAAAGGGTTCCACGTCCCAAGTTTCTACATGCTCAGAAGTGATGGTTCAAACAAAATTTTGCCAGATCAAAGAAAAGTGCAAGAAAAATAGATCTGTCGGCAATTGTAAGACTTGTGGTAAGTCTTTGTGTGGGCAATGTACTGCCATAAATCAAAGGCAATGCCTAAAATGCGAAACACCAAATGTTTAGAAGGTGAATTCTGTGCCATATTTTCATTTTTATGCTCCTCCACCTACATTTTCTCTGCTTTTTGTTCTTCAGTTGTTGTTTATATGTGTGCACTTGAATAAAAAAAAATGTTTGAAAAACGTCTATTATAATTATTGTTATTTTCTGTAGAAAAATAAGAAAAGCAGAAAAAAAACAATCAAAAGCATTACTGTTGGATCTCACAATAATAATACATTACAAAAAATATAATTATTAATAAATAACCACAAATGAAACTCTAAAAATAAACGAAAACAAGCAAGGAGTCAAAATGACTCCTTTCAGTAGTTCTAGGCGGGGTCACGAGTCCAGTAGTCCTAGTGTTAATCATTGATCTATAAAGTGCCTCCATGCATCTAGTAGACCATGTACTACTGGCTGCTTATTGGTAGACCCTGTTCAAAATCTGATGCATGCTATTAAAAATAGCCACTGGCCTCCCCAACATGTTTCTCCTTGTGGTGTATTAAGGGGAAATAGTCTATAGTGAGCTGGCTGTGCATCAGGCAGATCTTATAAAAGCTTGGCTCTGACCTCACTAAGTCAAATTAATCAATCAAACTATCGGTAACAGATGTACTCCATTAACCAAACTGAGGCCATTTCCATAAGAGCCAATAGTGACTCATTTCCTACCATAGGATCATAATACATGTCATTCCATAGGTTTGCTTCAGGAAAGTGATGACCCCCATATGGGAGGTAAAACAAATAAATCACCAATCAGATCAATTTTAAAGTTACCCATGCCTCTCTATTTTGTAGTTCCTCAGAGTCAACTCAAAACACAAGAGATAGTTATGATACTAGCAAGAGCACTTTACGAAACCTATGACTGACTGTTCTAATCAAGTGTCTTGTTTTTAAAGAGCATTTGTTTTCAATGCTTATTATCACATTATTAAAAGTTAAGTTTTATTTGGGATCTTTAAAAGGGATCTATATTTGCCTTTGGCAATTTGGTATAAATTGACAACCCTAATGTTATGTTTCGGTAGCTGAGGAGAAATTGCAAAAAACAGCCAAAGAAGCAATACACCAGAGAGGCTGGAAACTATTGGATTGCAGGACCCTGAACTAACCGCAACACTAGAAGTAGCCGTGGAGCGTACCTACGGTGATCCTAAACGCCTCGTCACAGCCGGAGAGATAGCTACACCTAAAGGCAGAAAGATGAATGCTATCTGCCCCGTAGCAGAATCCCCAAAGAAATGGTAAGCCCCCAAACATGTAATGGCGGTTAGACCAGAAGAAAATACGAACACAGACAGAAAATAGAATGAGCAAACGCTGGGGCCCAATCTGTCTAGATAGAAAAGTATAGGAAAGAATTCTGACTGCAACCCAAAAAAACCCCTGACAAAAATACCAACACTTCTGATTAACAAAAAACCTGAGATCACACGATCTCTACCACCTAAATCAGATCTCTGGTGTAACACACAGCAATTCAGCAAATAAAAAGTTACATAAGAACAGAGCAAAAGTGCAAACACAAACAGAGCATAATTGCAGCGCCAGGCCCCAAAAGGGGACCAAGGCTGAAGTCTACTGCTAAGCAGCAAACAAGCAAGGAAAATCCAACCAGAGGAAAAAAAAACCAACAAATCACTTATCTGAATGAGAGCAGGAATGCAAGCTGAGCTCCAAGCAAGACCTGGAAGAACAATTGATTACCGGCAAGGCTGAAGGGAGTACAGGTCACTTATATCAGACCATTCAGAGCCGCTGAAGGCCATTCAGCAATCAGTTCACTACCCTCAGCAACCACAGGAGGGAGCCCCAGCTCAGAAGTCGCCTCCAGAGTATTCACAACACCTAAGCTGACTTTGGACAGCTTTTTTCTGGTGTTATTTTAGTACGAGCCAGCGCCACCAAAGAGGGCGGAGAATGGGCGTGGCAGCGTTCGACCGCTAAATATGTCAAAAGTTATGGAATTACTTATGCCAAAAATTTTACTCTAGTCCCAAGGTGCTTGGGGTGCTCTTAATGATTTTGGCGCATCCTACTTCATCATACCATTTCATTTAGACTTAAGTGGACAGTGCCAGTCTTAATGAATCAACCCGCTAATACTTTCCTATTTGTGCTCTCTTTTTAAATAGCTTCAATAAGAGCATGACTACCTCCCAAGTGGAGAGTGCTCTGCAAAACTCGAGGCAGTAAAGCATTCATGATAAGTGAACATAGCTCTCAGCAGCTTTCATCACAGTACATGGAATGAAACATTGAGTGAGTGGAACAAATTCTCTGGTCCTTTTACCTTGCAGCATGTATATTACATCAGTATTGGGTTCTTTGACTTATCTTTACTGTAAATCTGAAAATTTAGGATTGATTGGAAATACAGTATGGCCATATGCATACAGAAATTCTGCATAGACTTTCACTGCAGTTTGTGTATTACCATGTGTTGCCTGTTATACTGTATATGTTGAAGCATGCCATTTTTTGTTAATCTTGTTCATAAAGTTATTAAGTTGTTCACAAAGTAGACATGCTGCAATTCTATGTCCTAAATTATACTCACATTATCATGAGGTTCTATGCCCAAGATAAGTGTGGCTCAAAGTACATTAGGGATGAGCGAGTAGTGAGATGTGCGGACTCGCTATACACGTAATGAATGGGTCTTATTACTCGGGTATTCGTTACGAGTAGTGAGTCCAATGCAAGTTAATGGGAAATGCGAGTAATGTGTGCATGATTGCTTAAATGGAGGCGGTAATCGGGAGGAGGAAGAGTGTGTGGGTGGAGAATGTGTGGGTGGAGACTGTGTGCAGAGAATGTGTGCATGTCTGTGTGCGGGGGTCTGTGTGTATCTGTGTGTGTGTCTGCGTGGGTCTGTGGGGCTGTGTGTGTGTGTGCGGGTGTGTGTGTAGGCAGGCATTGTCTGATGGGACTACAAGTCCCATCCGGCTATGCCTGCTACAGTGACAGCATTAGCGGATGATGGGACAGTAGTAGTCCCATCATCCAGCTGTGTTGAATAGTAAAAAAAAACACATACAGACATAGAGTACATACTCACCATATACAGCTAATCCCCAAAGCACTCGATCACCTGGAAAAAATAAAATAAACAAACAATATACTCCCTGTTACAATGTAGTCCATATAATAACAATTGTCCCACACCACTCTCCCGTGGAGAGCGGTCACATCAGCAGATGTGACCGCTCTCCAGGGGCTCCGGTGTACAGTGACCGGAGATAATGCTCCCGCTGTGGATCACTCCGCCGCCGAGGTCACTTGAGTTCATCTTTTCACTTGCGGTACAGCTGCGTGAGAAATTTCTCACGCAATAATGGTGCCATAAAGTGAGAGCATGAACTCGGGTGACCTCGGCTGCGGAGTGATCCACAGCGGGAGCATTTATCTCCAGCCACTGTACACCGGAGCCCCTGGAGAGCGGTGTGGGGGAGATATCTTGTTACTGTGCAGGGCGACACGGTCGCTTATTTTCTACATCTAGTGTAGTGTAGAGGTTGGTGAAATATTGGGGAATGTGCTTTAAATAATTGTGTTATCTTCTGCAGAGACGAGTCCTGGCTGTAAGAAGTGATTGCTGTGTGCGCTGGATGAAGATGAAAAGCGAAGATGAAGGACTTCAACTAGAGATGTCACCGATGAGTCAGTGTGTTTCCTGTACACTATAGCAAATAAACTCAGAACTCAACTTCAGTAGAGTGATGATTTTTAATCGTGTCCACAGTAATAACAGAAACGTTTCGGTCCTGAACTTGGACCTTCATCAGTCACATGGACTACTGTGAGTAGGTGGACCCAGCAAAAAGAGGGGCTATGCATGCACGGACTAGCGGCGGATACCGCGTCCACCGCAGGCACATTTTTGCTCCACCGGGACCCCCCAGGTAACCGCTGCCATATTTGATCACCTATATCGAACAGAATTTAAACCTGATATTCCGGGCATAGCCCCTCTTTTTGCTGGGTCCACCTACTCACAGTAGTCCATGTGACTGATGAAGGTCCAAGTTCAGGACCGAAACGTTTCTGTTATTACTGTGGACACGATTAAAAATCATCACTCTACTGAAGTTGAGTTCTGAGTTTATTTGCTATATTTATATGGTGTGGGAACCTACTCAGATACTCCTATACGGCTGTGCACATGATTATTCACTTTTCCTGTACACTGACACTATACACTGTATACTATATACAGATAATGTCACTGGTGATCACTGTATTACCTGTACACTGACACTATATACAGAGCTCCTGTGTATGTCACCAGTGATCACTATTAGCTGTACACTTACACTATACACAGAGATCCTGTGTATAATGTCACTGGTGATCACTGTATTACCTGTACACTGACACTACTGTATATACAGAGCTTCTATGCATAATTTCACCAGTGATCACTGTATTGCTTGTATACTGACACTATATACAGAGCTCCTGTGTATAATGTCACTGGTGATTACTGTATTACCCGTACATTGACACTATATATACAGATCTACTGTATATAATGTCACCGGTGATCACTGTATTAACTGTACACTGACACCATATACAGAGCTCCTGTATATAATGTCACTGGTGATCACTGTATTACCTGTTTACAGACACTGTACACAAAGTACAGATCTGTGTATAATGGCACTTATGGTGATATTAGTATTGTGTTTTTATTAATGATCAGTATTGTAGTATTCGGTCACTATGTTTTGGTGATATGTGATCTGTCATGGTGTGGCTGTATTTGTTCCTTATATGTGCTATTATTTGGTCACTATTTGATGGTAATATGTGATCTGGTCAGGCTGTGGCAGTATTTCTTCTTTGTATTTGCTATTATTCGGTCACTGTGGTGGTAGTATGTGATCTGGTCATACTGTGGCGGTATTTGTTCCTTGTATGTAATATTTTTCAGTCACCATGTGGTGGTAATATGTGATCTGGTCATGCTGTGGTGGTATTTGTTCTTTATATTTGTTATTATTCGGTCACTGTGGTGGTAGTATGTGATCTGGTCATGGTGTGTCGGTTTTTGTTACTTGAACGAGGTATTATTTGATCACTAATATAATGGAAATATGTGGTCTGGTCATGGTGTGGTGGTATTTGTTCCTTGTTTGTGATATTATTGGTCATTTTAAAAATTGAAAAATAAATAAAAATATTCCTAAATTGTATTGGATATTTTAACAAATGTTTAGTAAGTTACAGTAGAGTAAAGCCCGGCCAAACGATTCTACCTTGTCATAGTGGTGGATTAAAATATCTTTTGGCCAAAACAAAAGCTGCTGGTTATGTATGTTGTGATGGGAACTGTAAATGTGTGATTGGTGAGGATGTGGTTCAGAAGTGGAGTTTTTCCAAGACAGGGAGGTGGGACTGTGCAAGGT
This sequence comes from Oophaga sylvatica, assembly GCA_033576555.1. Classification (NCBI taxonomy): domain Eukaryota; kingdom Metazoa; phylum Chordata; class Amphibia; order Anura; family Dendrobatidae; genus Oophaga; species Oophaga sylvatica. The sequence continues at coordinate 156,521,686 of JARQOD010000004.1, read as the reverse complement.
TCGAGGGGTGGAGGCGGGCTGGGGCAGAGCCTGGGTGGACTCTCAAGGGGTCCATGAAAATTTTGCCAGTATGGGGCCCTGAAATTTTTAGTGGCAGCCCTGCGTTGTCACAACTATGGTGTTGGGTGTCCCGATACCAGGGGCTCCTTCCCTGTCCCTAACGCTAGGAGTGTCCTAGCTCACCCTTTTCCCCTGATTACTTCTTATGGTTAAGACGCCAGGGCCACGTACCTTATCTTAGCTCCTCAATCCACCCTCAGTCTGTAACCTTCCCTCACCAAGAAAAGAAGGGATTAGTTGTGTACCATCATACAACAACCAGTCGAACAAGGTAATACAAACAGGGATAAAGGAAAATACCAATGATACAAATATACTCACACAAACAACTGAGGTAAACACCAGGGAGTGGAAAATGGGGTAAAACCAAAGTATGAGAAGGAAGGTTATTAGCACACACCCAAAACCTAGCACCTAGCAACAGATAAATTCACCAAATGACTTCTCAAACAACAACCACAAACCACCATCTGCCAACCATGCAGCATAAGCTATCTCTGGAAATGAGTGCTAGACAGGGCCCAGAATATATAGGAGAGGGGAGTGGCCAAGAGTAAACAACTGTGAGCCTTAATGCAGGAAAGCGTCCAAGACCTCTCAACTAAGCAAATTAACCTCTGCACTACTAAAAGAAACTTGCAATGTTTAATATGAAGGTGAAGTGTTTCTAAACAGTACAGTAGTAGGAGAAATTAGACGCTGTAGTCTTCTGGCTCCTATTTGTCGTAGTAAACCCCATGTTGTTAAAATGCTACCTCCTGCTTTCACGAACTTATCAGATAGTGGTGCTGGATGTTTTGGCATGCTGAGGAAGGCTTTCAACATTACGACCTAACCCTCCTTTACACAGTAGTGCCGGTGCCTCTGCTGCATTGGCGACTTCCTCCTCCTCTGCTTTGTTGTTCTACTGAGCCCCTGCTATCAGGTGGGAATGCCATCAGTAGTGCATCTACCAGCGTGCGCTTGTATTCCCACATTTTCTGATTCTGCTCTAATGACAGAAGTAAGGAAGGTTCATTGTCCTTGTAGCAAGGATTTAGCAGGGTAGCCACCCAGTAATCAGCACAGGTAACACTCTGGGCAACTCGGCGGTCAATGGGAAGTTACTGCAGCATTTATTGGCGCATGTGAGCAAGGCTGTCCAGATGCAACGATAAGCTGTCTTTGATTAGAGGTATATCATCTGGGTCCTTTATCTCCCCCAGCCATGCTTCAGTGATGCTCATGAGCTGCTTTAAATGCCAACCTGCTGTGAGCACAGTTTCTCCTCCTCTTCATCCTCCAATACTGTTCCCTGTTTGGGGAGTTGTGTACCTGGCTGTTGTTGGTACAGGAACCCACCCTCCAAGCCATGTGTGAAAGACTGGCCTGATAATACTGTGAATGGTCCCTGTTCTTCCTCTTGTGCCACCACCTCATCTATCACCACCTAAAGTGTTTTTTCAAGCAAAGCAGTGGGATAGTAAAACTGATGATAGCAAAATTAGTGCTGACCATGTCAGTGGAGTACTTGAAGTAGCGCAACTTGGCACACACCTCCCGCATGGAGGCCCACTCGTTGGTCTTGAAGTGTTATTGGCCCGCAGAGCAACTCACCTGTGTGTTCTGCAGCTGTAACTCCACTGTTGCCTGCTGCTGCTCACACAGTCACTCCAGCATATGGAAGGAGGTGTTCAATCTTGTGGGTACGTCGCATATGAGGCAATAAGTGGAAAGATAGAAGTGATGCTGCAGAGCAAACAGTCAAACAGCAGCAGGGTGAGAACATTGAAAGCGCGCACAGACGGCCCACACTTTCAGCAACAGCTCTGACATATCTAGGTAATTTTTAAAGGGAATCTGTCACCCCATTTTTGCTCTAGGAGATAGGGCCACCGCCATCAGGGACTTTTCTACAGCATTCTGTAATGCTGTAGATAAGCCCCGATGTCACCTGAAAGTGAAGAAAAATGAGTTATATTATACTCACCCAGGGGCGTTCCGCCGTCCAGTCGGGTCCGATGGGCGTCGCGGTCCAGTCCGGGGCTTCCCATCTTGTAGCAAAGCCGGCCTCTTCTTTCCACCCCGTCGCGACTCCTGCGCAGGCGCACTGCTCTGCCCTAGTAAGGGCAGAGCAGAGTACTACAGTGCACATGCGCCGGACCTCTCTGACCTTTCATGGCGCATGCGCACTGCAGTACTCTGCTCTGCCCTCACCAGGTCAGAGCAGTGCGCCTGCGCAGTAGCCGCGACGGGACGGAAAGAAGAGGCCGGCTTCGCTACAAGATGGGAGGCCCCGGACTGGACTGCGACGCCCATCGGACCCGACCGGACGGCGGACCGCCACTGGGTGAGTATGATATAACTCGTTTTTCTTCACTTTCAGGTGACATCGGGGGCTTATCTACAGCATTACTGAATGCTGTAGATAAGCCCCTGATGGCGGTGGCCCTATCTCATAGGGCAAAAATGGGGTGACAGATTCCCTTTAAGGATGCTCTGCACCACCAAATTCAGCACATGCGCCAAACATAGATCTGCATCAAACCAGCTAGATGCAGAGCTGCTATGAGATTTCGCCAATTATCGCACATCACTAAGCCAGGCTTGATGTTCAGCGGCACCAACCAATTAGTCGGTCTGTTGTTTGATCCCTGTCTATAGCTTATGCGCAGTGGGGGATTTTTTCACCAAACAGATGAGTTTCAGAACAGCCTGGCTGTGCTGAAGCTGGTGGTGCAGGTGTTACGCTGATCAGATGAGGAAGTGGTAGAGATAGCGGGGTAGGAGGAGTTTGCAACATGAATAGAGGAACATCCAGCTATCCTTTGTAGTGGTTGAACCTCAGGCCCAGCCACCACTGCATTTACCCAGTGGGTAGTTAGGGAGATATAACATCCCTGCTTGTGATTATTGGTCCACGTATCGGTGGTTATGTGCACTCCTGATTTTGTCCGCAACATGTGTGTGCAGGGCAGGGATGGCTCGCCTGGAAAAAATAGTGGCATCTGTGAAGCACATACTGTAGAACAGCCTCCGCCATCATTTTTTTAAACTGTCCATCCCCATTAGCGAGAATGGCAGAATTTCAAATGCCAGGAATTTTGAAATGCTGTCATTCAGGACCAGGGCTCATGGGTGGGTAGGTGAATACTTTCTTTTCTACCCAGTGTTTGGCAGATGGACAGCTGAACGCTTCCATGAAGCGATATGGAGATGCTCAGTGACACTATTGGTGGTGGTTATGTCACATTAGTGATGACCCTGTTGGGAGTGAGATGAAGAGCCATAGACCGCTACAGAAGATGGACCAAGGTGAGCCTCAGATTTTTCCTGGTTTTTCTGGTGTGTAGTCCACTGCAGTTTGTGCTTTGAATACAGATGCCTCATCATGCAAGTAGTGCACAGGTTCAGAACATGTATACCTCGCTTCAGGCTCTGACGATACAGCGTGCAAATCACCAGTCTCCTGTAGTCAGCTGAAGTACTGGCTAGGGCCAGTCACTGTGTTTTGCACCCTGCTCCCTCTTTTGCTGTGCAGCTGGGGCAGCGAGACCATCTCCTCTTACTTCGAACTGTGCACATCACAAGTTGGCATTCACTTCATATGTGGTCTACCTATCATCCACCGAATCACCCACCCTCATCCCTGCCCTCCTTGCCAGTCTGTGTTTCATCATCATCGTCAAGATGGGCTGTGGAGTCCACTGACCTTGTGCAAATGAGAATAAAGATGAACCTTCTACAATGTGACAGCCCTTGAGATATTTGTAGACAGCTATTAAGTCTCCTCTCAGTCTTCTTTTTGCAAGCTAAACATTCCCAAATCCTGTAACCGTTCCTCATAGGACATGGTTTGCAGACCGGTCACCATTCTGGTGGCTCTTCTCTGAACTTGCTCCAGTTTGTTGATGTCTTTTTTAAAATGTGGTGCCAAAACTGGACACAGTATTCCAGATGAGGTCTGACCAAAGAGGAGTAGAGGGCAATAATGACCTCACGTGATCTAGACTGTATGCTTCTGTTGATACATCCTAGAATTGTATTTGACCATATGCACTATCCCGCCCACGTACTCATCCTCAAACTGAACAAATGGTTAGGCATCAGTACACTCAATCTCTTCCATTTGGGGGCAGGGACAGCTGACTGGCCAATGGAAACAAAGCCAGCATGATCACCAAAAGTTCATAAGTGATTGGTGCCTGACTTGGAGCTCAGAATGCTTGGCTGATTTGCAAGAGGGTGAGGTGGAAGACAGATGCCCAAGGTCCATAGTTGCCAACTCTGCACTTTCAGCAATGGACCAGGTGGAAGACAATGGAAAGGAGCTGGAGGCACTATCTGCTTTTTAATCTAACACCACCTAAACGTGTTCTGTCCGCACTATTCATCCAGCGGTACTCGGGCCTACGAAATCACGAAGGACGTCCTGTCGCCTGCATACAGGCTGTTTAGGCATTCTGCACCAGGCTATTAGGGCACTCTACACCAGGCTGTTAGGGCACTATGAGCCAGGCTGTTCGCGCATTGTGCAACAGGGTGTTTTGTCACTCTACACCAGTGTGTTAGGACACTCTACACCAGGGAGTTAGGGTATTCTGCACTGGGCTATTAGGGTAATGTGCACCAGGATATTAAGGCAATGCGCACCAGCCTGTTAGGGCACTCTACACCAGTCTGTTAGGGCACTGTGCACCAGGTTGTTAGAGCACTCTGCACCAGGCTATTAAGTTACTCCTACACCAGGCTGTTAGGGGATTCTACACCAGGCTGTTAGGGCATTGTGCACCAAGCTGTTAGGGCTCTCTACACCAGGCTGTTAGGGCAATGTACACTAGGCTGTTAGGGCACTATGCACCAGGCTGTTAGGGCAATGTGCACTAGGCTCTTAGGGCACTGTGTACCAGGTTGTTAGGGAACTCTACATCAGGTTGTTAGGGTACTCTGCAACAGGTTGTTATGGCAATGTGTACAAGGCTGTTAGGGCACACTGCACCAGCCTGTTATGGCACTCTGCACCTGGCTGTAAGGGCACTACTCTACACCAGGCTGTTAGGGCACTCTGCAACAGGTTGTTATGGCAATGTGTACAAGGCTGTAAGGGCACTCTGCAACATGCTGTTGTTTAACTCTACACCAGTCTGTTAGGGCAATGAGCACCTGGCTGTTGGGGCACCCTGCCCCAGGCTATTAGGGCGCTCTACAACAGGTTGTTAGAGCTCTCTATACCAGGCTGTTTCTCGTCATCCAGCATTTATACAGGCAGGGTCTTTTGGTGCGCCGGGCAATCACAGCCATGCCAATACTTGACATGGCTGTGATGGCTCGGGAAGTGCCCACAGCCTAAAAGCTTGTTGATTGACTGCTCTGCAGCCTTTCAGCAAACTGTATTCAGCATCCAAACCCGAACAGTACAACGGACTTCTGGAAGTAGTCCGTGTTCGGAGTTCAGCCCCGGACACTAGGTGTCTGGTAAGAACAAGACCCCCGAATTTTACAGATCGGGATTGCTCATCTCCAATCCCAAATACTCAGGCATCCATAAAAGACCTGGGATAATAACATCAATAAACCTTTGCTGACTAGCACAGAGAGAGCTAGCTATAGGAGAAGTGAGCAAAACCTGGCACTGTAGCCAGAACTGGTAAGAAACACTAAGGAGGAATGTTTGAACTTGTCATTTAATACCCTCATCAGTTATGTGATAACTTTGGTGATGCTATGTGCTGGTCATTATAATAACCAATAATGTAATTTATTGATTTGTTTAAATAAGGTAAATAATTTAGCATTAGAATATTATTCAAAAGAATGAGTTTTTTTCAATAAAAATGTACAATTCAAAATATTTTTCCTACAATTTTTTATGGATATGGCAAAACAGTTACCTTAAAAAATCTATAAAAATATAAACCACCCAGGGAAAATTAATGAGGAAGAAAAAATCTAAAGTGAAAATGCTAGAAAAGTATGAATAAATATAATTAAAGCTAATGAGATTTGAAGGAAAAAGATTAAAATTAATTAGCTGCTCTCAAGAAGGAAAACGATTCAGGGAAATAGGATTATGATCTTCAGTGATGTGGCGAAAAGTATCTGGAGGATCGTACAGTTATGCCTCAAATACTGTATGTCTTAATATGCAAATAACATTATATGTATACATTAAATATCAAACTTTCTAAGAACATGCTCTTGTACATAGTTTTAGTATTTATCTTTATGTAATAAATATTGTTATATAGCCATTTTATACATACCGGTACATAAAAATATTAAAAAAATGCAGGAATAAACGGCCAAAATATAAAACTTTTCCTAGACAATTCAGTGGAAACTTGTGTAGTATAAAGGTAAGTCATTTTGATTTGCTTTAAGTTTTGATTTTACAAAATCTTCTAACAGTCAGTTTTATAATAAATCTGTGCTTTTTAAAGATACATTCCTGTGGAGACACGAGGGTCAGTGGGTGCTCATCTGCTGGCCCGCTGTCATTAGAAAGACCGCATGGACCAGGGCTCAACCCACTGAATGCCAGTTCTCCTTCCCCATGGTAAAAATTCTACTTAGACAACACAGGGTGAGGGTTAAGACAATGGAGGGATACTTTATTGGATCACCAGCTGTCAATAACATATACAAGGGCTTCTCAGAAAATTAGAATATCATCAAAAAGTTAATTTATTTCAGTTCTTCAATACAAAAAGTGAAACTCATATATTAAATACAGTAATTACAGTGATCTATTTCAAGTGTTTATTTCTGTTAATGTTGATTAGAATAATTACAATAATTATCAAAAAACACCTGAAAAGGCTTCCTAATCATTTAAAAAGGTCCCTTAGTCTGTTTCAGTAGGCTCCACAATCATGTAGAAGGCTGCTGACTTGACAGATGTTCAGAAGGCAGTCATTGACACACTCCACAAGGAGGGTAAGCCACAAAAGGTCATTGCTAAAGAAGCTGGCTGTTCACAGAGTGCTGTATCCAAGCATATCAATGGAAAGTTGAGTGGAAGAAAAAAGTATGGTAGAAAAAGGCGCACAAGCAACTGGGAAAACCGCAGCCTTGAAATGATTGTAGAGAAAAGCCATTCAAAAATTTTGGGGAGATTCATAAGGAGTGGACTGCTGCTGGAGTCATTGCTTCAAGAGCCACCACACACAGACGTATCCAGGACATGGACTACAAGTGTCGCATTTCTTGTGTCAAGCCACTCATGACCAATAGACAACGCCAGAAGTGTCTTACCTGGGCCAAGGAGAAACAGAACTGGTCTGTTGCAAAGTGGTCCAAGGTGTTGTTTTCGGATGAAAGTAAATTTTGCATTTCATTTGGAAATCAAGGACCTAGAGTCTGGAGGAAGATTGGAGAGGCACATAATCCAAGCTGCCTGAGGTCTAGTGTGAAGTTTCCACAATCAGTGATGGTTTGGGGATCCATGTCATCTGCTGGTGTAGGCCCACTGTGTTTTATCAAGACCAAAGTAAGTGCAGCCGTCTATCAGGAAATTTTAGAGCACTTCATGCTTCCCTCTGCCGACAAGCTTTTTAGAGATGGAAATTTAATTCGCCAGCAGGACTTGACACCTGTCCACACTGCCAAAAGTACCAATACCTGGTTTAAAAACAACAGTTTCACTGTTCTTGATTGGCCAGCAAGCATGCCTGATCTTAACCTCATAGAGAATTTATTGGGAATTGTCAAACTGAAGATGAGAGACACCAAAACAAGCAATGCAGACAAGCTAAAGGCTGCTATCAACACCTCAGCAGTGCCACAGGCTGATCGCCTCCATGCCACGCCGCATTGATGCAGTAATTGATGCAAAAGGAGCCCCAAACAAGTATTGAGTGCATTTACTGAACATATATTTCAGCAGACCAACATTTTGGATTTTAAAATAATTTTTCAAGCTGGTGTTATAAAGTATTCTAATTTACTGAGATAATGGCTTCAGGATTTTCATTGGCTGTAAACCATAATCATCAACATTAACAGAAATAAACACTTAGAAAGATCACTCTGTAACGACTCTATATATTATATGAGTTTCACTTTTTGTATTGAAGAACTGAAATAAATTAACTTTTTATTGATATTCTAATTTAGTGAGAAGCACTTGTAGTAAGTACATAAGATGGTGCAAATTACAGAGTCTCACCCTTCCACTGGCTTTCCAGAAATTAAAACATCTGCGATTATTTTGGGTTCCAGGGCCAACTACCCCAGCCAGTAGCACTACATTTTTGGTAGTCATCCACAGAAAGGAGGTAGCAGCAAGCTTTGGAAGCTATTAGAGTCCATTGAGGTACGTGGCCAGGTGATCTGATTGACCCAACCTCGGTTCTCCAAACATCTCCATGGGTTTGAAGAAAGAGAATTAGGCACCAGTTGCTGGAATCAAGCAATGTTCACACCTCAATGCACCTCCTTAGGATCTCTGTAGGGTGGTGCACTCAGATAGGTATCATCAAGGTAAAACATAAGAAATTGAAAGAATTGGAGCACTCAGATCCTTTTTGATGTACAATTTTATTCAATGGTGAAACGTGACATCAAATCATTTTAAAGTTCAGATTGCAGGTAACAGGGGAGCTATGCAGATAAGAGAGCCTGACGGACTACTGCCGTTTTGCACTTGCTCAGTGCTTCTACGGGTCCATGCTTCATGGGATCTACACTGATGTAATTTAGTTACTATCTTGACTTTATCATTGTGCACTTGCAATTACATCGGAATAAGTGCCTGGCGCGCGTTTCGCTGGTATACTGACTTTTTCTAAGGAATACTGGTATACTGGCGAAAAGTGTGTCAGGGATCTTGTCCCAGTGTAATTGCAAGTGCACAATGATAGAGTAGAGATAGTAGCTACATTTTTATCAGTGTAGATTGCTGCTTCAATGACAGCCCATGCATGAATACAGGCTTGCAGGATATACTGACCAACAATGACACATGTGGGCACAGTTGTAGACCGTGCATGCATGAGCTGCGGTGATATACACTCACCTATATCAGCCGCACACATCTATATTTGGCTCCCGACAGAGTGCTCTGCAGCAAAGACAATCTTGGTGTCTGACTGTCAGCTAATGTAAGCACATGGCACTGTCAGCCATTATTAGTTTTCCTATACAAGCGTGTCAATTACCCGCACACTAGCGTGACTTATATGTAATCACACTAGTGTCATCTCTATGCAAGCACTTACATGCTGGTAGTGCATTGGCTGGTACTGTCAGGCAGCGTAAGCTTTCATCAAGGTAATTACAATTACACCAAAGTGACCACCCTGATAGCCTGTATACAGGTCAATATGGCTGTTTAATTTATCCACAGCCACGGATATACACTGCTCAAAAAAATAAATGGAACACTAAAATACCACGTCCTAGATATCACTGAATGAAATATTCCAGTTCTAAATCTTTATTCATTTCATAGTGGAATGCGTTGAGAACAATAAAACATAAAAATTAACAATGTAAATCAAAGTTAATATCCCATGAGTGTCTGGATGTGGAATGATACTCAAAATCAAAGTGGAAAATCAAATTACAGTCTGATCCAACTTCAGTGGAAATGCCTCAAGACAAGGAAATGATTTTCAGTAGTGTGTGTGGCCTCCACGTGCCTGTATGACCTCATTACAATGCCTGGGCATGCTCCTGATGAGGCGGCGGATGTTCTCCTGAGAGATCTCCTCTTAGACCTGGATTAAAGCATCAGTCAACTGCTGGACAGTCTGTGTTGCAATGTGATGTTTGTGGATGGAATGAGACGTGAAATCCCAGATGTGTTCAATTGGATTCAAGTCTAGGAAATCGGTAATGCAGTCCATAGAATCAATGCCTTCATCATGCAGGAACTGCTGACACACTTTAGCCATATGAGGCCTAACATTGTCATGCATCAGAAGGAACCTAGGGCCCACTGCACTTGCTTATGGTCTTACATTGGGTCTGAGGATCTCATCCCGGTACCTAATGGCAGTCAGGGTACCCATGGCTAGTAAATGGAGGGTTGTGCGGCCTTCCAAAGAGATGCCTCCCCACATCATTACTGACCCACTGCCAAACCGGTCTTGTTGGAGGATGTTGCAGGGCAACTGAACGGTCTCCACGGCATCTCCAGACTCTATCAAGTCTGTCACATGTGCTCCGTGTGAACCTGCTCTCAATCGTGAAGAGCACAGGATGCCAATGTCGAATCGGCCAATCTTGGAGTTCTCTGGCAAATGCCAATCACCCTGCACGATGTTGGGCTGTAAACTTAACACCGTCTTGAGGATGTTGGTCCCTCATATCACCCTCATGGAGTCCATTTCTGACAGGATGAGCAGACACATGAATGTTAGTGGCCTGCTGGAGGTAATTTTGCAGGGCTCTGGCACTGCTCCTCCTTGCACAAAGGAGGAGGTAGTGGTACTGCTGCTGGGTTGTTGCCCTCTTACGGATCCCTCCACGTCTCCATGAGTACTGGTCTGTCTCCTGGCATCTGCTCCATGCTCTGGACACTTTGCTTACAGACACGACTACCCTTCTTGCCATAGCTTGCTTTGATGTGCCATCCTGGATGAGCTGCACTACCTGAGCAACTTCTGTGAGTTGTAGACACCGCCTCATGCTCTTGTACTGTACCTCTAGGGGTGAGAACAATGACAAAATGAAAAAGTGACCAAAATGAATAGCCAAAAATGATTAGACCAGATAAATGGTTTGTGGTCACCCCATGCAGAACCACTTCTTTATAGGGGTTAGTCTTGCTAATTGCCTATCATTGCTTCCTGTTGTCTGTTCCATTTGCACAACAGCAGGAGAAATGAATTCACAATCGCTGTTGCTTCATAACTGGACAGGTTGATTTCACAGAACTGTGATTGACTTGGAATTACATTGTGTTGTTTACATGTTCCCTTTATTTTTTTGAGCAATGTATATTAACAACTATTAGCGGTCTACTTACAAAGTGTACATATAGCACTCTATTATCCATTATAAGATAGAGTCAATGGAGTTACAGTATCTCTAGGTTGATTGATTATTCAATTTAGCCTGACTTCTAATTCTATAAGGGACAATAGTGAGGATGATTATTATTATTAAATCTCCAACAACATAACATCTTGCACTGCAATCCATCTGGTATTAGTGGATCAAGCAATAAGAACACAATATCTGTGATCCAATATACATCCTATATGGATATATGGTTAACTTCTTAACCCCTTCACACCCGAGGATGGTTTGCACGTTAATGACGAGGCCAATTTTTACAATTCTGACCACTGTCTATTTATGAGGTTATAACTCTGGAACGCTTCAACGGATCTTCGTGATTCTGAGACTGTTTTCTCGTGACATATTGTTCTTCACGATAGTGGTAAAATTTCTTCGATATAACTTGCGTTTATTTTTGAAAAAACGCAAATATGGCGAAAATTTAGAAAATGTTGCAATTTTCAAACTTTGAATTTTTATTCCCTTAAAACAGAGAAATATGTCACACAAAATAGTTAATAAATAACATTTCACACATGTCTACTTTACATCAGCACAATTTTGGAACCAAAAGTTTTTTTGTTAGGAAATTATAAGGGTTAAAAGTTGACCAGCGATTTCACATTTTTACAACAAAATTTACAAAGCCATTTTTTTTAGGGACCACCTCACATTTGAAGTCACTTTGAGGGGTTTATATGGCAGAAAATACCCAAAAGTGACACCATTCTAAAAACTGCACCACTCAAGGTACTCAAAACCACATTCAAGAACTTTATTAACCCTTCAGGTGCTTCACAGGAGCTGAAGCAATGTGGAAGAAAAAAATGAACATTTAACTTTTTAGTCACAAAAATGATCTTTTACAAACTTTTTTTTATTTTCACAAGGGTAAAAGGAGAAAATGGACAGATAAAAATGTTGTGCAATTTCTTCTGAGTACGCCAATACCCCATATGTGGGGGAAAACCACTGTTTGGGCACACGGCAGAGCTCGTAAGGGAAGGAGCTCCGTATGACTTTTTCAAACTAAAATTGGCTGGAATTGAGATTGGATGCCATGTCGCGTTTGGAGAGCCCCCTGATGCACCTAAACAGTGGAAATCCCCCACAAGTTACACCATTTTGGAAACTAGACCCCCTATGGAACTTATCTAGATCTGTTGTGAGCACTTTGAACCCCCAAGTGTTTCACAAAAGTTTATAATACCTGGGTGTGAAACAAAAAAAAAAATTTTTCCACAAAAATGATTTTTTTGTCCCAAATTTTTGATTTTTCCCAAGGAAATTAGACCCCAAAAGTTGTTGTCCAATTTGTCCTGAGTACGCTGATACCCCATATGTGGGGGGGAAACTGGGCGCACGGCAGGGCTTGGAAAGGAAGTAATAACGTTTTGGAATGCAGACGTTGATGGGGTCTTGTTCCGTTTGCAGTGCCCCTGATGTGCCTAAACAGTGGAAACCCCCCACAAGTGACCACATTTTGGAAACTAGACCCCCTAAGGAACTTATCTAGATCTGTGGTGAGCACTTTGAACCCCCAAGTGCTTCACACAAGTTTATAATGCCCGGGCATGAAAATAAAAAATCCTATTTTTTTCCCTCAAAAATTATCTTTTAGTCACCAATTTTTTATTTTCCCAAGGGTAACAGGAGAAATTGGACAATTTGTCCTGAGTACGATGATACCCCGTATGTGGGGGGGAAACCACTGTTTTGGCGCACAGCAGAGCTCGGAATGGAAGTAGCGCCATTTGACTTTTTCCAACCAAAATTGGCTGGAATTGAGATTGGACGCCATGTTGCATTTGGAGAGCCCCTGATGTGCCTAAAAAGTGGAAACCCCCCACAAGTGACCCCATTTTGGAAACTAGACCCACTAAGGAACTTATCTAGATCTCTGGTGAGCAATTTGAACCCCTAAGTGCTTCACACAAGTTTATAACGTAGAGCCGTAAAATTAAAAAATCATATTTTTTTCCACAAAAATGATCTTTTCACCCCAATTTTTATTAACAATTTTAGTAACAAGACCCCAAAAGTTATTGTGCAATTTTTCCTGAGTACTCTGATACCCCATATGTGGGGGTTAACCACTTTTTGAGTGCATGGCAGAGCTTGGAAGTGAAGGAGCGCCGTTTGACTTTTTCAACGTAGAATTGGCTGGATGCCATGTCGTGTTTGGAGAGCTCCTGATGTGCCTAAATAGTGAAAACCCCCCACAAATGACACCATTTTGGAAACTAGACCCCTCAAGGACCTTATCTAGATGTGTGGTGAGAACTTTGAACACCCAGGTGTTTCACTAAAGTTTATAATGCCAGAGCATGAAAAAAAAAATCATATTTTTTCCACAAACATGATCTTTTAGTCCCCAACTTTTTGTTTTCCCAAGGGTAACATAAGAAATTGGACCCAAAAGTTGTTGTCCAATTTGTCCTGAGTACGCTGATACCCCATATATGGGAGAAAACTACTGTATGGGCACACGTCTGGGCTCGGAAGGGAAGTAGTGACGTTTTGGATTGTAGACTTTGTTGGAATGGTCTGCGGGCATCATCTCGCGTTTGGAGAGCCCCTGATGTGCCTAAACAGTGGAAACCCCCCACAAGTGACCCCATTTTGGAAAATAGACCCCCCCAAGGAACTTATCTAGATGTGTGGTGAGCACTTTGAACCCGAAGTGCTTCACAGAAGTTTATAACGTACAGCGGTAAAAATAAAAAATCTTTTTTTTACAAAAATGATTTTTTTGCCCCCAATATTTTATTTTCACAAGGGTAACAGGAGAAATTGGACCCCAAAAGTTGTTGTCCAATTTGTCCTGAGTACGCTGATACCCCATATGGGGAAAAATTACTGTATGGGGACACGTCGGTGCTCGGAAGGGAAGTAGTGACGTTTTGGATTGCAGACTTTGATGGAATGGTCTGCGGGCGTCATGTCGCATTTGGAATGCCCCTGATGTGCCTTAACAGTGGAAACCCCTCACAAGTGATCCCATTTTGGAAATTAGACCCCCCAAGGAGCTTATCTAGATGTGTGGTGAGCGCTATGAAGCCCCAAGTGCTTCACAGAAGTTTATAACGTACAGCCGTAAAAACAAAAAATCTTTTTTTTTTACAAAAATGATATTTTCGCCCCCAATTTTTATTTTTCCAAGGGTAACAGAAGAAATTGGACCCCAAGAGTTATTGTGCAATTTGTCTTGAGTACGCTGATACCCCATATGTGGGGGTAAACTACTGTTTTGGGTGCATGAGCAGAGCTCAGATTCAGGAGCATCGTTTGACTTTTCAACGCAGAATTGGCTGGAATTGGATCGAGACGCCATGTCACATTGGAGAGCCCCTGATGTGCCTAAACAGTGAAACCCCCCAATTCTAACTCCAACCCTAACCCAACACACCCCTAACCCTTAGTCCCAACCCTAACCATAACCCTAACCACAAACCTAACCTAAACATACCCCTAACCTAATCCAAACCTAACTCAATTAACTTTAGCCCAACCCTAACCTACTTTAGCCGCAACCCTAACCTAATGAAAATGAAATAATACATTTTTTAAATTTTTTATTCTCCTAACTAAGATGATAAAGGGGGTTGATTTACTATTTAAGCGGGTTTTTATATTGCACTGTCACTCTAAAGACGTTTTTATTGCAAAATAGTTTTTGCATCACCATTTTGAGAGCTATAATTTTTGCATATTTTGGCCCACAGAGTCATGTGAGGTCTTATTTTTTGCGGAACGAGTTGACGTTTTATTGGTGCCATTTCTTAGCATGTGACATTTTTTGATCGCTTTTTATTTCGATTTTTAGGAGGTTAGAATGAACAAAATCTGCAATTCATTAATTTCTTTTGGGGGGCGGTTATACCATTCCGCATGTGGTAAAATTTGATAAAGCAGTTTTATTCTTCGGGTTAGTACGATTACGGCGATAACTCATTTATATCATTTTTTTATGTTTTGGACTTTTATACCATAAAAACATTTTATATAAAAAATTATTATTTTTGCATCGCTTTATTCTGCGAGCTATAACTTTTCAATTTTTTGCTGATGATCTGTTTTGTAGCTCATTTTTTGCGGGACAAGATGACGTTTTCAGTGGTACCATGTTTATTTATATTGGTCATTTTGATTGCGTGTTATTCCACTTTTTGTTCTGCGGTATGATGATAAAGCATTGATTTTTTGCTTTGTTTTTTTAAGGGGTTCACTAAAGGGGTTAACTAGTGGGACAGTTCTGTAGGGCGGGTCGTTACGGACGCGGGGACACCAAATATGTGTGCTTTTATTGTTTTGTTTTTTATTTACATGAAGAAATGATTTTATTAGGGAATATTTTTTTTTGTTTTTTTCCTTTATTTTGGAATTTGTTTTTACACATGTGATTTTCATTTTTTTAACTTTTTTAGTTTGTCCCAGGTGGGACATTACTGTATAATACCAGATCGCTGGTCTGACAGTGTGCACAGCACTCTGTGAGACCAGCGATCTCACAGGCACTGCTGCAGGCTTTCTCAGCGCCTGCTCTCAGCAGGCGCTGAGGAAGCCGCCTCCCTGCAGGACCCGGCGGCCATCTTGGATCTGGGGTCTTGCAGGGAGGAAGGCCTCAGAACAGCGTGATCACATCACGCTGTTCTGAGTGTCTCAGGAAGCAGGCAGGGAGCCCCCTCCCTGCGCGATTCTTCCCTGTGCCCCCGGTACACCGCGATCATGTTTGATCGCGGTGTGCCAGGGGTTAATGTGCTGGGAGCAGTCCGTGACCACTCCTGGCACATAGTGCCTGGTGTCAGTGTGATAATCAGCTGACACCTGGCCGCGATCAGCTGTGCTCCCCCCGGGAGCACAGCTGATCGCATGTGACATGCTATTCCATCCATGGGAATAAGGTCCAGGGTCACATGGACGGAATAGTACGTCAGATGGGATTAAGGGGTTAAACTATTTTACCTAATGACAATAAAAGTTATATTTTAACGCGAATCCTTATACTTTTCTTCACCCATTTCCTATGTTCCATGTCCTCTAGTGTTCTAACACCTCTGCTGAGTCGCCGATGCTCTCACCGCTGCAGCTTTGCACCTGCTTTTCATGTCATATCTTTGGCGTCTGCTGTCTGCCTCCCCAGCAGAGACGCCAACATACTCACCGCCACGGTCTAGTTCCCGGTCCTCATCCTCCTGCAGCTGCCTGGAGCCTGCGCACTACTTGCAGATCCCTGGGCACTGTTCTTAGGGCACTTGCGGTCCCAGCATCTTAAAGGGACAGTGCTCAGCATCCTAAAGTGACTCCAGCCAATTGCTAGGGAGCACTTGTTATTTAAGGCAGCTCCACCCTGTGGAAGATGCCTGTGCAACAATGTAAGTTTGTTCCTAATACTCTTGTTCTCTGGTACCAGTGCTCATATTCCCGTTTACCCGCCTGTCAAGCAGCCGTGCCCGCCTGCCTGTCTATCAGCTGTGCCCGCCCATCTGTCTATCAGCCATACCTGCCCGCCTGCCTATCAGCTGTGCCTGCCTGCCTATCAACCGTTCTAGCCTGCACCTGCCAGTGCCCATCTTCACACCAGCCGGTCCCATCTGCACCAGTGTTCTTACTGCGCCTGCCTGTATCTAGTGGACATTCCTTAAGGCCGCCCCAGCTACCCATTCCTTAGGGGTCAGCTGCCATCTACCCAATGTCAGTCCTGGAACAGCACGTGGACAACCTCTCCCATGTCTCTCCTTAGATCTCTGTATTGTACTCTGGTTAGAATGGGTGAGGCTCCTAGTCACAGCCCTCCAGGCCTTCCTTGGGCTCCGTCACAGTGATTCCACCACCCAGCCGATTACAGTTTGCACAGACAATGGAATCTGCTGGCTCTCAGATATCCTACATCTTGGACCTATATCTGGAGGTCTGCCACCAGAAATATCAACAGTAGTGTTGAGCATTCCGATACTGCAAATATCGGCCGATATTCGCTGTATCGGAATTCCAATTCCGAGTACCGATATTTTCGTCATATCGGATACCGGAATCGTAATTGTCGTGTCACTGTCGCTGTCCGTCGGTCGGGTCTGTCAGGAGTCAGCGGCACTTACCTGGCAGAAGATCTCCGGCGGTCACGTCCTGGACTGCTTGATGGCCGCCATCATCTTCTCCCTGGCGGTCACATGCAGTTTCTCGCGATAACTGCAGTGACTGCCGGTAATCGCGGCCGTAAAGCAGTCCGATGACGTCACGGGAAGCAGGTAATCAGCTGTGCTGCGTCGGGATGTTAGGCTCTGCCTGGCATTCCGATGTAGCAGAGTGGATCGTCGTGGACTGTGTCGGACAGGTGGTATACTGTTGGTTTGTTTTTTTTTCTTTTTTACAGGAATCGATGGCGTCGCAGGAATGAGCGTATAATAAAATTAATGAAAACTGTGTTGTCTCTTTTATGTCATTAAAATACTTTTTCTTGCTGTGTCTTTTTAAACATTAAACTTTGGGATTAATAATGGATCGTGTCTTATTGACGCCTCTCCATTATTAACCGGCTTATTGTCACCGTGCAATCAACGGTGACATTAACCCCTTATTACCCGCTTGCACACTACAGGGCAAGTGGGAAGAGCTGGGTAAAGTGCACAATTGGCACATCTTTGATGCGCCATTGTAGGGCTGCTGTAGCCTGGTATTATCAGGCTGTTGAGGGCCAAAATCCATGGGCCTTGACAGTCTTTTAATACCAGGCCGCAGCAGTCTGCATTTTACTTGGCTGGTTAACAAAAATAGGGTGGACCCCATGCCATTTTTTTTTGGAGGGATCCCTATTTTTGTTAACCAGCCAAGCTAAGCGATGCTGCGGCCTGTTATTATCAGGCTTGCAAGGTCCATGGATATTGGATCCTAACAGCTAAATCCAGGCCTCAGCAGTCTGCATTACTGGCTGGTTAACAAAAATAGGGGGACCCCACGCCAATTTTTTTCGAGGGATCCCTATTTTTGTTAACCAGCCAAGATAGCAGACTGCTGTGGCTGTATTATCAGGCTGCAAGGTCATGGATCTTGGTCCTTTAACAGCCTGAAAATCCAGGCCTCAGCAGTCTGCTTCATCTGGTGGTTAACAAAAATAGGGGGGACCCCACGCCAATTTTTTTCGAGGGGATCCCCTATTTTTGTTAACCAGCCAAGATAAGCAGACTGCTGTGGCCTGGTATTATCAGGCTGGCAAGGTTCATGGATCTTGGCTCCTTAACAGCCTGAAAATCCAGGCCTCAGCAGTCTGCTTCATCTGGCTGGTTAACAAAAATAGGGGGGACCCCACCCAATTTTTTTCGAGGCCATGAAGGGGATGCTCCCTGTATTTTTGAGTTAACCTACCAAAGATAAGCAGCCACTGGCTGTTAGGCCATTGGTCATTTTTACAGGGCTGGCCGAAGGTAGTTCATGGATCTTGGCTCCTTAACAGCCTGAAAATCCAGGCCTCAGCAGTCTGCTTCATCTGGCTGGTTAACAAAAATAGGGGGGACCCCACGCCAATTTTTTTCGAGGGGATCCCCTATTTTTGTTAACCAGCCAAGATAAGCAGACTGCTGTGGCCTGGTTATTAATTCATGGTCTGGCCAACAGCAAAATCAGGTCGGGCATCTGAGCCACCAGGGACCCATTTGTTAAGAGAAACCTCTCGGTGGGCGGCACCCACCAGACAGCTCCGTGCGTGGTGGGGCCCTGATTTGAAAGGATAGGTCGCGGGCAGAGGGGGTGGTGGCCCCGGGCCCCGCGCTCTGAGGGGGCCCATCCGGAGCTACGCTACAGCAACTGTAGCTGCACAGCACGCCGACAGTACTCTGCGGCAGAGCAGGGAGAATCGCTCTCCCTGCTCTGCTGCCCGGCCGCTATGGGGCCTGAACAGGCGGTGGAGGGGCCCGGCGCCAGCAGTGGGCCCCCCACCCGTCATCGGAGGGTCATCTGTATCGGCATCCAGCCGATACAGCTGACCGCATAGAGAGAGAAGGAGCGAGCGCTCCTTCTCTCCCATAATCCCCCTCTCAGCGTCTGACAGCGGGCGCGATGACGTCACCTGCCGGCGCCCGCTGTCAGCGCTGAGAGGGAGAACAGTGAGCAGCACAGGAGCCGGGAGGTGAGTATTGTATTTTTTTTTTTTAATGGGGGTGCATTATACTACAGAGGCTGTATATGGGGGGTGCATTATACTACAGAGGCTGTATATGGGGCTGCATTATACTACAGAGGCTGTACATGGGGGCTGCATTATACTACAGAGGCTCCATATGGGGGTGCATTATACTACAGAGACTCCCTATGGGGATGCATTATACTACAGAGGCTGCATATGGGGGTGCATTATAATATAGCGGCTGCCTATGGTGGTGCATTATATTATAGACTCTGCCTATGGGGGTTTATTATAATATAGAGGCTGCCTATGGGGGTGCATTATACTATATTGAGGACTATCTGGTGTATTATGCTGTATGGATGCTATCTAGGGGCCATCATACAGTGTTGGACCCATTAAATAGTTTGGGGACATTAAGGGGTCAGTATATATCCAGTGAGGGGCATTATTCTGTGTATAGGGGAGATGTACAGAGGGGAGACTTGGGACATTATTAAATGTAAAGTGGACACTTATTGTTATAGGGGAACTCGGGTTACTGTGACTGTCAAAGGGGCACACAGGGCATTATTGCATTATTACAGTCTAGGGGACAAAATGTGGGCACTGTTTTCTAGGGCACTTGCACCCGGCATTACTATATTCTAGAGGGGTGCTTTAGAATTTAGAGGTCACACAGAACCACACAGCAGGTGCAGTAATAGGGACACATACGGCAGCAGCAGCTCAGTATTGGGGTATCAGGTGCAGTAATAGGGACACATACGGCAGCAGCGGCTCAGTATTGGGGTATCAGGTGCAGAAATAGGGACACATATGGCAGCAGCGGCTCAGTATTGGGGTATCAGCAGGATGAGGAGTTTGTGCAGGTTGAGAATAGTCCAATTGGTGACCGTGACAGTGCTAAAAATATGAGAAGTGAAATGTGTCTTTGTTGTAATCTCTGCAGTCAAGTCCTGGCTGGAGAAGTCGTCATGACGGTCTGGGCCAGATGGAAAAGACATGAAAAGTGAACAATTCCATTAGAAAGAACATCAGCGGTAAGTCATTATCTATACCTGTGCTGTAATCTATTATATGTTCTGTAGGACTGGTATTATTTACCACAGACCATATGGCGGTGATATCAATATTGGTCCTTTTATATATAGATTATTTTTGGCAACAGCGCGGTCATTTGCTGAGGTTCTCTGGTTAGGGGCCCACTCAGAAGTTTCACCCCCACTAAACCAAAACCCTAGCTACGCCTCTGGCTCTCTCTCTAGTCTTTCTTTCTCTTTCTAGTCTTTCTCGCTCTCTGTTCTTTCTTTCTCTCTCTGTTCTCTCTTTCTCTGTTCTTTCTTTCTCGCTCTCTGTTCTTTTTTCTCTCTGTTCTTTCTTTCTCTCTCTCTTTTCTTTCTTTCCTCTCTTTCTTTCTCTGTTTGTTCTTTCTCTCTCTCTCCTTTCTTTCTCTCTCGCTGCTCTTTCTTTCTTTTCCTCAGTACCAACCACTGTGCCCATAATGCCAGCCACTGTGCCCTCATTACCAGTCAGTGTGATCAGCAGTGCTAAATGGCTACGGTTGGGGCGAGGATATGGGTGTGATTAGTTGTGAAATGGGTGTGGTCGGGGCGTGGCCTAAAATTTGCAGCGGCTGGACTAAAGCATCCACCAACTCCTGGACAGTCTGTGGTGCAACGTGGCATGGCCTAAAATTTGCTGCAGCAGGCACAGCGTGCCACAGCCTTTGTCCCTCTTTCCCTTCTTCAAAGGTTGGGAAGTATGATGGTGGGCCCCAAGAATAATTTTTCTCTGGTGGGGCCCAAGGTACTCCAGTCCGATGCTGCTGGCAAGGTCCATGGATATTGGCTCCTTAACAGCCTTAAATACCATGCCTCAGCAGTCTGCTTCATCAGGCTGGTTAACAAAAATAGGGGGGACCCCACGCCATTATTTTTTCGAAGGGAACCCCTATTTTTGTTAATCAGTTCCCTCTGACGTCACTGATGGTGTCCCTGGCTGACCTGAAGTGAAAGTGGAAAGCAATCAATTAAGCTTTCCACTTCCTCTCCTGTCAGCCAGGAGAGGAGCTCATTCATTCGGGGGTTTACTGTGAGGCTGCAGCATTAGCTGCGGTCCCTGCAGTAAACATTAACCCTTTGGGCTCATACTCAGTGGCTGGAAAAAAATCGGTCCGTTTTCTGCAGGAAAAAAACGGTACATTTGTTGTAAAAAGGCATGCGATTTTGATGCGATTTTAAATCGCACCATGCATTTTCCATCAGTTTCCATCAGTTTTCCATCTGTATGCAATGCGATTTTAACATGAAGTTTTACATAGAGCAGTTATCTCTATGTAAAAAGTCATGCAAAAATCACATTGTAAAAAAAATGTACACAAAAAGCAAATAATTATATATATATATATATATATATATATAATATATATATAGGTCATACACTTCTACATAGTATAATAGCCGCTAATTCATCCCTGGCTATACTGTAAAATCACACTGACAGCTTTAATAAAGAATAGAAACAATACATATACACACATAGAATACATATATATATATGTAATTGTGACATATATATATATATATATATATATATATATATACATATATTTATAGTTCATACACTTCTACATAGTATAATAGCTGCTAATTCAATTGCCGGCTTTTGTGAAATCACAAAAGCCGACATGAAATGATACATTGTTTAGACACAGTTAACCATGTCATTTCATGTATTTTGATATATGGTTTTAACTTACAATTACATAAGTGTATGTGTGCAAAATTTCAGACATGTAGGGGTTAATTAAAGGTGTAAATTCATTGAAAAAAAATGCGTGGGCTTCCGGTGTATTTTCTCCACCAGACAGACAAAGCAAGCGAGTGGGGGCAGATAATAATAGCCTAGGGAGGGTACATTTTTTTTGTGCCCCCCCTGGCTACTAACAGACACCCCCAGACACCCCAGAAAGGGCAAATCTCTAATTAGATTCGCCCTTTCTGGCACTTTGCCCGTCTATTCCCATTGCCCTGTAGCGGTGGCAAATGGGTTAATAAGGGGTTAAAGCCACCTTGCTATTGAAAGGTCACTTTAAGCCAGGTTAATAATTGAGAGCTGTCAATTAGACAACTATCAATTATTAATCCTATTGAAGGAAATAAAAAAATCACACACACTTTAAGAATCAATAATTTTAATGAAATAAAAACACATTTTTTTGACCATCTTTTATTAAACTCTTAATCCCCTGTGAAGCCCTTGATCTTCTATAATAAAGAAAAAATAATAAAACAACATTATTCTTACCTATCTGGCGATCTGTCACGTCCCACGATGTAATCCTTCACAAAGGGTTAACTAGCAATCAGCTAAGCAGCGCAAGTAATCCTGCGTGCTCAGCTGAAAGCTCCTGAATGAATGAGCTTATCTCCTGCCGACAGGAGAGGATGTGATTAATGAATGAAGCTTAATTGATTGTGTCCCACTTTCACTTTAGGTCAGGTCACTGAAGTGAAAGTGCCAATAAATCAATTAAGCTCCATTCATTAATCTCTTCCTCTCCTTTCGCTGGGAGAGGAAGTTATTCATTCGGGGTGTTACAGCTAGCACACAGCATTAGCTCTCTGTGAGCTGTAACCTGTTAACCCTTTCTGATGGATTACAGCGTGGGACCTGACTGTGCATCGGATTGGTAAGAATAATTTTGCTTTTTTATTTTATTTTTATTACAGGAAATGGTTTTAGCAGGAAAATAAAATATGGTCAAAAACTGTGTGATTATTTAATTAAACTTCTTTTTTATTAAACTGTGTGTGTTTGATTTTTCTATCATACAATAGGATTAATAATTGATAGTTGTCTAATTGACAGCTCTCAATTATTAACCTGGCTTAAGGTCACCTTTCAATAGCAAGGTGGCTTAAACCCCTTATTAACCCATTCGCCACCGCTACAGGGCAATGGGAATAGACGGGCAAAGTGCCAGAAAGGGCGAATCTAATTATAGATTTGTCTTTTCTGGGGTGTCTGGGGGCAGATGTTAGTAGCCAGGGGGGGGGGGCAAAAATAATGGTCCCTCTCTGGGCTATTATTTGCCCCCACTCGCTGGCTTTGTCTGTCTGGTTGCGAAAATAGGGCGGGAGCCCACGCATTTTTTTTCAACAATTTTACACCTCATATATATATATATACATGTCATTGAATTTGTGACACATATATATATATATATATATATATATATTTATATTTATAGTTCATACACTTCTACATAGTATAATAGCCGCTAATTCAATTGCCGGCTTTTGTGAAAATGCAGAACCCGACATGAAATGACACATGGTTTACATAGAGTTAACCATGTCATTTCAAGTTGTTTGATCTATTGTTTTTCATTAACAATTACATGAGTGTATGTGTGCAAAATTTCACACCAGTAGGGGTTAATTAAAGGTGTAAATTCGTAGCAAAAAAGTCCGTTTTTTTTACAACGAATTTACACCTTTAATTAACCCCTACAGGTATGAAATTTTGCACACATACACTCATGTAATTGTTTGTGCAAATCAGATATCAAACTACATGAAAAGACATGGTTAACTCTATGTAAACCAAGTGTCATTTCATGTCGGGTGCTTCTGTAATTTCACAAAAGCCGGCATTACCCGGCAATTGAATCAGAGGCTATTTTACTATGTAGAAGTGTATAAACTATAAATATATGTATATATATGTCACAATGACATGTGTATATATATATATATATATATATTATGTATTCTATGTGTGTATATTTAGTGTTTACAAGGAAAGAAAGGTTTTTTTAGTTACGATATTTCTGTCCCATAGACTTGCATTGGATTTCCGGTATCGGAATCGGGTATCGCCGATACTTTTGGGGTATCGGCGATACCCATTCCGATCCGATACTTCTTGATATCGGAAAGTATCGCTCAACCCTAATAAACAGGTTAAGATTTTACCCTATCTACGGACTATGAATACCCATCTTGACATGTTGGCAGTTCCGGTTACATCTACATCCTCTCAGGCGGCAGTCGCGACAGTGGGGACCCAAAAGTCTGCCAGTTATATACTCGGTTCCTGACCTCATTTGGTGACCCCTCATCCCCTTTGACAGAGATCCTGCCTTGTGTCAGGGGTTTATTAACCAGTGCAAACTGCACTTCAAACTTCTAGCTTATCAGTTTGCCTTGGACCAAGCCAAAGTGGCTTTCATTATATCCCATCTCTCTGGTGAAGCCCTGGCATGGCTCATTCCTCTGTGGGAGAGATGGGATCCTTTGGTGTCTAATCTCCAGTCTTTTTAGAAGCCTTCTCTAAAGTATTTGATGTGCCAGGCTGCGTTTCTTCTGCAGCTTCTAATCTACTCAGGTTACGCCATGTTATTCTCTCTGGACCAGTATGCTGTTCATTTTCTTACCTTGTCATCCGAACTCACTTGGAATAATGAGGCTTTGGTGGAAACTTTCTGGGAGGGCTTCTCTTGGACAATCATGGACAAACTGTGTCCTTACTAACTCGGATAGACATCAGGTTCCAAAAGCAGACCAAGGACGTGACCCGTGAGAGGAGATCTGTGCACTTAGCTCCCACCTTCCAAAGGTCGATCGCCAAGCAAGTTCCTGCTGCAACATCACTGCTTGAACCTATGCATGTTGACCAGGTGAAGCTGACTACGCATCGTCAGGAGGTTCGTCGTGCTGAAGGAACGTGCTTCTGTTGTGGCAGCTCTGCTTAAGGTTTGTAGGAGAGGTTGCCTTGAGCAATCTTCACTCCTCTTTATTATTGACTCTAACTGTACTGGTCTTCTGCAGCAAAAGCACTTTTGTTGAGTTAACCCACCTGGACTCGCATTCCACAGTTAATTTCATTCAACAGGCTGTGATCGAACAATATAAAATCCTGATCCTACATCTTCTGGAACTGTTGGGGATTTTTCGATGGATAGAAAGCCCCTTCACGAGACCATCCAGTTTGTTACGGAACCCGTGGAGCTTCAGGTGAGGATGCTACATTCCGAGAAAATTCCGCTCAATGTGCTGTCCAGTCTATCTCACCCACTGCTCTTAGGTTTGCCGTGGGAGTGGAGACACGAGCCCGTATTGGATTGGAGTTCTGGGAGGTCCTCCATTGGGGATTGGGATGCCACAAAACCTGCCTGGTTCCCATTCGTCCTGTTTGACCTCCATTTTCTCCATTTAAATTACCTGGTCTACCTCCTCCTATTTGACATACGCCGATGTCTTTGACAAATATGAGGCATAAACTTTACCACCACATCAGCCGTATGACTGTCCTATTGACCTTCTGCAGGGTGCATTGCCTCCTTAAGGTCAAATTTATCCCCTCTCTCAGGCTGAGAGTTGTGCTATGTCTAAATATATATAGGGGAGAACCTTGACAAGGGTTTTATCCAGAAATCATCCTCCCCGGCTGGAGCAGGAGTCTCTTTTGTAAAGAAGAAGGATAGCTCTCTCCGACCCTGTATCGGTTATAGGGGATTGAATCAGATAAAAAAAATACCCTCTGCCTCTCATCTCTAAGCTGTTCAATTGGTTATGTGGAGCATACAATCTGATCCAAATTTGCCGAGATGAATGGAAGATGGCTTTTAATATTAGTGATGGCCACTACAAGTGTCGTGTCATGCCATTTGGACTGCAATGCATCAGCAGTCTTTCAGGAACTAGTGAATGACATCTTCTGGGATCTTCTCTACAAGTGTGTGGTGATGTACCTGGATGATATCTTGGTGTTCGCTTCTGATTTGCCTTCACACAGAAGAGATGTTCGACAGGTTCTGCAGAAGCTTAGGAAAAAAATGTCTATATGCCAAATTTGAGAAAAGCGTTTTTGAATAGACCTCTCAGCCTTTTCTGGGGTATATAGTCTCTGAGACAAGCCTGAAGATGGATACTGAAAAAGTGTCAGCCATTTTGAAGTGACCTCTGCCTGACTGAAAGCTATCCAGCAGTTCCTCGGCTTTGCAAACTACTATCGTCAGTTTATCCCTCATTTCTCCTCCCAGACGGCTCCTATTTCAGTTCTGACCCAGTGCTGCATCGTCCAGACAGCAACAAACGGTTCTTTCTGGAAGTGTATGCCTCTTTTTCTGGGACCGGAGCAGTTCTTAGCCAGAAGGCTTCCTCTGGGCACATGGGTACGTGTGGCTTCTTCTCCAAACTCTTCTCTGCTGTGGAATGCAATTTTTCTATTGGTGATCAAGAACTGTTGGCAATAAAACAGCAGGTTCATCACCCCTCCACAGAGATGTAGATTTTAGTCTGAAAAGAGGATTCATAGGTTCCCATGCAGACAGACTTTTCTAAAGCGAGGATAGGCATTAGTTAGGGACCTGATATACGAGAAGAGCCTTGACGTGGCTATCAGGCTCACATAATTTGGCCATCTTATGCGCTAAGACTTCTCAATTTTTCATATTTCTAAGGTAATGATGTAATTCATTTTTCATATTTTTCATATTTCGTGTTTGCAAGCTATAGCGCTACAGTGTGCTACCTTTTCTTCTTGTATGTATATGAGTTGGTGACTCTAGGTTTAGCACCTGTTCACACTGAATCTAAGTTTGGATGTGCCGGTCAGTTTTTTGATATGTATTCATTTACCTTCTGCCTGAGCACTCCACCTGGTGGTCACAGGCCTTTAATTACAGCAGGTTCATCACCCCTCCACAGAGATGTAGATTTTAGTCTGAAAAGAGGATTCATAGGTTCCCATGCAGACAGACTTTTCTAAAGCGAGGATAGGCATTAGTTAGGGACCTGATATACGAGAAGAGCCTTGACGTGGCTATCAGGCTCACATAATTTGGCCATCTTATGCGCTAAGACTTCTCAATTTTTCATATTTCTAAGGTAATGATGTAATTCATTTTTCATATTTTTCATATTTCGTGTTTGCAAGCTATGGCGCTACAGTGTGCTACCTTTTCTTCTTGTATGTATATGAGTTGGTGACTCTAGGTTTAGCACCTGTTCACACTGAATCTAAGTTTGGATGTGCCGGTCAGTTTTTTGATATGTATTCATTTACCTTCTGCCTGAGCACTCCACCTGGTGGTCACAGGCCTTTTAATTACAGCAGGTTCATCACCCCTCCACAGAGATGTAGATTTTAGTCTGAAAAGAGGATTCATAGGTTCCCATGCAGACAGACTTTTCTAAAGCGAGGATAGGCATTAGTTAGGGACCTGATATACGAGAAGAGCCTTGACGTGGCTATCAGGCTCACATAATTTGGCCATCTTATGCGCTAAGACTTCTCAATTTTTCATATTTCTAAGGTAATGATGTAATTCATTTTTCATATTTTTCATATTTCGTGTTTGCAAGCTATAGCGCTACAGTGTGCTACCTTTTCTTCTTGTATGTATATGAGTTGGTGACTCTAGGTTTAGCACCTGTTCACACTGAATCTAAGTTTGGATGTGCCGGTCAGTTTTTTGATATGTATTCATTTACCTTCTGCCTGAGCACTCCACCTGGTGGTCACAGGCCTTTTAATTACAGCAGGTTCATCACCCCTCCACAGAGATCTAGATTTTAGTCTGAAAAGAGGATTCATAGGTTCCCATGCAGACAGACTTTTCTAAAGCGAGGATAGGCATTAGTTAGGGACCTGATATACGAGAAGAGCCTTGACGTGGCTATCAGGCTCACATAATTTGGCCATCTTATGCGCTAAGACTTCTCAATTTTTCATATTTCTAAGGTAATGATGTAATTCATTTTTCATATTTTTCATATTTCGTGTTTGCAAGCTATAGCGCTACAGTGTGCTACCTTTTCTTCTTGTATGTATATGAGTTGGTGACTCTAGGTTTAGCACCTGTTCACACTGAATCTAAGTTTGGATGTGCCGGTCAGTTTTTTGATATGTATTCATTTACCTTCTGCCTGAGCACTCCACCTGGTGGTCACAGGCCTTTTAATTACAGCAGGTTCATCACCCCTCCACAGAGATGTAGATTTTAGTCTGAAAAGAGGATTCATAGGTTCCCATGCAGACAGACTTTTCTAAAGCGAGGATAGGCATTAGTTAGGGACCTGATATACGAGAAGAGCCTTGACGTGGCTATCAGGCTCACATAATTTGGCCATCTTATGCGCTAAGACTTCTCAATTTTTCATATTTCTAAGGTAATGATGTAATTCATTTTTCATATTTTTCATATTTCGTGTTTGCAAGCTATAGCGCTACAGTGTGCTACCTTTTCTTCTTGTATGTATATGAGTTGGTGACTCTAGGTTTAGCACCTGTTCACACTGAATCTAAGTTTGGATGTGCCGGTCAGTTTTTTGATATGTATTCATTTACCTTCTGCCTGAGCACTCCACCTGGTGGTCACAGGCCTTTTAATTACAGCAGGTTTATCACCCCTCCACAGAGATGTAGATTTTAGTCTGAAAAGAGGATTCATAGGTTCCCATGCAGACAGACTTTTCTAAAGCGAGGATAGGCATTAGTTAGGGACCTGATATACGAGAAGAGCCTTGACGTGGCTATCAGGCTCACATAATTTGGCCATCTTATGCGCTAAGACTTCTCAATTTTTCATATTTCTAAGGTAATGATGTAATTCATTTTTCATATTTTTCATATTTCGTGTTTGCAAGCTATAGCGCTACAGTGTGCTACCTTTTCTTCTTGTATGTATATGAGTTGGTGACTCTAGGTTTAGCACCTGTTCACACTGAATCTAAGTTTGGATGTGCCGGTCAGTTTTTTGATATGTATTCATTTACCTTCTGCCTGAGCACTCCACCTGGTGGTCACAGGCCTTTTAATTACAGCAGGTTCATCACCCCTCCACAGAGATGTAGATTTTAGTCTGAAAAGAGGATTCATAGGTTCCCATGCAGACAGACTTTTCTAAAGCGAGGATAGGCATTAGTTAGGGACCTGATATACGAGAAGAGCCTTGACGTGGCTATCAGGCTCACATAATTTGGCCATCTTATGCGCTAAGACTTCTCAATTTTTCATATTTCTAAGGTAATGATGTAATTCATTTTTCATATTTTTCATATTTCGTGTTTGCAAGCTATAGCGCTACAGTGTGCTACCTTTTCTTCTTGTATGTATATGAGTTGGTGACTCTAGGTTTAGCACCTGTTCACACTGAATCTAAGTTTGGATGTGCCGGTCAGTTTTTTGATATATATTAATTTACCTTCTGCCTGAGCACTCCACCTGGTGGTCACAGGCCTTTTAATTACAGCAGGTTCATCACCCCTCCACAGAGATGTAGATTTTAGTCTGAAAAGAGGATTCATAGGTTCCCATGCAGACAGACTTTTCTAAAGCGAGGATAGGCATTAGTTAGGGACCTGATATACGAGAAGAGCCTTGACGTGGCTATCAGGCTCACATAATTTGGCCATCTTATGCGCTAAGACTTCTCAATTTTTCATATTTCTAAGGTAATGATGTAATTCATTTTTCATATTTTTCATATTTCGTGTTTGCAAGCTATAGCGCTACAGTGTGCTACCTTTTCTTCTTGTATGTATATGAGTTGGTGACTCTAGGTTTAGCACCTGTTCACACTGAATCTAAGTTTGGATGTGCCGGTCAGTTTTTTGATATGTATTAATTTACCTTCTGCCTGAGCACTCCACCTGGTGGTCACAGGCCTTTTAATTACAGCAGGTTCATCACCCCTCCAAAGAGATGTAGATTTTAGTCTGAAAAGAGGATCCATAGGATCCCATGCAGACAGACTTTTCTAAAGCGAGGATAGGCATTAGTTAGGGACCTTATATACGAGAAGAGCCTTGACGTGGCTATCAGGCTCACATAATTTGGCCATCTTATGCGCTAAGACTTCTCAATTTTTCATATTTCTAAGGTAATGATGTAATTCATTTTTCATATTTTTCATATTTCGTGTTTGCAAGCTATAGCGCTACAGTGTGCTACCTTTTCTTCTTGTATGTATATGAGTTGGTGACTCTAGGTTTAGCACCTGTTCACACTGAATCTAAGTTTGGATGTGCCGGTCAGTTTTTTGATATGTATTCATTTACCTTCTGCCTGAGCACTCCACCTGGTGGTCACAGGCCTTTTAATTACAGCAGGTTCATCACCCCTCCACAGAGATGTAGATTTTAGTCTGAAAAGAGGATTCATAGGTTCCCATGCAGACAGACTTTTCTAAAGCGAGGATAGGCATTAGTTAGGGACCTGATATACGAGAAGAGCCTTGACGTGGCTATCAGGCTCACATAATTTGGCCATCTTATGCGCTAAGACTTCTCAATTTTTCATATTTCTAAGGTAATGATGTAATTCATTTTTCATATTTTTCATATTTCGTGTTTGCAAGCTATAGCGCTACAGTGTGCTACCTTTTCTTCTTGTATGTATATGAGTTGGTGACTCTAGGTTTAGCACCTGTTCACACTGAATCTAAGTTTGGATGTGCCGGTCAGTTTTTTGATATGTATTCATTTACCTTCTGCCTGAGCACTCCACCTGGTGGTCACAGGCCTTTAATTACAGCAGGTTCATCACCCCTCCACAGAGATGTAGATTTTAGTCTGAAAAGAGGATTCATAGGTTCCCATGCAGACAGACTTTTCTAAAGCGAGGATAGGCATTAGTTAGGGACCTGATATACGAGAAGAGCCTTGACGTGGCTATCAGGCTCACATAATTTGGCCATCTTATGCGCTAAGACTTCTCAATTTTTCATATTTCTAAGGTAATGATGTAATTCATTTTTCATATTTCGTGTTTGCAAGCTATAGCGCTACAGTGTGCTACCTTTTCTTCTTGTATGTATATGAGTTGGTGACTCTAGGTTTAGCACCTGTTCACACTGAATCTAAGTTTGGATGTGCCGGTCAGTTTTTTGATATGTATTAATTTACCTTCTGCCTGAGCACTCCACCTGGTGGTCACAGGCCTTTTAATTACAGCAGGTTCATCACCCCTCCAAAGAGATGTAGATTTTAGTCTGAAAAGAGGATCCATAGGATCCCATGCAGACAGACTTTTCTAAAGCGAGGATAGGCATTAGTTAGGGACCTTATATGCGAGAAGAGCCTTGACGTGGCTATCAGGCTCACATAATTTGGCCATCTTATGCGCTAAGACTTCTCAATTTTTCATATTTCTAAGGTAATGATGTAATTCATTTTTCATATTTTTTCATATTTCGTGTTTGCAAGCTATAGCGCTACAGTGTGCTACCTTTTCTTCTTGTATGTATATGAGTTGGTGACTCTAGGTTTAGCACCTGTTCACACTGAATCTAAGTTTGGATGTGCCGGTCAGTTTTTTGATATGTATTCATTTACCTTCTGCCTGAGCACTCCACCTGGTGGTCACAGGCCTTTTAATTACAGCAGGTTCATCACCCCTCCACAGAGATGTAGATTTTAGTCTGAAAAGAGGATTCATAGGTTCCCATGCAGACAGACTTTTCTAAAGCGAGGATAGGCATTAGTTAGGGACCTGATATACGAGAAGAGCCTTGACGTGGCTATCAGGCTCACATAATTTGGCCATCTTATGCGCTAAGACTTCTCAATTTTTCATATTTCTAAGGTAATGATGTAATTCATTTTTCATATTTTTCATATTTCGTGTTTGCAAGCTATAGCGCTACAGTGTGCTACCTTTTCTTCTTGTATGTATATGAGTTGGTGACTCTAGGTTTAGCACCTGTTCACACTGAATCTAAGTTTGGATGTGCCGGTCAGTTTTTTGATATGTATTCATTTACCTTCTGCCTGAGCACTCCACCTGGTGGTCACAGGCCTTTTAATTACAGCAGGTTCATCACCCCTCCACAGAGATGTAGATTTTAGTCTGAAAAGAGGATTCATAGGTTCCCATGCGACAGACTTTTCTAAAGCGAGGATAGGCATTAGTTAGGGACCTGATATTACGAAAGAGCCTTGACGTGGCTATCAGGCTCACATAATTTGGCCATCTTATGCGCTAAGACTTCTCAATTTTTCATATTTCTAAGGTAATGATGTAATTCATTTTTCATATTTTTCATATTTCGTGTTTGCAAGCTATAGCGCTACAGTGTGCTACCTTTTCTTCTTGTATGTATATGAGTTGGTGACTCTAGGTTTAGCACCTGTTCACACTGAATCTAAGTTTGGATGTGCCGGTCAGTTTTTTGATATGTATTCATTTACCTTCTGCCTGAGCACTCCACCTGGTGGTCACAGGCCTTTTAATTACAGCAGGTTCATCACCCCTCCACAGAGATGTAGATTTTAGTCTGAAAAGGGGATTCATAGGTTCCCATGCAGACAGACTTTTCTAAAGCGAGGATAGGCATTAGTTAGGGACCTGATATACGAGAAGAGCCTTGACGTGGCTATCAGGCTCACATAATTTGGCCATCTTATGCGCTAAGACTTCTCAATTTTTCATATTTCTAAGGTAATGATGTAATTCATTTTTCATATTTTTCATATTTCGTGTTTGCAAGCTATAGCGCTACAGTGTGCTACCTTTTCTTCTTTATGTATATGAGTTGGTGACTCTAGGTTTAGCACCTGTTCACACTGAATCTAAGTTTGGATGTGCCGGTCAGTTTTTTGATATGTATTCATTTACCTTCTGCCTGAGCACTCCACCTGGTGGTCACAGGCCTTTTAATTACAGCAGGTTCATCACCCCTCCACAGAGATGTAGATTTTAGTCTGAAAAGAGGATTCATAGGTTCCCATGCAGACAGACTTTTCTAAAGCGAGGATAGGCATTAGTTAGGGACCTGATATACGAGAAGAGCCTTG
This sequence comes from Oophaga sylvatica, assembly GCA_033576555.1. Taxonomy (NCBI): domain Eukaryota; kingdom Metazoa; phylum Chordata; class Amphibia; order Anura; family Dendrobatidae; genus Oophaga; species Oophaga sylvatica. The sequence goes on along the minus strand of JARQOD010000004.1, from coordinate 156,488,713 downwards.
ACGTGGCTATCAGGCTCACATAATTTGGCCATCTTATGCGCTAAGACTTCTCAATTTTTCATATTTCTAAGGTAATGATTAATTCATTTTTCATATTTTTCATATTTCGTGTTTGCAAGCTATAGCGCTACAGTGTGCTACCTTTTCTTCTTGTATGTATATGAGTTGGTGACTCTAGGTTTAGCACCTGTTCACACTGAATCTAAGTTTGGATGTGCCGGTCAGTTTTTTGATATGTATTCATTTACCTTCTGCCTGAGCACTCCACCTGGTGGTCACAGGCCTTTTAATTACAGCAGGTTCATCACCCCTCCATAGAGATGTAGATTTTAGTCTGAAATGAGGATTCATAGGTTCCCATGCAGACAGACTTTTCTAAAGCGAGGATAAGCATTAGTTAGGGACCTGATATACGAGAAGAGCCTTGACGTGGCTATCAGGCTCACATAATTTGGCCATCTTATGCGCTAAGACTTCTCAATTTTTCATATTTCTAAGGTAATGATGTAATTCATTTTTCATATTTTTCTATTTCGTGTTTGCAAGCTATAGCGCTACAGTGTGCTACCTTTTCTTCTTGTATGTATATGAGTTGGTGACTCTAGGTTTAGCACCTGTTCACACTGAATCTAAGTTTGGATGTGCCGGTCAGTTTTTTGATACCTATTTCAGTTCTGACCCAGTACTGCATCGTCCAGACAGCAACAAACGGTTCTTTCTGGAAGTGTATGCCTCTTTTTCTGGGACCGGAGCAGTTCTTAGCCAGAAGGCTTCCTCTGGGCACATGGGTACGTGTGGCTTCTTCTCCAAACTCTTCTCTGCTGTGGAATGCAATTTTTCTATTGGTGATCAAGAACTGTTGGCAATAAAATTGGCTTAGGAAAATTGGCACTTCTTGTTAGAGGAAGCCAATGCATGCATCCGGTGGTTACATACACTAATCACAAGTATCTGGCATATCTGCAGTCCGCACAGCAACTTAATCCACGACAAACCCAGTGGTCTCTGTTTTTTGCCCACTTTAACTTCTCTCCATTTTCGTCCGGAAGATAAAAACGTAAAGGCATATGCCCTCTCTTGATTTTTCCTGTCTTGTGACCAGACGGAGGAGTCCCAACACATCATTGAGCCCTCCAAAATTATTAAGGGTATGTTTCCACAGTCAGGAAACGCTGCGTGTTTGATGCTGTGTACAGCAGCAGCGTCAAACACGCAGTGTCCAGATGTTACAGCATAGTGGAGGCGATTTCATGAAATCCCGTCTCCACTATTCGTTAAAACACGCAGGCATCAGAGCTGCATAAACGGACATGCGGCACGTCTTTTCAGATCGCAGCATGTCCTTTTACCTTGCGGCGACACTCCGTCGCTGCAAGGTAAATAACACAGTTCTATGTAGGGTTGCGGTGATTCCGGATGTGTTCAATGAACACATCCGGATTCACCACGTGTTCAGAAGGGGGTGGGGTGGGGCTTTGGGCGGAGCGGAATTTCCGCTCCGTCCAAAACGCCAGTCTTCCTGAATGTGGAACCATACCTTAAGGTTGCTCCATTGGATTTGTCCCGGTTCATTTCTGTTAAGACTTATGTGGCCTAACCCGATAGGAAGTGGGTTCCTCTGTGGGGTCATTCATCTAGAGTGTCTGGGTATGCTGGTCAGAGGAAAATGACCCTCCTCATCTCCCAACATTATTGTGGCTAACCTGTGTAAGGATATTGCAGATTTCGTCTCTGCCTGTTCCTTTTGTGCCCAGAACAAGACCCTGAAACAGCTTCCCTCTGGTTGTCTACTTCCTTTGCCTGTACCTTTAGCACCCTGGCAGCACATTGCCATCACCAATCTTCCACTGTCAGCTGATTGTACCGTTATCTGGATGGTTGTGGATAGTTTTTCCAAGATGGCCTATTTAATTTCATTTGCTTTTTGCATAGTGCTCTGTACTTTTGTGGAGGTCAGCCAGGTCCCCTCCTGGAGACGTCTGAATGTGCCTTTGTTTCATCTGGGGGACAAGGTCTGGTTGTCTTTGTTTCATCGGTCCATTTGAGGTTCGGAGACAGATCAATCCAGTGGCAAACAAGCTCAAACTTACGGATTCCCAATTTTTTTCATGTATCTCTCCTCAAACCTGTTGTCCTTTTTTAGAGAACCTGCTACTACTCCTGCTCTGATCAGCACTGAGAAGACTTTTGAGGTTGAGAACATTCTGGGATCAAGCAGGTAAGAGGTAAAACCTTTTTTTCTTGTTGATTGGAAGGGATTTGGTCCTGAAGACAGATCCAGGTAGAATATCCATGCCCCTCTCCTCCTGGAGAGATATCTTGCGGGCTTGAAAATGAGGGGGCATAAAGGGGTGTACTGTAACTTTGGCGCCTCTGCTGAGTTGCTGGAGCTTTAACCACCGCAGCCCTGCACCTGCTGTCCATGTTATGTATTTAGCGTCCCTGTTCTCTGCTTCCCCTCCCCAACAGAGATGCTGACATACTCACAGCCACTGTCCGCTTCCTGTCCTCGTAATCCTGCGGTTGCCCTGCTCACTGATCCCTGGAGTACTGTGCTTAGGGCGCGCATGTGGTCCTGCCATCCTACAGTGCCCCCAGCCAATGGCTGGGGAGCACTTGTTATTTAAGGCGCCTCTACCCTGTGGGAGGTGCCTGTGCAATGTTGTAAGTTTGTTCCTAAAACTCTTGTTAGCTCTCTGGCCCTAGTGCTCGTATTCCCTTTTCCCAGTGTTTCTATCATCCATGCGCGCCTGCCTGTCTATCAGCCATGTCGGCAAACCTGTCTATCAGCCGTCTCCACTCAACTATCAGCCATGCCCCCTGGCTATACAGTAAATTTGATACAACAGTGACATTACCTAGTACCAGATGTCCCTCAAAAAATGATGCAAATGCAAGAAGATAATTAGTGCAGGAGAATTTGCAAGAGGCCTGCAGCAACTTTAAAGGCTCTGCAGGAATCTCTAGCAAGTACTGGTTGTGTATGGCATGTAACAACAATCTTCAATATTCTTCATATGCCTGGCTGTTATGAATGTGCTAGAGATGGTTACTGAACCTTTCAGCGAGGAATGGCAATGTGGGATCGCTGACTGGTCTGATATAAGGGAGGTTCCCTCCCATGATGGTTGCCGGTGATCAATTGTTCTTGTCTCAGTTGTGGTTCCTGGTTCATTTGGAAGTTTGCTGAGTCTTGCCTGCATCTTCTGCTTTCAGATAAGATATTTTCTGCTTTTAATTTTAGTGCTTGCTTTTTGCATAGTTCTCTGCACTTTTGTGGAGGTCAGCCAGGTCCCCTCCTGGGGCCTGCGCTCCTCTCAGTTTATCTGTAGCCACTGTTATTTGTTCATTTGCTTTTTCCTGTTTCTTCAGTGGCTGCGGCTTAGTTTTGTTACACCAGAGATCTGATTTAGGTGGTGGAGATTGTGTGATCTCAGGTGTTTTTGCAATCAGAAGAGTTGTTATTTTTTAGGGGTTTTTTTTGGATTGCAGTAAGAATCCTTTCCTGTACTTTTAGACAGATTGGGCCCCAGCGTTTGCTCATTCTATTTTCTGTCTGTGTCCGTGCTTCTTCTTGTCTAACCGCCATTACATGTTTGGGGGCTTCCTATTTTCTTTGGGGATCTGCTCCGGGGCAGATAGCTTTCCTCTTTCTGCCTTTAGGTGTAGTTATCTCTCAGGCTGTGACGAGGCATCTAGGATCAACGTAGGAACGCTCCACGGCTACCTCTAGTTGTGTGGTTAGTTCAGGTTACTGCAATCCAATAGGTTCCAGCCTCTCTGGTGTATTGCCGTTTTTTGCTTTTTCTCTTCAGCTACCTAATCATAACAGTATCACCGGCCTGACTGAAAATTATATGGTACTCACAGAAGGGAAAAATAGTGTGGAAAGAAAAAAAAAGTTGTCAGAGTTGTCAGAGATTTTTTTTCCTGTTTGTGGCATTTTTTCCCTCTTTTTCTCTGGGTGCTGAGGAGGATTTTTTTTTCTCTCTCGATGGAGCTTGCACAGTTGTCTGGCCGTGTGGATCAGCTTGCCAATGAGGTTCGGAGTATTGCTACCTATCTTGCTGGGTTGCCGGTTGTGGAACCTAGGATTCCCATGCTAGATTTGTTTTTGGGGGATCGGGCTAAATTTCTGAATTTCAAAAATAGCTGTAAGTTAAGTTGTTTTTTGCCTTAAAGTCTAAGTCCTCAGGGAACGCAGCACAGCAGGTTCAAATTGTCATCTCTCCTGCACGGCGACCCTCAGGATTGGGCTTTTTCCCTGACACCTGGGGATCCTGTTTTGAATGATATTGATGGATTTTTTCTGGCTCTGGGGTTATTGTACGATGAACCTAATGTCACTGATCAAGCTGAAAAAACCTTGTTGGCATTAAATTAGGGTCTTGAAGATGCTGAGTTGTACTGTCAGAAATTCCAAAAGTGGGCAGTCCTGAGCAAATGGAATGATGATACTTTGGCAGTCCTTTTTCGGAAGGGGCTGTCAGAGAATGTAAAGGATGTTATGGTGGGATTCTCTGCTCCCTCTGTCTCAATGATTCTATGTCATTGGCTATTCAAATTGACAGACGTTTGCGTGAGCGCAGAGGTATGCGTGAGATAGTGTTGCCTTGTGAGCCAGCTTCTGAACCCATGCAGTGTGATGGAGTGACTTCTGGGGCACAGCGTCATGAGTTTCGAAAGCGCAATGTGTTATGTTTCTACTGTGGTGAGGTGACGCCTCTCATGCTATTTCAGTCTGCCCTAAGCGGGGAAGACGTTTTGCACGCTCAGTTGTCTTGGGTAGTGTTCAGACTAAATTTCTGTTGACTGTTACCCTGATTTGCTCCCTGTCCACATTTTCTGCTCAGGCTTTTGTTGATTCAGGAGCAGCTATTAACCTGATAGATTTTGACTTTGCCAAACGTTGTGGGTTTCCCATGATACCCCTGCGGAAGTCTATTCCCCTACTGGGCATTGATTCTACCCCTTTGGCGGAGAATAAACCCCAGTTTTCTACTCAGGTGATAATGAGGGTTGAACCAGATCATCAGGAGAGTTGCAAATTTCTGGTGTTGCATAATCTGCATGACATTATTGTACTAGGTTTCCCTTGGTTACAGTCTCATAATCCTGTTTTGGATTGGAAATCTGTGTCTGTGACCAGTTGGGGCTGCCAATGTGTTAATGCCGAAACTTCTGTTTTTTCTGCCTCTCCCCAGTCTCAGGATGTTCCTGACTTTTTGACTGATTTTTCGGATGTGTTTAGTGAAAGTAAATCTGCTTCCTTGCCCCCTCACAGGAGATATGATTGCGCTATTGAATTAGTGCCTGGTGGTAAATTTCCTAAAGGTCGCCTTTTTAACTTGTCTGTACCTGAACACGATGCTATGCGATCTTATTTCAAGGAGTCATTGGAGAAGGGTCATATCAGACCATCCGGTTTTTTCTTTGTGGCCAAAAAGGATGGTTCATTGAGGCCGTGTATTGATTATCGTCTCTTGAATAAGATCACTGTGAAGTATCAATATCCGTTACCCTTGATTTCTGACCTGTTTTCCAAAGTGAAAAGTGCTAGTTGGTTTACCAAGCTTGACCTCAGGGGGGCGTATAACCTTATTCGCATTAAGCACGGGGATGAATGGAAGACGGCGTTTAATACCCCAGAGGGGAATTTTGAGTACCTAGTGATGCCCTTTGGGCTCACTAATGCTCCTTCCGTCTTCCAATCCTTCATGAATGATATTTTCAGGGATTTTGTGGATAAATTTCTGATTGTTTATTCGGATGATATCTTGATTTTTTTCAATGACTGGGACTCTCATGTGAAACATGTTCGGACTATGTTCCAGATTTTGAGAGAGAATGCACTGTATGTGAAGGGATCAAAGTGTCTTTTTGGCATACAGAAGGTCTCATTTCTGGGACTCATTTTGTCTCCGTCTGTTATTGATATGGACCCGGTCAAGGTTCAGGCCATCTGTGATTGGGTCCAACCTTCTTCATTAAAGGCTCTTCAGAGATTTTTGGGTTTTGCCAATTTTTATTGTAAATTTATTGGTAATTTCTCCAGTGTTGTTAAACCATTGACTGATTTGACCAAAAATGGTTCTGATGTTGTGAATTGGCCTCCTGAGGCAGTTTCTGCGTTTCAAGAACTTAAGCAGAGATTCACTTCTGCTCCTGTTCTATGGCAGCCTGATGTTTCTCTACCATTTCAGGTGGAGATTGATGCTTCTGAGATTGGGGCAGGTGCCGTTTTGTCCCAAAGGGATCCGGAGACCTCTAAGAGTAACCCTTGTGCCTTTTTCTCTCGAAAATTTTCTCCAACTGAACGTAATTATGACGTGGGTATTTGGGAGTTATTGGCCATGAAGTGGGCCTTTGAAGAGTGGAGACATTGGCTGGAAGGAGCCAAACATCGGGTGGTGGTCCTCACGGACCATAAGAACCTGGTTTATCTCGAATCAGCCAAGCGACTTAATCCTAGACAGGCCAGGTTGGCCTTGTTTTTCACATGTTTTAATTTTGTGGTTTCTTTTCTTCCTGGCACTAAGAATGTTAAGGCGGATGCCCTCTCGAGGAGTTTCTTTGCTGACTCTCCTGAGTTATCTGATCCTACTGTTATTTTGAAAGAGGGTGTAGTTCTTTCCGCCATCTCACCCAATTTGAGACTGGCTCTGGAAGGGTGTCAGGAGGATAAACCTGAGCGCTGCCCTATTGGGAAATTGTTTGTCCCAGACCAGTGGAAGAAGAGTGTGATGTCTGAGATTCATTGTTCCGCGTTGGCTGGTCATCCCGGGATTTTTGGTACCAGAGACTTGGTGAGTCGGTCCTTTTGGTGGCCTACTTTGTCTCGTGATGTCAGGGAATTTGTGCAGTCCTGTGGGACTTGCTCTCGCTCCAAACCTTGCTCTCGCTCTAGTGGTTTGTTAATGCCATTACCTGTGCCCAAGAGGCCAAGGACCCATATCTCTATGGATTTTATTTCCGACCTCCCTGTTTCTCAGAGAATGACCGTTATCTGGGTAATCTGTGATAGGCTTTCCAAGATGATACATCTTGTGCCATTACCTAAGTTACCTTCCTCCTCCGAATTGGTGCCTTTGTTCCTTCAGCACGTGGTTCGGTTACATGGCATTCCGGAGAACATTGTGTCTGACAGAGGAGTCCAGTTTGTTTCCAGATTTTGGAGGACATTTTGTTCTAAACTTGGTGTTCAATTATCTTTCTCCTCTGCTTTTCTTCCTCAGACCAATGGACAAACCGAGAGAACAAACCAGACCTTGGAGACTTATTTGAGATGTTTTGTGTCTGCTGATCAAGATGACTGGGTCTCTTTTTTGCCTTTGACTGAGTTTGCTCTTAATAATAGGGCTAGCTCTACCACCTTGATGTCTCCATTTTTCTGCAATTCTGGGTTTCACCTTCGATTTTTTTCGGGACAGGCGGAGGCTTCTGTCTGTCCGGGTTTGACTCTGTTGTGGAGCGTATGCAGCAGATTTGGGACCAGGTAGTGGAGAGGTTGTCTCTCTCTCAGGAGAAGGCTCAACGGTTTGCCAACCGGCATAGGACTGATGGTCCTCGTTTAAAGTGGGGGACTTGGTTTGGTTGTCCTCAAGAAATATCCCTATGAGGGTTGCATCTCCAAAGTTTAAGCCTAGGTTCATTGGACCTTATAAGATCATGGAGATTCTTAATCCTGTTTCCTTCCGTTTGCTTCTTCCAGGGACATTTAAGATCCATAACATGTTCCACAAGTCCTTATTGAAGAGGTTTGTCGAGCCAGTGGTTCCTATGGCTGCGCCTCCTGACCCTGTTTTGGTTGAGGGCAATCTGGAGTATGTGGTTGAGAAAATATTGGATTCTCGTTTTTCTAGACAGAAACTCCAGTATTTGGTTAAGTGGAGAGGTTATGGTCAGGAGGACAATTCTTGGGTGTTTGCTTCGGACATCCATGCTAGGAGACTGATCCATGCCTATCACCGAGCTCATCCTGATCGGCCTGGTTGCACAAGTGAGGGTTCAGTGACCCCTCCTCAAGGGGGGGGTACTGTTATGAATGTGCTAGAGATGGTTTCTGAGCAGAGGCTCCCTCTGGTGGTTACAGACAGTGCTGAACCTTTCAGCGAGGAATGGCAATCTGGGATCGCTGACTGGTCTGATATAAGGGAGGTTCCCTCCCATGATGGTTGCCGGTGATCAATTGTTCTTGTCTCAGTTGTGGTTCCTGGTTCATTTGGAAGTTTGCTGAGTCTTGCCTGCATCTTCTGCTTTCAGATAAGAAATTTTCTGCTTTTATTTTTGTGCTTGCTTTTTGCATAGTTCTCTGCACTTTTGTGGAGGTCAGCCAGGTCCCCTCCTGGGGCCTGCGCTCCTCTCAGTTTATCTGTAGCCACTGTTATTTGTTCATTTGCTTTTTCCTGTTTTTTTAGTGGCTGCGGCTTAGTTTTGTTACACCAGAGATCTGATTTAGGTGGTGGAGATCGTGTGATCTCAGGTGTTTTTGCAATCAGAAGAGTTGGTATTTTTTAGGGTTTTTTTTTAATTGCAGTAAGAATCCTTTCCTGTACTTTTCTGTCTAGACAGATTCGGCCCCAGCGTTTGCTCATTCTATTTTCTGTCTGTGTCCGTGCTTCTTCTTGTCTAACCGCCATTACATGTTTGGGGCCTTCCTATTTCCTTTGGGGATCTGCTCCGGGGCAGATAGCTTTCCTCTTTCTGCCTTTAGGTGTAGTTATCTCTCAGGCTGTGACGTTGCATCTAGGATCAACTTAGGAACGCTCCACGGCTACCTCTAGTTGTGTGGTTAGTTCAGGTTACTGCAATCCAATAGGTTCCAGCCTCCTGGTGTATTGCCGTTTTTTGCTTTTTCTCCTCAGCTACCTAAACATAACACCTGGCTTGTGGGGTAGGGAGGCAATATGGTAGCATTTTCTTTTAAAGAAGCATCCAACACTTGCTATGTTTTTCCCAAAACCTTCATTAAGTCTGCCAAAAGCATGTGGGAAAACATGTTATGGTCTAATGAGACTAAGGATGAACTTTTTGGCCATAATTCCAAAAGGTACAGTATATTTTTGACCAAAAGCCTACACTGTGCATCATCACAAGAACACTATACCCACAGTGAAGTATGGTGGAGGCAGCATTATATTTTGGAGCTATTTTTGTCAGCTGTAACTGTCTCTAGACTAGATGAAGGGAATTATGAATAGTTCCAAATATCAGTCAATTTTGCAACAAAACCTGCAGACGTCTGCTAAAAATCTGAACACAAAGAGGAATTTCACCTTCCAGCACTACAATGACCCTAAGCATACCTCTAAATGAATAAATAAATGTAAGCAATGAATAAGAGCATATAGCTCGAAATGCGTCTGTTCAATCCCACCTCGGTGGTGACTGTATGCTGTTATGAAGTTGGAATTATCATAATTTGTGGAATAATGATTTTTCTGCAATCGTGAAGCTGGATTTTTTCTTCTTCTCTTGGATACCTTTCCCTGCTGCATTGCAGGCATCCGTGCTTCTGTCTCTGGATACCAGGAGGGTGAGCTGACTTTGTTTATATATTCTCTAAACGAATAAAGGAATGGCTTCACCAGAAGAAGATCAAAGTTTTGGAGTGGTGCAGCCAGAGTCCAAGCATTAATCCAATGAAAAAACTTTGGGCTGATCTGAAGAGGGTGCTGTACACAGGAGATGCCTTCAAAACCTGGCAAAGATTACCAATTCTAGATGTGTCATTCTGATAGACTCCTACTCATATGACTCAATGCTGTCATAAATGCAAATTATATTTCAACAAAGTACTAGTTTAAGTCTGTATATATTTATGCAACATTATTTTAGTTTTTCATTTTTTTCTTTACACCTGAAAAGATTTCAATTTATTTTTCAATTGAATTGTACAAATTATAAGTGACATTAGAGGTGGAAAAAGTTCTGAAATGATTCTTCTTCGTATTATTATTTTTACATGACAAAAACCTGGCATTTTAACAGACATGTATAGACTTTTTACAACCAAATTCATTTTGTATAGGTAGCCACACTTTCATTAAGGCGGTCATGAAGCAATGTAACACTGTTTACCTGCTGATTAACCCCATATCTGCAGGTAAATAGAATTTTCCGATGTGACCGATTCCCTTTAAAATAAATTTCAAGTGTCCTCATACTCAAGAGCTTTTGACTAACAAATGTCCCTGACTAACATCCCTGGGAAAGAGGGAACAGTGGGAAGAGTGGCATTTATTGGGTGAGTTCCACTGTCAAGAGCATCTATCGTATATACTCTAGTATAAGCCGAGATTTTCAGCCCGCTGAAAGTGCCCCTCTCGGCTTATACTCAAGTCATATACCAGGGGGGGGAGCACAGCTGTCCTATATACTCACCCCCTCCTGGCGCGGTCTTTGCAGCCCCAGCTCTTCTCCCATGGTCTCCGGCGACTGTGTTCAGCCGTCATGTGGTACCGCTCATTAAAGTCATGAATATGCACATATTCATGACTTTAATGAGCGGTACCATGTGACCGCTGAAGTTAGGAATTGCTGCCGGAGACTGCGAGAGAAGAGCAGGGGCTGCAGAGACGCTCAAGGAGGGGGTAAGTATATGCGATATTCACTTGTCCCCGGTCCACCGCTGCACGCCGCTGTGTCCTCACGTCCTCTGGCTGTGAATGTTCAGGTCAGAGGGCGCGAAGACGTAGTTAGTGCGCGCCGTGCCCTCTGCCTGAGCATTCACTGCCGGAGAACCCGGAAGACAGTGGCATGCAGCGGTGGACCAGGGACAGGTGAATATTGCGGGTGGCGGGGCCTGAGCCAGCGGTGACACCGGCACCTGTCCCCAATAGCGAGCCGGTGTCCCGCCTGCTCAGGACACCAGCACCTGGTCCCCAGCGACGAGAGGTGAGTATGTCTTTTTTTTTTCCTTATTATTATTCGCAGCCAGCGTCGGACTGGAGTACCTTGGGCCCACCAGAGAAAAATCATTCTTGGGGCCCACCATCATACTTCTCAACCTTTGAAGAAGGGAAAGAGGGACAAAGGCTGCGGCACGCTGTGCCTGCTGCAGCAAATTTTAGACCACGCCACGTTGCACCACAGACTGTCCAGTAGTTGGTGGATGCTTTAGTCCAGGTGTGGGAGGAGATCCTTCAGGAGACCATCCGCTGCGCTCACCAGGAGCATGCCCAGACGTTGTAGGGAGGTCAAACAGCATACCTCCCAACTTTTGAAGAAAGGAAAGAGGGAGAAAGGCTGCGGCGCGCGTAGCGCCCCGCGGCAAATCTTAGGCCACGCCCCGACCACACCCATTTCAAACTAATCACACCCATATCCACGCCCCAACCGCACCCATTTAGCACTGCTGATCACACTGACTGGTGCTGAGGGCCCAATGGCTGGCATTATGGGTACAGTGGCTGTATGAGGAAAAGAAAGAAGACAGCGAGAGAGAAAGAAAGGAGAGAGAGAGAAAGACAAACAGAGAGAAAGAGAGGAAGAAAGAAAGAGAGAGAAAGAACAGAGAGAGAAAAAAGAACAGAGAGCGAAAGAAAGAACAGAGAAAGAAAGAACAGAGAGAGAAAGAAAGAACAGAGAGCGAGAAAGACTAGAGAGAAAGAAAGACTAGAGAGATAGCGAAAGAAAGAATAAAGAGAGAGAGAAATAGAGAGAGAAAGAAGAAAGAGTAGAGAGAGAAAGAATAGAGAGAAAGAAAACAGAGAAAGAAGAACAGAGAGAAGAGGGGAAAGAACAGAGAGAGAGAAAGAAAGAACAGAGAGAGAAAGAAACAATAGAGAGAAAGAATAGAAAGAGAGAGAAAGAAAAAGAATAGAAAGAAAGAATAGAGAGAAAGAAGAGAGAAAGAATACAGAGAGAAAGAATAGAGAGAGAGAGAAAGAATAGAGAGAAAGAATAGAGAGAGAAAGAAAGAATAGAGAGAGAAAGAAACAATAGAGAGAATGAAAGAATAGAGAGAGAGAATAGAGAAAGAAAGAACAGAGGGAGAAAGAAAGAGGGGAAAGAACAAAGAAGGAGAGAGAAAGAAAGAACAGGGGGAGAGAGAAAGGGGAAGCACAGAGAGAAAGAAAGAACAAAGAAGGAGAGAGAAAAAAAGAACAGAGAGAAAGAGAAAGGAAGGACAGAAAGAAAGAACAGAGAGAAAAAAAAACAAAGAGAAAGAAAGAAAGAAAGAAAGAAAAAAAGGGGAATGAAAGAACAGAGAGTGAGAAAGGACAGAGAGAGAAAGAAAGAACAGAGAAAGAAAGAAACAGAGAGAGCAAGAAAGAAAGATTAGAGAGGGAAAGAAAGAACAGAGAGAAAGAAAGAGAAAGAAATATTTTATAAAGATACTATAGCAGTCCGGCTCCCATTGTAATGCCCACCTGAGCCTCCTGATGCAGGACATATCATGATCCGCTCACATGGCCGACATCCCCGATTCCAAAGAGATCCCGCTGTCTGCGCTGTCGGAGGAGTACACAGGGATGGATCTGAAGCATTCCCTGAAGTGCCTCCATGGTTCCTTCACAATCTCCTCCCGAAATTACCTCATTTCCGGTCAGCTTCCAACACGTCACTTCCGGTAGAACGTCACATGCGAATGTTAAAGTGCTCCTCGGGGCTCCACCGTGTACTCCTGTGTGCGCGGGAAAGTAAGCTCCCGGCCAGGACAGCGGTCCAGACTCTCAAAATCTGGACTGTTCCTCTGGATTTGGGACGGTTGGGAGGTATGAATGCTCCCCACCATACACCTTGTACACGCACGGCTCCGCACAGCTCAGACACACATGGTCCCGCTCCATACACCTTGCATACACACGGGTCCACTCAGTACACACATGGCTACACTCTGTAAACCTCATACACAGATGGCTCTGCTCCGCTCCGTACACACACAGCTCAGCTCTGTAGACTTCGTACACACAGGTCTCCGTTTCGTACACCCCGTACACACGCGGCTTCGCTCTGTACACTTCATACACACAGGGCACCGTTCTGTACACTTTGTACACACGGCTCTGCTCCGCACACCCCATACACATGCGGCTTCGCTCCGTACACTTTGTACACACACGACTCCGCTCCGCACGGCACACCCCATACACACGCGGCTCCGCTCTGTACACTTTGTACACACACGGCTCCGCTTTGCACACCCCATACACATGCGGCTCCGCTCACGGACATGGGACCTCCATATACAGTGATGGACACATGGTCCCCATACACAGTGACGAACAGACACTGACCCCCATACACAGTGATGGACGGACACGCATACACAGTGATGAACAGACACTGTCCCCCATACAGTGATGGAGGACACGGGGCCCCCCATACACCGTGACGAACAGACACTGGCCCCCATACTCAGTGATGGACGGACACGGGGCCGTCGTACACAGTGACGAACAAACATTGACCCCCATACACAGTGATGAACAGACACTGGCCCCCATACACAGCGATGGACAGACACGAGGCCCCCATACACAGTGATGAACAGACAGTGGCCCCCATACACAGTGATGGACGGACACGAGGCCTCCATACACAGTGATGAACAGACACTGGCCCCCATACAGTGATGGAGGACACGGGGCCCCCCATACACCGTGATGAACAGACACTGGCCCCCATACTCAGTGATGGACGGGCACGGGGCCGCCGTACACAGTGACAAACAAACACTGGCCCCCATACACAGTGATGGACGGACACGGGGCCCCCATACACAATGATGAACAGACACTGGCCCCCATACACAGTGATGGACGGACACGCATACACAGTGATGAACAGACACTGGCCCCATACAGTGATGGAGGACACGGGGCCCCCCATACACCATGATGAACAGACACTGGCCCCCATACTCAGTGATGGACAGACACGGGCCGCCATACGCAGTGACGAACAAACACTGGCCCCCATACACAGTGATGGACGGACACGGGGCCCCCATACACAATGACAAACAGACACTGGCCCCCATACACAGTGATGGACGGACACGCATACACAGTGATGAACAGACACTGTCCCCCATACAGTGATGGAGGACACGGGGCCCCCCATACACCGTGACGAACAGACACTGGCCCCCATACTCAGTGATGGACGGACACGGGGCCGTCGTACACAGTGACGAACAAACATTGACCCCCATACACAGTGATGAACAGACACTGGCCCCCATACACAGCGATGGACAGACACGAGGCCCCCATACACAGTGATGAACAGACAGTGGCCCCCATACACAGTGATGGACGGACACGAGGCCTCCATACACAGTGATGAACAGACACTGGCCCCCATACAGTGATGGAGGACACGGGGCCCCCCATACACCGTGATGAACAGACACTGGCCCCCATACTCAGTGATGGACGGGCACGGGGCCGCCGTACACAGTGACAAACAAACACTGGCCCCCATACACAGTGATGGACGGACACGGGGCCCCCATACACAATGATGAACAGACACTGGCCCCCATACACAGTGATGGACGGACACGCATACACAGTGATGAACAGACACTGGCCCCATACAGTGATGGAGGACACGGGGCCCCCCATACACCGTGATGAACAGACACTGGCCCCCATACTCAGTGATGGACAGACACGGGGCCGCCATACGCAGTGACGAACAAACACTGGCCCCCATACACAGTGATGGACGGACACGGGGCCCCCATACACAATGACAAACAGACACTGGCCCCCATACACAGTGATGGACGGACACGCATACACAGTGATGAACAGACACTGGCCCCCATACAGTGATGGAGGACACGGGGCCCCTCATACACCGTGACGAACAGACACTGGCCCCCATACTCAGTGATGGACGGACACGGGGCCCCCGTACACAGTGACGAATAAACACTGACCCCCATACACAGTGATGAACAGACACTGGCCCCCATACACAGTGATGGATGGACACGAGGCCCCCATACACAGTGACGAACAGACAGTGGCCCCCATACACAGTGATGGACGGACACGCATACACAGTGATGAACAGAAACTGGCCCCCATACTCAGTGATGGAGGACACGGGGCCCCCCATACACCGTGATGAACAGACACTGGCCCCCATACTCAGTGATGGACGGACACGGGGCCCCCATACACAGTGACGAAGAAACACTGACCCCCATACACAGTGATGAACAGACACTGGCCCCCATACACAGTGATGGATGGACACGAGGCCCCCATACACAGTGACGAACAGACACTGGCCCCCATACTCAGTGATGGACGGACACGGGGCCCCCGTACACAGTGACGAACAAACACTGACCCCCATACACAGTGATGAACAGACACTGGCCCCCATACACAGTGATGGATGGACACGAGGCCCCCGTACACAGTGACGAACAAACACTGACCCCCATACACAGTGACGAACAGACAGTAGCCCCCATACACAGTGATGGACGGACACGCATACACAGTGATGAACAGACACTGGCCCCATACAGTGATGGAGGACACGGGGCCCCCCATACACCGTGATGAACAGACACTGGCCCCCATACTCAGTGATGGACAGACACGGGGCCGCCATACACAGTGACGAACAAACACTGGCCCCGATACACAGTGATGGACGGACACGGGGCCCCCCATACACAGTGACGAACAGACACTGGCCCCCATACACAGTGACCAACAGACACTCCACATTGAGCTGCCATCACAGAGCACTACCAGGCACCAAAACCAGGCAGATACACACACATTTTGCTGAACACTCACCCAGAAAAAATATGTATTGCACTTTAGCAGCAGCCCAGGCAGGGAGAGATATAGCTGAAGCCGGCACTTCCAGGGAGAGTGTCACCACACAGCCGGCATTACAGGTCAGGACAGCAGAGGAGGAGAGCACAGTGCTGACACCTGACACCACTGCTACAGCCAGCAACATACAAAGCATGTCTACTTCCTGAATGCAGGGACAGTGTTGCTGTGGTCAGGGTGAGAGCGTGCCTCCATTAACTCTTCGGACATGCTTTTAAAGGGCCCCCGCGACCTATTCTTTCTCATCAGGGCCCACCACACAGGGACTAATGAAGGAGGCAGGAGCTGGGGGCGGGGCCCACCGGACGTTTCTCCGGTGTCCCGGTGGCTCAGTCCGACCCTGTTCGCAGCAGCATAAGGGGCATAATCTATGGAGCATCTTGTGGGGCATAATACATGGGGCAGAATATGGGGCACAATCTATGGAGCATCTTGTGGGGCAGAATATGGGGCACAATCTATGGAGCATCTTGTGGGGCAGAATATGGGGCACAATCTATGGAGCATCATATGGGGGCATAATACATGTGGCAGCATATGGGGCATAATCTGTGGAGCAGCATATGGGGCATAATCTATGGAGCAGCATATGGGGCTCCTAATTAAATATGGCTATTCAAAAACATTTAACCTATTTTAATTTTCCTCTACGTCTGGAGGAAAGAAGGTTTAAGCATAATCACAGACACAGATTCTTTACTTTAAGAAGGGCCTGGATGCCTTTCTTGAAAAGTATAAAATTACAGGCTATATTCACTAGTTTCCTAGATATTGCGTTGATCCAGGGAGCTAGTCTGATTGCCATATGTGGAATCGGGAAGGATTTTTTTTCCCCAATGTGAAGCTTACTGTTTACCACTTGGGTTTTCGCCTTCCTCTGGATCAACATGTTAGAGCAGGTTAGGATAGGATATGGGTTGAACTAGATGGACTTAAAGTCTTCTTTCAACCTTAATAACTATGTTACTATGTAAGAATCACAGCTTCTGTGAGAATCATGGATCATCTTGCATGCACTGCTATTTTGAGGTCTATCCACAAATTTTCAATGATGTTCTGATCTGGGAACTCTGAAGGCCATTGTAAAACCTTCAGCTTGCGTCTTTTGAAGTAGTCTATTGTGGATTTTAATGTGTGTTTAGGATCATTATCCATTTGTAGAAGCCATCCTCTGCAACTTCAGATTTTTTTTTTACAGATGTGTTATACTTGCATCTAGAATTTGTTGAAATTTCATTCAATCCATTCTTCCCTCTACCAGTGAAAGGTTCCCCATGCCATTGGTCTCACCAAAACCCCAAAGCATGATTGATCCACCTCCATGCTTAATGTTTGGTGAGATGTTTTTTTCTGAAATCCAGTGACCTATTTTCTCCACACATATCTTTGATTATTGTGACTAAAGGGTTCTATTTTAACCTCATTGGTCCACAGGATTTGTTTTCAAAATTTATTACACCTGTTTGGGTGTTCTTTTGCATACTTTTGAAGCTGAATTTTATGGTGAGGGTGCAGGAGAGGTTTTCTTCTGATTACTCTTCCATGAAGTCCATATTTGTGAAGGTGTCTCTGAACAGTAGAACAATGTACCACAAATCCAGAGGCTGCTAAATCTTTCTGAAGGTCTTTTGCAGTATAGCAAGGGTTCTGATTTGCCTCTCTAGCAATCCTATGAGCAGCTGTCACTGAAATTATGTTTGATCTTCCAGATCTTATCTTGACCTCCACTTTTCCTAGTAACTACTATTTCAAATATAGGAAAGGGCAACTTTAAAATGCTTTCTATCTTCTTATAGCCTTCTCTTGCTTTGTAGACCTCCACCATTTTCATTTTCAGAGTGCTAGGCAGCTGTTTAGAAGACACCATGGCTGCAGTTTTCGGTACAAGGTTAGAGGAGGCTGGGGTTTTTAAAGCTGGAAATTTGCATCACCTGACCTTTGTTAATGATGGTAGTGAACAAGCTATAACCCTAAGAGTCTAATTAAGGTCTGAAACCTTGGTCAAATTTTATCTGTGCACACAAATTTTCAAGGGAGCCCAATCGTTTGCAACTGCCCATTTCCCTTTATGTAATTTTTAAAATGAAAATATTACTATCTATATATATTTTTTGCCTAAAATATGAAGGAAATGCCTCATTTCTAGATTATTTCACCTTCAACTTGCTTAACTGTTCACAATAATGGTCATTTTGACCAAGGGTGCCCAAACTTTTACATGCCACTGTAAAGAATATGCTCCTATGTCCAGCAAGGTTCTCTCACTCTTTCTCCTGTAGATTGTCAGCTCTTATGATCAGGAGAATCCTCCCTCTCTATTGTAAAGTGTAAGCTCTTTTGGTAGGTGAGATTCTTTCTCTTTCCTCTGTCCACAAGTATTTTCTGAACAATTACAAGTTTCCAGTACTAAAATTGATGCTAATTTATTCACCATAAATCAAATTTTTAAGAGAAATTTGGCAAATTCAACTTTCAAAAGATTCGTTAATCTCTGGTTGTCACGCCAAAAATTTATTTGATTTATTCTTTTTTTGTTTTATTGTCTTAGCATTTTATTACTTGATACAAAAATAAACTATTAACACTTTTTGAAAGCATTCTTTGCAGTATTTTGTCTTTGTAATCTACAGGTAAATAATATTTTACTCATGCGTGGCAGACTTACTGGAAGTACGGCCATATGGGAAAGTGAAGCCACTTCCAGTCATCGGGGTGGTGTAAGGAACTGCTAAAGTCACTGATAACTATACAGTGAGCGCACTGTAATCACACAATGTTGAGCAGGCAGTCAATAAGCCGTGGAGTGAATTCAGTGCACTCGTATACTGAGCAGTGACTGTAACAGCTATGTGAACTGCCCCGATGACTGGACATGAGTGGCCACAGGGAGAATCTAACTTAATTTTTTCCATGTAGCTGTAACTTAGTAAGATAATCATTATCATCTGTTTGGTATAAGTGGTTACTCATGCATCTGACTATTATTCTGCAAATCACTGACTATACAAATGAATTTAGAAGATCTGAGGCTGTTTAGGACAAGAGTGGTCACACCAAGTATTGATGCGATTTATCTTTCTCTTTAGTCCATTCACTTCGTATTTTATTAATCAATAAAAATATGCTATTAACACTATTTTTTAAAGCATTCTTACTTTGTTGCCTTTTTCCCCACGCCTGTTTAATTATAGCCTTTACTGATCAAATTACTTTATCTTATATTTTAATAGATCTGACTTTTACAGATGTGAGAATACCAAATATGCTTTTTTTATTTCTTATTCATGTAAGAAAAGATGGGTGATTAAAATTTTTACATTTGTGTATTTTTTTTTTTATTTAAAACTTTTTTTGCTTTATTTTTTAGTCCTACATTATTGCAATAGAGATCAAATCTCAGTCTGCTATGGAGATCAGCCTCTGCTTTAGCATCACAAGTAGTGTTGAGCGATATTGCTCGATATCTAAAAATATCGTATCGAAATTGTATCGCCGATAGCACTAAATATCGTCGATATCCGATTCCGATTGCGGAAGTCCAATGTAAGTCTATGGGAACAAAATATCGAAATTAAAAAAAACCTTTATTTCCTTGTAAACACTAAAATACACACATAAATAATATATATATATATATATATATATATATATATACATGTCATTGTGACATATATATATACATATATGTATAGTTTATACACTTCTACATAGTAAAATATCCTCTGATTCAATTGCCGGGTAAAGCCGGCTTCTGTGAAAAGACAGAAGCACCCGACATGAAATGACACTTGGTGTACATAGGGTTAACCATGTCTTTTCATGTCGTTTGCAATCTGATTTGCACAAACAATTACATCAGTCTATGTGTGCAAAATTTCACACCTGTAGGGGTTAATTAAAGGTGTAAATTCGTTGTAAAAAAAACGGACTTTTTTGCTACGAACTTACACCTTTAATTAACCCCTACAGGTGTGAAATTTTGCACACTTACACTCATGTAATTGTTTGTGCAAATCAGATATCAAACTACATGAAAAGACATGGTTAACTCTATGTAAACCAAGTGTCATTTCATGTCGGGTTCTGCATTTTCACAAAAGCCGCAATTGAATTAGCGGCTATTATACTATGTAGAAGTGTATGAACTATAAATATAAATATATATATATATATGTGTCACAAATTGAATGACATGTATATATATATATATGAGGTGTAAAATTGCTGAAAAAAAATGCGTGGGCTCCCTGCCCTATTTTCGCAACCAGACAGACAAAGCCAGTGAGTGGGGGCAGATAATAATAGCCCAGAGAGGGACCATTATTTTTGGCCCCCCCCGGCTACGAACATCTGCCCCCAGACACCCCAGAAAGGGCAAATCTCTAATTAGATTTGCCCTTTCTGGCACTTTGCCCGTCTATTCCCATTGCCCTGTAGCGGTGGCGAATGGGTTAATAAGGGGTTAAAATGACCTTGCAATTGAAAGGTCACTTTAAGCCAGGTTAATAATTAAGAGCTGTCAATTAGACAACTATCAATTATTAATCCTATTGTATGAAAGAAAAATCAAACACACACACTTTAATAAAAAAGAAGTTTAATGAAATAATCACACAGTTTTTGACCATATTTTATTTTCCTGCTAAAACCATTTCCTGTAATAAAAATAAAATAATAAAGCAAAATTATTCTTACCAATCCGATGTACAGTCAGGTCCCACGGTGTACTCCTTCAGAAAGGGTTAATGTTTACTGCAGGGACCGCAGCTAATGCTGCAGCCTCACAGTAAACCCCCAAATGAATGAGTTCCTCTCCTGGCTGACAGGAGAGGAAGTGGAAAGCTTAATTGATTGCTTTCCACTTTCACTTCAGGTCAGCCAGGGACACAATCAGTGACGTCAGAGGGAACTGGTTAACAAAAATAGGGGATCCCCTCGAAAAAAATTGGCGTGGGGTCCCCCCTATTTTTGTTAACCAGCCAGATGAAGCAGACCGCTGAGGCCTGGATTTTCAGGCTGTTAAGGAGCCAAGATCCATGGACCTTGCCAGCCTGATAATACCAGGCCACAGCAGTCTGCATATCTTGGCTGATTAACAAAAATAGGGGATCCCCTCGAAAAAAATTGGCGTGGGGTCCCCCCTATTTTTGTTAACCAGCCAGATGAAGCAGACCGCTGAGGCCTGGTTTTTCAGGCTGGTAAGGATCCAATATCCATGGACCTTGCAAGCCTGATAATACCAGGCCACAGCAGTCTGCTTAGCTTGGCTGGTTAACAAAAATAGGGGATCCCCTCGAAAAAAAAACGGCGTAGGGGTCCCCCTATTTTTGTTAACCAGCCAAGTAAAATGCAGACTGCTGCGGCCTGGTATTAAAAGACTGTCAAGGCCCATGGATTTTGGCCCTCAACAGCCTGATAATACCAGGCTACAGCAGCCCCACATTTGGCGCATCAAAAGATGTGCCAATTGTGGCACTTTACCCGGCTCTTCCCACTTGCCCTGTAGCGGTGGCAAGCGGGGTAATAAGGGGTTAATGTCACCGTTGATTGCACGGTGACAATAAGCCCGGTTAATAATGGAGAGGCGTCAATAAGACACCGATCCATTATTAATCCCAAAGTTATTAAATGCATAAAAAAAAGACAAAGCAAGAAAAAAGTATTTTAATGAAATAAAAGAGACAACACAGTTTTCATTTCTTTTATTATACTCTCATTCCTGCGACGCCATCGATCTCCTGTAAAAAAAGAAAAAAAACAAACCAACAGTATACCACCTGTCCGACGCAGTCCATAGTAACGATAGTCCCACGGCGATCCAGCTCTGCTACATCGCAATGACAGGCAGAGCCTGTCATCGCGACGCAGCACAGCTGATTACCTGCTTCCCCGGCGGTGACGTCATCGGACTGACTGCTTTACGGCCGGGATTACCCAGCAGTCACTGCAGTTATCGCGAGAAACTGCATGTGACCGCCGGGGAGAAGAGGATGGCGGCCATCAAGCAGTCCGGGATGTGACCGCCGGAGATCTTCTGCCAGGTAAGTGCCGCTGACTCCTGACAGACCCGACCGACGGACACTGACAGTGACAGACCCGACCGACGGACACAGACAGTGACAGTGACAAATCCGATTCCGGTATTCGATATGACGAAAATATCTAAACGAATTATCGAAAGGCCGATAGAGCTAATATCGGCCGATAGCCGATATTTGCATTATCATATCGCTCAACACTAATCACAAGACTACCAAGATGGCTCTGACGGGGGTCTTCAGTAGGTCTCATGCTGCCATGGTAACCCATCAGTGCACCGAGGTGGGGCTGATGGGAGCCAGTGAGGTTGAACACTGGTTTGCGTTCGACTTAAAAACCATTATGATCTATCAAAATATACCAGATTTGGCTTTTCAACTAGTGAGATATGGCAGGTTACATTTTTAAGGTTCACAAAATGACTAGCTCTTTTTCAGGGGCCTCAATCTTGGAGGTATCAGAACACAAGATAACCCTATTCAAATTTACCATACACAGCTATATACGATACGATACACTTTATTGATCCCGGGGGGAAATTACAGTATTACAGCAGCAATACAAACAGCAGTACATAAAATATTAGGACACAAATCTTGCACAGGTATACCAACATTACATAATAAATAAAAGTGTGTAGTTCATGTGTATATAAGACAATGTTAATTGACATTAGTACACCAGCCATCAGTCATTATTTTCTACCACCCTTAGGAATATTATACATCCCCATAGCAGTAGGTACAAACGATTTCCTGAATTTCTCCTTCTTGCACCTTAATAGGATTAGACTGCTGCTGAATGTGCTCTTCTGCATCAAGAACAGCTCGTATAGAGGGTGTGTATTATTGTTCATTATAGCCCTACACTTCTTCTGAATTCTATCCTCCAATACCTCCTCAAAAGAGTCAAGATGGAGGCCAACAGCTGCACTTGCCTTCTTGATAAGTTAGTTGAGCTTATTAGCGTCAGCTACTCGCACACTACTGCCCCAATACATGTGCTTAGACTAACATAGGAGCCACTCTAAAGGAGACCCAAGAGATACATATGGCTACAATGCCTTATGGGCAACCTTTGACTTTAATTTTAATGGGATTTTGCACTTAAATACTCCTGCTATTTGTCAGATATTAGACCAGTGTGTCCAAAGTTAAAGGTGATCTGTCACTAAATTTTACAAAGCAAATTGAATACACTGCTAATTAGAGATCCTAGTCTGTTTTTTTTTTGTATTAACATATGGATGCGAAACCTGGACAATAAAGAATCAAAACAGAAGAAGAATCAACTCTTCGAAATGTTGTGCTGGAGAAGGATGCTACCAATACCATGGATGGCAAGAGCAGACAAATCAATTTTGTAACCAATCAAGCCAGACGTGTCACTTGAAGCAAGGATCACCAAGCTACGACTTGCCTACTTTGGACACATCATATGAAGGAGCAATCACTGGAGAAGGACATCATGGTCAGAAGAATAGAAGGAACAAGGTGAAGAGGAAGAACAGCGATCTGATGGTTTGATGCAATAAAGATAATGGCGGAGAAGACCCTGGTGGACGTGTCTAGCTTTGTAAGAGATCGATCTTCCTACAGAGCATTGATCCATCAATTTGCCATGGCTCGAGATCAAGCTGAAGGCCGTTAATAATAGAGCTCTTAGACCTGACAATGCTGGTACACTTACTTTGAAAATCAATTTTAGTATGGCTATGTTATCCAGCAAAAGACTGAATGAGCATAGAAGAGGGCAAGAAGAATCCAAGAGTTAAGCTTAAGAACAATATCCAATTTCCCAGCCTAATTGACAGGCTGAATCTTACACTTTGCAGTGTGAGATTTCAGCAGCATCAAGAAGGAGAAAGGAGACACAGAGGTCATCCATACAAAGATTATGTTTAGCTCAGGAATACACTGGACGCATGAGCTTTCTCACTCTTGCCGGTTTTATAAAATGATAATTTTATTATCAGGCAGGTAAGTTTTTAAAAAGAATTAAACAGCCATTCTGACTTTAATCTACAGAATAAATGCACTAGCCTTATCAGGTCAAAGAAATTTATTTAATAGATATGAGTGGATCAATTTGCGGTACTCCGGTCCAGCATCAAGGTCAGTAGTACCTCGGGGTTAGAAGGTAGTACTAGGAATTGCTTTCATGCCCGGGACAACATTTGATTTGTCAAGGCTGCTGCAATGTCATCTGTGTGAGGTGACACACAGATGAAGTCGCAGTAACCCAGGCTAAACAAAAGTCATGCTGGGTTCACCGGAAGGTAAGAGATTTGCAGGACTCCCATCTAGCCTCTTGGTACCACGGACCTGGACACTCGACCAATGCACCACAAATCAATCTGCTCATCTATACTATTTAGTAATGTACAGTACAGACCAAAAGTTTGGACACACCTTCTCATTTAAAGATTTTTCTGCATTTTCATGACTATGAAAATTGTAAATTCAAACTGAAAGCATCAAAACTATGAATTAACACATGTGGAATTATATACTTAACAAAAAAGTGTGAAACAACTGAAAATATGTCTTATAATCTTGGTTCTTCAAAGTTGCCACCTTTTGCTTTGTTGACTGCTTTGCACACTCTTGGCATTCTCTTGATGAGCTTCAAGAGGTAGTCACCAGAAATGGTCTTCCAACAATCTTGAAGGAGTTCCCAGAGATGCTTAGCACTTGTTGGCCCTTTTGCCTTCACTCTGCGATCCAGCTCACCCCAAACCATCTCGATTGGGTTCAGGTCTGGTGACTGTGGAGGCCAGGTCATCTGGCGTAGCACCCCATCACTCTCCTTTTTGGTCAAATAGCCCTTACACAGCCTGGAGGTGTGTTTGTGGTCATTGTCCTGTTGAAAAATAAATGATGGTCCAACTAAACGCAAACCGGATGGAATAGCATGCCGCTGCTAGATGCTGTGGTAGCCATGCTGGTTCAGTATGCCTTCAATTTTGAATAAATCCCCAACAGTGTCACCAGAAAAGCACCCCCACACCATCACACCTCCTCCTCCATGCTTCATGGTGGGAACCAGGCATGTAGAGTCCATCCATTCACCTTTTCTGCGTCGCACAAAGACACGGTGGTTGGAACAAAAGATCTCAAATTTGGACTCATCAGACCAAAGCACAGATTTCCACTGGTCTAATGTCCATTCCTTGTGTTCTTTAGCCCAAACAAGTCTCTTCTGTTTGTTGCCTGTCCTTAGCAGGGGGTTTCCCGCAGCATTTTTCCTTTTAAAGGGCCGCTGCAAAAAAGTCTCCTTTTACGATTGTTAAAACTTCACGAGAGGGTCATCTTATTTTGCTTTTTTTATTGTATTGTTAAAAGTTGTTACTTTTGATTGTGGTTTTTAAACTGTAAAGCGTGCGGAATTTTGCATATAAATAAAGTTTTTTTTTTATTATAACGTTGTTGTGGAAAATTTTTTGGTTAAAATCTGTGTGGCATTTTACCTGGTCCCCTAATTTGGGCTGCTGGTTTAAAACCCGCGATTTTGGGCTGGTTTTTCTCGGATAAACTTATCCCCAGAAGCAGAGGTTTTTTCTTGGTCTTTCCCTTTTCCCGGGGCGCTTCCCCATGGGCCCGTTTCTTTGTATCGCTTTTATGGGGTTTTTGCAAATGCACTTGGGGCACTTTCAAAGTTTTCCCAATTTTTTGGGACTGAATGACCTTCATTTCTTAAAGTAAAGATGGCCCCTCGTTTTTCTTTTTCTTAGCCTTTCCCCTTTTTTTTTGGGCCCTAATTTCAAATTTAACGCTATTCAGTTTGGAATATCCTGTGTAACCAGACTTTTGCACAAACAACTATGGTCCCCAAACCCCTTTATAAGGCCAAAAAATCCCACTTATTTGCCGGGGAGGGCACACCTGTGAAGTGAAAACCGTTTCCGGTGACTACCCCTTTTAAGCTCTTTAAGAGAAAGCCAAAAAGTGTGCAAAGCAGTCATCAAAGCAAAAGGTGGTTCTTTGAAGAACCCGGTTTTAATACATAATTTTTTGTGGTTACACACTTTTTTGTTAAATAGGGAAATTTCCCATGGGGGTTAATTTTTTAATTTGGTTTTTTTTTTGCCTTCAGTGTGAAATTTTCAATTTCAAAGTCCTGAAAAACAAAAAATTTTTAAATTAAAAAAGGGGTTTTCCCAAAATTTTGGGCTGTACTGTATGCCCGGGTTTTAACTCAAAATGTAGCTTCTGGCCTTAATTTGTAAGTTATATTGTTGCAAATTTGTTAAAATTTTTAAATTTTTTTATGTTTCATAACCTTGAAAAAAAATTAAAAATTTTGGGCAAACTTTTTTTACTAAATATAAAATATTAAAAAAAGAAAAAAATTGAATTTGTTTTTTTTAGGGAAATTTTTTTTGTTTTCGCTTTTCATTTTTTTAACTTTTT
>JARQOD010000004.1:156335135-156462344 GCA_033576555.1 Oophaga sylvatica | reverse complement strand
GGAGAAATTTGACCCCAAAAGTTGTTGTGCAATTTTTCCTGAGTACGCTGATACCCTATATGTGGGTGGAACCACTGTTTGGGCGCATGTGAGAGCTTGGAAGGGAAGGAGTGCCATTTTGTAATGCAGATTTTGATGGAATGTTCTGCGGGCGTCCTGTTGTGTTTACAGAGCCCTTGATGTGCCTAAACAGTAGAAACCCCCTGCAAGTGACACCATTTTGAAAACTAGACCCCCCCAAGGAGCTTATCTAGATGTATGGTGAGCACTTTGAACCCCCAAGTGCTTCACAGAAATTTATAAACGCAGAGCAGTGAAAATAAAAAATCATTTTTTCCTGAAAAATGATTTTTTTAGCCAGCTATTTTTTATTTTCCCAAGGCTAACAGGAGAAATTAGAACCCCAAAATTGGTGTGCAATTTGTCCTGAGTACGCTGATACCCCATATGTTGGGGTAAACCACTGTTTGGGCGCACGGCAGGGCTCGAAAGGGAGGGAGCGCCATTTGACTTTTTGAACGCCACGTCGTGTTTGGAGACCCCCTGATGTGCCTAAATAGTGGAAACTCCTCAATTATAGCTCCAACCCTAACCCCAACACACCCCTAACCCTAATCCCAACCCTAACCCTAATCCCAACCCTAGTTCCAACCCTAATTGTAACCCTAACCCTAATTGTAACCCTAACCCTAACTCTAATTCCACCCCTAACCCTAATTATAACCCTAACCCTAAGGCTAGGTTCATATTGCGTTTTACCAGCCTGTTCAACACATAGCGTAGATGGGCTGGTAACGGTATAGCATTACGCGAACACGCTATGCTACAGCAGCTAGTGCAGAGGTATCAGCAGATGATTCATCTGTGCTAGCGGTGACGGAGCCCATACGCTGCAGGCCGCGTCCGAGGCTCCGTCACTGAATGACGGCACGTCGCGAACGCATGCCGCTTTACGGTTTGCGTCGCGATGCGCCCTCAAATGGGGGTGAATGGCAGCATTAACGGACTGTATTACACCGTGATATACCGCGGTGTAACGCCATCCATCTAACGGACTGCCATAACGCAATATGAACCCAGCCTAATCCTAACCCTAATGCTAACCCTAAGCCTAATTATAACCCTAACCCTTACCCTAACCCTAATCCTAGCCCTAATCCTAACCCTAATCCTAGCCCTAACTCTAACGGAAAAATTAAAATAAATACAATTTCTATATTTTATTATATGTCCCTAACTAGGGGGTGATAAAGGGGGGTTTATGTACTGTTTTTTTTTATTTTGATCACTGTGATAATTTATCACAGTGATCAAAATGTACTTTTAGAGAATGAATGAATTCACTTTTTGAATCTGTCGCCAGGCATTTTTTCTTACAGGAAGAAGAGGCCGCGAGGATCGGAGGACAGGGGGACATGGGGAACACCTACAGGTACAGGGGGGGGATCTGGGGACCGTAATTCTCACCCCTCTGATGTGTGATCACATCAGAGGGGAGAGAAATCTTTTTTTTTTTTTTGCGGTCGCCGTTATGCTGTTATAATAGCGATCGCAACACCGGGGTCGGTAAATACCGACCCGGATCTTGTTCTCTGGGGTCTCGGCTACCCCGGCAGCCGAGACCCCGGAGAAAATTGCCCAACCCCCCCGACACATCGAGGCGGGCGCACTGAGCATGCGCCCGCCATTTTCTTGCCATTAAAGATGGCGGCGCCCACCGGAGGAGGTAGGAGGGCCCTGGGGCCACAAGGGGGGTATTGGGGCCACAAGGGGGGATCGGGGACCCTTTTTATCTCTCCTCTGATGTCCGATCACATCAGAGGAGAGAGAAATTAGATGGCACATCAGATTTTTTTTTTGTTGTGATCGCTGTTATAGGGTTAATAACGGCAATCGCAACATCGGGGTCGGTAAAAACCGACTTGATTCATGTTCTCTGGGGTCTTGGCTACCCCCGGTAGCTGAGACCCCGGAGAAAATGTGACTGTGGGGGGCGCTATACACTTTTTCCACAGCGCCGTTAATTAACGGCGCTGTGGTTTAAGTACCTTTAACTACCGCCGTTAAAAGGCGTATTGGGGGTCATTAAGTGTTTAAAGATGTTTCTGTATTTTGATGACTATGAAAATTGTAAATTCACACTGAGGGCATCAAAACTATGAATTAACACATGTGGAATTACTGTATATACTTAACAAAAAAATGTGAAACTACTGAAAATATTTCTTATATTCTAGGGTCTTCAAAGTAGCCACCTTTTGCTCTGATGACTGCTTTGCACACTCTTGGCATTCTCTTGATGAGCTTCAAGAGGTAGTCACCGGAAATGGTTTTCACTTCTGGTGACTACCTCTTGAAGCTCGTCAAGAGAATGCCAAGAGTGTGCAAAGCAGTCATCAGAGCAAAAGGTGGCTACTTTGAAGACCCTAGAATATAAGAAATATTTTCAGTAGTTTCACATTCTTTTGTTAAGTATATACAGTAATTCCACATGTGTTAATTCATAGTTTTGATGCCTTCAGTGTGAATTTACAATTTTCATAGTCATCAAAATACAGAAACATCTTTAAATGAGGTGTGTCCAAACTTTTGGTCTGTACTGTATGTAAACCCATTAAAATGATTAAAACTATTTAATACACAGTGTTTATATTAACTTCTTTATGTGCTGTAGGGATTCAGACACAGCAGTAGGTAGCATTCACACAGGCGATGCGGTCTGATCTAAACGTGCAAGTTTATTGCTTTCAAAAAACTCTAAGGCTACTTTCACACATCCGTTTTTCGCCGTCCGACACAATCCGGATCCGATTTTTAGCGGGATCCGTCCTGAACTTTTTGAACCCAGAAAATGCAATGTGCACTTGCCTGGACCGAGGAGAGAGAGAGAAAAAAAAAAAAAAGAGAGAGAGAGAACAAAAACGGAATGCGGTGGCCGGATTAGGCGAAAGACTGATTCGGTGGCCGGATTCTCCCATTGACTGGCATTGTACCCCAGAGCCTGTTGCGCCGCATCCGCTGCTGTCCGTTTTTTTCACCGGACGCAAAATACATTACAACATGCGTTGTGTCCGGTAGCTGGAAACTAAATTTGAGATGGATCTGGCAAAAAACGGACAAAACGCAAGCACATGTGACGTGATCCGGCGCTAATGCAACTCAATTAGAAAAAAACGGATCTGACGGAAAAAAAATGGATCAGTTTTTTGAAAAACACGGACGGCAAAAAATGGATGTGTGAAAGAGGCCTAAGGGTATGTTTCCACGGTCAGTAAACATTGCGGGTTGGGCTCTGTGTACATCCGCAGCGTCCAACCCGCAGCGGCCAGATGTTACAGCATAGTGGATGAGATTTCAAGAAATCCCATCTCCACTATGCGCGCATGGCCGCCTTCGGCAGCCCTTCGTATACGCACATTGGGCGCATCTTTTTAGACCGCAGGATGTCTATTCATCTTGGGAAACGCTCCGTCTCCGCAAGATAAATATCACCGTCCAATGTATAGGACACTGCGATTCCGCATGGTTCAATAAACACATGTGGTGTAAGGTTCTGTGTACATGTTCCTGAAACTCAGTTTTTTCCGTCAGCCATTTTACTTTCTGTCTTGCTGCAGCTGTCTTGCCCTCAGTCAATATGGAGTTTCCAGCTTGCATGTTCCCGCCCTGATTCTCTCCCTCTTGCTTCTTAAGCAGCCACAGCTGAGCAATCAGTGCTTCAGAATCAAGCCTGCAGTGAACCTGTGACCTGACTCCTGGAAGCCTTGGACCTTGTACTCCAGTTATTTCCTATTGTGGAACTTTGGAACACTCGTGGACTTTGGAACCTTGCTATTTGATAAATCCACGTTTGCATGGACTTATGGTAACAGAGAAGAGATCCTGAACCTGTTGTGAGAGTGATTGCTGAGCTTAAGTTACTCTGGCCTGCTGTGTCTCCTGCTTTTGTATCTGCAAACTGTGTGACTATTATTGCCACTTGTATGAAGTAATACAAGACCTTCTATATCAAACCTGTGACTCCTGTGTTTTCATCGCACCCAAGTACAAGACACTATATGAACTGTACTCCTTACATTACAAGATTCTGAAGCCAAACGTTAGTGTCTGCTGGGTCTGGAAAGGCTGTGTCTGCTGTAACTGTGGATATCAGATGTCCGGTTGTACTTTCTGTGATGACAGTGGTTGTGACTTCTCACAACCATTCCAGGTGAGCAATTCCCTTAAGTTTTTTTTTCTGCAGTGTTACCACAGGTAAACACTATTGTTTTTTTTTTCTTTCCTCTTTTGTGTCTGCTGTAACTGTGGATATCAGATGTCCGGTTGAACTCTCTGTGATGATAGTGGTTGTGACTTCTCACAACCATTCCAGGTGAGCAGTTCCCTTAATTTTTTTTTCTCTCTGCAGTGTTACCACAGGTAAACACTATTGTTTTTTTTTTCTTCTCCTCTCCTTCCAGTACTCCTGTCTTAAAAGATCTGGAAAATGGAGGCCCGCATAAAGGAACTTTGCGGAGTGACTGATAACATCCTTGCAGATTTGCAGACTATAAAAACCCGTTTTACAAACCTACAGGACCTCACTAACCACATTTTGCAAGTGTTTGGACAGACTGCCCAGGATTTGCGAGCCAGGATTGAGGTTCTAGAGGAGCGAGTCCAGGCTCCTGCCGTAGCCCCGAGTTCTGGGATTCCTAAGTTGCCCCCTTTTCGTTTTGGCGGTGAACGTGAGAAATTCAGGGGATTTATTAATCAATGCAATCTTTTTTTTTCTGCACATGCTTCACAATTTCCCACTGAACGATCTAAAGTGCTTACTATAATTATGTTGCTTACCAACAAGGCTTTGATGTGGACAAACCCTCTGATTGAGACTGAGGATGAATGTTTGGATCATCTTGATGCTTTCATTTCAGCCATGGGGCAGGTGTTTGATGACCCCAATCGAGGTGCAACAGCTGAAGCAGCCATGTTAGCTTTGCGCCAAGGTAAGCACTCGGTAGCTGAATATGCCTTGGATTTCAGGAGATGGGCCCTTGATACCACCTGGGACAGTTCCGCCAAAAAAAATCTATTTTTCGAAAGGGGTTATCTCCACTGATTAAGGATGAACTTGCTCGTGCCGACCCTCCCACTGCGTTAGGTGACTTTATTAACTACTGCATCCGTATTGATACTCGTCTGACTGAACGCAGGCAAGAGAGATGGTTCGAAAGCAATCGCACTAACCTTTTCCTACCTTCCTCTCCAGCTAAGGAACCTTTGAGTAGGATCACACGGGAACCTGAACCTGAACCCATGCAGGTAGACTCTTTACAACGACGGGTTAGTGATGCACGCAAGGAACATCGTTTTAAGTAGAATCTATGTTTCTATTGTGGTAAGTCAGGGCACTTCATTATAAACTGCCCCAGCCGTTCTCGTAAGACTACTGCAGCACTCATTCACTGTGAGTGTTGCGAGAGGGGATCTGTTAGGTCCGAGCCTCAGGCTCCAGAGAGATCTGCAGCAACAGATCTTGATTTCTCGGACTTAAACTCCGTTACTTCTGAGGACGTTGACTGTGTAAACGCTGCAATTTTTCAAGTTTCCTCAGCGGTGTCCCAGCTGAGTTGTAAGAAAAACAATTCTCATTGCTTTCTTTCCATCAAACTCTGGGTTGACTCAGCTTGGGTGTCTAGCTCTGCTATGATCGACTCAGGGGCAAGTGGAAATTTTATGGATGTCTCCTTTGCTCTGAAACAGGGGATACGTTCAGTGAAGAAGGCTACTCCAGTACAGATGGAAACTGTGGATGGCTCCCTGCTGACCTCTGGACCAGTGGATCAGGAAACAGAGCCTTTGAGGGTTCTTATGGGTAAAGATCATCAAGAGAAACTGTCCTTTATGCTTATCTCTTCTCCCCACTTTCCCATTATTCTAGGGCTACCATGGCTGCAGGCTCAGAATCCTACCATTAACTGGGAGACCAAGGAATTACACTTTCCAGAGAAACAGATGAGTCCAAAAGTTTCAGCTTGCTCTGTTCCTAAAGGAACCATGTCAGTCCCTGAACTACCAGCTGTATACCAGGACTATGTGGATTTATGTGACAAGAAGAACGCTGACCAGCTTCCCCCTCACCGTCCATATGATTGTCCAATTGAATTATTGCCTGGAGCAGAGATACCTTTTGGTAAGATCTACCCCCTGGCGGGGCCCGAGCTAAA
The DNA here is from genome assembly GCA_033576555.1 of Oophaga sylvatica. Taxonomy (NCBI): domain Eukaryota; kingdom Metazoa; phylum Chordata; class Amphibia; order Anura; family Dendrobatidae; genus Oophaga; species Oophaga sylvatica. Next base: position 156,456,135 of record JARQOD010000004.1, on the reverse strand, counting down.
GGCTTTAAAGGATTACATAGACGAAAATCTAGCCAAGGGCTTCATACGCCCCTCTTCATCTCCTGCAGGTGCACCCATCTTCTTTGTAAAGAAGAAAGATGGATCTCTGAGACCATGCGTAGACTATAGGGAACTCAATAAGGTTACTATTAGAAACCGTTATCCATTGCCTTTAATCCCTGAGTTATTGGAGAGAGTGCGACATGCCAAAATTTTCTCTAAACTAGATCTCCGTGGGGCCTATAACTTAGTCCGTATTAGACCTGGGGATGAATGGAAGACTGCATTCAGGTCACGCTATGGACACTTTGAATATCTAGTTATGCCTTTTGGTCTGAGTACCGCCCCAGCCACTTTCCAACACTTGGTGAATGACATCTTCAGGGATCTCCTAGATACATTTGTGGTGATTTATTTGGATGATATTCTAATTTTTTCTAACTCCACAGAGGAACATCATGGACATGTGAGAATGGTCTTGGAACGTCTAAGACAAAATCATCTTTACATCAAACTTGAAAAGTGTGAATTCCATAGGACCGAAATTCAATTTCTGGGGTATGTACTGTCTACACAAGGAATTAGTATGGATGGAAGCAAGACCCAAGCCATCAAGGATTGACCAAGTCCTAGAAATGTGAAGGAGGTGCAGCGCTTCATCGGGTTTGCCAACTTCTATAGACGTTTCATTAGGAATTTCTCTGAGGTAGTGTCACCTATCACCCAACTTACCCGGAAAGAGTCTAGGTTCTCCTGGACTCCCCAAGCCCAGGAAGCATTTTCCCGTTTAAAAGATAAATTTACCACTGCACCTATCTTAGTACATCCCAACCACGAACTTGCCTTCATAATAGAGGTGGATGCTTCGGACTGTGCCGTTGGAGCTATACTCTCTCAGAGAACAGGTGAGAAGAATGTCTTGCATCCCTGTGCCTTCTTTTCCCAGCAGTTGTCTTCGGCTGAGAGGAACTACGATGTGGGCAATAGAGAGTTGTTGGCCATTATTGCCGCCTTCAAAGAATGGAGACACCTTCTTCAGGGAGCTGCACAGCAAATAGTCGTCCTGACAGACCATCGTAACCTTGAATTTATCAGGTCGGCTAAGTGCCTGACTCCTCGCCAGGCTCGCTGGAATCTTTTCTTAAACCAATTTAATTTTATCATTTCTTATAGACCAGGATCGCGCAATGGAAAGGCTGATGCACTCTCTAGGATTTATTCAGCAGAGACACGTCCACTTACTCCTCCTAAGACTATTCTTCCTGACTCTAGATTCCTGGGAGTGATTCATAATCAAGACCTACTTAAGGACATCAAGGAAGCATACCATGCGGATTCCTTTTTGGCACAACCCCCAAGGGACGTAAGTCTTGTCTTTAAGAATGGTGTGTGGATTCAGGGACAACGTCTGTATATTCCTGAAACAGTCAGATTAAGAGTATTGCAACTCATTCACGATTCCAAGATAGCTGGGCATAGAGGAATTCTAAAGACACAGGAATTTCTTTCTCGTTTCTTTTGGTGGCCCACTTGCAGGAAGGATGTTTTAAACTATGTCACTTCATGTGAAGTCTGTGCAAGATGCAAAACACCTCGCTCCTCACCAACTGGTCTGTTGCAACCTCTTCCCACCCCGTCCCGCCCGTGGGATCCATTTCTATGGACTTCATTGTGGAGTTACCAACCTCTCAAGGGAAGAACACCATTCTAGTGGTGGTTGATCGTTTAACAAAGGCAGCTCATTTTATCCCTTGTGTCGGCTTACCCACTGCAAGACAGACATCAGATTTGATGATTAAAAATGTGTTTCGTTTACATGGAGTACCAGATGAGGTTATTTCGGATCGAGGGGTGCAATTCACTTCAAGGTTTTGGCAAAATTTCTGTGCAGCATTGGACATTAAAGTGAACCTTTCTTCTGCTTTTCATCCTCAGACTAATGGACAGACGGAACGAACCAATCAGACCCTGGAGCAGTATCTTCGCTGCTTTATCTGCCACCTACAGGATGATTGGGTGGATCTACTTCCACTGGCTGAGTTCTCTTATAACAACTCTCAGAGCGCCTCCACTAAGCAGTCTCCTTTTTACTCCAATTTAGGTTATCATCCTAATATTCTTCCTCGATTTCCCATAGAAACGCCTTTGCCAGCAGTGGCTGAAAGAATCACGTCTTTACAAAAGAATATGGATCTTCTAAAGGGAAATCTGGAATTGGCTCAGGAAAGGTACAAGAAAGCCGCAGATAAATTTCGTAAACCTGCACCAGCTTTCAAGGTAGGAGACCTGGTCTGGCTGTCAACCAGAAATCTTAAGTTAAGAATTCCATCAACTAAGTTGGGACATAAATACATTGGACCTTATAAAATCAGTAAAATTATAAGTGCTGTCGCTTGTCGTCTTCAACTGCCCAGAACTATGAGAATCCACCCTGTCTTTCATGTATCTCTACTAAAGGCTGCGACACCCAATACGTTTCCTGGACGTTCTTCTCCTTGCCCTGACCCAGTGCTAGTCGATGGTCAGGAAGAATTTGTGGTGTAAAGGATTCTAGATTCCAGGTTGTATAGAAATCAGTTACAATATTTGATTAAATGGCAGGGCTACCCAGTGGAGGACAATTCATGGGAACCAGTCAATAACGTTAATGCTCCTCGCTTGCTCCGTCAGTTTCATCAGAGGTACCCACACAAGCCTGGTCTGAGGTCATCCGGAGGTTGTCCCTAAGGGGGGAGTAATGTAAGGTTCTGTGTACATGTTCCTGAAACTCAGTTTTTCCGTCAGCCATTTTACTTTCTGTCTTGCTGCAGCTGTCTTGCCCTCAGTCAATATGGAGTTTCCAGCTTGCATGTTCCCGCCCTGATTCTCTCCCTCTTGCTTCTTAAGCAGCCACAGCTGAGCAATCAGTGCTTCAGAATCAAGCCTGCAGTGAACCTGTGACCTGACTCCTTGAAGCCTTGGACCTTGTACTCCAGTTATTTCCTATTGTGGAACTTTGGAACACTCGTGGACTTTGGAACCTTGCTATTTGATAAATCCACGTTTGCATGGACTTATGGTAACAGAGAAGAGATCCTGAACCTGTTGTGAGAGTGATTGCTGAGCTTAAGTTACTCTGGCCTGCTGTGTCTCCTGCTTTTGTATCTGTAAACTGTGTGACTATTATTGCCACTTGTATGAAGTAATACAAGACCTTTTATATCAAACCTGTGACTCCTGTGTTTTCATCGCACCCAAGCACAAGACACTATATGAACTGTACTCCTTACATTACATGTGGAATCATCGGCGTTCAAAAGCCGGCAGCGCTTTGGACCGAGCGGACATGTGCTGCGCCCAAAGCGCTGCCTAATATGGAATGTGGAAACATACCCTAAGGGATTCAAAGCAAAACAGCCTCTTTTGGGCACAAAGGTATAATAACAGCTAAATAATCAGTTCATGCACCAGCAGGTAATCATTACTTGAGATGAGCGAATATTTGCATCTTCGGTTCGAAATATTCCTCAAATATTCACCGAAGTTAACCGAACGCCTTTGGAGTCAATGGAGGGAAAAAACAAACTCTTACACAGCACCTTCAAATGGGCCAAAAAGCTGCTAAAATACATCAAATTACAAATTTTAGAATAGCACGGCAGCAATCAGCTATGCATGAGGTATCAAGGTGTGGGCCAGCATTTACAGCTTTGAACTGAATTTCAAATTAAGATGAGGTGGGTGAGGGATCAGTTTAGGTCTGATGTGATGGGAGCCCTTATACCACATGCAACAACCCAACCTGCTTTTATGCTAAGCCACACTCAGATGGCACAAATATCAGTTTCATTAAGTACTATTGTCAGTAAAATGTAAGGATAGTAACACGGGTAGTTGACTCAAAGAAAGTGGAGCCTTGCCGGTCTCGGAGGACTACTGCTACAAACAATACACATGAAGGAGACACAACCAGGAGTCTAAACATTTCCAAGAATTAGTGGCAAACACTACCAAAGAGGCATCAATTTCACTAGAGTAGAACTGGTATAATGGGGACCGACATCTTTTCCACTATAGCCAACCCAGCAGATGGAGACTGTAACGGGCAAGGTTGTGGACCACTGTGCTGTAGTCCTTTGAAAGCCTGGAGGGGAATAACTAGGTGGCCTACCAAATCTGGCCTCAGATAAGCATCAGCAGATGAAAACCATGACCCAAGGAGGTATGAGGAAGTGGCATCAGGTGCTACTCCAGGGCTGACCTACAGAGGGTGGCAGCTGACCCCATAGAGCAGGTAGGCTGGTACGGCCTGAAGGAGGGATGAAGAATGCAGGCAGGCAATGTAGGGACACTGGAACCTCGGGTGCAGATGGAACTGGCTGAGGAGCAGAAAATCACTGGCAGGTGTGGGCTGGACCAGGTGTTACACAGATGGACATGGAAGGTGTGGACTAGACCGAGTGTTACACAGATGGGCATTGGCAGGTGCGTTTGTACTTGATGTTAGACAGATGGGCACTGGAAGGTATGGGCTGGACCAGGTGTTACACAGATGGTCACTGACAGGTGTTGGCTGGACCGTGTGTTAGACAGACTGGCACTGGCAGTTGCAATCTGGACTGGCAGTTAAACAGATGAACACTGGCAGGTGGAGGCTGGAATGGCTGAGGAACAGGAGAGCACTGACAGGTACGGACTGAACCGGGTGTTAGACAGATGTGTACTGGCAGGTGTGGGCTGGACAGGGTCTTACAAAGATGGGCACTGACAGGTGCGGGCAAGACAGGGTGTTACACAGATGGGCACTAGCAGGTGCGATCTGAACCAGAAGTTAAACAGATGAACACTGGCAGGTGCGGATTGGACCAGCTGTAAAACAGGAGAGCACTGGCAGGTGTGGACTGTACTGGCGGTTAGACTGATGGGCTCTGACAGGTGCAGACTGGACCTGGTGTTGCATAGATGGGCATTGGCAGGTGTGGGCTAGACCGGGTGTTAGACAGATGAAAAATGGCAGGTGCGGGCTAGACTGGGTGTTAAACAGATGGGTATTGGCAGGTGCATTTGGACTGGGTGTTAGACAGATGGGCACTGGCAGGTGCGGACTGGACCGTTACACAGATGTGCACTGGCAGGTTTGGGCTGGACATGGTGTTACAAAGATGGGCACTGGCAGGTGTGGGCTGGACAGGGTGTTACACAGATGGGCACTAGCAGGTGCGATCTGAACCAGATGTTAAACAGATGAACACTGGCAGGTGCGGACTGGACCAGCTGAGGAACAGTAGAGCACTGGCAGGTGTGGCCTGGACTGGAGGTTAGCCAGATTGGCACTGGCAGGTGCAGACTGGACCTGGTGTCACACAGATGGGCGCTGGCAGGTTCAGGCTAGACTCGTGTTAGACAGATGGAAACTGGCAGGTGCGGCCTAGACCAGGTGTTCAACAGATGGGCATTGGCAGGTGCATTTGGACTGGGTGTTAGACAGATAGTCACTGGCAGGTATGGGCTAGACCGGGTGTTACACACATGGGCAATGGCAGGTGTGGGCTGGACTGGGTGTTAGACAGACTGGCACTGCGAGTTGCGATCTAGCCTGACAGTTAAACAGATGAACACTGGCAGGTGGAGGCTGGACTGGCTGAGGAACAGGAGAGCACTGGCAGGTAATGACTGGACCAGGTGTTAGACACATGGGCACCAGCAGGTGCAGACTGGACCGGATGTTATACAGATGGGCACTGGCAGGTGAGGGCTGGACAGGGTATTACACAGATGGGCACTAGCAGGTGCAATTTGAACCAGAAGTTAAACAGATGAACACTGGCAGGTGTGGACTGAACTGGAGTTTAAAAAGATGGCCACTGAAGGTGCAGACTGGAACTGGTGTCACATAGCTGGGCACTGGCAATTGCGATCTGGACTGACTGAGGAATAGGTGAGAACTGGCAGGAGCGGACTGGACAAGCAGTTAAACAGTTGAGCACTGGCAGGTGCGGGCTGGACCTGGTGTTAGACAGATGGGCATGGCAAGTGCGGACTGGACCGGGTATTAGACAGATTGATGCTGACGGGTGCAGACTGGACCGGGTGTTAGACAGATAGGCTCTGGAAGTTGTGGACTGGTCTGGGTGTTACACAGATGGGTCCTGGCAGGTGCGGACTGGGTATTACACAGATGGGCCCTGGCAGTTGCGATCTGGACCGGCAGTTAAACAGATGAGCCCTGTCAGGTGCGGGCTGGACCGGCTGAGGAACAGGATGTCATTGGCAGGTGTGGACTGGATCGGATGTTACACAGATGGGCATTGGCAGGTGCGGACTGGACTGTGTGTTAGACAAATGGGCGCTTGCAGGTGCGATCTGGACAGGAAGTTAAACAGATGAGCACTGGCAGGTGCGGACTGGACCAACTGAGGAACAGGAGAGTGATAGCAGGTGCGGACTGGACCGGATATTAGACAAATGGGCACTGGCAGGTGAGGACTGGACCAGATATTACACAGATGAGTACCAGCAGGTGTGGTCTGGACAGGATGTTATAAAGATAGGCACTGGCAGGTGCGTTCTGTACCGGAAGTTAAACAGCTAGACCGGCTGAGGAGCAGTAGTGTGCTGGCAGGTGCGGACTTGACCGGGTGTTAGACAGATTGAAACTGGCAGGTGCAGACTGGACCGCGTGTTACACAGATTGGCACTGGAAGGTGCGTTTTGGACCGGGTGTTAGACAAATGGGCGCTGGCAGTTGCGGATTGGTAGTGGTGTTACACAGATGGGTCCTGGCAGGTGCAGGCTAGACCGGGTGTTAGATCGAAACTGGCAGGTGCAGGTTGGACTGGGTGTTAGACAGATGGGAACCTGGCAGGTCTGATCTGGACGGGTAGTTAAACAGATGAGACCTAGCAGGTGTGGGCCAGACCGGGTGTTAGACAGATGGGCATGGCAGTTGCGGACTGGTCCTGGTGTTACACAGATGGGTCCTGGCAGGTGTGAGCTAGACTTGGTGTTAGACAGATGGATCTGGCAGGTGCAGGTTGGACCGGGTGTTAGACATATGGGCCCTGGCAGGTGTAGACTGGACCGGGTGTTACAGAGATGGGCACTGGCAGGTGCGTGCTGGACCAGGTATTAGACAGATGGGTACTGGCAGTTGCGTTCTGGAACAGTTGAGGAGCAGGAGAGCACTGACAGGTGCAGACTGGTCCAGGTGTTACACAGATGGGCATTGGCAGGTGGGGGCAGGACTGGGTGTTAGACACATGGCCACTCGCAGGTGCGATGTGGACAGGCAGTTAAACAGATAAGCAATGGTAGGTGCAGACTGGACCGGCTGAGGAACAGGAGAGTGATAGCAGGTGCAGACTGGACTGGATTTTAGACAGATGGACACTGACAGGTGTGAGCTGGACCGGCTGATTGACAGAAGAGCACAGATAGGCAAGAGCAGACAGGTACAGGGTAGACAAGCAGATAGGTGGACCTGGGGAACCTGACAACTAGCAAGCATGCAAGGCAAACTAACAACATTGCTCATTCACCTCCATATTGAAGGAGGAGCCTTAAATAGAAGGTGTATCTCAGCTATTGGCTGGGGACATCTTAGGGTGATGTGTGCGGTCACTTTAAGAGGAGGGAGCGCATGCGCCCCAAGCATAGTGCCCGGGCATACAACTGTACTATGGGGGACACCGACACATGGGAGCGAGATGAAGAGGTGGTGTGTGAATGGTAGACATTGAATGTCCTGTCTGTTAGGCACAAGGAGATCCAACAAAGGGCCAAGTATGTAATGTCAACAGATCAGAAATTCTGTAGTAAGAGGGAATGGTCCAATGTATCAAAGTCAAATGCCAGATCCAGGACAAGGAGGACAAACTAGCGTCACTTGGATTTGGCAGTTAGTAGGTCGTTGGTGACTTTAGTCAGGGCAGTTTCAGTGGAATGGTGTGGTGGGAAGGATAGACTGTAACCGGTCAAAGAGGGAGCAAGAAGAGAAGTGGGAAGACAGTTCAAAATGGACCATTTGTTTCAGTAGTTTGGAGACATATGGGAGAAGTGAGATGGGGCAATAGCTAGACACAGAGGATGGGTCAAGGGAGGGCTTTGAGGGTGGGTGTGATCGAGGTTTGAATCATTAGGGGAAGTCACCAGTTGTTACTGACAGGTTGAAGAGGTGGGTTAGGATTGGGATGAAGACTTTGGTTAGGTTTGGAATGAGGTAGGACATTATTGGGTCAAGTTCACAGGTGGTGAGACGTGATTTGGAGAGTAAGGCCGGGATCACACATGGAAGAAACACGGACGAGTCTTGCATGTTAATACCCGGCACTGCCGCGGCACTCGGGAGCGGAGTAATATGTGATCTGGTCATGGTGTGGCGGTATTTGCTCCTTGAATTTGGTATTATTCAGTCACTATGTAGTGATAGTATGTGGCCTGGTCGTCGTGTGACGATATTTGTCCCTTGTACAGTATATGGCATTAATGATCATTTTTTCTTTAAAAAAAGTATGTGACTCATTCCCTTAAAGAAAAATACATAAAAATATATTTATTTTTAATAGTTTAGAGTAGGGCCCGGCCAAAAGAGTCTACCGTGTCATGGTGGCAGCTTAACAGTTCTTTTGGCCAGAACAAAAGCTGCTGGTTATGAATGTCATCTGGTGTTAGATGGTAACTATTAATATCTGATTGGTGAGAATGTGTTGGAATGTTTTCCAATAGTGAGTCTCAAGGGAGCCCAAAAATTTTGACAGTGGAGAACTAAAACACTAGACAGTGGTGTCACTACTAGACACCAAGTTGTGGAATCCCCAGGGCTTGCGGGACAAACCTCTGTATCTAATAATAATAACAAAAATAATTTTTATTTTTGTAGCACTTTAAAATTCAACAGTTCATGTACAACAGTCATAGCAAAGTTAACGATAATACAATAATTAATCAAATATAATGACGTAACAGCTTACAATCTGTAATAAGGTGGGGTGACAAAGTACAGGTGCTTATTTACAATGATGGTCCAGTCATCTTGAGGAAATGTGGGGTAGATAAAGACTGGATGAGGTAGTCTTCAGCCAATATTTGTAGTGCTTTTAGGTGCGGTGGAGTTTGTTGGAAAATTCTGTTCAGAGACGTAGAGAATGGGCTATATATTTAAAAAATCTTTGATTAGGGAACGTGATAGGCCGCCCTAAGCAAATGTGTTTTTAGTGAGCACCTTAAACTGTGTAAGTTGTGTTTAGTCCTAATTTCTTGGAGTGGAGCATTCCAGAGGATTGGTGCAACTTGAGAGAAGTCTTGGAGCCGGGAGTGGGAAGTATGGATTGGGACGGGGTCACACTTGCGAGTGCAATGCGAGAAACTCGCGCATCAATGCCCGGCACTGCCACTGGCACTCGGGACCGGAGTGTGCGGCTGCATAGAAATACATGCAGTGACACTCTCCGGTCCCAAGTGCTGGGTATTGATGTGAGAGATTCGCTTGAGTTTCTCGCATTGCACTCGCAAGTGTGACCCCGGCCTTAGTGTGAATGTTAGTTGAAAGTTGCTTGCGGAGAGTAATGAGCAGGTAGGCTGATAAACAAAAATAAGTGAGGAGATGTAGGGTTGTGCTACAATATGGAAAGCTTTGTGGGTGACAACAAGCAGTTTAAATTGGATCCTATAATGTATGGGCAGACAGGGCATTGACTGGCACAGAGCGGAGGCGTCCGAGTAGTGATTAGCCAGATGGATGACCTTGGCTGCTGCATTAAGGATGGACTGTAGAGGGGAAAGTCGAATGAGGGGGAGGCCCTTTAACACGTCCTCCAGAGCTTTTGCCTCCTCCACCTCCTCTAGGAACTCCACCTGCTTAATGAAGCAAATGGATAAAATTTAACTTTTAATGCTAAATGTTAAAACCACACAACATGTAATACCCAAGTGTATAGTGAATCCCTAAACCCCAACACAGACAGAGACAAACAAATAAAATTACCCAAGGCACTTGGCCTTATAATGAATGGGTAAGGAATACCTCAAAAACTTGTTGTACACTAATGAATATTGATGCAAAAACACAATGCCACTTGCACAGGAAACAATCTGTACCCAACCTGTGACCTATTTTGCACAGAAAACTATCTGTGTCCAACCTGCGATCAATCAAAAGTGACAATGTGCACCACTAACTGTTGTAAACATAAGACTGGATGGAGAGCACATATAGTTTCATATTAAACATATGCCCATATAGAAATTGCAATTGTACAAACAGAAGTATTAATATTGCAGCACATAAGGCAACACAAAGCTAAGTGTGCACTAAATGTTGCTGATGACCATAGCTGGAGTGTTAACTACTTCATAGACTTCAATAAACTCCACTAATGGAACATCAGTTTGAGCAACATAGAACAGGTGACATATCACGGTCTCACTGCCTTCCAGGTCCGATCCTCCAAAACAGGGGTTAACCTATACACCGAGGGGGAGAAGAAACCAGCACCCGCTGTTGCCTCTAAGAGTTAATGCGTCTCCCGACACGTTTCATCTTTAGAATCTTCAGGGGAGCTGAATGGCATCAAATCATGCTGCTGCTTACAAGTTTGCCAGTGTTGCCGGCGAGGTTTAAAGGAAAATGGAACAGGTGCATCACCTCCTCCCTGGAGTCAGCGTGTGATGCATCTTCCGGTCTGTGGAGCGCACTTCCAGTCCATGGAACGCAAAGGGCGTGCTGCAGAGGGAGGACGTCACATAGTGACGTGCAGCTTAGCAACAAACTAACGCCCACAATTGCAAACCAGATTATCCAATGATCCACAGATACCGGTCACATATGTAAACGCACTGAGCATTAGAAGACACGGAGTCAAATAAAACCGCTCACAACATAGGTGCCAAAAAAATAAACCGGTGACGTTTCTTCCATAACGTGACCGGATTCCTAGTGGCATGATTCAAATGAACCGCAGTCACATAGTATCGGCATTTTATCAATGGGGACACATAGAGAAAAAGGGAAATGTGAAAAAACAAATCATTGTAATGATATAAATAAGCATGCAAAAAAGGGGACAAAAAGGCCTTAACAATTGTAATCCACAGCCTTATTCCCAAATACACCTTCTACAGAATCCTAGCATAATGGGACTATTGAGGTTCGTATAAAGGCGCACAAAATGACCATACATAATAAGAAATAAGTTATATAAAATTTTTTTTTACAGTGGACGAGCCTTAGATACAGCAGAATCTGAGCACAAATTTATATTTTATCATGTGTACCCCTTTATGGAGAACAATATCTGCACCAGGAAATGAAAAGATGAAATGTAGCCTGCTTTAGGTAGAGCGATAGTAAGAAAACCATTGACATCTAGCCTGCTATATATTGCTACTAAGAGAAGAAAGTATATTTTTTTTTACTGTGAATGAGGCCTGTTTATAATAGAATATATGCTCAAAAGAATTCCAAACTCAGATTTAGCCTGCTGTATCACATATTTTTTTTACTCTGCGTGATCGCTATAAGCAGCTGAATTTCACAGCCACTAAATTACAAGGTGGAACATGGCATGCTGTATCATGTTTGTGTCCGCAAATTTTTTTTTTTAACTCTACATGAGCTCTGCACACAGCTGAATTTCACCACCACTAAAATACAAGGTTGGATATGGTGTGCTGTATCACATTTGCAACCAAATTTTTTTTTTTTAATCTGCTTGAGCTCTGCAAACAGTTGAATTTCACTGACACTGAATGACACGGTGGTATGTGGAGAGCTGTAGAATTTTTTTTTTTTACTGCAATAACTGTGCAGAAAGATGAATTTCACCGGCATTAAATAACAATGTGAGATATGGTGTGCTGAATCACGTTAACAACTGCCAAAAATATTTTTGTTTACTGTGCAACAGCTCAAATTAAAGAACAATTTCACTGCCTGTAAGGCTGTGGTTCCACGGTCCGGAACCACAGCGCTTTGGACGGAGCGGAAATTCCGCTCCGTCTAAGCCCCGCCCCCTTTCTGACGCGCGCTCTTTCCGGAGGTGTTCAGGACACCTCCGGAACACCTCCGGAAAGAACGCAGGGCTACATAGCCCTGTGTTAAATTCTGTTGCGGCGACGCACCGTCGCCGCAACACGCGAGGACATGCTGCGGTCTGAAAAGACGCGCCGCATGTCCGTTTACGCAGGTCTGCCACCTGCGTGTTGCTACGCATAGTGGAGACGGGATTTCTTGAAATCCCCTCCACTATGCTGTAACATCTGGACGCTGCGTGTTTGGCGCTGCGCCAGCGCACAGCGCCAAACACGCAGCGTTTACTGATCGTGGAAACTCACCCTTAATGACAAGGTATAATATGGCATGCTGTATCACATTAGTAACAGAAAAATATATTGCTCTGGGGGAAGTTTCTCGCTGTCTGCCACCCTCCAAAGTCATTTTCTGCAAGGCCTCCCATACTCACATGGTTGCATTCACTTTGGCTTGTGGAAAGTGCTGTCTCCCTAGCCCAGACAGTTTCTGCCAAGAGAACATCTGCTGCTGATACTGCTGCTTTAACTGCTGCTGAAACTGTTGCTGGTGTTGTCGGAACTGCTGGTTCAGAAGTTTGTTGGTTTCTTGTTGGGCATGGGTATGCTCCTGCAGAAAATGTTGCTGCTGCTGGTACTGTTGCTGCCACTGCAGATTTGCCTTGTGCAGTTGTTTAACCCCTTCATGACCCAGCCTATTTTGACCTTAAAGACCTTGCCATTTTTTGCAATTCTAACCAGTGTCCCTTTATGAGGTAATAACTCAGGAACGCTTCAACGGATCCTAGCGATTCTGAGATTGTTTTTTAGTGACATATTGGACTTCATGTTAGTGGTAAATTTAGGTCGATAATTTTTGTGTTTATTTGTGAAAAAAATGGAAATTTGGCGAAAATTTTGTAAATTTTGTAATTTTCAAATTTTTAATTTTTATTCTGTTAAACCAGAGAGTTATGTGGCACAAAATAGTTAATAAATAACATTTCCCACATGTCTACTTTACATCAGCACAATTTTGGGAACAACATTTTTTTTTGTTAGGAAGTTATAAGGGTTAAAAGTTGACCAGCGATTTCTCATTTTTACAGCAAAATTTACAAAAACATTTTTTTTAGGGACCACCTCACATTTGAAGTCACTTTGAGGGGTCTATATGGCAGAAAATACCCAAAAGTGACACCTTTATAAAAACTGCACCCCTCAAGCTACTCAAAACTACATTCAAGAAGATTATTAACCCTTCAGGTGCTTCACAGGAACTAAAGCAACGTGGAAGGAAAAAATGGACATTTTAATTTTTCCAACAAAAATTTTCTTTTAGGCTGTGGTTCCACGGTCTGGAACCACAGCGCATTTGACGGAGAGGAAATTCCGCTCCGTCCTAAGCCCCGCCCCCTTTTTGACGCGCGCTCATTCCGGATGTGTTCCGGACACCTCCGGAACACATGCGGAATGATCGCAGGGCTGCATAGCCCTGTGTTATTTCCGTTGCGGCGACGCAGCGTAATATTACCAGTTCATTGGCTGTTTCACTTTTAACAGCCAATCAGAGCGATCGTGGCCACGTGGGGGTTAAGCCAACCCCCCTGTGGTGATGCACTAAGGGTCCTGTGCCTGCGGGTCGGGTGACCTTTCAGTGACCCCGGTCACCCGGCCCGCAGGAACATGATTTATAGCATGACGCCGACGTCGGCGTCATGGGTCGGGATGCCACTGGTTTTCATGACGCCGGCGTCATGGGTCGGGAAGGGGTTAAAAAGCTCTTCCAACCTTTCTAACCTTAAGAGCCACATTCAGCTATGAGAGAAGGTTTCGAGCCACATCCAGCTCCCACTTCCCCTCACAGTAGTGGCAATCAAAACCCCCATTACGTGTATAATGATGAGGATGACCAAAACATTTCCGTAGAAATCACCCTGATGCAATATACCAAGATCCAGTGGTACCCACAATACTCCTATTAAGTATTCTCCCATTTAGCACCTCCAACACACTGTCACATCCAGCTTCAAGCACCTCCTGTGACAGGTCATATCATCCTCTCTCCAGTGTTTCATATTTAAATTATGTCTAAACCCCTAAGACAAGTATATGTGCACCCAGATCTGCCCTTCTGTGTAGGGCTACTCACAAAATTCACCATTTTGAGATGTGCTCTTCATACCTGTTTGCTAGACCTGGAGCTAATTCACAAGCTGTCAAGACAGCTGTGAGCCACAATTCATCTTTCCTGAGCTACGGGTTGGGGACCACTGATTTAGACAATACTTGCTCTGGTAAGCTTCTAAGGGTGCACCAAATTTATAATTTGGCATTGGCCAATATGATAAATTTTGCTCATTTTCAGATTTCTAGCCTAAGTTTATATTGTCTAAAAGTCTAAATATTAGACTGGATTAGCAAATCTGCCCCATTATTCAGCAAATGGCAGTTATGCCAAAATCCCAATAAACTAAAACATCCTTGAGAGTGTGACAGAGTCACTGGTAATGTAATAGAGGGGAGATACGTTTACTACGCCTAATGGCATCAGTATTATAAAATCCAGAGTTGTATTTCCTCCAGCACAGTAAGTGTTGTGAGGGTTAAGTTATGTTAGGGGCTGGCTTTTAGGGGGACATTCATAGAGAGGGTGGGAGAGTGTCCCCCCATATCTCCCCCTACAGAACTAGCACCACTGTGTGTTCAGTGTGTGGGCCTGGAGAAGGAGCATTACAGGAGAGTGCTCCATGGACTAGAGAGCCTGAACCATGCGTGTTCTGTCAGCCGTGAGCGGGAGGGACCTCGCTCACAGAAGGACTGTGTTTGTTCTGCCACCATTTTGTTTTGTTTTCCTGTTTTGCCCAGTGGGCTGTATATGCTTTACTCCCCCCCTTGGTTTATGCTGCCTATAATAAACCAAAGGAAGTTCTTAAAGCCGCAGTGTACCTGTGACGTCCGCCCACTACAGGTCTGAACTGCAGGTAAGACAGCACCCCGAGAAACCCAGAGACCCTTTACCCCTATACAGGGATCTGGAATTACAGCGAAGCCCAGGGGGTAGCTGCCTATGAGAGCAGTGGACCGGAGTAGGAAGGACGCTAGGAAGGGAATAAAAAGCGAGACCAAATGCGTAGTCAGAAGTCCAAAGGTCAAAACAAGGCGGGCAGCAAAGGTACAAAATCGGCAGGCAGCAGAAGAGTCAGAAATCCAGGCAAAGGTCAGCGATACAATAGCAAAAACACATTAGCACACTGGGGAAACCAAGACTATATGTGTCGTCCTGCAAGCCAGGCTCCAAGCATTTGAAGGGCAAGGCTACCTCTCACAGGCTCACATTCTGATGACCTCATCTGGACCGCCCCCAGAACCAGGCCAGATGGTGATGCATGACTGACACCAACCACTTCACCTCTGACAGAAGAGCGAAGCTGCGCCCACCAGATGCCTGCGCAGGGACCCCTTCTCTGTCACCAACATTACCCACAGGAGAAACATGGCGATTCTTGGCATAAAGTGAACGAGACCAGCATATGAGGTATATGTCAGCCGATAGTTCACAGTTGACATCGCAAAATCGCGATTGGTCAAAGACACAGTATGTGCATGGAATAAATCACCGGGACTTAAATAACCGCAACCATTAAATGTCTGCAAAAACCCATCAGTATGTGGTACTCATAATTGTTAGCATAAAATAAATGAAACAAACATATAAAGTGCATGTAAGAACATTGTATATCATGTACTAGATATTGCATATAAGCATGTTAGTTCACATATAGCATAGCAAGATCCAGAAATTCAATAGATTGATCTGAGACAGGAAAAGAGGTTATCCTCGAAAGACAATCACTAGAGCATTCCAATATGCCTCTCAACAAAATAGAAGGGATCTTCTTGCAAAAAAGGTACGTGACTCTTCTCGACCACTGGCCCTTATCACTACCTTTAACAACCAATGGTCGGATATTCGCAATTTAATGTCTACCAATTGGGAAATCCTGATGAGTGACAAAAGGATTATTCCACATGTTTCTGAGTCTCCCTGCTTGGTAGCCAGACGGGCAAGAAATTTGAGGGATAGTTTATGCCACAGTCACTACCAACGTCCCACTACCAGACTAAATCGGGGTACGAGGATTTTTGGGTCACATCCGTGTGGCAGCTGCAATGTATGCCAATTTATGATTGGACAATATGGTTACTCGATCTCCACTCTTCCCTTTCAGATTAAACCTAAAGAGGAATTCTTTAATTGTAGATCTCGAAATGTGGTCTATGCGACTTTTTGTGATTGCCCAAAAGTGTATGTGGGTCAGACAACGCAGGAGCTCAGAAGAAGAATGCAACAACATCTGTCCAACATCTCGACAGCCCAGAGGGACCTTGAAAAGAATAAAACTCTCTCCTCAGTTGCAAGTCATTTTCTTGAATATCATCGTGGCAAGACTTCAAGCTTCAAAGTCATGGGACTTGAAAGTGTGCATCTGAACATTAGGGGGGGTGACATTGTTAGTCACTTATTACGTTGTGAAAGTAAATGGATTTACAACCTTCAGAGTCTCTCTCCTAAAGGCCTTAATGAGGAGCTATTGTTCACTGGATATTATAAAAAATTGTAGAAGCTTTTCAGTATATTGTATAATTATATTGCATATTTACTTTTTTCTGATGGATGGCACTCATAGATAGCACCAATAAAGTCCTATATCTGTGATTGAGGATATATTTTTTATATTATGAGATCATTTGGTCTTTTTGTGCATTTCCTTACCCTTTATGCAAACAAGGTTTTTTTTTTTTTTTTTTTGCCGCATGCGCCGGTGTATTTTGGTCTAGGCTTTAGTGTTATTAAGGCTCCGGTGATTCATCTTATGCATGTATTTTTGATTATTCTTGATCTAGGATGTCATCTGTGAACCGTCGTATCTATATGTAATACTAAGTGCATATTGTACGGTGTTCTGACATGCACTTCATATATTAGTTGTGTTTAATTCATGCTAACAATCATTGTTACCGCATACCGATGGTTTATTACAGTGCCCTTTTCTAGTCTCCATGGTTATTGGGGCCTTGGTGATTTATTCTATGTAAGTGCTGTTTCTTTGACTAATCGCGATTTGCTATGCTATATGTGAACTAACATGCTTATATGCAATATCTAGTACATGATATACAGTGTTCTTACATGCACTTTATATGTTTGTTTCATTTATTTTATGCTAACAATTATGAGTACCACATACTGATGGGTTTTTGCAGACATTTAGTGGTTGCGGTTATTTAAGTCCCGGTGATTTATTCCATGCACATACTGTGTCTTTGACCAATCGCGATTTTGCAATGTCAACTGTGAACTATCGGCTGACATATACCTCATATGCTGGTCTCGTTCACTTTATGCCAAGAATCGGGGGCGTTGAACAATGATGTGCTGTATCTTTGATCAATTGCGACCTGCAAACTTTATATGTGAACTAGCGTATTTATATGCAAATACTAAGTGCATGATGATGACATGCACTTTATAAGTTTGTTTCGTTCTCTTTATACTAACAATCACGGGTACTGCATACTGTCAGGCTATTGCAGTCACCTAGTTTAGTCGTCATTGTTATTAAGACTCCTTTGATTCATTCTATGCATGTGTTGTGTCTCTGACTTATCATGACTTTTCGATGTCTTTTGTGAACTAACGTATCTATATGTAATACCAGATATGCAATGTACTGTGTTCTGCTTCATTATTGTTAAGGCTGCATGCTAACAATTATGATCACCGCATACTGATGGGTTATTGCAGCTACCTATTTTAGTTCTTGCTGGTATTAAAGTTTCGGTGATTCACCTTATGCAATTGCTGTGTTTTTTACTAATCGCGATCTTGCGACGTCAATAGTGAATTAACGTTTGACATGCACCTTATATGCTGGTCTCGTTAACTCTATGCTAAAAATCGGGGATAATAGACACTGATGTGTTGTTTTTGCCCAATCGCGACTTGCAACATTATATGTGAATTAGCTTATTTACATGCAAATATTAAGTTCATGATGCTACTATGCACTTTATAAGTTTGTCTTGATTTTGCAGTCACCTAGTCCAGTCTCCCTTGGTACTATGATTTTTTTGATTCATTCTACGCATATGTTGTGTCTTTGACCATTCATGATTTTGCGACGCCATTTGTAAATTAGTGCATTTATATATAATATCAAGTATATAAGGTACAGTGTTATGACATGCATGTTATATTACTTAGTGCATGATATACTGTGCTTTGACATATACCTCATATGCTGTTTTCATTTATTGTAAGCCAGGAACCAGGGACACTGCACATTGTTTGGTGATTGCAGGGGTTTATTTGATGCCTTGTTGCCATTAAGGCTCTGCTGATTCATCTCATGCATCAGCTGTGGGATCTGTTCAATCTTGATCTCGCCGGGTCATCTAAGAACTTGGGCATGCGCAGTAGTTTTTCTCACAGCCATCTTAGTACTCCTTGTATGCGATGCCTAGCTTCACCATTTCCTGTTCCAGGCACTTCCTGTAGGGGAGTCTGCTTTACCGTTCTCAGCTGCTGTAAGTTGTTTCTTTATTGTATCGTCTATAAATATTGATCGCTACTACAAACAGCACTACCTACCGCTCCTGACGAAGTCACGGCAGTGGCGACACGCGTTGGGCTTTGCCCTCCCTGAACCCCTCTCTTTCCTCCCCCACAGGCTTGGTAATACTCTGGTCATTTTTCTATGGGTATCTCTCCAGCTTACCAGGTCACAGACCTTATGGGCGCTCTATCTTTTACATGTTGATATACCATGTGTTTATAGGATTATTTCTATAGGTATCGACCCCTTTTGGGTTTATTTTGTTATTGGTGCCATCTATTTTGTCATCTAACACCTATATATTGTTGTCATATTTATATCATCATTTTGGTGTAAGAGCAGCCCGTATTATTGTTATGTGACCCTATTTTCAGCCATTCATATGGGGATTGGTTAGGCTTACATGCATACATATATACCTTGTGCAACACGTTTTTCATATTTATATTATTGCATATGTATTTTCTATATTTACACAGCCACATGGGTTTCAGGGAGCCATGTACCCCCCCTTTTTGGGGATTGTTTGCTCATTTTTAATTGTTTTTAATTGTTCAGTGTGTTGTATTGTATTGTAGTTTTCAATAAATTGATTTTGTTTTATTTATTGGAGTTCCCTGGTGCATAGTATGTTCTTTTTTTCTTTTCTTTTTGTACTATCCACATAAGCCTGCACACACACAGATTTCTTCAGGTAAGACAAAGAAGTAGGTAAAAGGACTTTGGCCGCATCAGCAGGCAATACCTGGGCACCTGGGCAGGCATGGCCAGAGCTACCCAGGTGCTGATGTCCAGGGAGTGAAGTCTTCTGACGTCCAGTGTTCTCCCAGAGGTCTCCAGACTGTGGCTTGTGCAGCATGTAAGTAGGAGATGATGGGAGTGATCCTCCACAGGACTGAGCAATGAAGCCGGACACAGGTGCTTTAGCAACAGAATCGGCTCAGAAAAGGAGAAGAAGGGAAAAAAATTCAGAGAAAAGGTTAGGAAATGCTTTTATATATATATCCAGAATATGTATAAAAATAGTTTTTTAAGGCCGCCAGATATAATGTGACATCTGCCCACTGCAGGTCTGAACCGCAGGTAAGACAGCACCCCGAGAAACCCCGAGACCCTTTACCCCTATACAGGGATCTGGAATTACAGCGAAGCCCAGGGGGTAGCTGCCTATGAGAGCAGTGGACCGAGTAGGAAGGACGCTAGGAAGGGAAAAAAAAGCGAGACCAAATGCGTAGTCAGAAGTCCAAAGGTCAAAACCAGGAGGGCAGCAAAGGTACAAAATCGGCAGGCAGAAGAAGGGTCAGAAATCCAGGCTAAAGTTAAAGTCAAAACAAGGCGGGCAGCAAAGGTACAAAATCGGCACGCAGTAGAAGGGTCAGAAATCCAGGCTAAAGTTAAAGTCAAAACAAGGCGGGCAGCAAAGGTACAAAATCGGCAGGCAGTAGAAGGGTCAGAAATCCAGGCTAAAGTTAAAGTCAAAATCAGGCGGGCAGCAAAGGTACAAAATCGGCAGGCAGTAGAAGACTCAGAAAACCAGGCAAAGGTCAGAGATACAATAGCAAAAACACACTAGCACACTGGGGAAACCAAGACTATATCTGGCGGCCTGCAAGCCAGGCTCCAAGGCATTTGAAGGGCATGGCTACCTCTCAGGCTGTGTTTCCATGGTACGGAAACACAGCGCTTTGGACGGAGCGGAAATTCCACTCCGCCCAAAGCCCCGCCCCGTAGAGAACGCGCGCTCATTCCGGATGTGTTCAGGACACCTCCGGAACACATCCGGAATGATCGCAGGGCTGCATAGCCCTGTGTTATTTTCCTTGCGGCGACGCAGCGTCGCCGCAAGGGACAAGGACATGCTGCGGTTTGAAAAGACGAGCCGCATGTCCGGAAACGCAGGTCTTCCGCCTGCGTGTTTTGCAGCATAGTGGAGATGGGATTTCTTGAAATCCCCTCCACTATGCTGTAACATCTGAACGCTGCGTGTTTGACGCTGCGCCAACGCACAGCGTCAAACACGCAGCTAATCCGGACTGTTTCCTGATAGTGGAAACATACCCTCACAGGCTCACAGTCTGATTACCTCATCTGGACCGCCCCCACAACCAGGCCAGATGGTGATGCATGACTGACACCAACTACTTCACCTCTGACAGAAGAGCGAAGCCCGTGCCCACCAGACGCCTGTGCAGGGACCCCTTCTCTGTCACCAACATTACCCACAGGAGAAACATGGCGATGCGCAGCGACAGAGGCCGGCGTCAAAGGACCGGAACCATATGAGGATACCGCTCTCCTATCACTGGCACCACCAGCCGAAGGAGTCTGGCGCCTCCCAGCGGCCGAGGCAGGAAAACCAGCCACTGAATCCAACGGCGATGTGACAGTACCCATGTCTACCTCTGTGTGTAGCAGAGTGAGCCGCTCTACCACAGGTGGTGGAGAATGCAGGCAGCGCTTCCAGTGAACACGTGTGAGGCCACAAGCCAGCGTTTGATGTCAGCCAAGATGGAGGACCTGCTAAAACATCTATTACAAGCACGGCAGCAACAGCAATTGCAGCACCAACAACAATTACAGCAGCAGCGGATGGAGCAGCAAGAAACAAGCAAGCTGCTTATACAGCAAATGCAGCAGCAGCACAAGCAGCACCAGAAGCAGATTGACTTGCTTGCAGAGGTGGTTTGTGGAAGGCCGGCAAACCCTATCCCAAATCCAGGTAATGACATGTAAGTCTGGAAGACGGTAAGACGAGAAATGCAGAAAATGACCCCGAGTGATGATGTGGAGGCGTTTTTGACTGTGCTTGAGAGGGTGGCGGAGCGTGAGAAGCTACCACAAAAGCAGTGAGCAAGCAGCCCTATTGACTGTAGCCCAAGCCTATTATGATCTGGTTTACGGACACGTGAGTATGCCAAGTTAAAACCGGAAATTTTGCCACTTGTGGGGTGACTATGTCAGTAAGAGCACAAAGGGTTCACCACTGGGCATATTGTGGGGATAAACCACCTCAGTCCCAGGTGTTTGACCTCTTGCATCTGGTGCAAAAATGGCTGCAGCCAGAATCCTCCACTTCAGCCCAGATGGTTGAGCGTGTGGTCATTGACAGATTTGTGCCATCACTTCCTAGGCCGCTGCAGATCTGGGTTGCCCAGGGAGAGCCCTGAAATACGGATGAACTAGTGGGCCTAGTGGAATGGTTTCAGGTGGTCAAGTGGTCCCTAAGGAAACCAGGGGGTGATGCATCCCCATACTGGGGTACACAGCGGGATCCTGAGCCCCAAAAGAGGAGTAGTAGAGCCACCACTGGGGGGAGTCCTAGATCTCAAAGGGTCGCTGAGGGGTTGTCAAAGGCCACAGGGAGAGACTTGCTGTGCTGGAGATGTCGTAGTCCAAGACATATAGCCGCCCATTGTCCATTGTCTTCCGAAGAGAGGGACTGCAGCCTATGGAGACGCTGCTCCTACTATTCTTATCCTGCCTGAAGTGTGGACTGTCTGCCCAGAGAGGGGCCGAAGTCATGTCCTGTGAGTGCTGGTGTCAGGACTGTTAGACTCAGGGAGCTTGGTGACCCTGATAAGGACAACGCTTCCCCATCAGTTGGTCCGAGAGAACAACGTAGGTGTCCGCTGTATCCACGGGGACGCCAAGGACTATCCCGTTGTCAGAGTGAATATAAAAAATAACTGTCGGGTTGAGTTGCATGAGGTCAGGGTGGTTAAGGACTTGCTACACCCGGTGATAATAGGGCGGGACTTTAAACTATTCTGGGACTTGAGGGGGAAATTTGGGATGCCAAATGTCTGAGACAGGAGCCTGTCCAACCCTGAGGGAATTCCATCGCAGTTGTGTGTCCTGGCTGGTGATGAGGACGAGACGGTGACCAATGAGGCCGAGATTCCTGAACTGGGGGTTTCTGGGGGAAATTTTGGGACTGCTGAAATGTGGGATCTTACCCTAAAAGTGGCGTTGGAAAATGTGACCATGATAAATGGGGTTGCCCAAGAGCCGGGGGCTGACACCAGGTATCCACATTTTGCATTAAATGGAGAGCTGTTGTATCGGGTCACTAAACTGAGAAATGAAGTAGTAGAGCAGTTATTAGTACCGGGTCTTTATAGGCGTAGGGTCTAGACCTGGTCCATTCCCATATCTTGGGTGGACATCTGGGAGTAGACAAAACACAAGAACGGGTCCTTAGGAGATTCTAATGGCCTGGGTGTCACTGGGAGATTGTAAACTATGGCCGGTCCTGCCCTACTTGTCAACTTACAGCCCCCGTGTCCCATTTTCAAAGTCCCCTAGTGCCATTGCCCATTATAGAGGTCCCATTTGACAGGCTTGCAATGGACCTTGTGGGGCCCCTGGTTAAGTCCGCCAGGGGGCACCAATGCATTCTAGTGGTGATTGACTATGCAACATGGTACCCGGAGCAGGGGTAGAAATTCCTCCACCAGGAGCATAGCCCGAGAGTTAGTTCATATTTTTTCTCATACGGGCTTGCCAAAAGAGATCCTGACGGACCAAGGCACACCGTTTATGTCCAAAATGATGAGGGAGTTGTGCAAGGCTCTTCAGGTTGCACAATTCCGCACGTCGGTGTACCATCCGCAGACATACGGCCTGGTGGAGAGATTCAACAAGACGTTGAAGTTCACGCTTAAGAAGGTCGTGAAGAGAGATGGCTGAGACTGGGATTGCCTACTGCTGTACCTGTTGTTCTCTTTCAGGGAAGTTCCTCAGTCCTCTATGGATTCTCACCGTTCAGGCTGTTGTATGGACGACACCCCCGTGGACTTCTAGATGTTGCAAAGGAGACCTGGGAGGCAGAAGTTACACCCCACAGGAGCGTTTTTGAGCATGTGGCCCAAATGCAGGACTGGATTGCAAAGGTGATGCTGATTGTGAAGGAGAGCCTCCTTCAAGCACAAGAAGCCCATTCATGTTTCCTTCAATTGCAACCTGTTGTCTTGTCATTGCAGCTGAAAAACACCCCACATAGCATGATGCTGCCATCATGTTTCACTGTTGGGATTGTATTGGGCATGTGACGAGCAGTGCCTGGTTTTCTCTACACATACCGCTTAGAATTATCACCAAAAAGCTCTATCTTCGTCTCATCAGACTAGAGAATCTTATTTCTCATAGTCTGGGAGTCCTTTATGTGTTTTCTTAGCAAACTCTATGCGGGCTTTCATATGTTTTGCATTGAGAAGAGGCTTCCATCAGGCTACTCTGCCTTAACCCCTTCCCGACCTTTGACACAGAGTATGCGTCATGAAAGTTGGTGCCAATCCGACCTGTGACGCATATGCTGTGTCATGAAAGGATTGCGTTCCTGCGGGTCGGGTGACCGGGGTCACTGAAAGGTCACCCAACCCGCAGGCACAAGATGCTTTGTGCTTCACCACTGGGGGGGTTGGCTTAACCTCCACATGGCTACGATCGCTCTGATTGGCTGTTAAAAGTGAAACAGCCAATCATAGCGATTTGTAATATTTCACCAATGAAATTTGGTGAAATATTACAGTCCAGCCATGGCCAATGCTGCAATAGCATCTGCCATGGCTGGGGACCGAGATCCCGCTCCCCCCACACCGATTGACGGCGGTGATCGGCCGCCGCCACCTATTGATGGCGGCGATCGGTCACCACTGTCACTATCTGCTCCCCTCCTCCTTGCCTCCGCTCCTCCCACCTTCCAATGCCCTCCCCCGCTCACCTCCCCCGGTCCTCCGATGTCCTTGGGTCCGTCCCGGCGTCCTTCCGGGATTCTTCATGGGCGACGCCATATTGTAAAATGGCGGGCGCATGCGCAGTGCGCCCGCGGCTGGCAGGTCAATAAATTTATTTTGATCAATGTGATACTCTCTCACAGTGATCAAAATAAAAAAAAAGTAAATAAACGCCCCCTTTATCACCCCCAGGTAGGGACAAATAATAAATAAAGAATATATATATTTTTTTTCTATTAGGGTTAGGGTTAGAATTAGGCTGGGTTCATATTGCGTTATGGCAGTCCATTAGACTGCGTTACACTGCGGTATAACGCAGTGTAACGCAGTCTGTTAACACTGCCATTCACCCCCATTTGTGGGCGCATCGTTCGTAACGTGCCGTCATTCAGTGACGGAGCCTCAGACGCGGGCTGCAGCATCTGGGCTCCGTCACCGCTAGCACATCATCTGCTGATTCATCTGCGCTAGTGGGTATAGCATAACGCTATCGCGTTATGCTATACCTTTACCAGCCCGTCAGCGCTATGTGTTGAACGGGCTGGTAAAACGCAATATGAACCCAGCCTTAGGGTTAGGGTTAGAACTAGAGTTAGAACTAGGGTTAGGGTTAGCATTAGGGTTAGGGTTAGCATTAGGGTTAGAATTAGGGTTAGGGTTAGAATTAGGGTGACGGTTAGAATTTGGGTTAGGGTTGGAATTTGGGTTAGAATTAGGGTTGGGATTAGGGTTAGGTCTGTGGTTACGGTTAGAGTTAGGATAAGTGTTAGGGGTGTTTTGGGGTTAGGGTTGGGATTAGGGTTAGGCTTGTGGTTAGGGTTATGGTTAGAGTTGGGATTAGGGTTAGGGGTGTGTTGGGTTTAGGGTTATGGTTAGTGTTTGGATTAGGGTTAGGGGTGTGTAGGGGTTAGGATTGGGGTTAGGGGTGTGTTGGGGTTAGAGTTTGAGTTAGAATTGAGGGTTTCCACTATGTAGGCACATCAGGGGGTCTCCATACGCGAAATTGCGTCACCATTGATTCCTGCAAATTTGTAAGGTTCTGTGTACATGTTCCTGAAACTCAGTTTGTTCGTCAGCCATTTTACTTTCTGTCTTGCTGCAGCTATCTTGCCCTCAGTCAAAATGGAGTTTCCAGCTTGCATGTTCCCGCCCTGATTCTCTCCTTTTGCTTCTTAAGCAGCCACAGCTGAGCAATCAGTGCTTCAGAATCTAGCCTGCAGTGAACCTGTGACCTGACCCCTGAAGCCTTGGACCTTGTACTCCAGCTATTCCTACTGAGGAACTCTGAAGCACTTGTGGACTCTGAACCCTGCTCTTTAAAAGACCCACGTTTGCATGGACTTACGGTAACAGAGAAGAAGATCCTGAACCTGTTGTGGAGAGTGATTGCTGAGCTTAAGTTACTCTGGCCTGCTGTGTCTCCTGCTTCTGTGTCTGCAAACTGTGTGACTATTTTTGCCAACTTGTATGAAGTAATACAAGACTTTCTATATCAAACCTGTGTCTCATGTATTTTCATCGCACCCAAGCACAAGACGCTATATGAACTGTACTACATACATTACAAGATTCTGAAGCCAAACGTTAGTGTCTGCTGGGTCTGGAAAGGCTGTGTCTGCTGTAACTCTGGATATCGGATGTCCGGTTGTACTTTCTGTGATGACAGTGGTTGTGACTTCTCACAACCATTCCAGGTGAGCAATTCCCTTAAGTGTTTTTTTTTTTCTGCAGTGTTACCACAGGTAAACACTATTGTTTTTTTTTTCTTTTCTCTTTTTTGTCTGCTGTAACTGTGGATATCAGATGTCCGGGTGAACTTTCTGTGATGATAGTGGTTGTGACTTCTCACAACCATTCCAGGTGAGCAGTTCCCTTAATTTTTTTTCTCTCTGCAGTGTTACCACAGGTAAACACTATTGTTTTTTTTTTTCTCCTCTCCTCTTCTTCCAGTACTCCTGTCCTAAAAGATCTGGAAAATGGAGGCCCGCATAAAGGAACTTTGCGGAGTGACTGATAATATCCTTGCAGATTTGCAGAATATAAAGACCCGTTTTACAAACCTACAGGACCTCACTAATCACAATTTGCAAGTGTTTGGACAGACTGCCCAGGATTTGCGAGCCAGGATTGAGGTTCTAGAGGAGCGAGTCCAGGCTCCTGCCATAGCCCCGAGTTCTGGGATTCCCAAGTTGCCCCCTTTTCGTTTTGGCGGTGAACGTGAGAAATTCAGGGGATTTATTAATCAATGCAATCTTTTTTTTTCTGCACATGCTTCACAATTTCCCACTAAACGATCTAAGGTGCTTACTATAATTATGTTGCTTACCAACAAGGCTTTGATGTGGGCAAACCCTCTGATTGAGACTGAGGATGATTGTTTGAATCACCTTGATGCTTTTATTTCAGCCATGGGGCAGGTGTTTGATGACCCCAATCGAGGTGCAACAGCTGAAGCAGCCATGTTAGCTTTGCGCCAAGGTAAGCACTCGGTAGCTGAATATGCCTTGGATTTCAGGAGATGGGCCCTTGATACCACCTGGGACAGTTCCGCCAAAAAATCTATTTTTCGAAAGGGGTTATCTCCACTGATTAAGGATGAACTTGCTCGTGCCGACCCTCCCACTGCGTTAGGTGACTTTATTAACTACTGCATCCGTATTGATACTCGTCTGACTGAACGCAGGCAAGAGAGATGGTTCGAAAGCAATCGCACTAACGTTTTCCTACCTTCCTCTCCAGCTAAGGAACCTTTGAGTAGGATTACACGGGAACCTGAACCTGAACCCATGCAGGTAGACTCTTTACAACGACGGGTTAGTGATGCACGCAAGGAACATCGTTTTAAGGAGAATCTATGTTTCTATTGTGGTAAGTCAGGGCACTTCATTATAAACTGCCCCAGCCGTTCTCGTAAGACTACTGCAGCACTCATTCATTGTGAGTGTTGCGAGAGGGGGATCTGTCAGGTCCGAGCCTCAGGCTCCAGAGAGATCTGCAGCAACAGATCTTGATTTCTCGGACTTAAACTCCGTTACCTCTGAGGACGTTGACTGTGTAAACGCTGCAATTTTTCAAGTTTCCTCAGCGGTGTCCCAGCTAAGTTGTAAGAAAAACAATTCTCATTGCTTTCTTTCCATCAAACTCTGGGTTGACTCAGCTTGGGTGTCTAGCTCTGCTATGATCGACTCAGGGGCAAGTGGAAATTTTATGGATGTCTCCTTTGCTCTGAAACAGGGGATACGTTCAGTGAAGAGAGGCTACTCCAGTACAGATGGAAACTGTGGATGGCTCCCTGCTGACCTCTGGACCAGTGGATCAGCAAACAGAGCCTTTGAGGGTTCTTATGGGTAAAGATCATCAAGAGAAACTGTCCTTTATGCTTATCTCTTCTCCCCACTTTCCCATTATTCTAGGGCTACCATGGCTGCAGGCTCAGAATCCTACCATTAACTGGGAGACCAAGGAATTACACTTTCCAGAGAAACAGATGAGTCCAAAAGTTTCAGCATGCTCTGTTCCTAAAGGAACCATGTCAGTCCCTGAACTACCAGCTGTATACCAGGACTATGTGGATTTATGTGACAAGAAGAACGCTGACCAGCTTCCTCCTCACCGTCCATATGATTGTCCAATTGAATTATTGCCTGGAGCAGAGATACCTTTTGGTAAGATCTACCCCTGGCGGGGCCCGAGCTAAAGGCTTTAAAGGATTACATAGACGAAAATCTAGCCAAGGGCTTCATACGCCCCTCTTCATCTCCTGCAGGTGCACCCATCTTCTTTGTAAAGAAGAAAGATGGATCTCTGAGACCATGCGTAGACTATAGGGAACTCAATAAGGTTACTATTAGAAACCGTTATCCATTGCCTTTAATCCCTGAGTTATTGGAGAGAGTGCGACATGCCAAAATTTTCTCTAAACTAGATCTTCGTGGGGCCTATAACTTAGTCCGTATTAGACCTGGGGATGAATGGAAGACTGCATTCAGGTCACGCTATGGACACTTTGAATATCTAGTTATGCCTTTTGGTCTGAGTACCGCCCCAGCCACTTTCCAACACTTGGTGAATGACATCTTCAGGGATCTCCTAGATACATTCGTGGTAATTTATTTGGATGATATTCTAATTTTTTCTAACTCCACAGAGGAACATCATGGACATGTGAGAATGGTCTTGGAACGTCTAAGACAAAATCATCTTTACATCAAACTTGAAAAGTGTGAATTCCATAAGACCGAAATTCAATTTCTGGGGTATGTACTGTCTACACAAGGAATTAGTATGGATGGAAGCAAAACCCAAGCCATCAAGGATTGGCCAAGTCCTAGAAATGTGAAGGAGGTACAGCGCTTCATCGGGTTTGCCAACTTCTATAGACGTTTCATTAGAAATTTCTCTGAGGTAGTGTCACCTATCACCCAACTTACCCGGAAAGAGTCTAGGTTCTCCTGGACTCCCCAAGCCCAGGAAGCATTTTCCCGTCTAAAAGATAAATTTACCACTGCACCTATCCTAGTACATCCCAACCCCGAGCTTGCCTTCATAATAGAGGTGGATGCTTCAGACTGTGCCGTTGGAGCTATACTCTCTCAGAGAACAGGTGAGAAGAATGTCTTGCATCCCTGCGCCTTCTTTTCCCAGCAGTTGTCTTCGGCTGAGAGGAACTACGATGTGGGCAATAGAGAGTTGTTGGCCATTATTGCCGCCTTCAAAGAATGGAGACACCTTCTTCAGGGAGCTGCACAGCAAATAGTCGTCCTGACAGACCATCGTAACCTTGAGTTTATCAGGTCGGCTAAATGCCTGACTCCTCGCCAGGCTCGCTGGAATCTTTTCTTAAACCAATTTAATTTTATCATTTCTTATAGACCAGGATCGCGCAATGGAAAGGCTGATGCACTCTCTAGGATTTACTCAGCAGAGACACGTCCAATTACTCCTCCTAAGACTATTCTTCCTGACTCTAGATTCCTAGGAGTAATTCATAATCAAGACCTACTTAAGGACATCAAGGAAGCATACCATGCGGATTCCTTTTTGGCACAACCCCAAGGGACATAAGTCTTGTCTTTAAGAATGGTGTGTGGATTCAGGGACAACGCCTGTATATTCCTGAAACAGTCAGATTGAGAGTATTGCAACTCATTCACGATTCCAAGATAGCTGGGCATAGAGGAATTCTAAAGACACAGGAATTTCTTTCTCGTTTCTTTTGGTGGCCCACTTGCAGGAAGGATGTTTTAAACTATGTCACTTCATGTGAAGTTTGTGCAAGATGCAAAACACCTCGCTCCTCACCAACTGGTCTGTTACAGCCTCTTCCCACCCCGTCCCGCCCGTGGGGATCCATTTCTATGGACTTCATTGTGGAGTTACCAACCTCTCAAGGGAAGAACACCATTCTAGTGGTGGTTGACCGTCTAACAAAGGCAGCTCATTTTATTCCTTGTGTCGGCTTGCCCACTGCAAAACAGACATCAGATCTGATGATTAAAGATGTGTTTCGCTTACATGGAGTACCGGATGAGGTTATTTCGGATCGAGGGGTGCAATTCACTTCTAGGTTTTGGCAAAATTTCTGTGCAGCATTGGACATTAAAGTAAACCTTTCTTCTGCTTTTCATCCCCAGACTAATGGACAGACCGAACGAACCAATCAAACCTTGGAGCAGTATCTCCGCTGCTTTATCTGCCACCTACAGGATGATTGGGTGGATCTACTTCCATTAGCTGAATTCTCGTATAACAACTCTCAGAGTGCCTCCACTAAGCAGTCTCCTTTTTACTCTAATCTAGGTTATCATCCTAACATTCTACCACGATTTCCCATAGAAACGCCTTTACCAGCAGTGGCTGAAAGAATCACGTCTTTACAGAAGAATATGGATCTTCTAAAGGAGAATCTGGAATCGGCTCAGGAAAGGTACAAGAAAGCAGCAGATAAATTTCGTAAACCTGCACCAGCTTTCAAGGTAGGAGACTTGGTCTGGCTGTCAACCAGAAATCTTAAGTTAAGGATTCCATCGTCTAAGCTGGGACATAAGTACATTGGACCCTATAAAATCAGTAAAATTATAAGTGCCGTTGCTTGTCGTCTTCAACTGCCCAGAACTATGAGAATCCACCCTGTCTTTCATGTATCCCTACTAAAGGCTGCGACACCCAATACGTTTCCTGGACGTTCTTCTCCTTGCCCTGACCCAGTGCTAGTCGATGGTCAGGAAGAATTTGTGGTGGAAAGGATTTTAGATTCCAGGTTGTATAGAAATCAGTTACAATATCTGATTAAATGGCAGGGCTACCCAGTGGAGGACAACTCATGGGAACCAGTCAATAACGTTAATGCTCCTCGCTTGCTCCGTCAGTTTCATCAGAGGTACCCACACAAGCCTGGTCTGAGGTCATCCGGAGGTTGTCCCTAAGGGGGGAGTAATGTAAGGTTCTGTGTACATGTTCCTGAAACTCAGTTTGTTCGTCAGCCATTTTACTTTCTGTCTTGCTGCAGCTATCTTGCCCTCAGTCAAAATGGAGTTTCCAGCTTGCATGTTCCCACCCTGATTCTCTCCTTTTGCTTCTTAAGCAGCCACAGCTGAGCAATCAGTGCTTCAGAATCTAGCCTGCAGTGAACCTGTGACCTGACCCCTGAAGCCTTGGACCTTGTACTCCAGCTATTCCTACTGAGGAACTCTGAAGCACTTGTGGACTCTGAACCCTGCTCTTTAAAAGACCCACGTTTGCATGGACTTACGGTAACAGAGAAGAAGATCCTGAACCTGTTGTGGAGAGTGATTGCTGAGCTTAAGTTACTCTGGCCTGCTGTGTCTCCTGCTTCTGTGTCTGCAAACTGTGTGACTATTTTTGCCAACTTGTATGAAGTAATACAAGACTTTCTATATCAAACCTGTGTCTCATGTATTTTCATCGCACCCAAGCACAAGACGCTATATGAACTGTACTACATACATTACAAAATTTTGCGTTCAAAAAGTCAAACAGTGCTCCCTTTATTCCGAGCCCCGACGTGTGCCCAAACAGTGGTTTATCCCCACATATGGGGTATCAGCGTACTCAGGAAAAATTGCACAACAACTTTGGGGGTCTAATTTCTTCTGTTACCCTTGGGAAAAAAAAATCGGGGACTAAAAAAATTATTTTTGTGAAAAAAAAAATGATATTTTATTTTTGGCTCTGATTCAAAGTGCTCACCACACATCTAGAGGAGTTCCTTGGGGTATCTAGTTTCCAAAATGGGGTCACTTAGGGGGTTTCTACTGTTTAGGCACATCATGGGCTCTGCAAACGTAACATGACGCCTGCATACCATTCTATCAAGTCGGCATTTCAAAACGTCACTACTTCTCTTCTGAGCCCCGATATGTGCCCATACAGTAGTTTTCTCCCACATATGAGATATCAGCGTACTCAGGACAAATTGGACAACTTTTGGGGTCTAATTTCTCCTGTTACCCTTGGGAAAATAAAAAAAATTGGGGACTAAAAGATCATGTTTGTGGAAAAAATATGATTTTTTTTATTTTCATGCCCGGGCGTTATAAACTTCTGTGTAGCCCTTGGAGGTTCAGAGTGCTCACCACACATCTAGATAAGTTCCGTGCGGGGTCTAGTTTCCAAAATGGGGTGACTTCTGGGAAGTTTCTACTGTTTAGGCACATCAGGGGCTCTGCAAACGTAACATGACGCCCGCAGACCATTCCATCAAGTCGGCATTTCAAAATGTCACTACTTTCCTTCCGAGCCCCAACGTGTGCCCGAACAGTGGTTCCCCCCACATATGGGGTACCAGTGTACTCAGGACAAACTGTACAACAACTTTTAAGGTCCAATTTCTCCTGTTACTCTTGTGAAAATAAAAATTGCGGGTTAAAAAAAAATCAGTTTTTGAGGAAAAAAATGATTTTTTATTTTCACGGCTCTGCATTATAAACTTCTGTGAAACACGTGGGGGTTCAAGGTGCTCACCACACATCTGGATAAGTTGCTTGGGGGGTCTAGTTTCCAAAATGGGGTCATTTGTGGGGGGTTTCTACTGTTTAGGCAAATAAGGGGCTCTACAAACGTAACAAGATGCCCGCAGACCATTCCATCAAGTCGGCATTTCAAAGCATCACTACATCCCTTCCGAGCCCTGACGTGTGCCCAAACACTGGTTCCCCCCACATATGGGGTACCAGAATACTTTTGGGGTCCAATTTCTCCTGTAACCATTGTGAAAATAAAAAATAGGGGGCTAAAAAATCATTTTTTGGGAAAAAAAAATGATTTTTTTATTTTCATGGCTCTGCGTTATAAACTTCTGTGAAGTACCTTGGGAGTCAAAGTGCTCACTGTGCATCTAGATAAGTTCCTTAGGGGGTCTAGTTTCCAAAATGTGGTCATTTGTGGGGGAGCTCCAAAGTTTAGGCACACATGGGCTCTCCAAACACAACATGGTGTCCGCTAACGATTGGAGCGTGCTCAGGAAAAACTGGACAACAACTTTTGGGGTCCAATTTATCCTGTTACCCTTGGGAAAATAAAAAATAGGGGCTAAAAAATGATTTTTGAGAAACAAAAATGATTTTTTTATTTTCACTGCTCTGCGTTTTAAACTTCTGTGAATCACTTGGGGTTCAAAGTGCTCACTACACATCTAGATAAGCTCCTTGGGGGTCTAGTTTCCAAAATGGGGTCACTTGTGGGGGGTTTCTACTGTTTAGGCACATCAGGGGCTCTGCAAACGCAACATGATGACTGCAGAACATTCCATCAAGTCTGCATTCCAAAATGGCGCTCCTTCCCTTTTGAGCTCTCCCATTCGCCAAAACAGTGGTTCCTCCCCACATATTGGGTATTGTTGTACTCAGAACAAATTGCAGAACAACTTTTGTGGTCCAATTTCTCCTGTTACCCTTGTAAAAATAAAAAATAGCTGGCTAAAAAATCATTTTTGAGGAAAAAAAATATTTTTTTATTTTCACTGCTCTGTGTTATAAACTTCTTGTGAAGCACTTGGGGGTTCAGAGTGCTCACAACACATCTAGATAAGTTCCATAAGGGGTCTAGTTTCCAAAATGGTGTCACATGTGTTTTTTTTTGACTGTTTAGGCACACAGGGGCTCTCCAAATGCGTCATGGTGTCCGCTAACGATTGGAGCTAATTTCCATTCAAAAAGTCAAATGGCGCTCCTTCCCTTCTGGGCCCTGTCGTGTGCCCAAACAGTGGTTTATGAACACATATGAGGTATCTGTGTACTCAGGATAAATTTCCAAACAAATTTTAGGATCCATTTTATCCTGTTGCCCATGTGAAAATGAAAAAACTGAGGCTAAAAGAAAATTTTTGCGAAAAAAAAAAGTACTTTCTATTTTTTACGGATCAATTTGTGAAGTACCTTGGGGTTCAAAGTGCTCACTATACATCTAGATAAGTTCCTTGGGGGGTCTAGTTTCCAAAATAGGGTCACTTGTGTGGGAGCTCCAATGTTTAGGTACACAGGGACTCTCCAAATGCGACATGGCAACCGCTAAATATTCCACCATATTTTCTATTCAAAAAGTCAAATGGCGCTCCTTCCCTTTTGAGCCCTGCCGTGCACCCAAACAGTGGTTTATGACCACATATGAGGTATAGGTGTACTCAGGAGAAATTGCCCAACAAATTTTAGGATCCATTTTATCCTGTTGCCCATGTAAAAATGAAAAAATTGATGCTAAAAGAAAATTTTTGTTGGAAAAATTAAAATTTCCATTTTTTCCTTCCACGTTACTATAGTTCCTGTGAAGCACCTGAAGGGTTAATAAGGTTCTTAAATGTAGTTTTGAGTAGCTTGAGGGGTGCAGTTTTTATAATGGTGTCACTTTTGGGTATTTTCTGCCATATAGACCCCTCAAAGTGACTTCAAATGTGAGGTGGTCCCTAAAAAAATGGTTTTGTAAATTTTGTTGTAAAAATGAGAAATCTCTGGTCAACTTTTAACCCTTATAACTTCCTAACAAAAAAAAATTTTGTTTCCAAAATTGTGCTGATGTAAAGTATACATGTGGAAAATGTTATTTATTAATCATATTTTGTCACATAACTCTCTGGTTTAACAGAATAAAAATTCAAAATTTAAAATTGTGAAATTTTCAAAATTTTTGCCAAATTTCCATTTTTTTCACAAATAAACGCAAAAATGATCGATCTAAATTTACCACTAACATGAAGCCAGTATGTCACGAAAAAACATTCTCAGAATCGCTAGGATCCGTTGAAGCGTTCCTGAGTTATTACCTCACAAAGGGACACTGGTCAGAATTGCAAAAAATGGCAAGTTCTTTCAGGTCAAAATAGGCTGGGTCATGAAGGGGTTAAAGGCCCAACTGGTGGAGGGCTGCAGTGATAGTTGACTTTGTGGAACTTTCTCCCAGCTCCCTAGTGCATCTCTGGAGCTCAGCCACAGTGATCTTGGGGTTCTTCTTTACCTCTCTCAACAAGGCTCTTCTCCCACGATTGCTCAGTTTTGCCAGACCGTCAGGTCTTGGAAGACTTCTGGTGGTCCCAAACTTCCTCCATGTATGGATTATGGAGGACACTGTGCTCTTAGGAACCTTGAGTACTGCAGAAATTCTTTTGTAACCTTGGTCAGATCTGTGCCTTGCCACAATTCTGTCTTTGAGCTCCTTGGCCAGTTCCTTTGAACTCATGATTCTCATTTGGTCTGACCTGCTGTGAGCTGTGAGGTCTTAAACATGTGTGTGCCTTTACAAATCAAGTCCTATCAGTTTAATTAAACACAACTGGACTCCAATGAAGGAGTAGAACCATTTCAAGGATGATCACAAGGGAATGTGTTGTGAATGGACTTGAAATGAGTTCTGAGCAGAGGCTCCCTCTGGTAGTTACAAGCGGTACTGGACTGTCCAGTGAAGATTGTGAGGAGTGGGAATCAGGTGTTACTGACTGGTCTTATATAAGGGAGTCGCCTTCCCATCAGGGTTGCCGGTGATCAATTGTTCTGGTCTCAATCCTTGAGTCCTGTTTCCTTTGTAGCCTGCTGTGTCGTGTCTGCATCTCCTGCTAACAGACAAGACATTTTCTTCTTTTTGTTTTTGTGCTTGATTTTTGCATTTTGTCCTGCACTTCTGTGGGGGCCTTCAGGGTCCCCTCCGGGGGCTTTTGCCTCTCAGTTTAGTTCAGCCACTGATGTTTGTACTTTTGCTTTTTCCAGTTTTTTCAGTGGCTGCTGTTTTGATTTTGTTACACCAGAGAACTAATTTGGGTGGTAGAGGTCGTGTGATCTCAGGTGATTTTGAAATTAGTAGAGTTGGTGCTTTTCGGGGTTTTTTGGGATTGCAGTAAGTGCCCTTCCTATCCTTTTCTATTTAGGTAGTTTGGGCCCCAACGTTTGCTCATACTATTTTCTGTCTGTGTCAGTATTTCATCTTGTCTGGCCGCCATTGCATGTTTGGGGGCTTTCTATGTTCTTTGGGGATCTGCTCCGGGGCAGATGGCTTTCCTCTTTCTGTCTTTGGGTGTAGTTAGTTTCTCAGGCTGTGACGAGGCGTCTAGGACCAACGTAGGAACGCTCCACGGCTGCCTCTGGTTGTGGTGGTTAGTCAGGGTACTGCAATCTCATAGATTCCAACTTCTCTGGTGTATTGCCTTTTTTACCTGCACTCCTCAGCTACCGAAACATAACAGTATCACCGGCCTAAAAATTGAAAATTGTATTGTACTCACAGAAGGGAAAAAATATTGTGAAAGAAAAAAGGTTGTCAGAGTTGTCAGAGATATTTTTCTGTTTGTTGCATTTTTTTCCCTCTGTATCTCTGGGTGCTGGGGAGGATTTTTTTTTCTCTCAATGGAGTTTGCACAGTTGTCTGGCCGTGTGGATCAGCTTGCCACTGAGGTTCGGAGTATTGCTGCCTATCTTGCTAGGTTGCCTGTTGTGGAACCTAGTATTCCCATGCCAGATTTGTTTTTAGGGGATCGAGCTAAGTTTCAGAATTTCAAAAATAATTGTAAATTGTTTTTTGCCTTAAAATCTAAGTCCTCAGGGAACGCAGCGCAGCAGGTTCAAATTGTCATCTCTCTCCTGCGCGGCGATCCTCAGGATTGGGCTTTTTCCCTGACACCTGGGGATCCTGTTTTGAGTGATGTTGATGCATTTTTTCAGGCTTTGGGGTTATTGTACGATGAGCCTAATGTCACTGATCAAGCTGAAAAAGCCTTGTTGGCATTAAATCAGGGTCTTGATGACGCTGAGTTATACTGTCAGAGATTCCGTAGGTGGGCAGTCCTGACCAAGTGGAATGATGACGCTTTGGCGGCCCTTTTTATGAATGGTCTGTCAGATAATGTAAAGGATGTTATGGTGGGATTCTCTGTCCCCTCTGGTCTCAATGATTCTATGTCATTAGCGATTCAAATTGACAGACGTTTGCGTGAGCGGAGAAGTATGCGTGGAATGGTGTTGCCTTGTGAACCTGCTTCTGAACCCATGCAGTGTGACAGAGTGGTGTCTGGGGCACAGCGTCATGAGTTTCGAAAGCGCAATGGGTTATGTTTCTACTGTGGTGATGCCTCTCATGCTATTTCAGTCTGCCCTAAGCGGGCAAGACGTTTTGCACGCTCAGTTGTCTTGGGTAGTGTTCAGACTAAGTTTTTATTAACTGTCACTCTGATATGCTCTCTGTCCTCATTTTCTGCTCAGGCTTTCGTTGATTCTGGAGCAGCTATTAACCTGATGGATTATGATTTTGCTAAACGTTGTGGTTTCCTTTCTTCCTGGCACTAAGAATGTTAAGGCGGATGCCCTCTCGAGGAGTTTCCTTGCGGACTCTCCTGAGTTATCTGATCCTTCTGTTATTTTGAAAGAGGGTGTAGTTCTTTCCGCCATCTCACCCAATTTGAGACTTGCTCTGGAGGGGTGTCAGGAGGATAGGCCTGAGCGCTGCCCTGTTGGAAAATTGTTTGTCCCGGACCAGTGGAAAAAGAGTGTGATGTCTGAGATTCATTGTTCCGCGTTGGCTGGGCATCCCGGAATTTTTGGTACCAGAGACTTGGTTAGTCGGTCCTTTTGGTGGCCTACCTTGTCTCGTGATGTCAGGGAATTTGTGCAGTCCTGCGGGACTTGCTCTCGCTCCAAGCCTTGCTCTCGCTCTAGTGGTTTGTTGATGCCATTGCCTGTGCCCAAGAGACCATGGACCCATATCTCTATGGATTTCATTTCCGACCTCCCTGTTTCTCAGAGAATGACCGTCATCTGGGTGATTTGTGATAGGTTTTCCAAGATGATACATCTTGTGCCATTACCTAAGTTGCCTTCCTCCTCTGAATTGGTGCCTTTGTTCCTTCAGCACGTGGTTCGTTTACACGGCATTCCTGAGAACATTGTGTCTGACAGAGGAGTCCAGTTTGTTTCCAGATTTTGGAGGACCTTTTGTTCTAAACTTGGTGTTCAATTGTCTTTCTCCTCGGCGTTTCATCCTCAGACCAATGGTCAAACTGAGAGAACAAACCAGACATTGGAGACTTATCTAAGACGCTTTGTGTCTGCTGATCAGGATGACTGGGTCTCTTTTTTGCCTTTGGCTGAGTTTGCTCTTAATAATAGGGCTAGCTCTGCCACTTTGATGTCTCCATTTTTCTGTAATTCTGGGTTTCACCCTCGATTTTCTTCAGGACAGACGGAGGCTTCTGTCTGTCCAGGTGTTGACTCTGTTGTGGAGCGTATGCAACAGATTTGGGACCAGGTAGTGGAGAGGTTGTCCCTCTCTCAGGAGAGGGCCAGCGGTTTGCTAACCGGCATAGGACTGATGGTCCTCGGTTTAAAGTGGGGGACTTGGTCTGGTTGTCCTCAAGAAATATTCCTATGAGAGTGGCATCTCCTAAATTTAAGCCTAGGTTCATTGGACCTTATAAGATCATGGAGATTCTTAATCCTGTTTCTTTTCGTTTGCTTCTTCCAGGGACATTTAAGATCCATAACGTGTTCCACAAGTCCTTGTTGAAGAGGTTTGTTGAGCCAGTGGTTCCTACTGCTTTGCCTCCTGACCCTGTTCTGGTTGAGGGCAATATGGAGTTTGTGGTTGAGAAAATATTGAATTCTCGTTTTTCTAGACGGAAACTCCAGTATTTGGTTAAGTGGAGAGGTTATGGTCAGGAAGTCAATTCTTGGGTGTTTGCTTCGGACATCCATGCTAGGAGACGCATCCGTGCGTATCATAGAACTCATCCTGACCGACCTGGTTGCTCAAATGAGGGTTCGGTGACCCCTCCTCAGGGGGGGGTACTGTTGTGAATGGACTTGAAATGAGTTCTGAGCAGAGGCTCCCTCTGGTGGTTACAAGCGGTACTGGACTGTCCAGTGAAGATTGTGAGGAGTGGGAATCAGGTGTTACTGACTGGTCTTATATAAGGGAGTCGCCTTCCCATCAGGGTTGCCGGTGATCAATTGTTCTGGTCTCAATCCTTGAGTCCTGTTTCCTTTGTAGCCTGCTGTGTCGTGTCTGCATCTCCTGCTAACAGATAAGACATTTTCTTCTTTTTGTTTTTGTGCTTGATTTTTGCATTTTGTCCTGCACTTCTGTGGGGGCCTTCAGGGTCCCCTCCGGGGGCTTTTGCCCTCTCAGTTTAGTTCAGCCACTGATGTTTGTACTTTTGCTTTTTCCAGTTTTTTCAGTGGCTGCTGTTTTGATTTTGTTACACCAGAGAACTAATTTGGGTGGTAGAGGTCGTGTGATCTCAGGTGATTTTGAAATTAGTAGAGTTGGTGCTTTTCAGGGTTTTTTGGGATTGCAGTAAGTGCCCTTCCTATCCTTTTCTATTTAGGTAGTTTGGGCCCCAACGTTTGCTCATACTATTTTCTGTCTGTGTCAGTATTTCATCTTGTCTAGCCGCCATTGCATGTTTGGGGGCTTTCTATGTTCTTTTGGGATCTGCTCCGGGGCAGATGGCTTTCCTCTTTCTGTCTTTGGGTGTAGTTAGTTTCTCAGGCTGTGACGAGGCGTCTAGGACCAACGTAGGAACGCTCCACGGCTGCCTCTGGTTGTGGTGGTTAGTCAGGGTACTGCAATCTCATAGATTCCAACTTCTCTGGTGTATTGCCTTTTTACCTGCACTCCTCAGCTACCGAAACATAACAGGAATGGGCAGCATGTGACTTAAATATGAGTGTCTGAGCAAAGGGTCTGTATACTTATGACCATGTGATATTTCAGCTTTTCTTTTTTAATAAATTTTCAAAAATTTCTACATTCCTGCTTTTTTTTCAGTCAAGATGTGGTGCAGAGTGTACATTGAGAAAAAAAATAACATTTTTGAATTTACCAAATGGCTGCAATGAATAAGAGTGAAAAATGTAAAGGGGTCTAAATACTTTCCTTACCCAGTGCATGTGACAGAGTCACTGGCAATGTAATAGAGGGGAGATATGTTTCACTATGCCTAATGGCATCAGTGTTATAAAATCCAAAGTTGTATTTCCTCCAGCACAGTAAGTGTTGCGAGGGTTCAGTCATGTTATGGGCTGGGCTTTAGAAGGACATTCATAGATCGGGTGGGAGACTGTCCCCCTACAGAGCTAGCACCACTGTGTTCTGACAGGACCTTGGTGAGGTCACAGTCATATGATCAGTCACGTGGTTGAGGAGTCACATGGCCAAAGTTTAAATGGCTGAAGGAAGGGACTTCCAGTGTTCATTGTGTGGGCTTGGAGAAGGAGCACTACAAGAGAGTGCTTCATGGACTAGAGAGCCTGAACCGTGTGTGTTCTGTCAGCCGTGAGCGGAGGTACCCCGCTCACAGAAAGACTGTGTTTGTTCTGCCATTATTTTGTTTTGTTTCCCTGTTTTGCCTAGAGGGCTGTATTTTCTTTACTAACCCCCCTTGGTTTATGCTGCCCATAATAAACCAAAGGAAGTTCTTAAAGCTGCAGTGTACCCGTGTCTACCTCCGTGTGCAGCCGAGTGAGCCGCTCTAACATAAGAGTTACAGAGGCAATGTTTAGAATGAAAATGTTTTTATTCAAGCAATATGCAACACCACTCTGCAGACTTTATAAACACTGCTCAAAAAAAATAAAGGGAACACTCAAATTACACATCCTAGATCTGAATGAATGAAATATTCTCATTGAATACTTTGTTTTGTACAAAGTTGAATGTGCTGACAACAAAATCACACAAAAATCATCAATGGAAATCAAATTTATAAACCAATGGAGACCTGGATTTGGAGTCACCAACAAAATTAAAGTGGAATGTAATGTCCTTAAATTATTGACTTTTTTTAAAGACATTACATTCCACTTTAATTTTGTGCTCAGTAGTGTGTGAGGCCTTCACGTGCCTGTATGACCTCCCTACAACGCCTGTGTATGCTCCTGATGAGGCGGCGGATGGTCTTTTGAGGGATCTCCTCCCAGACCTGGACTAAAGCATCCGCCAACTACTGGACAGTCTGTGGTGCAACGTGACGTTGGTGGATGGAGCGAGACATGATGTCCCAGATGTGCTCAATCGGATTCTGGTCTGGGGAAAGGGCAGGCCAGTCCATAGCTTCAATGCCTTCATCTTGCAGGAACTGCTGACACACTCCAGCCACATAAGGTCTGGCATTGTCCTGCATTAGGAGGAACCCATGGCCAACCGCACCAACATACG
Organism: Oophaga sylvatica; assembly: GCA_033576555.1. Lineage (NCBI taxonomy): Eukaryota > Metazoa > Chordata > Amphibia > Anura > Dendrobatidae > Oophaga > Oophaga sylvatica. The sequence goes on along the minus strand of JARQOD010000004.1, from coordinate 156,415,148 downwards.
GTCTCACAAGTGGTCTGAGGATCTCATCTTGGTACCTAATGGCAGTCAGGCTACCTCTGGCGAGAACATTGAGGGCTGTTCGGCCCTCCAAAGAAATGCCACCCCACACCATTACTGACCCTCTGCCAAACCGGTCATGTCAAAGGATGTTGCAGGCAGCAGATCGCTCTCTACGGCATCTCCAGACTCTGTCACGTCTGTCACATGTGCTCAGTGTGAACCTGCTTTCATCTGTGAAGAGCACAGGACGCCAGTGGCGAATTTGAAAATCCTGGTGTTCTGTGGCAAATGCCAAGCATCCTGCACGGTGTTGGGCTGTGAGCACAACCCCCATCTGTGGACGTCAGGCACTCAGACCATCCTCATGGAGTTGGTTTCTAACCGTTTGTGCAGACACATGCACATTTGTGGCCTGCTGGAGATCATTTTGCGGGGCTCTGGCAGTGCTCCTCCTGTATCTCCTTGCACAAAGGCAGAGGTAGCGGTTCTGCTGCTGGGTTGTTGCCCCCCTACGGCCCCCTCCAAGTCTTCTGGTGTACTGGCCTGTCTCCTGGTAGTGCCTCCAGCCTCTGGACACTACGCTGACAGACACAGCAAACCTTCTTGCAACAGAACGCATTGATGTGACATCCTGGATAAGCTGCATTACCTGAGCCACGTGTGTGGGTTGTAGAGTCCGTCTTATGCTACCACGAGTGTGAAAGCACAACCAACTTTCAAAAGTGACCAAAACATCAGCCAGAAACTGAGATGTGGTCTGTGGTCCCCACCTGCAGAACCACTCCTGTATTGAGTGTGTCTTGATAATTGCCAATAATTTCCATCTGTTGTCTATTCCATTTGCACAACAGCATGTGAAATTGATTGTCAGTCAGTGTTGCTTCCTAAGTGGACAGTTTTATTTCACAGAAGTTTGATTTACTTGGAGTTATATTCTGTTGTTTAAGTGTTCCCTTTATTTTTTTGAGCAGTGTACATAAATTACTTTGTCGCTACACATGTAAAAATGTGCGGTGCTTAGCACACATTTTGATCACAATGTATTTGCCCATCAGCTAGCAATAAGTTGACTTTTTAAATGGAACCTCAAATAAGCAGGGAATATATAGGCTAAACTTTTGTATAATTAAAAACAGTTTTGGAAAGATGGATGAATAAGGTACAAGGACCTTGGATGTAGTCACTCCTCCAATGGCACAATGCAGTATATATACAATTGGGCCAGGACAAAATAATATATTTAAACTAGTGATGAGTGAGTATGCTCGTTACTCGAGTTTTCCGAGCATGCTCGGGTGTTCTCCGAATATCTTGGGAGTGCTCGGACATTTAGTGTGTGTCCCCGCAGCTGCATGTGTTTCGACACGCACCACAATTGTGGATACCAGGGCTATGGGGTACTCGGAGCCGAGCCCATGGAAATCTATGGGAGTTGTCACTGGTAGCGGTGGCTCGGTCCGTGGCCCTGGCGGTCGTGCGATAGGGGATATTTACAGGGGATAATTAGGATAGGTAGTTTGTGACGCCACCTGTGGTATCTGGTCAATCGGACCAGCGCTGCTATAGGGATCTTCACGGGGATGTTATGGGGCAGCTGGGTGGTAAGTCTCCCACAGGTGAGACGGGTCCCTGGAAGTCTATGGTGGTGATGCAGGGTGTAGCTAATAATTCAGTCACACACAATGCTGCTTCTTTTCATACCTTTTACTGGTAGATGGTTCAAGCAGGTCCCGGGGAGCTGGTCGGGGTGGAGAATGCACATTCGGGTAACCGCTGAGCAGGTTAGAGGCCTCCTTCGTATATATCGGAGTCCAAACTTGCATGAAGCGAAGTTAACTCTACAATCTCCAGCTTTCTCAATAGCTGACAAGCCCGGCCGACTTTGTGGTGGAGACTTCTATGGCTCTGACTAGCAGATGTTGAGAGAACTAAGTCTATATTTGCTGATCAGGCTAGACTCCTGTTTTCTCTGTCTCCGGTTACGTATCGACACATTGAGCTGCCTTCTGCGACCTGTAGTCCAGAAAGCCTCCGGGTATCTTGTTACTATGCTTGAAACTCTAGCAACGCGTCGGACCCCGGTGTCCGGTGATTTAGTGCAGGCAATCCAATACCTAAAGCACTTCTCTATGTCTTCTCCACTGCGCCCTTCGCCCTGCTTTTGCTCTTTGCATAAGCACTTGTAGCTTTCGATGGAAATGTCAGCTTTCTCCAGAGCTCGCTGAGCAGCTCTCAGTATCCTCCTTGTTTCAGCTTCTGTTGAGGTACTGATTAAGGGTAGCTCTGACTAGGCTAGGATGATTCACTTCACCCGTACTAGCCTCCACTTCCTTGTCAGGTGAGCTACGCTAGCTCTGCGAGGATTCAGTCCTCTCTCCTAGTCCAGACTGAACTGGCACTGAACTGCACTGTCCTAAGACAGGAAACTGACTGGTCTGCACTGTCCTGAGACAGGAAGCTTGACTGAGCTCTGCTACGTGTCACTACCTCCTATACCCCTGGTGGGTGTGTCTGAAAGTGTGAGTGACGTGAATGATAACAAGCTTTTGTGGTTACCTTCCTGTGCATTCTCCTGGATTTTATGTGTGCCTTACATAGCTGGGCCACACATCCCCCCTTGGTTTAACACAGCACTCCCGGCTGTAAAAGAGAAAAAGAAACATTTTTGGTTTTGCATTAAACAACAACATTTTAACTCTTCCCATTCGGGAGGTAAGACTTCTTGAACGTTACAATTTGTACATTAGAAAAAATACAAAAGTATCAAACATTCTCATATTACTAGACAATATTCTTGTGGAGGACCCGCACCAAAAACCTCCCACGTGGGTCCTGGGTGGGCTGCAGGACTTCTGACTGCAGACCTCACTCTAGGCCACACCATACGGGTTTTTCTTCAGAGGTAGATAGTAGTGGTTTCATGTAAAACCAAGATAATGCACCGAAGCGCAACTATTTACAAAGCAAGTTCTTGGGCTGGCACAGTCCACAGCCACGCAGTCCATGACATGGAAAAGACACATTTCAAGACATATAAATAGAAATCACATTAATAACTTTTTCAAACTTTATACATTTTGTCAGTGACAATAAACCCTGTCTGGGTCTGGCTAACTAGTTTACTAGGACTACTCCTGATAGCGAATAGGTAGTTTTCCTTTGGTGATGCGTTCTGATCTACGTGGGGTAGCATCAGGTATAGTAGTGTCTAACCCTTCTGTTCTGCGTAACGGCAAACTATATATACGACTCCACCTCTCTAGGGACCTGGCAAGCATGCTAGTGACTGGACGAGGCGGTACTGCTTCACCAGCTTCACCAGGGGATTCCACTTCTTGTGGTGCTGCTTCTTGCGGGTCCGCTGCTTGGGGTTCTAATGGTTGAGGGTCTGCCGGAACAGGTCCTTCTGGAACTGGCTCTACTGGCACAATTGGTATGACTGGTTGTAGAGACTCCTCTTGCGGTTGATAAAACTGCAGCACAGGAATAATTACAGCATCTCCCAATCTGGGCCAATCCGCAGGTAAATCCCCCAAATCCGTGTGTATGACCGCTTCAGCACTCTCTTCTTGATGGACAACAGGGTTTTCTTCACGGAGCTTTAATGGGCAAGGACACAACTTTAAATGATCTCTGGACACCGTTGCCGTCGTTTTTCCTCCATCCTTACTAATGGCACAGACCTTTCTGTTATCAAAATTGGAATTTTGCATGACATATGGCTCCTGTTCCCACTGATCATCCAACTTGTGCATTCTTCTTTTCCTTTTTAGCACCATTTCTCCAGGCATAAAAGGCTTAGCGGGAGCATTTTTGTTATAGTTCTTCTCTTGCTTTTCTCTTACTTTGTTGAGACTGTCTTCTACGCAGGCTTGTACTCTCTTATACTGTTCCTGTCGAGTTGTGTCCCAATCTTCAGCACTGTCATCAGCCTCTGGTTCTACCACTCCCAGCTCCAAATCCATTGGCAGTCTTCCAGGTCTTGCTCTCATAAGGTAAGCTGGAGTGCAATTGGTGGAACTTACTGGTATGTGGTTGTACAAGTCAACCAGGTCAGGTAACAAGTCTGGCCACCGATTTCTTTCTTCCAGGGGTACAGTTTTCAGTAAATCCATGACAATGTGATTCATCTTTTCACAAAGGCCGTTGGTCTGAGGGTGGTATGGCGTCGTTCTGATCTTTTTACATCCATACAATTGACAGAATTCCTGAAACAGTTCAGCTTCAAAGGCTGGACCTCGATCAGTCAGTACCTGCTCTGGATATCCGTGTGGTCTGCAGAAACTTGCTTGGAAGACCTTGGCTGCTGTCTCTGCTGTGAGATCCTTGACAGGGGCGACCACCAGAAATTTGGAGTAATGATCCACCATGGTCAGGGCATATGAGTATCCTGACCTGCTTGGGGACAACTTAACGTGATCCAATGCTACGATCTCCAGAGGACGAGTCGTCCGGATAGGCTGCAAGGGTGCTCTCTGACTATGATAGTCTTTTCGTCTGAGACCACAGGGTCCACAGTTCCGGCACCACTTCTCGATGGAGCTGCGCATCCCTACCCAGTAGAACCACACCTCAACAGGGTCTCCAGCTTTTTCCAGCCAAAGTGTCCTGCTTGATCGTGGTAGGCTTCCAACACCATTTGGATGTCTGCTCTGGGCACCACTATCTGCCAAACCATCTCATGGGTCCTTGGGTCGACGTATCTCCTGCACAACTTCTCTCGGTATATGAACAACCGGCTTCTTTCATTCCACAGGAGCTTTGCTGGTATGGGTGCGTCTTTCTCCAAGGAGGAACCTTCTTGTCTTATCAACTCCTTGATACGGCTGACCACTGGATCGCTGTCTTGAGTCTCCTTCCAGCTGTGATGGGGTAAAGGGTTCAACATCTCACCACACCGCTTTCGGTAGACTCGTTGCTCTTGGACCATCCCATTTCGGTGGAACGCAGGTAGCTCGATTTCTTCCAGATCATCTGATTCTTCCTCCGTGTCGGATTCATGCGGCATTCTGGACAAGGCGTCCGCGTTGGCATTTTTACGGCCCGCTCTGTACTTGATGGTAAACTGATAATTTGACAACCGAGCCATCCAACGTTGCTCCATGGCTCCCAGCTTGGCTGTTTCCAGATGCGTCAAGGGGTTGTTGTCTGTAAACGCCGTGAACTTGTTGGAGGCGAGGTAATGTTTGAATCTTTCGGTAATGGCCCAGACCAGCGCTAGGAACTCCAGTTTGAAGCTGCTATAGTTTTCCGGATTCCTCTCAGTTGGCCTGAGTTTTCTGCTGGCATATGGATGACTTTTTCTTGGCCGTTCTGCTTCTGACTGAGGACCGCTCCTAATCCTTCGTTACTGGCATCTGTGTATAGCAGGAACGGTTGGCTGTAATCTGGGTAGGCTAAGATTTCATCGCCGGTAAGGATCTCTTTCATCTCTTTGAATGCCTCAGCTTGTTCTTTTCCCCAATTGAATGGAAGGTTTCTGCTCTTAAGAGGTTGTCCTACCAGGGGGTCCTGCAAAGGCGCCGCTTTCTTAGTGTAATCTTTTACAAACCTCCTGTAGTAACCTGTTAGTCCCAGGAACTGACGCACCTCCTTTAGGTTCTTCGGCTCTGGCCATTTCTGAATAGCTGTGACCTTCTCGGGGTCCGGCGCTACTCCTTCGGAACTGACAATGTGTCCCAAGTACTGTACCTTCCGTTTGAGCAGGTGGCATTTAGAGGGCTTTAGTTTCATCCCAAACTTGGACAATGACTCGAATACCTCCGCCAGGTGCTTCAGATGATCTTCATATGTCTTAGAGTACACAATTACGTCGTCCAAGTACAGCAACACAGTTTCGAAGTTGAGATGTCCCAGACAGCTCTCCATCACCCTCTGGAATGTTCCTGGGGCACTGCTGAGGCCAAACGGCATTCTGTCAAACTCGCAGAGTCCCATTGGGGTGGTGAAAGCAGTTTTCTCCCGATCCTCCTCAGCCACAGCTACTTGCCAGTACCCACTAGTAAAGTCGAGGGTAGAAAAGTAGTTAGCCGTTTTCAGAGCAGCTAAGGATTCCTCTATGCGTGGTAATGGGTATGCATCTTTATGTGTTATACGATTTACTTGCCTAATCTACACACATTCGCATGCTACCATCCTTTTTCTTCACTAGAACTAGAGGTGCTGCCCAGGGGCTACAACTATCCCTTATCACCCCGGCTTGCTTCATGTCACGCAGCATTTCCTTAGCTTTCTGATAGTGGGCTGGAGGTATAGGCCTGTACCGCTCTTTGATGGGAGGATGACTGCCTGTAGGGATATGATGCTGTACTCCCTTAATTGTCCCAAAGTGAAGTGGGTGCTTGCTAAATACTTGTGCGTACTCTTGTACCACCCGTAGTACCCCCTGTTTCTGGTGGGCGGAAGTGGTGTCTGTTCCTATATGAAGCTGCTGACACCAGTTCGCTACCGGGGTTGCCGGATCATTATCCTCCGCTGGTTGGTGGGAGGCTAAGGACTCGGTCGTGAGGATAGAATTGTTATCTACGGCATGTAATTTAGCAACTGTAGCATAACGTGGCAAATTTACTTCATCGTCCCCCCAGTTGAGAAGTCGTACAGGTACTCTCCCATTTATTACTTCCACTACCCCTCTAGCAATCATGAGTGTAGGTCTATGTTCTGAGCGATGGGGTTCTACTACTGCTTGGTAGTTCTGTCCCCTCAGACCTATGGCTGCTCTACACCATATTAACATTTCACTCATTGGGGGTATTACAATGGGGTTCGAGTCTGTGACCCGTACATTACCAATTTCGCCATCTGTAAGCTTCGCTTGCTGCTGGCACATCAGGGCCCGGATTTCCCTCTGGATCACTCCCTTCTGCTTTGGCTTGGCAACTTCAGCGAGCTGTTGGAGCAAAAACACAACTTCTCCCAGACAGTTACTGATAATGTTAGTACCTAATATCACATTTAGGCCATTTTCCTCATTCACAGTCTTTACCACTAAGAGTCCCTGATCCTTCAGCTCCACCCTGCCCACTTTTACGTTCACGTTTTTGGCTCCAATCACTTCAACAGGGAGACCATTGGTGGCGTACACTGTCAAGTCAGGGCTCGGGGGCTGGAGACTGTCCATGGACCAAAATTTATTGTAAAGGACATCAGGTATGATGGTCACCTGAGATCCAGTGTCCAGCAGTGCAGGAATTGCAATCCCGTCCAGAATCATGGACAGGTAGGGCCGTCCCCCCACGAACCTGCGGTTCCAGTCTAAGGGGCCTGATGAGTCTACTCCTGGGTGTTGGCCCTCTGACCCAGGATCGGCTCGTTTAAAGGACATTGCTGAGCCATATGACCTTTTTGGTTGCAGCGGTAGCAGATGATCTCCCGGCGAGGATGGTGTTGCTCAGGAGTCGCTCCTTGGGGTGGCGTGGTCCTCCTCCGATGAGGCGACGTCCTCCATTTCCTCCGGTTCATCCAAGGGACATCCTCCGGACAGTCGGCTAGTAGAATCTTTCCTCCTTCCTCTTTCCGCAGTTGCAGGGCATCCATTACAGTGGCCAAGTTCTTAGTCAGCTGGCGCACTTCTGAGCGCAGACATTCCAACTCACTAGGGGGCGCCACCTGCATTTTAGCTTCTGCCACCTGCGGGGAAAAGGTGGGTACTGCCGGCTTAAGAGTGGCTTCACCCGGGTGATACTGATTTGCCACCTCAGGCTTTTCCAGGGGTCGCAGTCCTTTTATCGCCATGTCCTTTAGGGCATCAAAGGTGGCATCTGGATGATCCAAGGACCACCAGTTTACAGTCCTGCCTTCCTCTGGAGACCTCAGTCCCCGCACGAATTGCTCTTTCAACATTTGGCTCTCATCAATGGGACTTGTAGGGTTAGCCTGTTTAAGAGCTCGCAGGGCCCCCTGTAGTCGGCAGGCGTAGTCCCTAATACTGTCACCCGGTCCCTGGAAGCACTGATAAAATGCCATCCGGAGATCCGTTTCTGTACGGTCCTCAAAGATGGCCTGTAGCTTTAAGAGAATCGCAGGTACCGACTCCTGGTCTGCAATGGGCCAAGTCTCTACTTCTCTCTCAGCCGCACCAGCTAACTGTCCTATTACCACAGCAGCTTTTTGCTTTTCAGTCATTGAGTACATATCCAAAATACTACATATCTTCCGTTTAAATCCTGGCAGGGTGTCTGGCTCGCCGCTGTACTGAGGGAGCCACTTCGCTCCAGGCATATATGGGAGCGTTAGGGGCATAAGCGGGACCACCGGACCACGTGAGGGGCCTGCACCCCCATCCTGCGGTACGACGCCAAGCGGTGGGCTATTGGGGCCTCCGGCGGGGGCCGCTCCGTCTGCCGGTTGATGCGACATGTTGATGCCCCCTTGGTTAATCTGAGCCTACCTCTTTCACAGGCTGCAGCGTCGCAGGCACAGCGGTGGAGACAGGACCTTCGTTGCAGGCACAGCGGTGCAGACAGGACCTTTGTCGCTGGACTCTGATGTCAGAGCGTTCACTTCCTGTTTCACAGGACCTGCCGCCGCGTCAGAGTTGGGGGCGGAGCCAGGGAACCAGCGCACACTTTCAGGTACGCCCCCCTTCTTCACCAGCGCCTGAGGGCGCGAATATTGCGGTAAAGATGGCGGTATTTTGGCGCCAAATGCAGCAAACAGTTCAATAGACACACAGGACTCACAATTGCAAGCTTTCGTATCCTGTTCGTGACGCCAAGTTTTTAGATGACTCACCACAATTGTGGATACCAGGGCTATGGGGTACTCGGAGCCGAGCCCATGGAAATCTATGGGAGTTGTCACTGGTAGCGGTGGCTCGGTCCGTGGCCCTGGCGGTCGTGCGATAGGGGATATTTACAGGGGATAATTAGGATAGGTAGTTCGTGACGCCACCTGTGGTATCTGGTCAATCGGACCAGCGCTGCTATAGGGATCTTCACAGGGGATGTTATGGGGCAGCTGGGTGGTAAGTCTCCCACAGGTGAGACGGGTCCCTGGAAGTCTATGGTGGTGATGCAGGGTGTAGCTAATAATTCAGTCACACACAATGCAGCTTCTTTTCATACCTTTTACTGGTAGATGGTTCAAGCAGGTCCCGGGGAGCTGGTCGGGGTGGAGAATGCACATTCGGGTAACCGCTGAGCAGGTTAGAGGCCTCCTTTACTTCGTATATATCGGAGTCCAAACTTGCATGAAGCGAAGTTAACTCTACAATCTCCAGCTTTCACAATAGCTGACAAGCCCGGCCGACTTTGTGGTGGAGACTTCTATGGCTCTGACTAGCAGATGTTGAGAGAACTAAGTCTATATTTGCTGATCAGGCTAGACTCCTGTTTTCTCTGTCTCCGGTTACGTATCGACACATTGAGCTGCCTTCTGCGACCTGTAGTCCAGAAAGCCTCCGGGTATCTTGTTACTATGCTTGAAACTCTAGCAACGCGTCGGACCCCGGTGTCCGGTGATTTAGTGCAGGCAATCCAATACCTAAAGCACTTCTCTATGTCTTCTCCACTGCGCCCTTCGCCCTGCTTTTGCTCTTTGCATAAGCACTTGTAGCTTTCGATGGAAATGTCAGCTTTCTCCAGAGCTCGCTGAGCAGCTCTCAGTATCTTCCTTGTTTCAGCTTCTGTTGAGGTACTGATTAAGGGTAGCTCTGACTAGGCTAGGATGATTCACTTCACCCGTACTAGCCTCCACTTCCTTGTCAGGTGAGCTACGCTAGCTCTGCGAGGATTCAGTCCTCTCTCCTAGTCCAGACTGAACTGGCACTGAACTGCACTGTCCTAAGACAGGAAACTGACTGGTCTGCACTGTCCTGAGACAGGAAGCTTGACTGAGCTCTGCTACGTGTCACTACCTCCTATACCCCTGGTGGGTGTGTCTGAAAGTGTGAGTGACGTGAATGATAACAAGCTTTTGTGGTTACCTTCCTGTGCATTCTCCTGGATTTTATGTGTGCCTTACATAGCTGGGCCACACACATGATATGCAGCTGCTAGACAGCCTGAATACATGTGGGGATTTCCTAACAAACAGTCAATCCCCACATGTATTCAGGCTGTCTAGCAGCCGCAAATCATGCAGCTGCGGTGACACATACTTAATCTCTGAGCACCCCCAAAATACTCTGAGAACACCCCCAAAAAACTCGAGTAACGAACATACTTGCTCATCACTAATTTAAGCCCTATGCAGCAGCCCTTTGGGTACATTATTTACACGAGTTCCAATTATATGGTAAATTTAGAATATAAATGTCTTGTGGTTCTGTGAATGAGCTGTATTTATCATTCTGTTAGATTTGCAGAATTGTACCGTAATCCACTTGTATAGAATATTTTATCCCTTTTTTTAGATCATTGTGCTTTACTTACTGCCAATCAACTGTCACTGAATAGTGTTCTATTATCATTAGTTACACTGTAAGAAAAACTCCACAAGAAAGTGACACACAACAAAAGGTGACGTAGAAATAAGTGAACAATCAGTTACCCATGAATCACAAAAAGAATTTGTGGTATAGAATTTTTTTCTTTGTGGTTGGAATTATTTTAAGCAGACATAAAAGGAAAAAAAATGAAAAACTAGATATCGCAACTCTGAGAATTATGACTCGCTGTGCCAGCTACATTGTAATTCACAAGTAAATTACAAGGACAGAAAACTCTTTACATGTCATCTGCTGCTATTTGCTGCTGCATTTTGCACAATCCATATTCTTGAATTGTATCCATATCAATAGATAAGCTCCAACTGCTTTAAAGGGGCAATTCCAGAAAAAAAATTATGGTTTCTTTGTAAAGTACATAAGAGTTGTACATATAGTAAATAGTACCGCTGTAAATTTCCCTACCGGCAGCCTTAGGCTATGTTCACACATTGCATTTTTTCCTGTATTTTTCTCTGCAGGCAAAACCTGCTCTATTGGCAGTAAAGAAACTTACAAAAAACAGGCATTGCTGCATTTTTATTGTTTCTTGTGCATGTTGATAAAGTTTAGAGCCTCCCCAAAATACATGATTCTACCTACTAAGGTTTTTTCATGAGAAACCCAGCAAAATCTGATATCTGCATTTTTTGCTGCATTTTTGCACTTACTCATTGCCTTCTATAGGTAAAAAAGTGCTGCAAAAATGCTGAAAGAAGTGATATGCTGCTTCTTTCAAAAACACAGCAGTTTTCAAATTCAGTCAAGAAAATAAAACCAATGTGTGTGCATGAGATTTCTGAAATCTCATAGACTTTGCTGGTAGTAGGCTGGTGTCACACTTGCGAGTGTGATGTGGGAAACTCGCGCGAGTCTCTTGCATCAACACCCAAGACTGCCGCCGGCACTCAGGACCAGAGTGTGCGGCTGCATGTATTTCTCTGCAGCCACACCCTTCGGTCCGAGTGCCGGGTGTTGATGCGCGAGTTTCTCGCATCACACTCACAAGTGTGACACCGTCCATACTGTTAAACGCAGATGAAAATTGCATAAAAACACAGCATGTGAACATAGCCTTATTCTTGGCATATCAGCTGTTTTTTCTATAAAAACCTAACAATATTTCACCTAAAGAACACCATATGCATTTCTGCCAAGTTGCATATTGTTTTTGCCTGTCTGCTTCACTTCCTGCGCCGTGGCATCAGCTCAGAATAAAAAAACACATACTCTGCTGTAAGTAAATAAGTAAAAGCAATAGTATGCATACATAACAATGGGTACTTAAAAAACACAGTTTTTGAGTAAAAAAAAAGCATAAAAGTCATCCCACCAACATCAAGGTGTACTCAAATTTGGTGTGGTCCTAACTTCTAGTTTTAAAACCTATAAGGATTTAGGGAATGCATAGCAGACACTGAATAAGGTGATATTTTTAGCTGCTATTTCACAAAACTGTTGACAGGTTCCCTTTATTCACACAGACGTCAGGATGATGCATGGTAAGGTTTTACTACAAGGAGAAGCTCTTTCTGGATAGAGGGTGGTAGTCTCAGACAGTGTTAGTGCAGGAGTCAATTTCACGTACAAGCTACAATGTGCCCTAACAGTACCAAGTTTCCAAACAGCAGGAGGGTGCTCCAAGAGTCTAGCATAAATCCCTGGACAGTCTGGGGCCTATGGCTCGGAAGAGGCATTGAAGTCTATGTCTCAATCTCCTAAGAAGAAGAGGCTGGTTGGGGAAGCACATGAGGGAACGGTGGCAGGCCTCAAAAAATTTGGGTTGCTGGGCGGGGAGTCCCTAGAGCCAACAGGAGCTTTTGAGGTTGGGACAGTTCGGGCAGACCGAAGGCAGGACCTTGAAAGGTAGTGTTCTATGGAAAGAGTAACCAGATGGGGCTCTGCCCAATACTGCATGTGTATCTGGACTGTATAGTAAAACTGAACCTGTTGAACCGGACCAAAGCTCTCTTGGTCTGTATGCTACTAATCTTGGTCCCGAGGAGAACAATTTAGCAGGGGTATCCAGTTTACAAATAATTGCAGAGCGAGCCCAACAGCACAGCACACATGGGAAAAATATCCGTTTAAAGGGCTCATACCCATTTGGCCAAAAAAAAACGGTCAGTTTTCTGGATGGTCCGATTATGTGCAATTGTCATGCGATTTGCATGCGATTATTTATCGCATCCATTGACTTGCATTAGCGATTATCATGCCAAAATTGCAGCAAATCGCAGCATGTTGCGATTTTTTTCTCACACCGATTTCGGCTGAGAAAAAAATCGCAAATGAGATGTCACCTATTGAATAACATTGGTCCGATTTCAATCCGATTTTTTATCGGCTTGAAATCGTCCGTTTTCGGCTCAAGTGAGTACGAGCCCTGAAGAGGGTTTTCAGGGTGAAGAGAAGTCAGATCCATCCCACAGCATTGGCCTTGACCACCCCTTTTGAGTTAAATAAAACATCACAGCAGCTATGGGCCTGATACATTAAGACTGATGTTGTTCATGCTGGTCTTGATGAGGAGGTGTGCTGGAGTCAGACGCTTCAAATTCACGAAGAGGCATAGACCTCTGTGTGCCTCTCACCACAAATCCCACTCCAGCAGTATACTAAAGAATATTTTTTATTTGTAATGTGTTTATCATTATAAAATATGCATTGTAGATATATGGTTGTGTCGGCTGTTTACTGCTTAAGCTGAATCACACAACATTTTATATGTGGCCCAGAATTCAATTTCTCTAGGTATTCTTATACGGCCATGTTCACATGATGCTTTCTCTTCATATCTGTTTTTTTGGCATGATTTTCCAAAAAACAAGTTAAAAACACTGTGTTTTCACCACATTTTTGAAAAATCATGACAATAAAAATGCATTTTCAATACAACGTGTGAACATGGACTAAAGCTATGTTCACACATTGCATTTTTGCTGCATTTTATGCAAATTATAAGCTGCTTTTTGCAGCAATAGCAAAAGCTATGACATTTCAGAAATATCATGCACTTGTCTTTTTCTTTACTGAATTGAAAAACTGCATTTTTTAAACTGCAGCATGTCAATTCTTTCAGCTCTTTTTTTCCCCATAGAAAGCAAAGAGTAAATGCAAAAAAGCAGCAAAAATGCAGCAAAAAATGTTACCATCAGTTTTTGCAACGTTTTTAGTGAAAACAGTGCAGGTACAGAAGAATGTGAAACACATTTATTTTTGAGATTTTCTCAAGTTTAAACAAAAATATATCCTCACATGTGCATGGTAGTTAGTATTAGAACAGCTAAACTAAATTAGTGATATGTGTTAACCCCTTAACGACCACCAATATGCCTTTTAACGGCGGTCATTAAGGGCACTTATTCCTCAGCACTGCTTTTTAACAGCACTAAGGAATAAGGAAATAGCGCCGCTGAGTGGCGGCAAGTCCCAAGGGTGTCAGCTGACACCCTGCAGTATCGAACCTGACCTTTTTTTGCGACAGATCGGGGCCGATTAACCCCTTAAACACTGCTGTCAAACACGACATCGGTATTTAAGTTGTTACAAGGGGGTCACAAGTCCCCCTAAATATCCATTGGACACCCACAATGAGAATCGCAGGTTCCAATGGTTACCATTGTACCTAGAGGTCATGTGATGACCCCAAAGTCTAACAGGCCGAGTCAGTGAGTGTCAGTGAGATACTGACTGCTTTCATGCACTGCTGTACATGTCTACAGAAGTGTATGACACCAGATTTCAAAGTAAAAAATATATATGTCCCACAAAGAAAATGTGTAAAAAAGTGAAAAAAGGAAAATAAAATATGTAAAAGATTAAAAAAACACAAAAATGCGCACACAAATCACTAAAATCCGTTTTGCCACTGAAAATGCTGCCTTTCTGATAAAACAATAATAAACAACAAAAAGGAACACATGATTGGTATTGCCGCGTCACTAACAACCAGCTCTATAAAACTGATACATTATTTATTCTGTTTAGCGCATGCTGTAAAAAAATTGAAAAACATGCCAAAAATGTAACTTTTTCTTCATAGCGACTCATAAAAAAGTGAATAAAAAGTGATTAAAAAGGCATATAAAAATATGATACAAATGAAAATGTCAAACTGTCCACCAAAAACAAGCAATAATATGGCCCATTCGGCATAAAAATAAAAAAGTTACAGCTTTCAGAATAGGACGCTGCAAAAACAAGTTCATTTTGCTAAAATATTTGTTTTAGTGTGTAAAAATAGCAAATCATAAAATTCATTCTGTGTCTGCAAAAAATTTGAATAAAAAGCAATCAAAAAATATTAAGTACCCCAAACTGGTACAAGAAAATCTGTAACTCGTCCCGCAAAAAATAAGCAAATAAGCACTCATACAGCTCTATTCAACAAAAAAATAAAAAAGTTACAGCTCTCACAATATGGCAACAAAAAAAACACTTTTTATAAAAAAGCATTTTTACTGTGTGATAGCAGCAAAACAAAAAAAAACCTATATAAATTTGGTATCTCTGTAATCACAAAGACCCAAAGAATAAATCCGCCTTATCACTTATACCACACGGTGAATAGCGCAAAAATAAAAATAAGAACTATTCTTGTGCTGCTGTCTATTTGTTCATTCTACCTCCCAAAAATCGGAATAAGGCTCGGCTCACATTTATCCTGCGCTCTCTGCTGATCGCTTCCATCAGGGTTTCCGTGTAAATTCCCCAAAGCCGTGATTCAGGCAAAAATATGATATAAATGAAAACTCCAAACTGTCCTTCAAAATACAAGCACTAATATGGCTTATTCGGAAAAAAAATAAAAAAGTTACAGCTCTCAGAATAGGACGATGCAAAAACAATCTCATTTGCTAAAATATTGTTTTTAGTATGGAAAAATAGCAAAACATAAAAAAATTTAACTACATCCGGTATTGCTGTAATCATATCGAACCAACGAACAAAAAATTGGTCTTATCACTTTTACCCACGATAAATGGCGCAAAAAAAAAACAAGCAATAACTGAATTGCTGTTTTTTGTTAATTTTGTTCATTCATTTTATGAATAAAAGTAAATTTGTGAATGCGGATAGTGTAATATTTATATGCAGTTGAAAAGTAGGCCCCCCAAAGTCAAAGTTACTGGTGGGCCCAACAATGCTTAGCAGCAACAACTGCAGTCAAGCGTTTGCGAGAACTGCCAATGACTCTTTTTCAATGCTCTGGAGGAATTTTGGCCCACTCATCTTTGCAGAATTGTTGTAATTCAGCCACATTGAAGGGTTTCCAAGCATGAACTGCCTTTTTAAGGTCATGCCACAGCATCTCATTCAGACTAAGGTCAGGACTAGGCCACTCCAAAGTTTTACATTTTGTTTTTCCTAAGCCATTCAGAGGTGGACTTGCTGGTGTGTTTTTGATCACTTGTCCTGCTGATTAATCCAAGTGCGCTTCAGCTTGAGGTTACAAGCAGATTGCCGGTCATTCTTCTTCAGGATTTTTTGTTAGACAGCAGAATTCATGGTTCCATTTACCACAGCAAGCCTTCCAGATCTTGAAGCAGCAAAACAGCCCCAGACCATCACACTACTACCACCATATTTTACTGTTGGTATGATGTTCCTTTTCTGAAATGCTGTGTTATATCTACTCCAGATGTTATAGGACATACACCTTTCAAAAAGTTTAAATTTTGCCTCGTCAGTCCTCAGATTATTCTTCCAAAAGTATTGGGGATCATCAAGATGTTTTCTGGCAAAACTGAGACAAGACTTTATGTTCTTATTGCTCAGCAATAGTTTTCACCTTGCAACTCTACCATGCAGGACATTTTTGCCCAGTCTTTTTCTTATGGTAGAGTCATAAACACTGACCTTAACTGAGGCAAGCAAGTGGGGCCTGCAGTTCTTTGAAAGTTATTGTGGGGTCTTTTGTGATTTCTTGGATGAGTCGCTGCAGCTCTCTTAGGGTAATTTTGGTTCACCGGCCACTTCTGGGAAGGTTCACCACTGTTCCATGTTTTTGCCATTTGTGAATAATGGCTCTAACTGTGGTTCGCTGAAGTCCCAAACCTTGAGAAATGGCTTAATAACTTTTTCCAGTAGGAATAACAGCTACACTCATAAGTGAATACAAAATGTGAACAGTTTTTATTTACAATAGTCACCACACTAGTAATGTAACATAAATTGACAATTCAGAAGATAACAGTAAGCAAGCTTAGCGTGTGCAAAAAAATAAAACTGTCACACCAAGGCAGGCAAAAGGATATTAGTGAACACACTGGAACACAGAAAACCCTGTGGAAGCTGAACCTAACAAGTAGCAGGACAAGGTCGTCAGATGAACTGCAAGGTTTTATTAGAAAAAACAAAAATACCTCCTGGGAGGAAACCCCTGGACCGAAATACCGAATACCTTTGGGGTAGCAGCGGCGAGCGAACCCTGTTGTGAATGGGCTTGAGATGAGTTCTGAGCAGAGGCTCCCTCTGGTGGTTACAAGCGGTACTGGTCTGTTCAGTGAAGATTGTGAGGACTGGGAATCAGGTGTTACTGACTGGTCTTATATAAGGGAGTCACCTTCCCATCAGGGTTGCCGGTGATCAATTGTTCTGGTCTGAATCCTTGATTCCAGTTTCCCTTGTAGCCTGCTGTGTCGTGTCTCCATCTCCTTCTAACAGATAAGACATTTTCTTCTTTTTGTTTCTGTGCTTTATTTTTGCATTTTGTCCTGCACTTCTGTGGGGGCCTTCTGGGTCCCCTCAGGGGGCTTTTGCCCTCTCAGTTTAGTTTAGCCACTGATGTTTGTACTTTTGCTTTTTCCAGTTTTTTCAGTGGCTGCTGTTTTGATTTTGTTACACCAGAGAGCTAATTTAGGTGGTAGAGGTCGTGTGCTCTCTGGTGTTTTTGAAATTAGTAGAGTTGGTGCTTTCAGGGTTTTTTTGGGATTGCAGTAAGTACCCTTCCTATCCTTTTCTATTTAGTTAGTTTGGGCCCCAACGTTTGCTCATACTATTTTCTGTCTGTGTCAGTATTTCGTCTTGTCTAACCGCCATTACATGTTTGGGGGCTTGCTATTATCTTTGGGGTTCTGCTCCGGGGCAGATAGCTTTCCTATTTCTATCTTTAGGTGTAGTTAGTTTCTCAGGCTGTGACGAGGCGTCTAGGACCAACGTAGGAACGCTCCACGGCTGCCTCTAGTTGTGGTGGTTAGTCAGGGTACTGCAATCTCATAGATTCCAACTGCTCTGGTGTATTGCCTTTTTGCCTGCACTCCTCAGCTACCGAATCATAACAGTATCACCGGCCCAAAAAATTGAAAATTGTATGGTACTCACAGAAGGGAAAAAATATTGTGAAAGAAAAAAAAAAGGTTGTCAGAGTTGTCAGAGATATTTTTCTGTTTGTTGCATTTTTTTTTTTTCCCTCTGTATCTCTGGGTGCTGGGGAGGATTTTTATTTTTTTTTCTCTCAATGGAGTTTGCACAGTTGTCTGGCCGTGTGGATCAGCTTGCCACTGAGGTTCGGAGTATTGCTATCTATCTTGCTAGGTTGCCTGTTGTGGAACCTAGGATTCCCATGCCAGATTTGTTTTTAGGGGATCGAGCTAAGTTTCAGAATTTCAAAAATAATTGTAAATTGTTTTTTGCCTTAAAATCTAAGTCCTCAGGGAACGCAGCGCAGCAGGTTCAAATTGTCATCTCTCTCCTGCGCGGCGACCCTCAGGATTGGGCTTTTTCCCTGACACCTGGGGATCCTGTTTTGAGTGATGTTGATGCATTTTTTCAGGCTTTGGGGTTATTGTACGATGAGCCTAATGTCACTGATCAAGCTGAAAAAGCCTTGTTGGCATTAAATCAGGGACTTGATGACGCTGAGTTATACTGTCAGAGATTCCGTAGGTGGGCAGTCCTGACCAAGTGGAATGACGACGCTTTGGCGGCCCTTTTTCGGAAGGGGCTGTCAGATAATGTAAAGGATGTTATGGTGGGATTCCCTGTCCCCTCTGGTCTCAATGATTCTATGTCATTAGCGATTCAAATTGACAGACGTTTGCGTGAGCGGAGAAGTATGCGTGGAATAGTGTTGCCTTGTGAACCTGCTTCTGAATCCATGCAGTGTGATAGAGTGGTGTCTGGGGCACAGCGTCATGAGTTTCGAAAGCGCAATGGGTTATGTTTTTACTGTGGTGATGCCTCTCATGCTATTTCAGTCTGCCCTAAGTGGGGAGGACGTTTTGCACGCTCAGTTGTCTTGGGTAGTGTTCAGACTAAGTTTTTACTAACTGTCACTCTGATATGCTCTCTGTCCTCATTTTCTGCTCAGGCTTTCGTTGATTCTGGAGCAGCTATTAACCTGATGGATTATGATTTTGCTAAACGTTGTGGGTTTCCCTTGATACCCCTACAGAAGTCTATTCCCCTTCTGGGGATCGATTCTACCCCTTTGGCTGAGAATAAACGTCAGTTCTCTACTCAGGTTATAATGAGGGTTGAACCTGATCATCAAGAGTGCTGCAAATTTTTGGTTCTGTATAATCTGCATGATATTATCGTACTGGGTTTCCCTTGGTTACAGTCTCATAATCCTGTTTTGGATTGGAAATCTGTGTCTGTAACCAGTTGGGGCTGCCAATGTGTTAATACCAACACTCCTGTTTTTTCTGCCTCCCCCAGGCTCAGGATGTTCCTGACTTTTTGATTGATTTTTCTGATGTGTTTAGCGAAAGTAAATCTGCATCTTTGCCTCCCCATAGGAGCTATGACTGCGCTATTGAATTAGTGCCTGGTAGTAAATTCCCTAAAGGTCGCCTTTTTAACTTGTCTGTACCTGAACATGACGCTATGCGGTCTTATATCAAGGAGTCATTGGAGAAAGGTCATATCAGACCATCCTCTTCACCCTTAGGTGCCGGTTTTTTCTTTGTGGCCAAAAAGGATGGTTCATTAAGGCCGTGTATTGATTATCGTCTTTTGAACAATATTACTGTGAAATATCAATACCCGTTACCCTTGATTTCTGACCTGTTTTCAGGGTGAAAAACGCTACTTGGATTACCAAGCTTGACCTCAGGGGGGCATATAACCTTATTCGCATTAAGCACGGGGATGAATGGAAGACGGCATTCAATACCCCGGAGGGGCATTTTGAGTACCTTGTGATGCCCTTTGGGCTCACTAATGCTCCTTCTGTCTTCCAGTCCTTCATGAATGACATTTTCAGGGATTTTGTGGATAAATTTCTGATTGTTTATTTGGATGATATCTTGATTTTTTCCAATGACTGGGACTCTCATGTGAAACATGTTCGAACTGTATTCCAGATTTTGAGAGAGAATGCTCTGTATGTGAAGGGATCAAAGTGTCTTTTTGGCGTACAGAGGATCTCATTTCTGGGATTCATTTTGTCCCCATCTGTTATTGAAATGGACCCGGTCAAGGTTCAGCCATCTGTGATTGGGTCCAACCTACTTCATTAAAGGCTCTTCAAAGATTTTTGGGTTTTGCCAATTTTTATCATAAATTTATTGGTAATTTCTCGGTTATTGTTAAACCATTAACTGATTTGACCAAAAAGGGTTCTGATGTGGTGAATTGGCCTCCTGAGGCAGTCTCTGCATTTCAGGAACTTAAGCAGAGATTCACTTCTGCTCCTGTTCTACGGCAGCCTGATGTTTCTCTGTCATTTCAGGTGGAGGTTGATGCCTCTGAAATTGGGGCAGGTGCCGTTTTGTCCCAAAAAGATCCAGAGACCTCTAAAAGTAACCCTTGTGCCTTTTTCTCTCGAAAATTTTTCCTACTGAACGTAATTATGACGTGGGTAATCGGGAGTTATTGGCCATGAAGTGGGCTTTTGAAGAGTGGAGACATTGGCTGGAGGGAGCCAAACATCGGGTGGTGGTCCTTACGGACCATAAGAATCTGGTTTATCTGGAATCTGCCAAGCGACTCAATCCTAGACAGGCCAGGTGGGCCTTGTTTTTCACACGTTTTAATTTTGTGGTTTCCTTTCTTCCTGGCACTAAGAATGTTAAGGCGGATGCTCTCTCGAGGAGTTTCCTTGCGGACTCTCCTGAGTTATCTGATCCTTCTGTTATTTTGAAAGAGGGTGTAGTTCTTTCCGCCATCTCACCCAATTTGAGACTTGCTCTGGAGGGGTGTCAGGAGGATAGGCCCGAGCGCTGCCCTGTTGGAAAATTGTTTGTCCCGGACCAGTGGAAAAAGAGTGTGATGTCTGAGATTCATTGTTCCGCGTTGGCTGGGCATCCCGGAATTTTTGGTACCAGAGACTTGGTTAGTCGGTCCTTTTGGTGGCCTACCTTGTCTCGTGATGTCAGGGAATTTGTGCAGTCCTGCGGGACTTGCTCTCGCTCCAAGCCTTGCTCTCGCTCTGGTGGTTTGTTGATGCCATTGCCTGTGCCCAAGAGACCATGGACCCATATCTCTATGGATTTCATTTCCGACCTTCCTGTTTCTCAGAGAATGACCGCCATCTGGGTGATTTGTGATAGGTTTTCCAAGATGATACATCTTGTGCCATTGCCTAAGTTGCCTTCCTCCTCTGAATTGGTGCCTTTGTTCCTTCAGCACGTGGTTCGTTTACACGGCATTCCTGAGAACATTGTGTCTGACAGAGGAGTCCAGTTTGTTTCCAGATTTTGGAGGACCTTTTGTTCTAAACTTGGTGTTCAATTGTCTTTCTCCTCGGCGTTTCATCCTCAGACAAATGGTCAAACTGAGAGAACAAACCAGACATTGGAGACTTATCTAAGATGCTTTGTGTCTGCTGATCAGGATGACTGGGTTTCTTTTTTGCCTTTGGCTGAGTTTGCTCTTAATAATAGGGCTAGCTCTGCCACTTTGATGTCTCCATTTTTCTGTAATTCTGGGTTTCACCCTCGATTTTCTTCGGGACAGACGGAGGCTTCTGTCTGTCCGGGTGTTGACTCTGTTGTGGAGCGTATGCAACAGATTTGGGACCAGGTAGTGGAGAGGTTGTCCCTCTCTCAAGAGAGGGCCCAGCGGTTTGCTAACCGGCATAGGACTGATGGTCCTCGGTTTAAAGTAGGGGACTTGGTCTGGTTGTCCTCAAAAAATATTCCTATGAGAGTAGAATCTCCTAAATTTAAGCCTAGGTTCATTGGACCTTATAAGATCATGGAGATTCTTAATCCTGTTTCTTTTCGTTTGCTTCTTCCAGGGACATTTAAGATCCATAACGTGTTCCACAAGTCCTTGTTGAAGAGGTTTGTTGGGCCAGTGGTTCCTGCTGCTGTGCCTCCTGACCCTGTTTTGGTTGAGGGCAATCTGGAGTATGTGGTTGAGAAAATATTAGATTCTCGTTTTTCTAGACGGAAACTCCAGTATTTGGTTAAGTGGAGAGGTTATGGTCAGGAAGACAATTCTTGGGTGTTTGCTTCGGACATCCATGCTAGGAGACTCATCCGTGCGTATCATAGAACTCATCCTGACCGACCTGGTTGCTCAAATGAGGGTTCGGTGACCCCTCCTCAAGGGGGGGGGTACTGTTGTGAATGGGCTTGAGATGAGTTCTGAGCAGAGGCTCCCTCTGGTGGTTACAAGCGGTACTGGTCTGTTCAGTGAAGATTGTGAGGATGGGAATCAGGTGTTACTGACTGGTCTTATATAAGGGAGTCGCCTTCCCATCAGGGCTTGCCGGTGATCAATTGTTCTGGTCTGAATCCTTGATTCCAGTTTCCCTTGTAGCCTGCTGTGTCGTGTCTGCATCTCCTTCTAACAGATAAGACATTTTCTTCTTTTTGTTTCTGTGCTTTATGTGCTTTGCATTTTGTCCTGCACTTCTGTGGGGGCCATCTGGGTCCCCTCAAGGGGCTTTTGCCCTCTCAGTTTAGTTCAGCCACTGATGTTTGTACTTTTGCTTTTTCCAGTTTTTTCAGTGGCTGCTGTTTTGATTTTGTTACACCAGAGAGCTAATTTAGGTGGTAGAGGTCGTGTGATCTCAGGTGTTTTTGAAATTAGTAGAGTTGGTGCTTTCAGGGTTTTTTTGGGATTGCAGTAAGTACCCTTCCTATCCTTTTCTATTTAGTTAGTTTGGGCCCCAACGTTTGCTCATACTATTTTCTGTCTGTGTCAGTATTTCGTCTTGTCTAACCGCCATTACATGTTTGGGGGCTTGCTATTATCTTTGGGGTTCTGCTCCGGGGCAGATAGCTTTCCTATTTCTATCTTTAGGTGTAGTTAGTTTCTCAGGCTGTGACGAGGCGTCTAGGACCAACGTAGGAACGCTCCACGGCTGCCTCTAGTTGTGGTGGTTAGTCAGGGTACTGCAATCTCATAGATTCCAACTGCTCTGGTGTATTGCCTTTTTGCCTGCACTCCTCAGCTACCGAATCATACAGAACCCCTTAACAGGGATTGTCCCAGCACAGCCCTTGAGGCTCTAGTTAAATGGTTCCTTGACCAGAGGCTCCAACCCAGTAGGAAAAGCAAGACAAAAAGGGAAGAGTTCCAGAAACCAGAGGAGGGCAACCAGATGATCCAGAAGATACCGCTGGAGTACACAGACAAGGTGTAGGCGAGCAGAACACCGGCACTGGAAAAGAATACTGAGCATTAATACCAGGGAGAAAACAAAGACAGAACAACAAGCTTTGGTCTGGGACCTGAGAACGTGCAACTCAGCAATAAGCACAAAATTGCCCAGGCACCTCCCAGAAAAAGTGAGGACCTTAAATATGCACAGCTCTCTCAGAGATTGGCTGAACGCAGATCATAGGAAAAAGGTGTGCTGGCCCTTTAAATTATTTAGCAGCAGCACGTGCGCGCCCTATGTACACTACCCACAACCAGGAAGTGAAGCAGTGGAGGAGACACGCCAGGACAACGCATCAGCCTGAGGAGACACTGTGGGAGCACGGACAGGGTAAGATAGACTGCAGGGGGGGAACGGGACATGCCGGCTGAAGCACTACAGTACCCCCTCCCTTACGCCCCTTCCTTTCAAGCGAGCCAGAAACCTATGCATAAGACGGGGAGCAGTAATATTCTCTCTCGGTTCCCAAGACCGCTCCTCTGGACCAAAATCCTTCCAATCGACCAAGAACAGCATCTTCTTCCCTCTCCATTTCATGTCAAGTATGTCCTTAACCTCAAATACATCACCACCAGAGATAGGAGAAGAATGAATACCAGCATCCAATAAGTAATGTCTGAGGACAACAGGCTTAAGGAGAGAGACATGTAAGGAGTTGTGGATCCACAAAGAGGAAGGCAACTTCAGCTGGTAGCATACCTCATTAATTCTCCAAAGTACTTCAAATGGGCCGATGAACCGGAGGGAAACTTGTAGGAGGGGACATTGAGGCGAATGTGTCTAGAAGAGAGCCATACCTTGTCCCCAGGTTGGAATGGGAGGGAATCCAGACGTCTCTTGTCGGCATCATCCTTTATCTGTGCAGATACCTGTTCCAAGGAAACCTTGGTCTCTGACCAGATCTTGAAGAAACCTCTAGCTAGATTTTCAGCTGCTGGATTACTGGAAGAGGTGTTCAAAGGAGTCAGAGTTCTAGGATGACACCTGTAAACAACAAAGAACGGAGACTTGGAAGAAGATTCACCGCCATGTTGATTATAGGAGAACTCTGCCAAAGGCAACAGAGCAACTCAGTCGCTGTAGTGTGCGTTGATGAAGTGGCGCAAGTAATTGGTGAGTACTTGTTTCACCCGTTCCACCTGACCATTGGATTGTGAATAGTATGCCGAGGAGAAATCCAATGAAATATCCAGCAGTTTGCAGAGGGATCACCAGAACCGGGACATGAACTGCACCCCCCTGTTGGACTCAATGTGAAGAGGTAAACTATGAAGACGAAAAACATGTTGAACAAACACTTCTGCCAATTTGGGAGCAGAGGGAAGACCGGACAAAGGAACAAAGTGACCTATTTTGGAAAATCGATCCACCACAACCCATATCATGGTACAACCAAAAGATGCTGGCAAATCGGTGATAAAATCCATTGCAATGTGCCTTCAGGGAGCAGACGGTACAGGAAGAGGAAGAAGACGCCCAGTAGGAAGCTTGTTGGGGATCTTATTGCGAGTACACGAGGGACAAGCGACGACAAAATCGTGGACCTCTAGACGCATCTTGGGCCACCAGTATTGCCACAAAATTAGCTGCATAGTTTTGCTCAGTCCGGAATGAGCGGCAAGTTAAGAAGTATGTCCCCATAACAGGACATGTTTCCTGTCGGGGACTGGAACGTATATCTTACCCGGAGGCGGTTGCCACAGCTAGACGGAGTTACTGTCATCATTCTAGATGGATCAATGATGTGACGAGGTTCTATGTCTTGGTCATCTGAAATAAAAGACCTGGATAAAGCGTCAGCTTTGATGTTCTTCTCAGCTGGGCGGAAGTGGAGGTGGAAGTCAAAGCAGGCGAAGAATAATGACCATCGAGCCTGACGAGAGTTAAACCTTTGAGCTGACTGAAGGTAGGATAGGTTATTATGGTCAGTGTAGATAATGGCTGGATGAACTTCACCCTCCAGAAGATAACGCCATTCCTCCAAGGCAAGTTTGACGGCCAACAGTTACACCGATGGAGTAATTGCGTTCAAAGGCGAGAACACCCTGGAGAAGAACCCACATGTCACCATCCTCCAAGAAGGAAGCTTCTGCATGAGTTCGGCTCCTGCTCCAGAAGAGGAAGCATCCACCTACACAAAGAACTGCTTATTAACCATTGGTCTGTGGAGGGCAGGGGCAGTACAGAAGGCCTGTTTGAGGGACATAATGGAAGACTCTGCCCAGGATACCACTCTTTGGGATCAGATCCCTTTCGAGTCAAAGCGGTGAGAGGTTTGGTCAGATCCAAGAAATTGAGGATAAACTGCTGGTAATGGTTTGCAAACCTTAGGAATCGCTGAATGGCTTTGACTCCGACAGGATGTGACAACTTGAGAACAGCTGACACCTTCTCAGGCTCTATTTCGAGACCCGTGTCAGAGATGATGTAACTCAGGAAGGGCAGAGAGCTCTGTTTGAAGAGGTACTTCTCATATTTGGCATACAAGCGATTCTCTCTTAATCATTGAAGGATTGATGGACATTTCTTCTGTGAATAGTAAGATCCGAGAGAACACCAGGATATCATCCAGATAGATGACTACACAGACGTAGAGAATGTCACGGAAGACGTCATTGACGAACTCCTGAAATACTGCGGGCACATTACTTAGTCCAAAAAGGCATTACCCGATATTCGTAGTGACTGTCACATGTGTTACAGGCGGTCTTCCACTCATCCCCGCATGGATCCTAACAAGATTGTAGGCTCCCTGGAGGTCCAACTTGGTGAAGATCCTGGATCCCCAAAAGCGATCGAAGAGCTATGGAATAAGAGGCAGAGGATACGTATTCTTCACCGTCATAGAATTGAGACCTCGATAGTCGATGCATGGACGCAAAGACCCATCCTTCTTTTTCACAAAGAAGAACCCTGCATCGGCTGGAGAAGAAGATTTCAGGATGAACCCTCAAGCCAGTTTCTCCTTGATATATTCCGACATAGCCTGAGTCTCAACAGGCGACAGAGGGTAGCTCCACCCTCTGGGAGGAGTAGAATCTTGAACGAGATTTATGGGGCAGTCATAAGACCTGTGTGTTGGTAAAGTCTCCGTCTCACGATTGTTGAACACGTCCGCAAAGGACCAATAGGCCAAATTTAACCCGGGTAGGGCTGGAGGAGGTAGTGGAATGTTCCCAGGCTGTACAGGTGTGAGGCAGTGAAGATGACATGACTGACCCCAACGAAGAACGTCCCCTGTCCACCAATCCAGAACTGGTTCACTGTAGCGCTTCAGCCGGTGGGTCCCTTTCCCCCTCGCAGTCTTTCTTACCCTGTCCACACTACCACGGTGTCTCTTCGGGCTGCAGCGTTGTCCCATCACGTCTCCTCTGCTGCTTTACTTCCTGGTTGTGGGGGAGCATGCATAGGGCACCTCGCCCCTCTGCTATATGATTTAAAGGGCCAGCGCACTTTTTACCTATGATTGGCTTTAAGCCAATCGCTGAGAGAGCTGTGCATATTTAAGGTCCTCATTTCCTCTGGGAGGTGCCTGTGCAAAAGCTGTCACACCAAGGCAGGCAAAAGGATATTAGTGATCACACTGGACAACAAAAAACCCTGTGGAAGCTGAACCCTAAGAAGTAGCCAGACAAGGTCGTCAGATGAATTGCATGGTTTTATTAGAGAAGACAAGAATACCTACTGGGAGGAAACCCCTGGACTGAAATACAGAATACCTTAGGGGGAGCACCGGCGAGTGAACCCCTTCACGGGGATTGTCCCAGCAAAGCCCGGGAGGCTCTAGTGAAACGGTTCCTTGACCAGAGGCTCGGACTCAGGAGGAAAAGTAAGACAAAAAGGGTGTTGTCATATGCAACAGATCAGAAGTTATTATATATGTGTAACAGGAGGACTTTATGCTGACCTGACAGTAGATGGCGATGTTGTGTAACGTTTCCTTCTTTAATGTATTGTATAAGAATTAGTCTCTTCTCTAGTTTAGTTTCACTTTCGTTTTGTTCCTGTTAGCTGATGCAATGCTGTAATCACTGTGCATTATTCCTTCACCTCATGTTCAGAGAAGTAAACGCTTGTTATCCCATGCAACCTGCTCTGTGAAGTTTTCTGCTGCAAAGGTGTGGATTCAGAAGCTGTGCAACAGGTTATAGGCCCAGACACCATATACAGCGTACCCAGATACAGAGAATCCAGACACCACAGATCCCAGGACACCCAAGAATACCAGATACCCAGGACACTGGAACGCTCAGCAAGACTCTGGTGAATGCAGAAGAATTCTTCAGTGCAAGTCTCTCCAAACAAGTAAGATAAGTTAAAAATGATGAATAGCACAAAGCTAAAACTCACAGTAGCTAAACTGAATGATGAGAACTATCAGCTATGGAAGTTCAAAGTAGAGATGTTATTGTCTAAAGATGATTTATGGGAAGTAATCACTACAGATAGACCTGATGAAGATAATCAGACATGGGATAAGAAAAATAGACAAGCGAGAGCTACCATCAGCTTATTAGTGGATGATGCTCAATTAATACATATAAGAAATGAAGAAACAGCGAAAGGAATGTGGGAAGAATTAAGAAAGCTATATGAGAGACCTAGCTTAAATCACAAGTTATTTCTGCTAAGAAAGCTGTACAATATGAGACTAAATGCAGACAGTGACATGCAGAAGCATATATTCTCTATTATGGAAGTGATATTACAGCTAAGATCTATTGGTGAAGACATTAAAGAAAGCCATATAGCAGCAATGTTATTGTGCAGTTTACCAGATTCATATACAGCTTTAATAAATGCACTAGAGACAAGACCAGAAACTGACATTATAGATGAATATCAGAGAAGGAAAGAGCAAACAAATGATTCTTCTACTGAAAAAGATAATGGAAATGCTCTTAAAGCTACAGAACTTAAAAAACCCTATAATAAAAAGACAAGAGAATGCTTCAGATGTAAGAAAAAAGGTCATTTAAAGAAAGACTGTACCATATGGAAAGCAGAACAGAAATTATACTATAAAGATAATATACAAAAGGTGAAAAACACAATTTCTGATTCATGTGAAAATAATAGGAATTGCACATTTAAAGTAACTGATAAGAAATCATCACTTGGTTGGTTTATTGATTCAGGAGCAACAAGTCATATGACAAGTGACAAGAATTTCTTTACTGATCTTGATTTAAATAAGAAAGAAGCCATTTATCTTGCAGATGGAAGTAAAATAACCGCAGAAGGTATCGGACAAGGTATGCTAAATTGTTCAAACAAGTTCGGACAAAATTCAAAGATACTTGTGCAGGATGTGTTGTATGCTCCAAAATTGGAAGGTGGATTATTATCTGTCAAACGTTTAACCGTAAAAGGACTTACAGTAAAATTCAAAGACAATGAGTGGTTATCAACTTGTTTCCTGCAATAATTGCACAAAGTCAAGGCAGATGAACAATTATATTATTTTGACAAACCAAAGGAACAGATGAAGGTATGTACACATGATCACAAAAACTGTATTCACATGTGGCATAGACATCTAGGACATAGACACCCAGACAGTATAAGGGAACTACAGAGAAAAGAATTGACAAAAGATTTAAAGATATCAGATTGCTCAATTACCATAAGATGTGAATGTTGTATAAAATCCAAAGCCACAAGGATATCTATTCCAAAAGAAAGTGAGATGAAAACGAAAGACCACTTGATTTGGTGCATACTGACGTATGTGGACCCATGAAAGTGACTACATCAGGAGGCAATAGATACATGTTGACTTTTATAGACGACTACTCAAGATACACAGTCACATACTTAATTATGAACAAAAGTGAAGTTTTTGATAAACTTGTAGACTATGTAACAAGATCAAGTAACAAATTTCAAAGGAAGCCAATTGTCATCAGAAGTGATAATGGAGGTGAATTTACAGGTCACGGAATAGAAGACTACTTAAGACAAAATGGAATAGAACATCAGAAAACTGTTCCATACACACCTGAACAAAATGGAGTAGCAGAAAGGAAAAACAGAACTCTAACAGAAATGATGAGATGTATGCTGACAGATTCTAAACTACCAGAGAAATATTGGGATGAGGCAGCAATGACAGCTACATATCTACAGAACCAACTTTTTTCCAGAAAACTGAAGAAAACTCCATATGAACTGTGGCAAGGTATGAAACCAAGTGTCAATCATTTAAAAGTTTTTGGATGTAAAGTTTTTATATTCATTCCAACAGAAAAACGTTCCAAACTTCACAACAGATCCATGGAAGGAATATTCGTTGGATATAGTGAAAACTGCAAAGGATATAGAATCCTAGATCCCAAAACAGACAGAGTTACAGTGAGTAACAGTGTGACATTCATTGAAGATTTAAATGAAGACATTATGATTTCAGTTGAAACAAAAAATGAGAAAAACAATAGTGACATAACTGAAGAAATATCTGATGAGAAAGAAGTAGAAATTAATGAAGAACAAAATACTGAAAGTGAAGACTCACAACTACAAACAGAAACAGAACCAAGAGTTCAATAAGAGAGAACAAAGGAAAACCACCAAAACGCCTCTCATACAAGGCAAGTTACAAGTAAAATGTATGAATCTATCTCTTGGGAAGACATAGCTCGACTTCCAGAAGAAGAAGACTATGATGAAACATTTGCTCCAGTTGTCAAACACACTACAATAAGAACTTTACTTACAGTTGCAGCAATGGAAAAGATGGAACTAAGACATCTGGATGTAAAGACAGCTTTTTTGAATGGAGATTTAACAGAAGACATTTACATGGAACAACCTCCAGGATTCAAAGATGAAAGAAATCCAAAGTTTGCAAACTACAGAAAAGCATACATGGTTTAAAACAAGCAGCTAAAGCGTGGAATGATAAAATCACGGAAGTACTAACAAATGAAAAATTTCAAAGAAGCAAAGCTGATCCATGCTTGTACACAAAAAGGCTGAGTAATAGATGGATTTATGTACTCATATATGTAGACGACATTTTGATTTGTTTTAAACAAGAAAGGGATAAAGAAAACATTCTAAAAATCCTGAAACAAAATTTTGAAATCAAAGACTTGGGAAATGTAAAACAGTACCTAGGAATACAGATAGAAAGACAAGAAGTACTGTGGTTAAGACAATTGTTGACAAAATTAGGACAATCACACTTGGAACCAACAAAACTCAAAGAGGACCAAGGAGTCTTGAAGTTGGAGTATTGTCCTACTGAAGAAATGACAGCAGACATTTTCATGAAGGCGTTGAATGCTGATAAACATCAGAGACTAATAAAAAAGTTGGGTTTGATTGAATAAGTCCTTACTGTTGAGAAAGGATGTTGTCATATGCAACAGATCAGAACTTATTATATATGTGTAACAGGAGGACTTTATGCTGACCTGACAGTAGATGGCGATGTTGTGTAACGTTTCCTTCTTTAATGTATTGTATAAGAATTAGTCTCTTCTCTAGTTTAGTTTCACTTTCGTTTTGTTCCTGTTAGCTGATGCAATGCTGTAATCACTGTGCATTATTCCTTCACCTCATGTTCAGAGAAGTAAACGCTTGTTATCCCATGCAACCTGCTCTGTGAAGTTTTCTGCTGCAAAGGTGTGGATTCAGAAGCTGTGCAACAAAGGGCAGAGAATGAGAGGTCCAGGAAACCAGTGCAGGGCAACCAGATGAACCAGAAGATACTGCTGGAGTACACAGGCAAGGTGTAGGCGAGCAAAACACCGGCAATGGAAAAGAATACCGAGCACTAATACCAGGGAAAAAACAAGACAGAACAACAAGCATTGGTTTGGGACCTGAGAACTGCAACTCAGCAATAAGCACAAAATTGTCCAGGTACCTCCTAGAAGAAGTGAGGACCTTAAATATGAAAAGCTCTAATAGCGATTGGATGAGAGCAGATCATAGGAGAAAGGTGCGCTGGCCCTTTAAATCATTTAGCAGAGGCACCCTGTGTGAGCTCCCCCGCAAGCAGGAACTGAAGCAGCGGAGGTGACATGCTGGGACAACGCCACAGCCTGAGAAGACACCAGGGAGCGCAGACAGGGTAAGAAAGAGTGCAGGGGGGAACGTGACCCGCCGGTTGAAGCGTTGCAAAAAAAACAATAGACAATGATATATACAAAAACATCAAATTATATGCACAAGCTACAGTTCATGTGTGAGGGTTGGATACAGAACAATGAGGTAAGTACAGCAGTACAATCTGAATTGGATGTCCTGAAATAGGTTGGTATACAGTAGGTATGGAAAGTATTCAGACCCCTTTAAATTTTTCACTCTTTGTTTCATTGCAGCCATTTGGTAAATTCAAAAAAGTTCATTTTTTTTCTCATTAGTGTACACTCTGCACCCCATCTTGACTGAAAAAAACAGAAATATAGAAGCTTTTGCAAATTTATTAAAAAAGAAAAACTGAAATATCACATGGTCATAAGTATTCAGTCCCTTTGCTCAGTATTGAGTAGAAGCACCCTTTTGAGCTAGTACAGCCATGAGTCTTCTTAGGAATGATTCAACAAGTTTTTCACAACTAGATTTATGGATCCTCTGCCATTCTTCCTTGCAGATCCTCCCCAGTTCCGTCAGGTTGTATGGTGAACGTTGGTGGACAGCCATTTTCAGGTCTCTCCAGATATGTTCAATTGGGTTTAGTTCAGGGCTCTGGCTGGGCCAGTCAAGAATGGTCACATAGTTTTTCTGAAGCCACTCCTTTGTTATTTTAGCTGTGTACTTAGGGTCATTGTCTTGTTGGAAGGTGAACCTTCGGCCAAGTCTGAAGTCCAGAGCACTCTGGAAGAGGTTTTCATCCAGGGTATCTCTGTACTTGGCCACATTCATACTTCCTTCAATTGCAACCAATCATCCTGTCCCTGCAGCTGAAAAACACCCCCATAGCATGATGCTGCCACCACCATGTTTCACTGTTGGGATTATATTGGGCATGTGATGATTATATACCAAAATAATGGAGTATAAACAACATCATATTATAAAAATACAAAAGTGGATGTGATGAGCAGTGCTTGGTTTTCTCCACGCATACTGCTTAGTATTATCACCAAAAAGTTCTATCTTCGTCTCATCAAACCAAGAATCTTATTTCTCATAGTCTGGGACTCCTTCATGTGTTTTTTTTTTTTTAGCAAACTCTATGTTTGCTTTCATATGTCTGGCACAAAGGAGAGTCTTCCGTCGGGCTACTCTTCCATAAAGGCCCAACTGGTGGAGGGGTGCAGTGATAGTTGACTTTGTGGAACTTTCTCTCATATCCCTACTGCATCTGTGGAGCTCAGCCACAGTGATCTTGGGGTTCTTCTTTAGCTCTCTCACCAAGGCCCTTTTCCCATGATTGCTCAGTTTGACTGGACTGCCAGGTCTAGGAAGACTTCTGGTGGTCCCAAACTTCTTCCATTTAAGGATTATGGAGGCCACTGTGCTCTTTGGAACCATGAGTACTGCAGAAATTCTTTTGTAACCTTGGCCAGATCTGTGCCTTTCCACAATTCTGTCTCTGAGCTCCTTGGCCAGCTCCTTTGACCTCATGATTCTCATTTGGTCTGACATGCACTGTGAGCTATGAGGTCTTATATAGACAGATGTGTGCCTTTACAAATCAAGTCCTATCAGTTTAATTAAACATCGCTGGACTCCAATGAAGGAGTAAAACAATCTCAAGGAGAATCACAAGAAAATGGACAGCATGTGACTTAAATATGAGTGTCTGAGCAAAGGGTCTGAATACTTATGACCATGTGATATTTCAGTTTTTCTTTTTTAGGTGCAGGAGTAATTGTGATCTGGGACCTGCTAATAGTAAAGTATATAAGTCTTGTAAGGTATTGAAAAAGTCATTACTAGAAATTATTAAATATTTCAATGTTCGGTTCGGTTCACGATCGCTGAATTTGCAATATTTGCCGATTTAATCGTTGATTAAATCGCTGAATACAGCTGAACATGCAAAGCACAAAAGCCGATGTTTCCCAAGCTGTGTGACAGCGTGGTAAACACCGACATAGTGCTTCTGATCGGCGGTGAAATCATCCTCGCCGGTCAGAGAGCCACGGTTCCCACGCTGTCAGAAAGCGTGAGTGCTCAGCTGTGATCGGAGATAAAAGTTTACCTCTGGTAACTGGTGTCAGCTGATTGGACTACAGCTCCTATCAGCTGATACCTGCTGCTGCTAATAACAGTGAGAGCAGGAGCGGTGGATGAGAGTATTCATCAGCCGCTCCTGCGCTGTAAATAAATAATTTAGAAAAATGATGTGGGGTCCAGCAGAGTGGACCCAAACCCCTTTTCACTTGAATGGGAAGGGCCGACAATACAGTGTTTTACAGCTGTCATATGCATGACAGCGCGGCAAACACCACTTCAGATCGGTGATGAAATCATCCCCCCGGGCAGACAGTTGCAGTTCCCACGCTGTCAAAAGACAGCATGAGCACTCAGCTCTAATCGGAGGTGTACAGTTTACCTCCGGTCACTGATTTCAACAGATGGGACAACTGCTTCCATCATCCGACACCTACTGCCACTAACAGGGAGAGTGTAGCGTCGGCGTCCCTGCCTTCTGCCAGGCAGGGACGCTGTTCCCCTGCAGCAGCGTCCTCTGCCAGGCAGGGACGTCGCCCCCCCTTACCCTTCCTCAGCGTCCTCCTTCCGCCCTGCTGGGGCCGCGCGCTCCTTCCCTGCTGCTGGACTTAGGGCGCGCGCCCGCGCCCTCCCCCGCTCTTAAAGGAGCCGCGAGCATTTTTCAAATAAGTCCCCGGCCAATGCCGGAGGACTCCACCCTATATTAAGGGCTTCCTCCTTAATGGAGGTGCCCGTGCAATGTTGTTGTTGCACTGTTTCACTCTGCTTCAGCCCTCAGGTTCCCGTTACCAGTTACCTGCCTGTTTCCTGCCCGTTTGCTGTATGCTACCTGTCCGCAAGTCTACCCGGAGGTTCGGACGTCACAAGTGGTGATCCACGGCTATTCCAGAGACTCTTGCCTGCTCACTTGGGAGCGATCATCTGCCATCTGACTGCAGCCCTACCCGGAGGTTCGGACGTCACAAGCGGTGATCCCCGGCTATTCCAGAGACTCTTGCCTGCTCACTTGGGAGCGATCATCTGCCATCTGACTGCAGCCCTACCCGGAGGTTCGGACGTCACAAGCGGTGATCCCCGGCTGTTCCAGAGACTCTCGCCTGCTCACTTGGGAGTGTCCATTCGCCATCTGCCTGCTAGCCTACCGGGAGGCTTCACCATCTCAGGTCGTATATACCTGTCCATCTAGAGACTGCCCCGGTTACTTGCTGTGACAACCTGCCTGTCAATCCAGAGACTGCCCCGGTCACTTGCCATGACAACCTGCCTGTCTATCCAGAGACTACCCCGGTCACTTGCCGTGACAACCTGCCTGTCAATCCAGAGACTGCCCCGGTCACTTGCCGTGATCCTTTCCCGTATAACCAAAGACTGCCCCGTCACTTGCCGTGACTTCCTGTCCGTCTCCTGGGCGCCACCCACTCTCTTACAAGTATAACCTTCTTGTATAAATAAAGCTCAGAGGTTCCACCTACCTGACCCGTTACAGTTTGCTCGGGCCATGGAACCCGGTGGCACCCAAACCCCTTCGCTATCTGACCTGTGTCATGAACTGTCTCGTCAGAGGTCTCAACAGGAGTCCATCCTGGGTCATCTGCGGTGTGTTAATTCCCGCCTGGACACTCTGAATACTTCCCCGACAACCACCGCGAGCACCATGACTCGCAATCCGGCAGTTCCGCTGCTTACCAACTCCGTGGTTTCTATTCCAGGACCTCGACTTTCAGCTCCTCCTCGGTTTGGAGGCGACCCTGCTCTGGCTCGGGGTTTCATCAACCAATGTACCCTGCATTTTGAACTCCTGGCACACCAGTTTAACTCTGACCGGGCCAAAATTGCCTTCATCATGTCACATCTCACCGGAGAGGCCCTGGCCTGGCTAAATCCTCTTTGGGAAAGAGAAGATCCTCTGGTGTCTAACCTGTCTGCTTTTCTCTTAGCCTTCCGGAAGGTATTCGATGAACCCGGGCGGAAGACCTCCTCTGCATCATCTCTGCTGCGTCTTCGTCAGGAGAGTCTCACCGTGGGTCAATATGCCATAAGGTTTCGTACCCTTGCCTCAGAGCTGGCTTGGGATAATGATGCTCTGATAGCTGTTTTCTGGGAGGGCCTGTCCGGCCGCATTAAAGATGAACTTGCCGGTCGGGACATTCCAACCTCTCTCGATGACCTAATAACTCTGGCCAATCGAATTGATCTACGATTCCAGGAGCAAGCCAAAGAGGTCACCCGTGAGAGAAGGTTTCCTCGCCTAGCTCCTTCATTTCAGAGACCTGTAACTCCTTCCGTATCTCCTCAAGTGCCCCCGCAGAGCCCATGCAGGTCGACCAGACCAAGATGGTCAAAGCCCGTCAGGACTCACGCCGTGCTGAGGGGAGTTGCTTCTACTGTGGCAGTAAGGAGCACCGGATCCGTACCTGCCCAGAGAGGTCGGGAAACGCCTGTGTCTAGGTTCGCTCGGAGAAGTCCACCTAGACAAGAATAAATCCTCTTCATCTCTGCTGCTGTCTGTCTCATTCTCCTTGGTGAGAACCGTTACTTCGAACTAGCCCAACTTGATTCTGGAGCAGCTGGGAATCTCGTTTCACAGGCTCTGGTAGAGAAATATCGCATTCCCACCAAACCTCTGCTTGAACCAGTATCTGTTGCTGCTGTAGATGGGGGTCTTCTACCACGTCCCATCCAGCTTATCACCGAGGCTATAACCCTGCAGGTGGGAATGTTACATTCTGAGAGTATCTCATTTCATGTTCTACCTGGACTCTCTCACGCTTTCTTACTAGGTCTGCCTTGGCTCCAAAAGCATGCACCCGTGCTCGACTGGCAGACTGGAGAGATTCTTCGCTGGGGACAGGACTGTCATCAAACGTGTCTGGTGCCTGTTCATCCTGTCCGTCCTTCTCCTACACCTGCTAATCTACCAGGACTCCCGATTCCATATTGGTCTTTCGCTGATGTCTTTAATAAAAAGGAAGCAGAGACATTACCCCCACAGACCGTATGATTGCCCGATCGACCTGCTACCTGGTACTACGCCTCCCCGTGGGCGTATTTACCCATTGTCCGCTGCTGAGACCAGGTCGATGTCCGAATATATCGAGGAGAACTTGGCCAAAGGATTCATCCGGAAATCTACCTCCCCAGCGGGAGCAGGTTTCTTCTTCGTAAAAAAGAAAGACGGATCTCTCCGTACCTGTATTGACTACAGAGGCTTAAATTTGATCACGGTGAAGAATAAGTACCCTCTTCCGCTCATTCCAAAATTGTTTGATCGACTTAGAGGGGCGAGAATCTTCACCAAACTGGATCTTCGTGGGCATACAACCTGGTTCGTATCCGTCGGGGAGATGAATGGAAGACGGCATTCAACACCCGGGACGGCCATACGAGTATTTGGTGATGCCCTTTAGTCTCTGTAATGCTCCAGCAGTCTTTCAGGAGTTGGTCAATGACATCTTTCGGGACCTCCTCTACTCTTGCGTTGTGGTGTACCTAGACGATATCTTGGTCTTCTCTCCGGACCTCCAGTCTCACCGGAGGGATGTTCGTCAGGTTTCTGCTCAGGCTCAGGCAGAATCACCTCTTCGCCAAATATGAGAAGTGCCTCTTTGAGCAGACCTCGCTTCCGTTTTTGGGCTACATCATTTCTCAGACAGGCCTACGAATGGATCCGGAGAAACTGTCTGCCATCGAGAAGTGGCCTCGACCGGAGGGGTTGAAGGCCATTCAGCGGTTCCTGGGATTCGCCAACTATTACCGCCTCTTCATACCGCACTTCTCTTCCAGGACTGCTCCAATCTCCGCGCTCACCCGCAAGGATGCTAACCCCAAACAGTGGACGCCCGAAGCAGAGGAGGCCTTTCTTTCCGTAAAACAGGCCTTCTCTTCCGCTCCAGTGCTGCATCGCCCGGACGGCAACAAGCAGTTCTTCCTGGAGGTGGGACGCTTCCTCCTCTGGAGCCGGAGCGGTACTCACTCAAAAATCTTCATCCGGGAGGATGGTATCCTGCGGTTTCTTCTCCAAACTCTTCTCCTCCTCCGAGCGCAACTACTCCATAGGAGACCGAGAGTTATTGGCCATCAAGTTGGCATTGGAGGAGTGGCGTTACCTACTCGAGGGGGCTCTTCATCCGGTAATCATTTACACGGACCACAAGAATCTGGCTTACCTCCAGCATGCTCAGAAACTTAACCCTCGCCAAGCCCGGTGGTCCTTGTTTTTTGCCCGCTTCGATTTTCTCTTGCATTTTCGCCCGGCTGACAAGAACGTCAAGGCTGATGCCTTGTCCCGGTCTTTTCCTGGTGTCAGATCTCGAGGAAGAACCTAAACATATCATCGATCCCGCCAGAGTGATGCGGGTGGCTCCCGTGAGTCTAAATCGTCTCCCTCCTGGTAAGACGTTCGTATCAGTAACCGACCGGAAGAGAATCCTACACTGGGGTCATTCGTCTAAACTAGCTGCCACGCGGGTCAGAAAAAGACCCTCCAACTCATAACCCGGCATTATTGGTGGCCTACCCTGCACAAGGACGTAATAGACTTTGTATCTGCCTGTGTCTCCTGTGCCCGCAACAAAGTTCCGAGACACCTGCCTGCCGGCCGTCTTCTTCCGCTTCCTGTACCCGCTGCCCCCTGGCAGCATATAGCCATGGACTTCATAACAGATCTGCCCGTTTCTGCCGGTTGTACGGTCATTTGGGTGGTCGCTGACCGCTTTTCCAAGATGGCTCACTTCATTCCTCTGCCAGGTCTCCGTCTGCACCCGAGTTGGCTAAAGACTTTATCCGCCACATCTTCCGTCTCCATGGTCTGCCTCGTCATTGTGTCGGATCGTGGGGTACAGTTCACCTCATGTTTCTGGAGAGCCACTTGTAAGTTGCTAGACGTCACCTTGGATTTCTCCTCCCGCTTACCCACCCGCAGTCCAATGGACAAGTTGAGCGAATCAATCAGAATCTGACCAGTTATCTCCGGCACTTCGTTAATGCCCACCATTCTGACTGGGGGAGCTCCTGCCTTGGGCCGAATTCTCTTACAATAATCACGAGAGCGAATCTTCCTCCAAGTCTCCGTTTTTTGTAGTCTTCGGTCAGCACCCTCGGATCCCTGTTCCTGTCACCATCTCTGTGGACAATCCAGCTGCGGAATCTCTGGTTAGAGAATTTTCCTCCATATGGGAGAGTACCCGATCCGCACTCATTCAGTCATCCGAGCGTATGAAGAGACATGCTGACAAAAGACGTCTGGATCCTCCTCAATTCCGTCCTGGGGATAAGGTCTGGCTTTCGTCCAAGTATGTCCGGCTCAAGATTCCTTCCTACAAGTTAGGCCCTCGGTTCATCGGTCCCTTTGAGATCATCAGTCAGATCAACCCGGTGTCCCTATAAATTGAAACTCCCGGCCAATTTGCGCATTCCTAACTCTTTCCATGTATCTCTCCTCAAACCGGTGGTACTTAACTCTTTTTTCAAGTCTACAGGTACACCTCCCGCTCCAGTGTCTGCTGACGATGAATTTGAGGTAGAGAACATTCTGGCCACCAAAAGGGTAGGAAGAAAGACTTATTTTTTGGTGGATTGGAAGGGGTTTGGTCCTGAGGAGAGAACGTGGGAGCCTCGGGAGAACATCCATGCCCCTCTCATCCTAGCTAAATTTCTTTCTGGCCTAAAGAGGGGGGGGCCTAGAGGGGGGGGTACTGTAGCGTCGGCGTCCCTGCCTTCTGCCAGGCAGGGACGCTGTTCCCCTGCAGCAGCGTCCTCTGCCAGGCAGGGACGTCGCCCCCCTTACCCTTCCTCAGCGTCCTCCTTCCGCCCTGCTGGGCCCGCGCGCTCCTCCCTGCTGTGGACCTAGGGCGCGCGCCCGCCCCTCCCCCGCTCTTAAAGGAGCCGCGCGCATTTTTCAAATAAGTCCCCGGCCAATGCTGGAGGACTCCACCCTATATTAAGGGCTTCCTCCTTAATGGAGGTGCCCGAGCAATGTTGTTGCTGCACTGTTTCACTCTGCTTCAGCCCTCAGGTTCCCGTTACCAGTTACTGCCTGTTTCCTGCCCGTTTGCTGTATGCTACCTGTCCGCAAGTCTACCCGGAGGTTCGGACGTCACAAGTGGTGATCCATGGCTATTCCAGAGACTCTTGCCTGCTCACTTGGGAGCGATCATCTGCCATCTGACTGCAGCCCTACCCGGAGGTTCGGACGTCACAAGCGGTGATCCCCGGCTATTCCAGAGACTCTTGCCTGCTCACTTGGGAGCGATCATCTGCCATCTGACTGCAGCCCTACCCGGAGGTTCGGACGTCACAAGCGGTGATCCCCGGCTGTTCCAGAGACTCTCGCCTGCTCACTTGGGAGTGTCCATTCGCCATCTGCCTGCTAGCCTACCGGAGGCTTCACCATCTCAGGTCGTATATACCTGTCCATCTAGAGACTGCCCCGGTTACTTGCTGTGACAACCTGCCTGTCAATCCAGAGACTGCCCCGGTCACTTGCCGTGACAACCTGCCTGTCTATCCAGAGACTACCCCGGTCACTTGCCGTGACAACCTGCCTGTCAATCCAGAGACTGCCCCGGTCACTTGCCGTGACAACCTGCCCGTCTATCCAGAGACTGCCCCGGTCACATCCGTGACAACCTGCCTGTCAATCCAGAGACTGCCCCGGTCACTTGCCGTGATCCTTTCCCGTATAACCAGAGACTGCCCCGTCACTTGCCGTGACTTCCTGTCCGTCTCCCTGGGCGCCACCCGCTCTCTTACAAGTATAACCTTCTTGTATAAATAAAGCTCAGAGGTTCCACCTACCTGACCCGTTACAGTGAGCAGGAGCGGATGATTGGAATATTCATCAGCCGCTCCTGCACTGTAAATAAATAATTAAAAAAAAAACCTGCGTAGGTTCTTCTGATTTTTGATAACCAGCCAGGTAAAACTCACAGCTGGGGGCTGCAACCCTCAGCTGTCAGCGCTAGCAAGTTTGGTTATCAAGAATAGAGGGGTGCCATGCTGTTTTTTAAATTATTTAAATAAATAATTTTAAAAAACGGCTTGGGGTCCCCCCCAGTTTTGACAACCAGCCTTGCTACAGCTGACAGCTGGGGCCTGGTATTCTCAGGCTGGTAAGTGGCCATGGATATTGACCCCCCAGCCTAAAAATAGCTGCCCCAGCTGCCCAGAAAAGGGCACATCTATTAGAAGCTTGTAGATCCATTTACTTTCTATACACAGTAATTTATTTACAATGTCCATATATGGTCCAGAATCAAGGTTATGTGTACCAATAGCTTTCATGCTCACGATTTCATTAATTAAGCATACCCAATGGTTTGATGTGATGACGAGCAAAAGAATCGAACTCCCATATGC
This sequence comes from Oophaga sylvatica, assembly GCA_033576555.1. Classification (NCBI taxonomy): domain Eukaryota; kingdom Metazoa; phylum Chordata; class Amphibia; order Anura; family Dendrobatidae; genus Oophaga; species Oophaga sylvatica. The sequence goes on along the minus strand of JARQOD010000004.1, from coordinate 156,374,673 downwards.
CCTAAATAGTATGGGCAGGATTCAATACTATCAAATGTCTAGTTAAGCCCCCAACAAAGGGTGGTTTAATCATAGATAGAAGGTCAACTAGATAGCATGAAAAAAAAAAAAAAAAAATAAATAAATAAATAAAATAAAAATTTAACAACTATTCAATAATCACCATGTACCATCAAATGTCTAGTTAAGCCCCCAACAAAGGGTGGTTTACTCATAACATACAGAGATAGAAGGTCAACTAGATAGCATGAAAAAAAAATAAATAAATAAAATAAAAATTTAACAACTATTCAATAATCACCATGTACCATCAAATGTCTAGTTAAGCCCCCAACAAAGGGTGGTTTACTCATAACATACAGAGATAGAAGGTCAACTAGATAGCATGCAAAAAAAACACAAAAAAAACAACAACCTATAATCGTTTATAATACCCTGTAAATAGCAACTCTTCATTTAGGCCTTTGGGAGACAAGCTTTGAAGCTTGTAAATCCATTTACTTTCTACACACAGTAATTTATTTACAATGTCGCCACCTCTGATCGTGGTGCGTACACTCTCAAGTCCCATACATTTAAAGCAGGTAGATCTGCCATGATGATGTTCTAGGAAGTGACTTGCTACCGATGTCAAAGTCTTGTTCTTATCGCAATCACTTTGGCAGTTGAGATGCTTGACAGATGCTGTTGCATTCTTCTCCTTAATTCTTGTGTAGTTTGACCAACATAGATCTTCGGGCAGTCACAGAAGATGGCATAGACCAGATTCCGAGATTTACAGTTGAAAAATTCATTGGACCTGATCCGGAAAGGAAGAATAGAAATGGAATAACCATCTTGTCCCGTCATATATTGGCAAACATTGCAATTACCACATGGGTATGATCCAAGAATTCTGGTGCCACGATTAAGTCTCACAGTAGGCTGTTGATAATGGCTATGACAAAGCCTATCTTTCAAATTCCTTGCACGTCTAGCGACCATGCAAGGAGAATCTGAAACCAAAGGAGTGATCCTTTTATCACTAGTTAGAATATCCCAATTGTTGGAAAGTAGATTCCGTACGTCAGACCACTGATTATTAAAGGTGGTAATCAATGAAAGTGGTCGAGACGAATGACGTACCTTTGGACGAAGAAGATCTCTTCTATCTTGTTGTACTGCAAATTGGAAAGCTTGGGAGATAGTCCTCTTAGGATAGCCCCTTTGTCTTAAACGAGAAGACAAATCCTTAGCAGTGTTCAAAAATCCCGGCCCAGTGCTGCAGTTCCTCCTTAGGCGCAAAAATTGGCCCTTGGGTATACCTGCCTTTTGATGGTGAGGGTGAAAGCTTGAAAGATGGAGCAAGCTATTTGTGGCAGTAGCTTTACGAAATAATGCACATCCAATTCCTGTGTTGGTAATAGAAAGTCTCAAGTCCAAGAAATCTATTGCAGAATCTGAAATGGTAGAAGTAAGTCTGATGTTTAAGACATTATTATTCAGATCATCAATAAATGATTGACATTCCTCAACCGATCCGGTCCATATCATCAGGATATCATCAATATATCTTTGCCAGGTTAGAACCTTAGAGAAGAAGGCCAAATGTTCGTACACCACAAGCTCCTCCCACCATCCAAGAAAAAGATTTGCATAAGCGGGCGCACACCGTGCACCCATAGCGGTCCCAGCCCGCTGTCTATAGAACTTCCTGTCAAAAATGAAATAGTTTTTATCCAAAATAAAATGGAGGAGTCTAAGGATGAAGTTGTCATGTTCCTTATCCCTATCTATGTTTTTTGCCAGAAAGAACGAAACTGCTTCAATACCTGATTGGTGTTGGATACTTGTGTATAGTGATTCCACATCCATACTGATAAGTAGGGCACCTTCCGGTATGACCAGATTTTCCACAGCCTGCATCAGATGAGTTGAGTCCCTAGTATAGGATTTCAAAGATAAGACCAAAGGTTGAAGGAAATGGTCAATATATATGCAGGGTTTCTCAAACAAACTACCTATACCCGACACTATAGGTCTGCCTGGAGGCTCAACAAGAGATTTGTGTATTTTTGGGAGGGCGTAAAAGGTTGGAACAACTGGTGTTGGTGTAATCAAAAAGTCCGCTTCTTTTTTGGTCAACACATTATTTTGAAGGCATTCTTAATAACTCCATCTATTTGATTTTAAAGAACATTGTGGATCTGATGGAAGGATCATATAACTATGTCCTCCTAATTGTCGCAGAAATTCTTTCACATATAGATGGTGGGGCCATAACACCACGTTACCTCCTTTATCAGCCTCTCGAATTAAGAAAGCATCATTATTCTGCAGGTTATATAGCACCTGTCTTTCATTCTTACCCAAGTTGTTGTTTTTGTGGGGTCCAATTGTAACTGCTCAATGTCTTTGCAGGTCTTTTCAAAGAAAATTTGTACGGCTGGAAATAAAGAGAAAGATGGTGTTGCCCGGGAGATGTCATCTGGGATATTCTAACTAGCGTTTCAGATTCTCCTTGCATGGTCGCTAGACGTGCAAGGAATTTGAAAGATAGGCTTTGTCATAGCCATTATCAACGGCCTACTGTGAGACTTAATCGTGGCACCAGAATTCTTGGATCATACCCATGTGGTAATTGCAATGTTTGCCAATATATGACGGGACAAGATGGTTATTCCATTTCTATTCTTCCTTTCCGGATCAGGTCCAATGAATTTTTCAACTGTAAATCTCGGAATCTGGTCTATGCCATCTTCTGTGACTGCCCGAAGATCTATGTTGGTCAAACTACACAAGAATTAAGGAGAAGAATGCAACAGCATCTGTCAAGCATCTCAACTGCCAAAAAGTGATTGCGATAAGAACAAGACTTTGACATCGGTAGCAAGTCACTTCCTAGAACATCATCATGGCAGATCTACCTGCTTTAAATGTATGGGACTTGAGAGTGTACGCACCACGATCAGAGGTGGCGACATTGTAAATAAATTACTGTGTGTAGAAAGTAAATGGATTTACAAGCTTCAAAGCTTGTCTCCCAAAGGCCTAAATGAAGAGTTGCTATTTACAGGGTATTATAAACGATTATAGGTTTTTTTTTTTGTTGTTTTTTTTTTGTTTTTTTGCATGCTATCTAGTTGACCTTCTATCTCTGTATGTTATGAGTAAACCACCCTTTGTTGGGGGCTTAACTAGACATTTGATGGTACATGGTGATTACTGAATAGTTGTTAATATTTTTTATTTTATTTATTTATATTATTTTTTTTTCATGCTATCTAGTTGACCTTCTATCTATGATTAAACCACCCTTTGTTGGGGGCTTAACTAGACATTTGATGGTATTGAATCCTGCCCAAACTATTTAGGGCATATGGGAGTTCGATTCTTTTGCTCGTCATCACATCAAACCATTGGGTATGCTTAATTAATGAAATCGTGAGCATGAAAGCTATTGGTACACATAACCTTGATTCTGGACCATATATGGACATTGTAAATAAATTACTGTGTATAGAAAGTAAATGGATCTACAAGCTTCAAAGCTTGTCTCCCAAAGGCCTAAATGAAGAGTAGTTATAAATTTTTTTTTTTTACCTAATCTGTTACTGCTTGTAAATATTCGGGCGTGCTATCTAGTTGACCCTCTATCTTTGTATGCTATGATTAAACCACCCTTTGTTGGAGGCTTAACTAGATATTTGATGGTACATGGTGATTATTGAATCCTGCCCATACTATTTAGGGCAAATGGGAGTTCGATACTTTTGCTCGTCATCACATCAAACCATTGGGTATGATTAATAATGATATCGCGAGCATATAAGCTATTGGTAAATAAAACCTCTATTCTAGATCATATAAGTTGCATGTGCTCTGTCGGCCATCTTACTACACCTGTAGTGAGGTGGGGAGGATACACCCTTTTGGCATCCAGTGCATGTTATTTCATCACTTCCTGTTTTTGTCCTGTGTCTGGGGGACGCTCCATGCAGCTGCTGTGAGTTTTAATCAATATGTTATATATATAAATACCTTGATTCCTGCTTTATCACCATCTCTGCCCCTGATGAAGCCATTTCACATGGCGACATGCGTCGGGCTCTATCCTGCCTATTAACCCCTGGTTTGGTAACCTGGTCATGCCTCTAACATGAGATCCCCCCTATAGCTGTGTTACTTTGTTATTTTGTGCACTAGATTAAGGACAACTGCTATACCATTTGCTGCATTACTTTGTGCACTAGACTTGGGCTGCATCATTTTGTGCACTAGATTAAGGACAACTGTTATATATTTGCTGCATACATTTTACTTTGTGCACTAGATTAAGGACAGCTGCTATACCATTTGCTGCATTATTTTGTGCACTAGATTAGGGCTGCATCACTTTGTGCACTAGATTAAGGACAACTGTTATATTATTTGCTGCATTATTTTGTGTATTAGACAACTGTTATACCATCTGCTATGCTAAGATCTACTTGATATATTAATCTTTATGAGTAGACCTATTCACATCTGATCTGTATTAGTCTATAGCAATTTGTTTGTATTGCTTTACCATCTCATATTGTCCTTGCTTACCTGTTTTTTTTGTTTTTTTTATGCAGCAATTTGAGGACTAATTGTTCCTCTCTGGTCCTGTCTTCATTTTGGCCTTTGGGGTGACTATGCTCTAAGTATACTACCATGTTTGGCTGAGGTTTCCATATATATTTCATCTAAGTGTATTGTATTATACAGATAGGTGTTATAGGGGTTTATTGTTCCTGTTATGGGGCTTTGTGCCTTGTTTTAATTGTTTTTAATGACTACAGTGTGGTTTTGCAGTTTTTTTCAATAAAAATATTTTCTAATTGTTATGATTTATTTTTGGCATCCCTGGTGTCCTGTTATGTACTCTTTCTTGTCTTTCTAGCATTACTATTACATACCCCAGGTTGATGCCTTTCTATAAGTATTTCTTGAATTGTGCCCTCCACTGTTGTTTTGGTTTCTTTGTATTGTCAGATAACATCAAGCCCCGAGGTTAGTAATGAAGAGGCGTCAATAAGATGTCCCCATTACTAACCCCATAGTCAGATTGTAAGAAAACACAGACACCAAGAATAAAGTCCATTAATTGAAAAAATGACACAGACTCCTTTGATAATCTTAATTAAACCATACTTGCAACCTCACCTATTTCCACTGAAGCCCTCATTCTCCTGTAATAAAAGTAAAATAAAAAAACAACAATATACCATACCTGTCTGTCATTCTGTCTCACGCCATAATCCATGTCTGGGTGAGAAATAGTTTTCAACCAGGACGGTGCCAAAGTGCGACCGTCCAGGCTGAGTACCAATGGTGATGAACTGCTGTGAGCGCAGCCTCAGTGACTAGCAATGACATCACTGAGGCTGCTTTCCCAGCCTGGCTGAACTGCGGAGACCTCAGTGAGATCCCCGCTAGCAACGTGAGAAAGTCTCACGGTGCAGAGGCGATTTCACAGCAGTTGAAATTCACTGCAGTGAAATTCTCCTGGTGAACTTGCCTCTGCACCGTGCAAATTTCTGACAGTGCTAGCGGGGATCTCACTGAAGTCACTGCAGTTCAGCCAGGCTGGGAACACAGCCTCAGTGACGTCATCGCTAGTCACTGAGGCTGCGCTTGCAGCAGTTCAGTCACCAGTGGTACTCAGCCTGGACGGTCGCATCTTGGCAGTGTCCAGGTTGAAAACTCTTTCTCCTCAGACATGGATTATGGCATGGGAAAGAACGACAGGCAGGTATGGTATATTGTTTTATTATTTTTGATTTATTACAGGAGAAAAAGGGTTTTGGTGGAATTATGCCCTGTGTCTTTTTTCAATTAAAGTACTTTTTCTGGGTGTCTGTGTTTTCTTACAATGTGGCAATGGGGTTAGTGATGGGGTATCTTATTGACAACTCTCCATTACTAACCGCTGGGTTTGATGTCACCTGACAATACAAAGGTGACATCAACCTCCCCAACTATCACCCCACTTGCCACCGCTACAGGGCAAGTGGGAAGAGCGAGACTAAGTGCCACAATTGGCACATCTTAGAGATGCTCTTTTTCTGGGGTGGCTCAGAGCTGATGTTTTTAGCCTGGGGACCAGTATCATTGACCCCTTCCTAGGCTATTAATATCAGCCCGCAGCTGTCTGCGTAGCCTTTGCTGGTTGTAATTATAGGGGGATCCAACGTCATTTTTTTTAGGGTCCCCGATTTTAATAGAAAGGAAAAGGCTAAGTATACAGCTGTGAGCTGATATTAATAGCCTGGGAAGCTTCATGGATATTACCCTCTTCCCAGGCTATAAACATCGGACCCCAGCTGTCGGCTTTCCCTCTGCTGGTTACGAAAATTACGCGGGTGCCCATGCCATTTTTTTCAGAAAAATAATCTTTTATTAATTAAATACATGTACAGAAAGCTGCACACACTGTACCAATTGTATTTGTCACAGGCATCTGTATATCTACATATTCTATATTTATTTACTGAGTGTAATTCATCTCTTCTATCCTGTCGGCTCCTTCTGTGATTTTTCACTACCGCAGCTGCTGAATTGAAAGCTTTTCTTCTATTTATCTGTGTAATATACATACATGTATAAATGTCTGAGTGTCACTGACATCAATTTATATATATATATATATATATATATATACACATACAGTACAGACCAAAAGTTTGGACACACCTTCTCATTCAATGATTTTTCTGTACTTTCATGATTATGAAAATTGTAGAATCACACTGAAGGCATCAAAACTATGACTTAACACATGTGGAATTATACATTACACTTTACAAAAAAAAGTGTGAAACAACTGAAATATGTCTTATATTTCTAGGTTCTTCAAAGTAGTCACCTTTTGCTTTGATTACTGCTTTGCACGCAGAAAAGTTGAACGGATGGACTCTACATGCCTGGTTCCCACCGTGAAGCATGGAGGAGGTGGTGTGATGTGTGGGGGTGCTTTGCTGGTGACACTGTTGGGGATTTATTAAAAATTGAAGGCATACTGAACCAGCATGGCTACCACAGCATCTTGCAGCAGCAGCATGCTATTCCATCCGGTTTGGTTTAATTGGACCATCATTTATTTTTCAACATGAAAATGACCCCAAACACACCTCCAGGCTTGTAAGTGCTATTTGACCAAGAAGGAGAGTGTTGGGGTGCTACGCCAGATGACCTGGCCTCCACAGTCGCCAGACCTGAACCCAATCGAGATGGTTTGGGTGAGTTGGACCGCTCACCTGCTTCAATTTTGAATAAATCCCCAACAGTGTCACCAGCAAAGCACCCCCACATCATCACACCACCTCCTCCATGCTTCACGGTTGGTACTAGGCATGTAGAGGCCATCCGTTCACCTTTTCTGCGTGCAAAGCAGTAATCAAAGCAAAAGGTGGCTACTTTGAAGAACCTAGAATATAAGACATATTTCAGTTGTTTCACACTTTTTTGTAAAGTGTAATGTATAATTCCACATGTTAATTCATAGTTTTGATGCCTTCAGTGTGATTCTACAATTTTCATAGTCATGAAAATACAGAAAAATCATTGAATGAGAAGGTGTGTCCAAACTTTTGGTCTGTACTGTATATATGTATATATACAGTACAGACCAAAAGTTTGGACACACCTTCTCATTTAAAGATTTTTCTGTATTTTCATGACTATGAAAATTGTAAATTCACACTGAAGGCATCAAAACTATGAATTAACACATGTGGAATTATATACTTAACAAAAAAGTGTGTAACAACTGAAAATATGTCTTATATTCTAGGTTCTTCAAAGTAGCCACCTTTTGCTTTGATGACTGCTTTGCACACTCTTGGCATTCTCTTGATGAACTTCAAGAGGTAGTCACCGGAAATTGTTTTCACTTCACAGGTGTGCCCTGTCAGGTTTAATAAGTGGGATTTCTAGCCTTATAAATGGTGTTGGGACCATCAGTTGTGTTGTGCAGAAGTTGGTGGATACTCAGCTGATAGTCCTACTGAATAGACTGTTAGAATTTGTATTATGGCAAGAAAAAAGCAGCTAAGTAAAGAAAAACGAGTGGCCATCATTACTTTAAGAAATGAAGGTCAGTCAGTCTGAAAAATTGGAAAACTTTGAAAGTGTCCACCAAGTGCAGTTGCAAAAACCAACAAGCGCTACAAAGAAACTGGCTCACATGAGGACCGCCCCAGTAAAGAAGACCAAGAGTCACCTCTGCTTCTGAGGATAAGTTTATCCGAGTCACCAGCCACAGAAATCGCAGGTTTACAGCAGCTCAGATTAGAGATCAGGTCAATGCCACACAGAGTTCTAAGCAGACACATCTCCACAACACTGTTAAGAGGAGACTTTGTGCAGCAGGCCTTCATGGTAAATTAGCTGCTAGGAAACCACTGCTAAGGACAGGCAACAAGCAGAAGATACTTGTTTGGGCTAAAGAACATAAGAAATGGACATTAGACCAGTGGAAATCTGTGCTTTGGTCTGATGGGTCCAAATTTGAGATCTTTGGTTCCAACCACCGTGTCTTTGTGCGACGCAGAAAAGGTGAATGGATAGACTCTACATGCCTTGTTCCCACCATGAAGCAAGGAGGAGGTGTGATGGTGTGGGGGTGCTTTGCTGGTGACACTGTTGGGGATTTATTCAATATTGAAGGCATACTGAACAAGCATGGCTACCACAGCATCTTGCAGCGGCATGCTATTCCATTCGTTTGCATTTAGCTGGACCATCATTTATTTTTCAACAGGACAATGACCCCAAACACCTCCAGGGTGTGTAAGGGCTATTTGACCAAGAAGGAGAGTGATTGGGTGCTACGCCAGATGACCTAGCCTCCACAGTCACCAGACCTGAACCCAATCGAGATGGTTTGGGGTGAGCTAGACGACAGAGTGAAGGCAAAAGGGCCAACAAGTGCTAAGCATCTCTGAGAACTCCTTCAAGATTGTTGGAAGACCATTTCGGTGACTACCTCTTGAAGCTCATCAAGAGAATGCCCAGAGTGTGCAAAGCAGTCACAAACCAAAAGGTGGCTTCTTTAAAGACCTAGAATATAAGACATATTTTCAGTTGTTTCACACTTTTTTGTTAAGTATATAATTCCACATGTGTTAATTCACAGTTTTGATGCCTTCGGTGTGAATGTACAATTTTCATAGTCATGAAAATACAGAAAAATCTTTAAATGAGAAGGTGTGTCCAAACTTTTGGTCTGTACTGTATATATATATTATATATATATATATATATATATAATATATATATATATATAATATTGTGTATAGTAAGATGGCTGCCGGACAAGTCCTTGAGGGGAGATATGTGTAATCGTGGCTACTTGCTGCAGTGATGTGGACTCGGAGGTATGCTCCAGCACATGTAGTGCTGAGAAGATTGTTTGGGCCACTCTAGGACCAGGTTTTACGAGCGGTCATAAAAGAATGGTGGGAATGACCGCTCACATATCTCCACCCCAGGGGAGTGGTTTGGCTGATAAAATGGAGGCCGTTGCCTCATTTAGTGTCTGGAGCTGGAGATGTGTGGATCTCCTGTATGTTGGTCTCTGTTAAAGAGCCAGACACTATACTGAGTGGGAGGACCAGCTGTATTGTATGGACTTGTTGTTTTATGCTTTCACTTTGTGCCAGAAAAGGCTGTTCTTTTATTTTGCTATCCTGAGCGGTTTATGCAGTTTAAATAAAATTGCCTGAACCTTTACGAATACCACTTCCTGTGCCTACCTCAACTGCAGCCAAGTGAGTATGGATACCTACAGTTGGTGCTAGAAGCATGGGCATGAATCCCAAAAGGCAGTGTGACTGCCAATACTGCATGTCCTGGGTTAAGGCTATTGCAAGCCAGCAAGCATTGCCAGACAAAATGGAGGACCTGCTGAAACACCTGGTCCAGTCGCAGCAGAACAGCAAGAGACTAACAGGCTATTGTTACAGCAGATACAGCAGAGCCAGCAGGAGCATCGTCAGCAGATGCAGCTTCTGGCAACCGCCATCCAAGGGAAGACAAGCGCCCCAACCCCTGATCCAGCTGATGACGCCCACGTCCGGAAGGCGGTAACAAAAGGGTTGCAAAAGATGACCCCGGGGGTTGACATTGAGGTGTTCCTGACTGTTTTCGAGAGGGTGGCAGAATGGGAGAAATTTCCTCCGGAGCAGTTGGCTGAGGTTTTGGCGCCATATTTGACCAGTGAACCGCAGAAGGCGTATTATGACTTTGTGTTGCAGGACGCAAAAGAATATGCCAAGTTAAAGGCTGAGATCTTGTCACGCCTAGGAGTGGGCATATCACAGTGACAAACCTCCCTGGTCCAAAATGTTCAATGTCCTGCACCTGGTCCAAAAATGGTTACAACCTGAATCCTCCTCCCCAGCACAAATGGTGGAGAAGATTGTTAAGGACAGGCTTATACACTCCCTACCCAGGTCGTGCAATCCTGGGTTGCCCAGGGTGATCCTCGTAATGCCGTTGACCTAGTGAGCTTGGTGGAGAGGTACCAGGCGGTTGGGAAGTCCTTATGGAAGCAAGGGGGCGGGCATCTCCATACTGGGGTTCCCAAAGCGGGGCTGACACCCAAACGAGGGGAGCTATAGCCACACCTGGGGGGCGGCCAAGAGTACCGGAGGTAGTGCCCAAGGTCCCTTCCCATAGTATAAAGTGTTGGAGGCATCATAACCCTGAACACATAGCTGCCCATTGTCCTATGACCACTAAGCCAATAGACTGCAGCGTAGGATGGCGCTGCTCGTATTTTGCCTATGCAGCCTGCAATGCTGATCCCCAAGCAGGAGAGGGGCCACATGCATGCATTGTGACAGTAAACGGGGTCCAAGTGATTGGTTTGCTGGACTCAGGAAGTTTGGTAACCCTAGCGAGGTCCACAATCCCACATCGGCTGATTCCTGGAAAAAGGCTTGGCGTCCGCTGTATCCATGGAGATGCGAAGGACTACCCTGTGGCCCAGGTGGTCATAAAAACAAACTGTGGCACCAAGTCCTATGAGGTCAGCGTGGTCAAGGACCTATTGCATCCTATCATAATAAGGAAGGATTTTGTGTTATTTTGGGACTTGTGGGAAAAAGGGAGGATGTCTAGTTGTCCGGACAACAGCCATGGAGCTCCCAAAGAAACCTCGTCACAGGTTGCGGATGACCGGTTTCCGTTTTGTGTTATTGTTGGCAATGAGAATGAGGCAGCATCCACTGAGGCAATGTCCCTGAGCAGGAGGTGTCCGGTGAAAACTTTGGGACTGCCCAACTCAGGGATTTAACCCTAAAAGGGGCATTTGAGAATGTAACGGTACTTAAGGGGGTAGCTCAAGAGCCAGGGGCTGACACTCGCTACCCACATTTCGCCATGAATAGGGAATCACTATATCAGGTCACCAAGCTGAGAGGGGAGGTAATTGTAATGGTCACTTGGGCGTAGATTAAACCCAGGAACGAATCCTCCAGAGGTTCTACTGGCCCTGGTGTCACCGTGATATTGTGAATTTCTGTAGGTCCTGTCCCACCTGCCACCTGACTTCCCCAGTGGCCCATTTCTGTAGCCCCTTGGCGCCATTGCCCATTATTGAGGTACCATTTGATCGCATAGCCATGGATCCAGTGGGACCCCTGGTCAAGTCCGCCAGAGGACATCAGTATATCCTGGTGATACTTGACTATGCTACACGATTCCCGGAGGCCATTCCACTACGTAACTTCTCCAGCAAGTGTATCGCCCGAGAGTTGGTCCCTGTCTTCTCTTAAACGGGGTTAACTAAAGATATCCTGATGGAACAAGGGACTCCGTTTATGTCAAAGGTGATGAAAGAGTTGTGCAAAGCCCTACAAATCACACAACTCATTACCTCGGTCTGCTATCCACAGACAGATGGCTTGGTAGAACGGTTCAATAAATCCTTGTAGGCCATGCAAAAAAAAAGCAGTGGAGAAGGACGGCCGAGATTGGGACTGTCTGCTTCCTTACCTGTTGTTCTTCATCCAGGAAGTTCCCCAAGCTTGCACTGGCTTCTCCCCATTCAATCTTCTCTATGGGCGACACCCTCGAGGGTTCCTGGATGTGGCATAGGAATCCTGGGAGGCTGAAACCACCCCCTATAGAAGAATGGTAGAGCATGTCACCCAGATGCAAGAGAGGATTGCCAGCGTGATGCCCATTGTGAAGGAGCACCTACCCAAAGCTTTGGAAGCCCAGTCCAGGGTGTATAATAGGTCCGCCAGGGTAAGACAGTTCAACCCAGGGGATCATGTATTTGTGCTGGTGCCCACGGTGGAGACCAAATTCCTGGCCAAGTGGCAGGGTCCCTGTGAGGTATTGGAGAAAGTTGGTGAGGTCAAACTACAAAATCCACCCACCAGGGAAGACGAAGCCCTACCAGTTGTACCACATTAACCTGATCAAACCGTGGCAGGACAGAGGACCCGTGGAAGCTCCTTGTTTGCTGGCCAAGTCCGATGTCAGTGCAGAGGATGTTAAGGTGGCAGACACCTTGTATCGTTCGCAGAAGCAGCAGTGCATAGAGTTGCTACAGCGTAACAGGTACCTGTTCTCGGAACTTCCAGGTTGTATGAAGGTCATAGAACATGACATCCTGATGGAACCTCATGTCCGGGTCAACTTGAAGCCCTACCGAAATCCCGAAGTGCGCCGAGATATGATCTCCTAGGAGGTGAAGCAAATTCTGAGCCTGGGAGTCATCGAGGAATCAAAGAATGGCTGGTCCAGTCCAATAGTCCTAGTGCCGAAACTGGATGGGGAATGGAGATTTTGCAATGACTATCGGAATCTGAATGAGTGGTCTAAGATCAATGCCTACCCGATGCCCAGGGTCGATGAACTAATTGAGAGGCTAGGGCCAGCTCGGTACATTACTACCCTTGACCTCACAAGAGGATATTGGTAAATTCCCATGTCCCAAAGTGCCAAAGAGAAGACTGCCTTTTCGACACCAGATGGATGCTTCCAGTACACAAGGATGCCGTTTGGGTTGCAAGGCGCTCCAGCGATGTTCCAGAGAGCCATGGACCGGATCCTAGCTACCCACAGGAGGTATGCAGCAGTCTACCTGGCCAATATTGTGATCTTCAACCAGGATTGAGGAATCCATCTGAGAAAAGTCCAGGTGATCTTTGATACTCTACGGAAGGCGGGGTTTTCCAAAAACCCGAAGAAGTGCGCAGTGGGAATGGAGGAAGCGAGATACTTGGGCTATGTGGTAGGCAGGGGAGTAATAAAGCCACAGATAAAGTTGAGGCGATCCAGGGTTGGCCACAGCCCCTCTCAAAGAATCAGATCAGGGTGTTTCTGGGCATTGTGGGATACTACCGCCGGTTCATCCCAAACTTCACCATGGTAGCCGCCTCTCTGATGGATTACCTTACGAAGTCGGCTATGGCCAAGTGGTCTCCAGAAGCTGAGACGGCCTTCCAGGAACAGAAGCTGGCCCTGTGCAAGCAGCTGATGCTGATGGCACCCGATTTCTCCAAAGAGTTTGTGGGCCAGACAGAAGTGTCGGATGTTGGGTTGGGAGATGTCTTGTCCCAAGAGGTGAACAGGGAAGAGCACCCCACAATGTATCTCAGTCGCAAGTTGTCATCCTGCGAGAAAAACTACTCCATAGTGGAGAAGGTGTGTTTATCCATCAAGTGGGCGTTGGACTTTCAAAGGTATTACTCTTGGGCAGGAAGTTCAGACTGGTATCAGACCATGTCCCACTGAATAATAAATGACCTTATTGAAAAACATACCCATATATAATTTACTGATGATGTAATATATCAAGCTATTAGGGCATACTTATGTGGATATAACTATACAGACAATCGCAAGATTACTCATAACAATGGAATAAGAACGATCAAAGAGTCCAAAAATGAAGTATAAAAAGATTCTTTATTATTAAACATCAATTGATAAAAGAGCAGGGAGAAACAGTGATAAGGACTACCGCCAAAAAGCACTAGTGGGCTGAATAGGACACACACAGGTGGAGAGTTCGCCAAATTACATGAATGCAAAACTGCAAGAGCAAAGATTGTATTTGAATATAAATATATGTACTGGCCAAAACAGTCATACTGATATAAATATATGAGCAAAATTGCATATAACAGTAATGTCCTAGAAAATTAGTATAACCACATATTCTGAACAAGAAATTGCATCAAAATATCTAGGACATATCTGCTACCTAAACACATAAGCATCGCAAAAATTTGCAGTAAGTAGCATAGATGGTAATGGTATACCTGTTAGGAGAGAACTGACACCAGGTGCGTCCACCCCGACGCGCGTTTCGGCTATTGTGCCTTCCTCAAGGGTGAAGGGGAAGTGGAAGTGAGGGGTATAAAAGCAACCTGCCACCAATCACGTATGGGCTTACACATCTGTCTCATAATATCGCATTAGAGATAATATCCCTTAAAACAGCGAAAATTCAACATGCGCTGATGCAATTGGTCATATAGATGCCCGCATGAAAAAACACAGATAACTCACACTGAGAATTCCACTGCTATCAAGCGTTTTATTATATACATGTCCAAGGCACAAGATCGTCATCAATGTGGGCTTGGAACGGCCTCTGATGACGCGCCCGTTGTCCCGATAACCGAGGACGCATGACGGCGTCGGCGTCAGGCGCCAGGTGACGTCACATCACGTGACTGATCACCATGGTACCAGGTGACGCCGAGAACCGCCAGGCATATCCGATCCACGGGAGAAGGCGCGTACTAGCCGTGAGTATGATAGAAAGTTTGGCAAACATGTGGATTATCAAAAAGTGGAACAACTATATGTCATACAGCAAACAAGATTAACTATAAAGCAGAGAATTCATTAACAGAAAGGGATATGACATTGTATATGATCCGATGAAAATGACAGATATGCAGGTTATCAATGGAGGCCAAGATAACTCCACAGACCTGTGCCGGCCTGATCAGGTCTTATAAAAGACGATTATTAGCTGTAATTGCAAACAAGGGTTATTCCACGAAATATTAAACATAGGGGTTGTATAATAATTGACCCACACTTTTATGTTTAAAATTATTAAAATTCAACTGAGCAACATAACTTTTTGGTTTGCAAGATTTATGCTTCTGTTAATAAATCCTACTCTCCTTGCAGTTTGAAGGCTCTAACTTATTTGCATCTTATCAAACCAGCTAAATCTGCAGGGGGTTGAATACTACATGTAGGCACTGTATATATATATATTTTTTTTTTCTGAAAATGAGAAATGGTCAAAATAACAAAAAAATGCAGTGCTTGCAGACCTCAAATAATGCTAAGAAAACAAGTTCATAATCATTTGGAAACAACAATACTAATGTTTTAACTCAGGAAGAGTTCAGAAATCAACATTTTGTGGAATAATTATGATTTTTAATCACAGCTTTTATGCGTCTTGGCATGCTTTCCACCAGTCTTTCACACTGCTTTTGGGTGACCTTATGCCACTCCGGGCAGGGCCGGCTCCAGGTTTTTATGGGCCCCGGGCGAAGGAGCCTCAGTGGGCCCCTTTAACACAGACCACGATTCATGATGCACAGATACAGCAGAGAAATATGGGTACAGTACAATGCCAAATACTTCTCTTCTTACATTACATGAGTGATATCTATTGTAAATTGTACAATAGCTCAAAAACCGCCAAATCCTCACAGCGCACAGTACAGACTGGACAGTACAGTCCTCCATACAATATTATGGGCACCACAGTCTCCCCTCATCACCCATATAATACCCCATGCAGGATGTCACCCCCCATATAATGCTCCATACAGAATACTGGACCCAATATAATGCTCCATACAGGATACTGGTCCCCATATAATGCTCCATACAGGATACTGGTCCCCATATAATGCTCCATACAGGATACTGGTCCCCATATAATGCTCCATACAAAATATGGAGCTCTCCTCTGCGCTGTACTGCGTTCTGCACTGTTACAGCTCAGGAAAGGGCGCTGTGGAAAGACTCCCCATTATCATCATGATTGCCTCCCCATCATCATCATTGTCTCCTTATCATCATCATTGCCTCCCCATCATCATCATGGCCTCCCCATTATCATCAATGCCTGCCCATCATCATCATCCCTCCCCATCATCATCAATGCCTGCCCATCATCATCTTCTCCCCATCATCAATGCCTGCCCATTATCATCAATGCCTGCCCATTATCATCATCTTCTCCCATCATCATCAATGCCTCCCCATTATCAGCAATGCCTGCCCATCATCATCTCCTCCCCATCATCATCAATGCCTGCCCATCATCATCTTCTCCCCATCATCAATGCCTGCCCATTATCATCATCTTCTCCCCATCATCATCAATGCCTCCCCATTATCAGCAATGCCTGCCCATCATCATCTTCTCCCCATCATCAATGCCTGCCCATTATCATCATCTTCTCCCCATCATCAATGCCTGCCCATTATCATCATCTTCTCCCCATCATCATCAATGCCTCCCCATTATCAGCAATGCCTGCCCATCATCATCTTCTCCCCATCATCAATGCCTGCCCATTATCATCATCTTCTCCCCATCATCAATGCCTGCCCATTATCATCATCTTCTCCCCATCATCATCAATGCCTCCCCATTATCAGCAATGCCTGCCCATCATCATCTTCTCCCCATCATCAATGCCTGCCCATTATCATCATCTTCTCCCCATCATCATCATCAATGTCTCCCCATTATCAGCAATGCCTGCCCATCATCACACACAGACAGCACACAAGCACTCTCTCACATACTTATACACACACATACACACACACACACACACAAAGCACCGCACTACATACACACAGACACACACAGAGACACACACAGAGACACACACACACACGTCTTACCCGTCCGACGTCCGCGCGCGTCTCTGCCACAGCCGGCCGCTGAATGATGACGTCATTCAGCGGCGCTGCTGTGAGAGGAAGCGCCGGCGCCCCCTGGAGCCCGGAGCTGCGGCAGCGGAGGCACGGGAGAGGTAAGTATTGTGCCAGCTGATGCCGGGGACCTGAGCAAGCGGGGGGGCCCAGTGGCGGCGCTGACACCGCTCTCCTCCGCTAACGGGCGCGGGGGTGCAGACGGTGAGTGGGCCCCCCGCCTGCTCAGGGCCCCGGCACTTGCCCGGGTGTGCCGGGTGCTGACGCCGGCCCTGACTCCGGGTACAAACATTTTATCAGTTCTTCTTTGTTTGATGGCTTTTGACTATCCATCTTCCTCTTGATTACATTCCAGAGATTTTCAATGGGGTTCAGGTTTGGAGATTGGGCTGGCCATGACAGGGATTTGATGTGCTGGTCTTTCATCCACACATTGATTGACCTAGCTGTGTGGCATGGAGCATTGTTCTGCTGGAAAAACCAGTCCTCAGAGTTGGGGAACATTGCCTGAGCAGAAGGAATCAACTGTTTTTCCAGGATAACCTTGTATGCAGCTTGATTAATACATCCTTCACAAAGATTAACTTGCCCAATTCCAGCCTTGCTGAAGCATCCCAGATCATCACTGATCCTCCACCAAATTTCACAGTGGGTGCAAGACACTGTGGCTTGTACGCCTCTCCAGGTCTCCGTTTAACCATTAGAGAACCAGGTGTTGGGCAAAGCTGAAAATTAGACTCATCAGAGAAGATTACCTTACTCCAGTCCTCTATGGTCCAATCCTTATGGCCTTTGGCAAACTTCAGCCTGGCTTTCCTTTGCTTCTCATTGATGAAGGGTTTTTTCTAGCTTTACATTACTTGAGTCCTGCCTCTAGGAGCCTGTTACGAACTGTTCTTGCCATGCACTTTACCCCAGCTGCTATTTGCCTTTCCTTTTATAGGTCACTTGATGTCATCCTGCGGTTGCTGAGTGACATTTGAATAAGATGATAGTCATCCTGGGCAGTGGAGAGTCATTTTCGCCCTCTGCCAATCTGTAGATTTGTTGTCCCCAATTTCTGCTGCTTGACCTTGTTGTAATGGACTGCCGTCTTAGAAATTTTAAGGCTGGAGGCAACATGACGCTCACTGTATCCCTCTGCTAGAAAATCCAGTATTGAGCCCTTCTTTTCCTCACTCAAGACTTTTCTTTTCAACTCCTTTGGCATGTTTAAAAGTTATTTTTTCATTCCTATTACTTTTGGGATATTACTAGCACTTGTTTTTCCATCCTGCTTTTCCTATTGCAAGAGGACTGTGAACACCATAGCAGTGTTTTTTTTTATACTTTCCTTCATTAAATAAGATTTGGTTCAGGTGATCACCTAATCAGAAGCACATTAGGTACAATGAGGTGTACTCTTGTTGGAATTCAACTGACAATGGAATGGAATGGCTGTCAGACATGTAGAGAAGATGATTTTTATAAAACTGTGCAGTGGTCTCTTAATTTTTGCCAGAGCTGTATATATATATATATATATATATATATATATATATACACTGCTCAAAAAAATAAGGGGAATACTCAAATAACACATCCTAGATCTAAGTGAATGAAATATTCTCATTGAATACTTTATTGTGTACAAAGTTGAATGTGCTGTCAACATAATCACACAAAAATCATCAATGGAAATCAAATTTTTGAACCAGTGGAGGCCTGGATTTGGAGAAACCCCCAAATTTAAAGTGGAAAAAAGTCAAAATGAAAATCAAAACAAGACAAAATTAAAGTGGAATCAAGTCAAAATGATGCTCAGTATTGTGTGTGGCCTCCACATGCCTGTATGACCTCCCTACGAAGCCTGGGCATGCTCCTGATGAGGTTATAGATTTTCTCCTGAAGGATCTCCTCCCAGACCTGGACTAAAGGATCCGTCAACTCCTGGACAGTCTGTGGTGCAACGTGACGTTGGTGGATGGAGCGAGACATGCTGTCCCAGATGTGCTCAATCTGATTCAGGTCTGGGGAATGGGCAGGCCAGTCCATAGCTTCAATGCCTTCATCTTGCAGGAACTGCTGACACACTCCAGTCACATGATGTCTGGCATTGTCCTGCATTAGGAGGAACCCAGGGCCAACGGCACCAGCATATGGTCTCACAAGGGGTCTGAGGATCTCATCTTGGTACCTAATGGCCGTCAGGCTACCTCTGGCGAGCACATGGAGGCTGTGTTGCCCTCCAAAGAAATGCCACCCCACACCATTACTGACCCACTGCCAAACCGGTCATGCTGAAGGATGTTGCAGGCAGCAGGTTCACACTCAACACATGTGACAGACGTGACAGAGTCTGGAGATGCCATGGAGAGCGATCTGCTGCCTGCAACATCCTTCAGCATCACCGGTTTGGCAGCATCACCGGTTTGGCAGCATCACCGGTTTCCACTTTAATTTTGTCTTGCTTTGATTTTCATTTTGACTTGTTTCCACTTTCATTTTGGGGGTCTCTCCAAATCCAGACCTCTATTGGTTCAAGCATTTGATTTCCATTGATGTTTTTTGTGTGATTATGTTGATAGCGCATTCAACTTTGTACAGAACAAAGTATTAAAAGAGAATATTTCATTCATTTAGGTCTAGGACAGTGATGGCGAACCTATGGCATGCGTGCCAGAGAGGGCATGCAGAGCCCTCTCAGCTGGCACGCGGCCTTGCCTCATAGTTGTTCCCTGTCTGCAGCTTCCTGCCTCACACATTGAGCGGCGCGGCCGCAGAGCTGAAAGATGATGTCATCCAGCCGGCAGCGCCACTCAATGTGTGAGAGGAAGGAAGCTGCCGGCTGGGACAGGTGAGTGTGGCCGCTGTGCCAGTGAAGCTGCTGTGGTGTGTGTGTCTGTGTGTGTGCTGAGTGCGGCGGCTGTGATGTGTGTCTGTGTGGGTGGGTGGCCGCTTTGGTGTGTGCTGAGTGTTGCCGCTGTGGAGAGATGATGGCAGTGATGGGGAGAGGGTCAGTGATGGGAGTGATGGGGAGAGGGCCAATGATGGGAGAGATGGGGAGAGGGCCAATGATGGGAGTGATGGGGAGAGGGCCAATGATGGGATTGATGGGGAGAGAGCCAATGATGGGAGTGATGGGGAGATGGCCAGTGATGGGAGTGATGGGGAAAGGGCCAATGAAGGGAGTGATGGGGAGAGGGCCAGTGATGGGAGTGATGGGGAGAGGGCCAATGATGGGAGTCATGGGAAGAGGGCCAATGAAGGGAGTGATGGGGAGAGTGCAACGATGGTGGTGGGGGAGAGGGCAGTGATGGAGAGGAGGAAATGATGGAGGTGGCTGGAATTTCTACATTTCTACATGAAGGGGATCATGATGGGGCATATTTCTACATGAAGGGCATCATGATGGGGCAAATTTCTACATGAAGGGGATCATGATGGGGCATATTTCTACATGAAGCGGATTATGATGGGGAAAATTTCTACATGAAGGGGATCATGATAGGGTATATTTCTGCATGAAGGGGATCATGATTGGGCATATTTCTGCATGAAGGGGGATCATGATGGGACATATTTATGCATGAAGGGGATCATGATGGGGCATATTTCTGCATGAAGGTGATCATGATGGGGCATATTTCTGCATGAAGGGGATCATGATGTGGCATATTTCTGCATGAAGGGGATCATGATGGGGCATATTTCTACATGAAGGGGATCATGATGGGGCATATTTATGCATGAAGGGGATCATGATGGGGTATTTCTACATGAAGGGGATCATGATGGGGTATTTGGCACGTGTTGGCACTTCGTCATAAATAATTGGGTTTTAGGTTGCAGTTTGGGCACTCGGTCTCAGAAAGGTTTGCCATCACTGGTCTAGGATGTGTTATTTGAGTGTTCCCTTTATTTTTTTGAGCAGTGTATATTTACATAGTAACATAGTAACATAGTTATTAAGGTTGAAGGAAGACTTTAAGTCCATCCTAACCTGCCCTAACATGTTGATCCAGAGGAAGGCAAAAAATCCCCAAGTGGCAAACAGTAAGCTTCACATTGGGGAAAAAATTCCTTCCCGACTCCATATAAGGCAATCAGACTAGCTCCCTGGATCAACGCAATATCTAGTAAACTAGTGAATATAGCCTGTAATATTATACTTTTCAAGAAAGGCATCCAGTCCCTTCTTAAATTTTAGTAGGGAATCACTCATTACAACATTAGACGGCAGAGAGTTCCATAGTCTCACTGCTCTTACAGTAAAGAATCTGCATCTGTGATTATGACTAAACCTTCTTTCCTCCAGACATAGAGGATGCCCCCTTGTCCCCATCACAGGTCTAAGAGTAAAAAGATCATTAGAAAGGTCTTTGTACTGTCCCCTCATATATTTATACATTGTAATAAGATCACCCCTAAGCCTTCGTTTTTCCAAACTAAATTACCCCAAGTATAATAACCTGTCCTGGTATTGCAGACCCCCCAGTTCTCTAATAACCTTGGTCACTCTTCTCTGCACCCGCTCCAGTTCAGCTATGTCTTTCTTATACACCGGAGACCAGAACTGTACACAGTATTCTAAGTGTGGTTGCACCAGTGACTTGTATAGAGGAAAAATTATGTTCTCCTCATGAGCATATATGCCTCTTTTAATGCATCCCATTATTTTATTTGCCTTGGCAGCAGCTGCCTGACATTGGCCACTAAATGTGAGTTTGTCGTCCACCCATGCACCCAGGTCTTTTTCAGTGACAGTTTTGCCCAGTGTTTTACAATTAAGCACATAATTATACATCTTGTTTGTTCTACCCAAGTGCATGACCTTACATTTATCCCCATTAAAGCTCATTTGCCATTTATCAGCCCAAGCTTCTAGTTTACATAGATCATCCTGTAATATAAAATTGTCCTCCTCTGTATTTATTACCCTGCAGAGTTTAGTGTCATCTGCAAATATTGAAATACTACTCTGCATGCCCCCTACAAGGTCATTAATAAATATGTTAAAGAGAAGCGGCCCCAATACTGACCCCTGTGGTACCCCACTGCTAACCGTGACCCAGTCCGAGTGTGCTCCATTAATAACCACCCTTTGTTTCCTATCCATGAGCCAGTTCTTAACCCACTTACACATATTTTCCCCTACCCCATTGTTCTCATTTTATGTAGCAACCTTTTGTGTGGCACCGTATCAAAAGCTTTTGTGAAGTCCATGAACACCACGTCCACTGCGTTCCCTTGGTCCAGTCCGGAATTTATCCCTTCATAAAAGCTTATCAGATTAGTCTGACAAGAACGGTCCCTCGTAAACCCATGCTGATACTGTGTCATGAGGTTATTCAGCCTCAGATACTCCAATATAGTATCCCTTAAAAAACCCTCCAGGATTTTACCCACAGTAGATGTTAAGCTCACTGGCCTATAATTTCCAGGTTCAGTTTTTGCCCCCTTTTTGAATATTGGCACCACATTTGCTATACGCCAGTCCTGTGGTACAGACCCTGTTATTATGGAATCTTTAAAGATTAAAAATAATGGTCTATCTATGACTGTACTTAATTCCTGCAGTACTCGGGGGTGTATCCCATCCGGGCCCGGGGATTTGTCAATTTTAGTGATTTTTAGATGCCGCCGTACTTCCTGCTGGGTTAAGCAGGTGACATTTAATGGATACATTTTTTTTTTATCACTGATCATGTTATCTGTCATGGGATTTTCTTGTGTAAATACAGTTGAAAAAAAGTCATTTAGCATATTGGCTTTTTCCTCATCCTCATCCACCATTTCACCCAGACTATTTTTAAGGGGACCAACACTATCATTTTTTAGTTTCTTGCTATTTATGTAGTTAAAGAATATTTTGGGATTATTTTTACTTTCTTTGGCAATGAGTCTCTCTGCCTCAATCTTTGCTGTCTTGATTTGCTTTTTACAGAATTTATTCAGTCTTCTGTATTTATTTAATGCCTCATCACTACCACTTGCTTTAATTCCCTAAACGCTTTCTTTTTGTCACTTATTGCGCCCCTTATCAGCTCTATTTAGCCATAGTGGTTTCCTCCTAATTCTAGCATGTTTATTCCCATAGGGTATATACTGTGCACAGGTCCTATTCAGGATGCTAATAAACGTCTCCCATTTTCTTTGTGTATTTTTATGTCTCAGGATATTGTCCAAGTTTATTGCACTAAGATCATCTCTCATCCGTTGGAAATTTGCCTTCCTGAAGTTTAGTGTCCTTGTAATCCCTCTACTACACATCTTATTAAAGGATACATGAAAGCTTATTATTTTGTGATCACTATTACCTAAGTGACCCCCAACCCTTATATTTGATATGGGTCTGGCCTGTTGGTTTAAAATTAGGTCTAGCAGTGCCCCCCCCCCTCTTGTTGGGTCCTGAACTAGTTGTGAAAGGTAATTGTCTCTCATAGTTGTCAAAAACCTATTAACTTTGCTGGAACTGCAGGTTTCTGTTGCCCAGTGATTTCAGGGTAGTTGAAGTCCCCCATAATAATGACTTCTCCTTGAGTCGCTGCTTCATCTATTTGCTTTACGAGGATATTCTCTGTTGCTTCCATTATTTTAGGAGACTTATAACAAACCCCTATCAGTAATTTATTATTTTTCCCCCTCCCCTAATCTCCACCCACAGAGACTGTACATCTTCAGTAGATTCACAGATTTCACACAGGATGGGTTTTAAGGATGATTTTACATATAAACACCCCCCCACCTCGCTTATTCTTACTGTTATTTCTAAACAGACTATAGCCCTGTAAATTAACCGCCCAGTCATGGCTCTCATCCAGCCAAGTCTCAGATATCCCCACCATGTCATAATTATGTTCCAACAAAATTAATTCTAATTCCGCCATTTTGTTGGTGAGGCTTCTGGCATTAGTATACATGCACTTTATGTATCTCTCTGTACCTCTATTCTTTCTTAAATTATTAACTGTTCAAACCCCACCCCCTATGCCACCCCCACCCCCAATTTCATTATTTGTGCCCAGGTCTCTATCTGTACTGCCTTCCCCTCCTATAAAATGAATACCCTCCCCCCTAGTCCCTAGTTTAAAGACTCCTCCAACCTTCTAGCCATTTTCTCCCCCAGCACAGCTGCATCCATCCCCATTGAGGTGCAGCCCATCCCTAGCATAGAACCTGTAGCCAACTGAGAAGTCGGCCCAGTTCTCCAGGAACCCAAACCCCTCCTTCCTACACTAATTCTTGAGCCACTTATTAACCTCACTAATCTCCCGTTGCCTCTCTGGTGTGGCACGTGGTACAGGCAGTATTTCAGAAAATACCACATTGGAGGTCCTTGCTTTAAGCTTGCAGCCTAATTCACTGAAATTGTCTTTAAGGACCTTTCACCTACCTACTGTCATTTGTGCCAATGTGCACCATGACCGCTGGGTTCTCACCAGCCCCTCCCAGTAATCTGTCAACCCGATCAGCGATATGTTGGACTCGAGCGCTAGGTAGGCAGCACACTGTTTGACGATCCCTGTCTTTGTGACAGATTGCCCTATCTGTTCCCCTAATAATTGAGTCCCCCACTACCAGCACCTGTCTGGCCTGCCCTGCTCCCTAATTCCCCCCTTACTGGAGCAGACACTCCTCCAGCTTTCAGAGGACGTGCCTGGCTGCAGCAGTGCTACCCCTGTACTGACACCCCCCTCATCTGCCAACTTTGCAAACTTATTGGGGTGTGCCAGATCAGGACTAGCCTCCCTGGCACTCTTCCCTCTACCCCGCCTTCTAACTGTCACCAGCTTGCTTCTTCAGTGTCCTGCAGCTCCATCCTAGCATCCCCCCTCATCTATCCCATTGAGCGTCTGCTCAGTGAGCAGAAGACTACTTTCCATATTGTCTATGGATCTCAGTGTTGCCAGCTGCACATTTAGATCCAGTATTTGGGCTTTAAATGCACAACGTGCTCACATCTCACACAGCAGTATGCACCCTCGACCGGCTGTTCAAGGACTGTATACATGTGGCAAGATGTACACTGAATGGCATTGGCAATATTGACATGTATTATATGTGTATATATCTATTCTATCTATTTTAACCTGTCTCGCTGTGATTTTACTGAACATGGCACATGTATTACTGACTTTTATTCTATCTTTTACTGAATGTTACCGACTTTTTCAGATTTTAAGAAAAATGCCTGTGTTACCGATCACGAATCCGAATGTACCATATTCGTGCCCAATTTATGTTCGGTGATCGTTTTCTGAACATATTCGCTCATCTCTATTCATTACTCTGCTCTGAAATCATAGTTTATCACCAAGTCATTCTAAGGTGAGATATAATGAGAGCACAGAACAGAAAAGAAGGGGTTAGGTGATAGTATTGAGGGTAGTAGCACCAGCCTATGTGGTAGGCAACCAGGGTAAAGTGCTGTGAAAATTCTTTCAATAGAATAAGGACCTGTTAGAGTAAGAATAAACTTAAAAATAATGGAGTACTGAGAGAAAAAGGGGGTATATACAGTCATGGCCAAAAGTTTTGAGAATGACACAAATATTAATTTTTACAAAGTCTACTGCTTCACTTTTTCTAATGGCAATTTGCATATACTCCAGAATGTTATAAAGAGTGATCAGCTTAACAGCAATTACTTGCAAAGTCAATATTTGGCTAGAAAATGAACTTTATCCCCCAAAACACATTTCAACATCATTGCAGCCCTGCCTTAAAAGGACCAGCTAACCTCTTTTTAGTGATTGCTCCATTAACACAGGTGTGGGTGTTGATGAGGACATAGCTGGAGATCAGTCTGTCATGATTAAATAAGAATGACAACACTGGACACTTTAAAAGGAGGCTTGTGCTTGGCATCATTGTTTCTCTTCTGTTAACCATGGTTATCTCTAAAGAAACACATGCAGTCATCATTGCAATGCACAAAAATGGCCTAATAGGGAAGAGTATCGCAGCTAGAAAGATTGCACCTCAGTCAACAATCTATCGCATCATCAAGAACTTCAAGGAGAGAGGTTCCATTGTTGCCAAAAAGGCTTCAGGGCGCCCAAGAAAGACCAGCAAGCGCCAGGACCGTCTCTTAAAAGTGTTTCAGCTGCAGGATCGGGCTACCAGCAGTGCAGAGCTTGCTCAGGAATGGCAGCAGGCAGGTGTGAGTGCATCTGCATGCACTGTGAGGCGTAGACTCTTGGAGCAAGGACTGGTCTCAAGGAGGGCAGCAAAGAAGCCACTTCTCTCCAGAAAAAACATCATGGACAGACTGATATTCTGCAAAAGGTACAGGCAGTGGACTGCTGAGGACTGGGGTAAAGTTATTTTCTCTGATGAATCCACTTTTCGATTGTTTGGGACATCAGGAAAACGCCTCATTCGGAGAAGACAAGGTGAGCGCTACCACCAGTCTTGTCTCATGCCAACTGTTAAGCATCCTGAAATCATTCATGTGTGGAGTTGCTTCTCAGCCAAGGGAATCGGCTCTCTCACAGTCTTGCCTAAAAACACAGCCATGAATAAAGAATGGTACCAGAATGACCTCCAAGAGCAACTTCTCCCAACCCTCCAAGAGCAGTTTGGCGATCAACAATGCCTTTTCCAGCATGATGGAGCACCTTGCCATAAAGCAAAGGTGATAACTAAATGGCTCAGGGAACAAAACATAGAGATTTTGGGTCCATGGCCTGGAAACTCCCCAGATCTTAATCCCATTGAGAACTTGTGGTCAATCATCAAGAGACGGGTGGACAAACAAAAACCTAATAATTCTGACAAAATGAAAGCATTGATTGTGCAAGAATGGACTGCTATCAGTCAGTATTTGGTCCAGAAGTTGATTGAGAGCATGCCAGGGAGAATTGCAGAGGTCCTGAAGAAGAAGGGTCAACACTGCAAATATTGACTTGCTGCATTAACTCACTCTAACTGTCAATATAAGCTTTTGTTACTCATATGTTTGCAATTATCATATTTCTGTCTGTGATAAAAACATCTGTCAAACACATATAAAAACCAGAGGGCAGCAGATCATGTGAAAATATAATATTTGTGTCATTCTCAAAACTTTTGGCCATGACTGTAGGCAGGTGAAGGGGGAATACTGACCGTTGGGATCATTGCCAAGTGGCTGGGTAGAGCTTCTCCATGGTGTGGTGTGAGCACATTGCCGGAAGTGGGCTATAAATGTGCGCCGCCGGCGCCATTTCCGGTATCGCGAAACCTGAAGTGAAGCATCATTGAGGTCAGATGGAGGCTTAGATAATGTGAAAGGCAGTTCCGGTATAGCGATACCAGAAGTGACGCCAGAGGGGAACTTAGAAGGAGGCATAGTTGCCTAAATTGGATATACTATGGTGTAATGCCTGACTGTGCCGCGTCCGTGTGGCTAGGGCTGCGGGGAGGAGGCATGGACATCATGTAGGAGGAATAAGAAAATAGGGAATGTTAAGAGAAGGGGTTGGGCTGTATGGACAAATCAGGGAAATGAAAGGCATGAGGAAAATGCAAGAAAAAAATTGATATTAATAGAACTAAAGAATAAATAATGAAGAAAAAAATGAAAAATATATATAAAAATTATGGTATACATTAATTGGTAAAAAATCAAACAGGTAGACAATTGTGTATAATTAATTTAATGTGATGGTTATCTGGGAAAAAACATACCAATCCCAAAGAAGGCTTAATTAAAAAAGATCATCCATAATTAATGAATAACCCAAAACAAAAATGAACCAAAGAGCAAATTATGGAAAAATGATATTCAAATTTTATTAATAAAAAATAACATGTAGATAAAGCAATTTTTTGTTATAGATCATAAGAACAAGGGAATAAACGACACCTAAATACCACATCCAGATCGGCTGGTATACTTAATCAAAAATTAGATCACAACACAGTATGTAGACCCATAAATGATATCCTAGAGGCAAAGAGGAAAAGAGGAGGGCAGAGGGAAAGCCCATATCATTGAAGCCTATAAGTATACATAAGGAACCATAATGGTCTCTTCTCATAAAAGATAAGGATAATGTTTATATAAAGTGCAGATGCAGTAAACGTGGTCAAAAAGCAGACCTACAAAAAAAGCTTAAGTATATAAAAAACAGATGAGGAGAGGTTCCTAATGCAAATGTACACTTGTAAATCCACTACCTAATGTAGGGCAATAATAGAGTCTAAATAAATCCAAAATCATGTGACCAGACATGTACAGATATAATGTCAGAAACCAACCTTAATGGAATGTGGACAGAAGGGACCCCAACGTGCGTTTTGCAATTGTGCTTCTTCGCCCCCGAAGAGGCGCTGTTCCTACTATGCCTATTCCACCTGCAGTGTGAACTATGAGCCTGGTGAGGGGCCACAGGCATGATCCGAGTCAATAAATGGGGAAAGGACTCTTACACTCAGGAGCTTGGTGACCATGATGAGGGCCATACTTTCCCACCAGTTGATCCCAGGGAAACACGTGGGCATCTGCTGTGTCCATGGGTCCGCCAAGGACTACCCAGTTGCACGAGTGTCAATCAAAATGAGCCGGGGTACCGAGTCCCATGAGGTTGGGATAGTCAAAGGTTTGCAGCACCCCATGATAATCGGTGGGACTTGTGGGAAAGGCGGTGATACCAAGGGGATGCAGACAGGAGCCAGCTCAACCCCAATGAAACCCCATCGCAGTCGGTGGTGGATGAATTCCCCTCGTGTGTCCTGGCTTTTGAAAAGGGCAAGTTGGTGACCAGTGAGGTTGAAATTCTTGAACTGGAGTTTTCTGAGGGGAATTTGGGACTGCCCAAATGCAGGATCTAACTTTAAAAAATATACTTGAAAATGTGTGATAAATAGGGTTGCCCAACAGCTGGGGCCCGACACCAGGTTCCCGTAATTTGCAGTCAATGAGGAGTCACTATATTGGGTCACTAAACAGCGAGAGGAAGTATTAGAGCAGCTGTTGGTCCCAGGACCCTCTAGACATAGGGTACTAGATCTTGCCCATGCTCATGTCTTGGATGTCATCTAGACATAGGTAAAACCCAATAATGAGTCCTTCAGAGGTTCTACTGGCCTGGTGTCACAGGGACATTGTTAATTTCTGCTGATCCTGCCTTACCTGTCAGCTTCCTGCCCGCCGTATCCCTCTTCTGCAGTCCCCTAGTTAGTTAAGTCTGCCAGGGGTCATCAATACATCCTGGTGGTAATGGACTATGCTACTCAGTACCTGGAGGTGGTATCGCTGAGAAACTCCTCCGCCAGAAGTATAGTACGGAAGCTAGTTCATATTTTCTCCTGGATGGGCCTGCTGAAGAAGGTCCTGACAGACCAAGCGACACCGTTCATGTCCAAGGTAATGAGGGAGTTGTGTAAGGCCTTACAGATTACATAACTTAGGACGTCGGTGTACCATCCGCTAACAGACAGCCTAGTGGAGAGGTTCAACAAGACCTTGAAATCTATGTTGAAGAAGTCATGGAGAAGGATGGCCAAGATTGGGATTGCCTGCTGCCATACCTACTGTTCTCCATTAGAGAAGTCTCACTGGCCTTTACGGGGTTCTCACCGTTTGAGCTCTTATACGGACGGCACCCTTGGGGTCTTCTGGACATTGCAAAGGAGACCTGAGAAGCAGAGGTAACACCCTACCAAAGCATCGAACATGTGGCGAGATACAGAGCAGGATCGCAAGTGTGATGCCGATTGGGAGGGAGAGCCTCCTCCAAGCACAAGAGGCCAAGGCAAGGGTCTACAATTGGTCAGAAAGACTGAGACAGTTTAGCCCTGGAGACTGGGTGTTGGTGTTGATTCCCACAGTTGAAATTAAGTTACTGGCAAAGTGGCAAGGGCCATACGAGGTGGTAGAAAAGTTGAGTGACGTCAACTTCAAGGTCCACCAACCAGGATTAGAAAACCATACCAAGTGTACCACATTAACCTGCTGAAACCATGGCAAGACAGGAATCTGATAGAAGCAATGTGCCTAGATGCTCATCCTGAAGCCAGGGTTGAGGATGTCATAGTAGCAGAGTCAGTGTCGCCGACCCAGAAACAACAGTGCCGTGAGCTACTTCAGCAGAACCGAGACCTGTTCTGAGAGTTACTAGGATGTATGCAGGTTGTGGAGCACAAAATCCTGACTGAACCTCCAAGGAGGTGAAAAGAATGTTGATCCTGGGCATCATTGAGGAGTCAAAGAGTGGCTGGTCCAGCCCTATTGTCCTTGTGCCAAAGCTGGATTTCAAGAAGGCTATGGAACAGATCCTATCCCCTCACAAGAAGTACACTGCCGCTTACTTCGATGACATTGTGATCTTCAGCCTGGATTTGGGAAGTCACCTGCAGAAGGTCTAGGGCTAGGCGATACTGGATGCACTGAGGAAGGCTGGGTTTACCATAAGCCAAAAGAGGAGGCAAAATACTTGGGCTACATCATTAGAAGGGGTGAGATAAAGCCACAAATAGACAAGGTGGAGGCAATCCAAAAGTGGCCTCAGCCAGTCTCCAAAAAGCAGGTTAGGACGTTTCTGTGAATTGTGGGATCATATCCACAATTTTTCCTGAATTTCACTATGACAGCCGTCCCGCTGACGAATCTTCTTAAGGGCACAATGTCATCAATAGCCAAATGCTCCTCTGAAGCTGACATGGCATTCCAGGAGTTGAAGCTCATCCTGAGCAGACAGCCAGTCTTGGTAACACCGTACTTCACTAAGAAGTTTGTGCTCCAGATGGACGTCTCCAAATTCGGTTTGGGAGCTGTGTTGTCCCAGGATATAGATGGGGACAACCATCCAGTCCTATACCTAAGTAGGAAACTCTCCTCCTGCGAGAAGAACTATGCCATGGTAGAGAAAGAGTGCTTGGCCATCAAGTGGACAATCGACACCCTGAAATACTACCTGTTAGTCAGAAAGTTCAGGCTAGTGTCAGATCGTGTGCCCCTGTGATGGATGAGGGAAGAGAAGGGAAGAATTCCCAGATGACTAGGTGGTTTCTGGCGCTCCAGGACTTTTTATGAGGAGCACGGGCTAGGGAAGTTGCACGGGAATGCAGATGTCCTGTCCAGAGTCCCCTACTTAGCGAGTGAAGGTGACAAAACCCCAGGCTTTGGGCAGAGGGGGGATATATGACAAAGTCATGGTAAAGTTCTGGATAGGAGATATGTTTCACTATGGCTAATGGCATCAGTGCTATAAAACCTAGTTTTTCCTCCAGCACACTAAGTGCGATGACGGGATAACCTAATTTACATAATGGGCTGGCTTTTATGAGGACATCCATAGAGCAGGTCGGAGGATGTCCACATTATCTCCACCCCAGGGTGTGTTCTGGGCTTAAATAGCTGGTCTCCAAAGGCAGCAGTGTTCAGTGTCTAGAGAGGAACACTCCAGAGAAGTTGATGTGCTGGAACCAACCTGAACTGTGTGTGTGTGTTCTGCTTGTGGTGAGAGGGAGGAACCCCACTCTCAGAAGGACTGTGCTTTCTGCTGCCATCTTGTTTTGTTTACCTGTTTTGCCCAGAGCACTGCATTTGTTTTACTACACCGCCTATAATAAACCAAAGGAAGTTCTTAAAGAGACATTGTTCCCATGTCTACCTCCATGTACAGCCAAGTGAGCTGATCTACTATAATAGATAAAAAAAATAGATATAAATATGCGAGTGAGTGCTTTGTGTGTGTAGTTTAGTGTACATTTTTTTAGCAAATAAATTTCTTTCAGAAAGCAAATGACGTGGGATCCCCCAACATTTTATTAACTAGCAGAGGGAAAGCGGACAGCTGGGGGCAAATGTTCATAGGAAAGAGGGTAATACCCATGGAGCTTCCCAGGCTTTTAATACCAGCTTACAGCTGTATACTTAGCCTTTCCTGGGACCCCCCAAAAATAACTTAGGGTCCCCCTATAATTATAAACCAGCAAAGGCTAGGCAGACAGCTGTATGCTAAATATTAATAGCCTAAGAAAGGGCCATGGATATTGGCCCTCTCCCAAACTAAAAACATCAGCTCTCAGCCTCTTCAGAAAAGGTGCATCGATAAGATGCGCCAATTCTGGCACTTAGCCCTGCTCTTCCCACTTGCCCTGGGGTGGTGACAAGTGGGATGATAGTTAGTGGGGTTGATGTTACCTTTGTATTGTCAGGCGACATCAAGCCAAGAGCTTAATAATGGAAAGGCATCTATAAGACATCTCCATTACTAACCTCATAGTCAAATAGTTAAAAAAAAGTAACACCAAAATAAAGTCATTTAATTGAAATAATGACTTAGACTCCTTTAATGAATCTAAATTTACCAAAAACACATATGCTCACGTCAATACGTAATCCACTGAAGCCAACGTCTGCGACTATACAGCCTGCCATCCAGCAGAGACACTGGGCTACACATGCTTGCTAAGCTCATTGCCTCGTAGTAAACTCCTTTCACCTCACTGACATCAATGTGAGGTGCTGTCAAAAAGATCCTGGGAGTTCACAGTTCAACCCACTGACATTAGCGCGAGCACCGTTAGAGCTTTTCCCAGGGCACTGTCGTTATTTCAAATAAAAAAAAGTAACACCCAGAATAAAGTCTTTTAACAATTTGACTATTGGGTTAGCTATTGGTACATCTTATGGATGCCCCTTTTGGGGCAGCTGAGAGCTGTTGTTTTTATTCTGAGGAGGGGCCAATATCCTTGGCCCCTTCCTAAGCTATTAATATCGCCCGCAGCTGCCTGCCTAACCTTTGTTGATTATTAATTATAGGGGGACCCTATGTCATTGTTCTCCCATTTCATAACCAGGAAAGGTTAAGTATACAGCTGTAAGCTGATATTAATAACCTGTAAAGCTCCATGGATATTACCCCCTTCCATGGCTATAAACGCTTTCCCTCTGTGTTAGGGTCTGCGGAACGCACCAAATATAAGATGTAGAGAGGTGCGTTCGTAGCCCGGGGTCCACCGTGCAGGCAGAGCCTGCTGCTAGTAAGCTGGCGCAAGAAGCGAACTCTGTTATCCCGCAGAGTCGCCAAAATAAACGCCGTAATGCGCTATGGCAATATGAGCGAACTCTGTTATTCCACAGAGCCGCTAGAAGGAATGCCACAGCGCTATATGGCGATGTGTGCGAACTCACTTAACACAACTGAGTCGCAAAATAAACACGCTAGGGCACTGTGTAGCGTTGAAAGCGAACCCTGCTACGTCACAGAGCCGCAGAGACAAACTTCTGTGTCCTGTCAGGCACCCAGGTACACAGTTGACTGCTAAGCGAACATAGAAAGTGATCATGCGCTAATGTCCTCGCAGGAGTCACCCGCAATCTATGGCGTCTAAATGCCATGCCCTGAATACGGCAATCAAACTTCTCACCGGTTATGCAGGTAATCTAAGGCATCTAAGACACCAACCCTGACCAGCTAGCATACCAAGCTCCTCACCGATTAGGTCGGTATTGTAATGGCGTATTTCAGCCGCCCTAACCACACACAAGCATGACCATACTGGCGCAAAACATATAACGGTTGATACTAGCGCACGGCTGTGCGGTAAGGACAGCCTTTTATAGCAGCCACGAGAAAAAGACCTTCCAGGAAGGACCAATGGGAGTGGCAGCTGTATCTGAGCATGTGACCCCTGATCTCCAATGGGAGATCTTGCCCTGGGCATGCTCAGATGAAACAACAAAGGACTTAGTCCCAAATCTGCCTGCTCCAACACTGGTTGCAGCAGCAAGTCTCTGCACAGTACTGGGCCGGGCAAGACGCTGGGAAAGACGTCTCTGCTGAGCAGAAACCACTGTGGCCGGAGACGGATGGGGGACCGCAGTGGGAACAGCTCGAGATTCACCCTGTGCAGGAGTGGGAACTTGAATCCTAACACTCTGCTGGTTAATAAAATTTAAAGGGATCCCACGCCATTTTTTTTTCAGCGATTTATTTAATTAATTAAATACATGTACAGTAAGCTACACAAGCACTGTACTAATTATATATGTCACTATCATATATGTCTATCTATTTTATTTTGTTGGGTCACACTATGGTTTTACTGTATGCGCCAGATAGATTGCTGGCTTTACAAAAGACATGGGTGTGTAAAAATCGGACAAATATTTAGACTTGAGAGTCCTCAGTAGTTGATACCTTTTAATGGCTAACTGAAAAGATGGTAACAAATTGCAAGCTTTCGAGACTACGCAGGTCTCTTCATCAGGCAAAGACAAGCCATAATGACAGTTCTGCTTCACGTCACTTGTCTTACCTATTACATTATTCCTGTGTCCTTTTGTGTATATAAATATGTGATTCTTCAGCTTTTGTTTTAGTCTTTGCCTGATGAAGAGACCTGCGTAGTCTCGAAAGCTTGCAATTTGTTACCATCTTTTCAGTTAGCCATTAAAAGGTATCAACCACTGACGACTCTCAAGTCTAAATATTTTTCTATCTACTGGCTAACACGGTACGAAGATACACATCTTTCCTATATAAAAATCGGACGGCACTTGCATGGTCCAAGCGCAGTGCAATTTTTGTTTATCACACCCATTGACTTGCTTTGAAGAGTCTTGACCCAGATACAAGGACAATAGCAGCATGCTGAGATTTTTTTTTCTCATCCCGATCTGAGCTGAGAAAAAAATTGCAGATGTGCAGGGACTCATAGATTCTCATCCATTTTCCTTGCAGATGAGTATGAGCCATAGCAGGCATAATCTAATGGCATCATTGTGCCTGCTGCGTTGAGTCTCAGAAGCACAGGCTGAATATTGCCTCCACCATTATATTCACCAGCATCTGCATCCTGAGGACTCCGGCAACTGTTTCCAATGCTACAATCCAGCCTTTTTTGGCATGCATGGGATTACAGTGTACCATAGAAGACCGGGCACACTCAGTAAGTGCAGTGAAAGAATTTATTGTGTGATACATACAGTAATCATAACAAATGTTTCTGCCTAAACCAGACCTTCATCAGTGTGCTACAAAATGAAAATAATATACAAGAAAATAAATAATGAAAATAAACAAAGTATATACAGATAAACAAAATGCACAATATGAAGAGTCAATGGAACATTCATACAGGTATTGGAATAAGCACATAAACTGGGGTCGACATGAAGGCTAAGAAACCCAGTGAATAAGCCACTAAGATTGTCTAATGTCAGGGAGAGGAGAAAAATGATATGTACTAGAGGGTTAAAGTATACCTGGAAAACATACTAATACATGGTAGAATGCAGAATTACATGCGTATATGCAAAATGGTAGGTAAACTGTTGAAAAAGAGATTGACTAAGAGTGGGCCAGTAACATTAATAAATGTGAGG
This sequence comes from Oophaga sylvatica, assembly GCA_033576555.1. NCBI lineage: Eukaryota > Metazoa > Chordata > Amphibia > Anura > Dendrobatidae > Oophaga > Oophaga sylvatica. The sequence goes on along the minus strand of JARQOD010000004.1, from coordinate 156,339,416 downwards.
TGGTATATGAGGTATTACAGTATTACATACCCATGTGTTATATGGGATAATGGTACAAACACGCCGGTAAAGTGGGAGACATCTGTGGGGATAATAAGTAGTAACCATCAGATGCCCCATAAAAATGTTATGTCAGAGGGACAAAACGGAAGAAGGCTTACCGAGTGAAGAGAGGAGCAGGATGGCCAGGGATGCGGTATCCACCGCAAGTCAGGCAGGTAAAGGAGGATGCTAGTGCCTTATCCATTCTAATACAAATACTTAGCATGTAATAATCTATGTTACATCTTGATTTGTGCACTGTTCCATACCTCCTTTGCCTTCAATATGATACTAATCTATTGTTTTTATGTTACAGAGCCGTTTATACTGAATTGCCTCGTCCTCTCTTACTCCATCTATTCCACAATGTCTGCGTTACCACCAATCAGCTCTGTGTTATTTCATCACATGCTTATCCTGTGCCATGGATCACAAGCTATAGCATCGCTCACCGTTAAGCCCCTCCTATCGTAACGCAGTCTCCATGCACCTCCGCCTCCTGGAACGTTCAGAATGCGAATTTCTGCTCTGTGAACCGCACTGTCATCACTTCTGGTTCCTTCCTGCCTGCCTCCCACGCTGGCGCTTTCTCAAACGTGGTCACTACTTAAGGGACACACTAGCATCCTCCTTTACTTGCTTGACTTGCGACCAGGTGAAGTATTATCGGAAGGGCAGGAACGAGCCAGAAGATATCTGTTTTCGTCCGACGATACGGATGAGCTAGTCCGTGCTATAAGGGATACAATGCAGGTGGAGCATGTCCATAAGCCACATTCCAGACAGGACTTAACCCCTTCACCCCCAAGGGTGGTTTGCACGTTAATGACTGGGCCAATTTTTACAATTCTGACCACTGTCTCTTTATGAGGTTATAACTCTGGAACGCTTCAACGGATCTTCGCAATTCTGAGAACGTTTTCTCGTGACATATTGTACTTCACGTTAGAAGTATAATTTCTTCGCTATAACTTGCATTTATTTTTGAAAAAACACAAATATGGCGAAAATTTTGAAAATTTTGCAATTTTCAAACTTTGAATTTTTTTTCCCTTAAAACAGAGAAATATGTCACACAAAATAGTTAAGAAATAACATTTCCCACATGTCTACTTTACATCAGCACAATTTTGGAACCAAAATTTTTTTTTGTTAGGAAATTATAAGGGTTAAAAGTTGACCAGTGATTTCTCATTTTTACAACAAAATTTACAAAGCCATTTTTTTAGGGACCACCTCACATTTGAAGTCACTTTGACGCGTCTATATAGCAGAAAATACCAAAAAGTGACACCATTCTAAAAACTGCACACCTCAAGGTACTCAAAACCACATTCAAGAAGTTTAATAACCCTTCAGGTGCTTCACAGGAGCTGAAGCAACATGGAAGGAAAAAATTAATATTTAACTTTTTAGCCACAAAAATGATCTTTTACAAACTTTTTTTTATTTTGACAAGGGTAAAAGGAGAAAATGGGCAGATAAAGTTGTTGTGCAATTTCTCCTGAGTACGCCAATACCCTATATGTGGGGTAAAACCACTGTTTGGGCACACGGCAGAGCTCGTAAGGGAAGGAGCGCCGTTTGACTTTTTCAAACTAAAATTGGCTGGAGTTGAGATTGGACGCCATGTCGTGTTTGGAGAGCCCCTGATGTGCCTAAACAGTGGAAACCCCCACAAGTGACACCATTTTGGAAACTAGACCCCCTAAGGAACTTATCTAGATCTGTTGTGAGCACTTTGAACCCCAAAGTGTTTCACAAAAGTTTATAATGCCTGGGTATGAAAAAAAAAAAAAACAATTTTCCACAAAAATGATTTTTTAGTCCCAAATTTTTGATTTTTCCCAAGGAAATTGGACCCCAAAAGTTGTTGTCCAATTTGTCCTGAGTACGCTGATACCCCATATGTGGGGGGGGGAAACTGTTTGGGCGCACGGCAGGGCTTGGAAAGGAAGCAGTAACGTTTTGGAATGCAAACATTGATGGGGGTCATGTTCCGTTTGTAGTGCCCCAGATGAGCCTAAACAGTGGAAACCCCCCACAAGTGACCCAATTTTGGAAGCTAGACCCCCTAAGGAACATATCTAGATCTTTGGTGAGCACTTTGAACCCCCAAGTGCTTCACACAAGTTTATAATGCCCGGGCATGAAAATAAAAAATCCTATTTTTTTCCAACAAAAATTATCTCTTAGTCACTAATTTTTTATTTTCCCATAGGTAACAGGAGAAATTGGACCTCAAAAGTTGTTGTCCAATTTGTCCTGAGTACGCTGATACCCCATATGTGGGGGGGAACCACTGTTTGGGCGCATGGCAGAGCTCGGAATGGAAGGAGCACCATTTGACTTTTTCCAACCAAAATTGGCTGGAATTGAGATTGGACGCCATGTTGCATTTGGAGAGTCCCTGATGTGCCTAAACAGTGGAAACCCCCCACAAGTGACCCCATTTGGGAAACTAGACCCCCTAAGGAACTTATCTTGATCTTTGGTGAGCAATTAGAACCCCCAAGTGCTTCACACAAGTTTATAACGTAGAGCTGTAAAATTAAAAAATCATATTTTTTTCCACAAAATTGATCTTTTCACCCCAATTTTTATTTTCCCAAGGGTAACAAGACTCCAAAAGTTATTGTGCAATTTGTCCTGAGTACGATGATACCCCATATGTGGGGGTAAACCACTGTTTGGGTGCATGGCAGAGTTTGGAAGGGAAGGAGCGCCGTTTGACTTTTTCAACGCAGAATTGGCTGGATGCCATGTCGTGTTTGGAGAGCTCCTGATCTGCCTAAACAGTGGAAACCCCCCAAAAATGACACCATTTTGGAAACTAGACCCCTCAAGGAACTTATCTAGATGTGTGGTGAGCACTTTGAACCCCAAAGTGCTTCACAGAAGTTTATAACGTACAGCCGTAAAATAAAAAATCCTTTTTCTTTACCAAAATGATTTTTTCGCCCCCAATATTTTATTTTCACAAGGGTAACAGGAGAAATTGGACCCCAAAAGTTGCCCCTTTGTCCGAGTATGTGATACCCCCAAAATTGTGGGAGTAAACTCGATGGGCGCCGTCGGGCCGAAAGGGGAAATAGTGACGTTTTGGGTTGCAGACTTGATGGGTGGTCGGGGCGAAACGATTTGGGAGACCCCTGAGTGCCAAACAGTGGAAAATCCCCCCAAGTACCCCATTTTGAAAAAAGACCCCCCCCAAGGGCTTATTAGAGTGTGGTGGCATTTTAACCCCGAAATGCTTCCCCGAATTTATAACTAAAATTTAAAAAAAAAAAATCCCTTTTTTTTTTTTCAAAAATGATTTTTCGCCCCCCAAATTTTACTTTCACAAGGGTAAAGGATAAATTGGACCCCAAAAAGTTGTTGTCCCAATTTGTCCTGGTACGCTGATCCCCAATGTGGGGAAAAAATACTGTAGGCCACGTCGGGGCTCGGGAAGGGGAATTAATTTTTTTTTGGTTTCAGACTTTTGTGGAATGGTCCCCGGGGGTCTGTCGATTTGGAGAGCCCCTGATGTGCCTAAAAAGGGAAACCCCCCCCAAATGACCCCATTTTGGAAAAATAACCCCCCCAAGAACTTCGTGTGTGGTACACTTTTAAACCCCCCAAGTGCTTTCCCCGAAGTTTTTTAACGACGCCGTAAAAATAAAAAATCCCTTTTTTTTTTCAAAAAGATTTTTTCGCCCCCCAAAATTTTATTTTTTCAAGGGGAACAGGGAAATTGGACCCCCAAATTTTGTTGCCCAAATTTTTCCCGGTACGCTGATACCCAATATTTTGGGGGGAAAACTACTGTATGGGCTGTCTGGGCTCGGGGGGGAAGTAGGACTTTGGATTTCAGATTTGATGGATTCTAGGGCTCATGTTTGCATTTGGGACCCCCGTTCCCAAACATGGAAACCCCCCACAAGTGACCCTATTTTTGGAAAAAAGACCCCCCAAGGAACTTATCTAGAAAATATGTTAGCACTTTTAACCCCAAATCTTCACAAAGTTTTTAAGACAGCTTAAAAATAAAAAAAACTTTTTTTTTTTACAAAAAAGATTTTTTCGCCCCCCCCAAAAATTTTTTTTTACAAGGGTAACAGGGACTTTTTACCCCCCAAAAATTTTTCCAATTTGTCCTGATATGCTGATACCCAACATTGTGAGAAAAAAAGACTGTATGGGGGCACGTCGGGCTCGAAGGGAAGTAGTGACGTTTGGGGTTCAATTTAAGAAATT